>CM075977.1:366799035-366856535 GCA_038087875.1 Malacoraja senta
CGGATTGGCATGTCTATCCATGCTTTAAATTCCTCCTCCTGATCTTCCTTCGAAGTCACTTCGCGCTCCTGGATTTTTAGTATGGGTCTCTGGAAGGATTTAGCTGTCGTCGAACCAGGTTGCATTGAAATGTGGACGTCTGTGGCCCGGGGATAATTTGCACCTACTGCGGGGTCTAATTCTAAAGGAAGAGTAGGCAGCTTCCTACTAGGGAATTGTCTACAGGGAATCCGCTCCATATCCATATCGTTGGGACTTTGCTCTGATCTTATAATGTTTTAGATGTCAGGATCAGCCACTTCATAGCCTCCTGCTGTCTCACCCTCAGGAAACTCCTTGTACTGCTACCGGAACCTCTATACTTTAGGAAGGATCCTTTCACTTTCCCACTTGATTTCCCAATTAATTTTGGCACCCACTTCTGAAGAACCTTCCTTCTAGCTCCTTGATCCCCAACGCTATCGTCTGCTGGTGAAGCAATCATCGGAGCTAGAGAGTCCTTTCCCGATTTTCCTACTTTGGATATGAATTTAGTGGGTGGAATCGAAGATACCACTGACTCCACCCGGGTGCCCTGTTCGCAAGCTGCGCATGGTGTCTCTGAACTAAGAACATGAGAGTGCTGAGAGGAATGCTGTGACTCTGTTCCGAAAATGTCTGCCCATCCTTTAATATATTGGGCTTCTCTCCCTTCGTGATCCACGCTAACCGCGGCACTCTTACTAAATTTAATACATTTGATTTTAGTCGGCACCTCCCCTTTAAGAGCCATCTCAATCATTTATCTTTTAAAAGCTGATGTTCTCTCCTGCTCTTGCTCCTGCTGCTGGCTTCCACTATCTTCCTTTCCCTGTTCCGGAATGTCTAGAGAAGGACCAGTTCTCTCTTTTTCCATTCTAATCCCTAACTTGAATGCTGCCATTCTTATAGTAGAAAGCAGAACGACTTATTTATTTACTTTCCTTTCAGTGAAGGACATTTTCCATATTTCAATAAGCTCATTCCCTTCTTCACTGTTTCCATATCGTCTAACAATTGTCTCTATGTAGGTTATTCCTACTATGGACTTTAGCCCACCTATTGGCCAAAGGTCGTTCCTCAAATCTTTATTTAATTTTCCCGATAATTTTCTTAATTTCTCTGCTACATGCGGAATTTTCTCACAAATTATTCTTATTGGACTTTCAGGAATATTTGATAGGTCCTTCTCCGGTACATTCCACATCCTCCTGCACAATAGACACAATACAGATAAAATTCAAAGCACTCACACCTATTCAATATTCTTTCCTTTCAGACTCCAAGGCCACTGAAATCACTCCCACATCTAGCAGATTCACACCTTCTCACACAATTGTTCTTTCAATCTTTCCCAACCGTTACTCAATCACTCCACTCAATCGCTCTATTCAATTGTTCAACTCAATCGCTCGTATTCAATCGTGCTCTCAACTTTCTTATCAGCTCGATCACAACCACCTCATTCAACTCTCAGACTGTAAACAAAGAATCTCCGGTTTCACAAACTAAGGCTCTGGCTCTTAATACTTAAATTTTAGCAGCAATCTCTCCCACTCAGAACACTTTAAGTTCACACAGAAAAATAAACCCGAACCATGCAAGTAAAACTATAATCAAACAAAGAATTATTCCCCCAATAACAAGTAAACCAAGACACACTCCAATATAAACTACAAGCATCCACTTATTATAACGATAAATCACACTCTAATAAATCCTCCTCATGGTGTACTCGGTCAACGGAACGACTCCTCCCCCGACACAGCGATCGAAAGAATATGAACCCTGATCGAACCACCATGAATCAGATTCCAACAATATTACAATCCCAATTTAAACAGATACAAATATTCAATTCAAACGCACTTTTACTCCAATTATCTCGCACCCAAAAATCCTTAAGCACTCACACAGACAATACAAGTAGTGGTCCGCGATCTTAACACACTCTAAATCATAACACACTCTAAATATTTTTACATACACAAAGTATTTATATAATTTGGATACGATAAAGATGCTTAAAAAAGACGATGCTGGATTTTTACAATTTACAATAATAATTTAACACGCTAGCTCACAGTTTCAAACACTTGATCTCAATGCCGCGTCACGCTGTTATCAATCAGTGAACCTGTCCCTCCGATACCAAAGATTTTCCCCTTCCTAGGGTACTCTTTGCTGAGGGGAACTATTTAAATGGACAACTTTTCCTCCTAAATGCTACTTTCCCCAGCTAAGTGGACTTCTATAGGGGGACCACTATCCCTCCTCTCTAAGTTCTACAGAATTAGGGGTACCTCTCACATCTGGGTATTTGAGGGCCATGAGGGAGGAACTGGCCAAAGTTGACTGGAAAAATACACTAGCAGGGATGACAGTGGAACAAAAATGGCAGGTATTTCTAGGAATAATACAGAAGGTGCAGGATCAGTTCATTCCTAGGAGGAAGAAAGATTCCAAGGGGAGTAAGGGGCGACCATGGCTGACAAGGGACATCAGAGACAGAATAAAAATTAAAGCGAAGAAGTACAACGTAGCAAAGATGAGCAGGAAGCAAGAGGATTGGGTAATGTTTAAAGAACAACAGAAGATAACCAAAAAGACAATACAGGGAGAAAAGATGAGGTACGAAGGTAAGCTAGCCAAGAATATAAAGGAGTTCAGTAAAAGCTTCTTTAGGTATGTGGAGAGGAAAAAATTAGTTAAGCCCAAAGTTGGACCCTTGAAGACTGAAAAAGGTGAATTAATTATTGGGAACAAGGTAATGGCAGATGAGTTGAACAGGTACTTTGGATCTATCTACACTAAGGAGGACACAAACAATTTTCCTGATATAGTAGTGGCCAAAGGATCTGGGGTGACGGAGGAACAGAAAGAAATCTACATTAGGCAGGAAATGGTGTTGGATAGACTGATGGGACTGAAGACTTATAAATCCCCAGGGCCTGATGGTCTGCATCCTAGGTTACTTAAGGAAGTGGCTCTAGAAATCGTGGATGCATTGGTGATAATTTTCCAATGTTCTATGGACTCACGATCATTTCCTGTGGATTGGAGGGTAGCTAATGTTATCCCACTTTTTAAGAAAGGTGGGAGAGAGAAAACAGGGAATTATAGACCAGTTAGCCTGACATCGGTGGTGGGGAAGATGCTGGAGTCAATTATAAAAGATAAAATAGCCGCACATTTGGATAGCTGTAACTGGATCGGTGCGAGTCAGTCAGCATGGATTTACGAAGGGGAAATCATGCTTGACTAATCTTCTGGAATTTTTTGAAGATGTAACTAGGAAAATGGACAAGGGAGGGCCAGTGGATGTAGTGTACCTGGCCTTTCAGAAGGCATTTGATAAGGTCCCACATAGGAGATTAGTGGGCAAAATTAGGGCACATGGTATTGGGGGTAGAGTGCTGACATGGATAGAAAATTGGTTGGCAGACAGGAAACAAAGTGTAGGGATTAACGGGTCCCTTTCAGAATGGCAGGCAGTGACTAGTGGGGTACCGCAAGGCTCGGTGCTGGGACCGCAGCTATTTACAATATACATCAATGATTTGGATGAAGTGATTCAAAGTAACATTAGCAAATTTGCAGATGACACAAAGCTGGGTGGTAGTGTGAACTGTGAGGAGGATGCTATGAGAATGCAGGGTGACTTGGACAGGTTGGGAGAGTGGGTAGATGCTTGGCAGATGAAGTTTAATGCAGATAAATGTGAGGTTATCCACTTTGCTAGCAAAAACAAGAAGGCAGATTACTATCTAAATGGTGTCAAGTTGGGAAAAGGGGAAGTACAACGGGATCTGGGGAGTCCTTGTTCATCAGTCTATGAAAGTAATCATGCAGGTACAGCAGGTAGTGAAGAAAGCGAATGGCATGTTGGCCTTTATAACACGAAGGATCAAATATAGGAGCAAAGAGGTCCTTCTGCAGTTGTACAGAGCCCTAGTGAGACCACACCTGGAGTATTGTGTGCAGTTTTGGTCCCCTAATTTGAGGAAGGATATTCTTGCTATTGAGGGAGTGCAGCGTAGGTTTACAAGGTTAATTCCCAGGATGGCGGGACTGTCATATGCTGAGAGAATGGAGCATCTGGGCTTGTACACTGGAGTTTAGAAGGATGAGAGGGTTTCTCATTGAAACATATAAGATTGTTAAGGGTTTGAACACGCTAGAGGCAAGAAACATGTTCCCGATGTTGGGGGAGTCCAGAACCAGGGGCCACAGTTTAAGAATAAGGGGTAAGCCATTTAGAACGGAGATGAGGAAACAATTTTCTCACAGAGAGTGGTGAGTCTGTGGAATTATCTGCCTCAGAGGGTGGTGGAGGCAGGTTCTCTGGATGCTTTCAAGAGAGAGCTAGATAGGGCTCTTAAAAATAGCGGAGTCAGGGGATATGGGGAGAAAGCAAGAACGGGGTACTGATTGGGGATGATCAGCCATGATCACATTAAATGGCGGTGCTGGCTCGAAGGGCCGAATGGCTTACTCCTGCACCTATTGTCTATTGTCTATTGTCTATTTTCACCAAGTAAACCAGGTTCCCTTCTCTCAGTTACTCTTCGCTATCAGGTACTAATCAACAATCGATCAGAGGGTTACTACTATTCACTGTTGATCAGCCGCTATTCGAAATCAATCTCAAACATGCACAAACTCCGATGTTCTATTTACACAGAATTCGAACTCTACCGTACGAGCAGAATTTCAATGTGAAATTTTGTATTTGGACATTTGATTCTGCAAATCTGAATTCATTCTCGGACCAATTACTTTTGGTGCGTACCACTCCACATACGCGGGCTCTCGAATTCAAATTTAATTGCCCAATGAAATCTCGAATGGACTAGAGTATTCCCAGCCAATCCATACTCTAGCCACCGAGCCCAGTGCCTTTGCGAGATTCCTCATCCGTCACTCCTGGGAGGGATATGGATATCTTCACACAGGTGTGGCCTCTAACGAACCTAGGTTTTACCTCTTCAAAAGGACTTCCTTTACACCTGCTTGGCACCGGGTGTCACGCTTAGCCTCTTCGCACTGGCAGTCGATGCCAATTTTCGGAATGCACCTTTTCAATCAGCGCTCCCAGCAACGACAGGTCAAATGCTTCACCGCTTAGCACGTAAACCAGACTTGTATTTCAATACCCCACCAATTGGATACCAAATCTGGTACAGGATGCGCATTTGGCTCTCGTTAAGCAGCTACAGTCTGCCATCTACAACCAAGTTTTGGGCCTCTAACCCAGGAAAGGTCCTTTAGCCCAACCCCAGCAGGGCCTCTAACCCCACCCTGGTTTTATGGACCCCTAACCCAAAGGAGTGCTATCACCCCCGTGCTTGCTAGACTCTGTTCTATGATCTCGTTGGAACCCTTTCCCAAGCCCGCAAATGATCGATCTGCTCCGACTAGTGAAGTGCCGAAAATCAATGCGAAAACCGCACAGTGGCGCGGATTTCTGCACTCGCGATCGAGACAGCTCAACACCCTTAATCGCAACCTTGTGTTTGGAGGTCCGTTGAGATTCCAGAGGAGCCCCCAATGTAAATAGCTCGTTCTAAGCTTCCCCCCAGTCTAGTTTCAGTCAATAAGATACTGAGTCAAGCACTTGTGCATCTAAACTTTATTTTGGAAAAACACAATAGTTCCCCTCTACTATACCAAACCACCGTGGGTTCGATCCTTGTATCTGCTTGTCCAAGCCCTCCTAGCCTCGTGCAAGTAGAGACACTCCAAAAGGTCACGCAGTCCCAAGCGTTCTTCCAGAAGATCGACATCGGATCTCATCGGAGCTACCTTTTATAGGTCCCCGAACCTTGAGGATCCGAACCATATGGGGGTGGTCTCTATACAGTCTAATAACAGATATCGATTAACACTGTACATGATATACATTTCCCTAACCCAATATTACAGTGACCAATACAATGTATCTGACGAAGTTTCTAGATGCAAGTTAACAGATGAATTATGCAACATGTGCCTGGATATTCATGAAACCCAGACAAGGCTCAACACTTAACCAATCAACATCTAGCAAAGTAAAGCTTTCCTTGCAACTCTTATCTGGGCACTAGACAAGCTGGCACCATTCTGCAGCTTGTCCCATTTCTGCAGAAGGCACATTTAAATTGACCAAATGGCCTAGCCTTTAAGAGCCCAGAAGCCTTTACTCAATTTTAGTGTCCTGGCATCTCCAATTTGGCCAGAATTAACAACAGCAGCACAGTCAAAGACCACCCTCAAGGTCACTTTCTTCGAGTGATACACCCCATGGTGCGGAATGTACCAAAGCTTTCCATCACTTCGATTCAGTTGTTTTGTTGGTACCATTTCGGCATAATCATTATCAATCATATCATTTAGGAAGGACATATATTCCTCATGAAATTTTGTATTCTTGCCAAACTTGCGTTTCAAATTCTGGGTCCGTTGCTCTGCCATATGACGATTATTCGGCAGACTAACACTTTCTTGTTTTAAAGTTAAGTCCAGACAATAGTATCCAACTATCATCTTTACTGAGTTGTTCATAATACCCGAGAACTTTGACTCTTCCCTGGACATTTCTTCAGATTCATTACTGGTACTTTCATTGAAGTCATGATTGTATTGCTTGATCAACAGCTTTTCTAATTTACCAGTAGATATTTGATTAACAGCAGCGGCAGGGTAGTTCTTATGGTTCCCTCTTTCGTTGTTCCCTCTCGAGGAGCCATAGATAACCCATCCTAGTAGGGTTTTCAGAGCAAACAGTCCATCACCTTCACTCCTCACAATCTGTATAGGTTCCAATGCCTTCAAAGCATTCGTTCCGATAAGTAGGTCAATACCAGATTTTATTTTAGATATTTTGACATCCTTCAAGTAAGGACAATGTCTCAAGTCCTCACGTCTGTGTATATTTTGATGACTAACTGGCATGGTCTCATGTGTAAACACTTCAGATATTGGTATAAAATAATCTTTATCCAGATTGGATATCTCCATACTTGTAATGTAATGACTAATGCACTCTTTATCTTCATTCATGGTTCGCAATCCAATCTTAATCTCTTCTCCTGTGATGTCCAGCCTTCTCATCAGGCTTTCTTTGCAAAAGATAGCCGAACTTCCATGTTCCAAAAATGCATATGTTTGCAACACTGTATTTGTCTTTCTATTCCTTACCTAAACTGGTAAGATAGAGAAGATATAGGCTTCTACCCAGGCCCCAATATAAGCAAGTACTTGAGTCGAGGTGACAGCATCACTAGTAGCTGGCTTTTTCTTCTGTTCTGTTTGCTCCAGCTCCTTCTCTTCTATTTGTTCCGATGGCTTCTCTTCTATTTGCTCCAGTGGCTTCTTTCCAGTGTGAAGTGCTTCAGGATGATTTTGCTTGCATTTATCACAAGTTATAGTACTCTCACAATCTTTCACCATGTGTCCTTTTTTCAAACATCCAAAACAGATTCCCTTCTCTTTTAAGAATCCACCCTTTCTCTATATTCCTTCTTCTTGAATCTTCGACACCACCTTTATGGTGTGACCAACCTCATCACATAACAAACAAAATCCTTTTTGCTTGATATTAGATACATTAGCAATGTTACAAAATTTTGAGATTTAAAAAATAAAGTCTGCAATTTATCCCATCAAAGCATAAAAATAAGTTAAATTTGACACCTAATTCACTTTCATATCTTCAGTATTAAAAAAGTTATGGCCATTTTCATACTCGGAAATTAGCATCTTGTTCCCTATTGCTTTTCCATTGACTTAACACAAAAGCTGTGATCGGGGACAGTCAAAAGCCCATAACTTTCTTAAAAATTAAGAGAACTGAAAGAAATTTTCAGTTATTATAGATTGAAGCATTCTGAAACAAATATGAAACAATCTTACTTAGATGACATGAAATTAAAGCATATAATTAGTTAGTTACCTAATTGTAGCTAATTACAAAATTCAATTACTAGATCTAAACCTATCAATTTCTTAAGAATAGATTAACATTTTTAAATAACCTAAGTGTCCAAATAACATTCACACAAGAATTCACAATATAACATAATTTTTAAATCTCATTGTCATGAATTTACAGGCCAAATGGAAGGAATTGAATGTTTAATACCTGTAAATTAATGGGCATTTAAATCATCTTGCGAGTGAGGTTTTCTGGAACACAATCAATTGGAACTTTGATTTGCGGTGATTTTAACCCTGTATCGGCATGAAAAATTCTGCCGTTAGTTCGGGGGATAAAATCACCGTTTCGCATGGAAAAATATGAATTAAAGGCTTCTTAAGAAGCACTTTTATACATTAAAATAAACCACTTTTGTTTACCGGTCCCGTGTGTGAAATCCATCCCCGATGTCGGTGTTGACGGCTTCAGAAGCTGATTTTAAAATTACTCCAGCGCTGACATTGTCGATTTAATAAAAATAAAAAATACACAAAACGCCCGTAGGAACGATTTTTCAGCAAAAGGTTGCACTCCAATGAAATATAATACAGGACAAGGTTGGAGAAACCCGCGTTTTAACCCCGCCCCCCCTTAAAGGCGCCCAAATCGCGCACACGGCCAGTGGCAGAATTACAGCGCCGCTGAAGGTAAGTATTGTAACATACCTAGATACATCTCCTTTCATTCCACAGGTATTATAGCGGTAGCAAAACTGCCCCCCTTAGGTCCTGATCTTCCTTCAGTTTTGGTAAAGGTAGAACCTTTGACAGTTGTAATTGGTATATGATCTTCAATATTCCCGTGATGTGGATCTAACATGTACCACACTTGCTTTTCCAAGAAATCACCAGGTCTGGTAACATGGCTACTCGCTTCTTCTTATCCTTTATTCGGCCTGCTTTATCTTTCCACTTTGCTCTCAGTCATCCGGTCAGTTTTTGAATGATGGCTCTAGTATAACTAACAAGATTCATCTCCTCCGTGTGGCTGAGATTTTCCATCGAGCTACAACAACCTCTAAGAAATATTGCAAAATCACTTAATGCATCCACATCTTCTGGCTTAATATTTTTCCAAGCGTGGGCTTTCTCCATGTATGCATTAGCAATCCTCTGTTCGTTACTAAAATGTCCTTTAAGTAACCTTCTTGCCTCTTGATAGCCTTGGCTGTCAGGCTTATTTTGACAACTTTCTACAAGTACCTTAGCACTTCCGCTTGTGTAATGCACCAGAAATCGTAAGCGCTCTTTTTCATCAGTAATTTTCATTTCTACTACTTCGTCAAATGCCCATATGAAAGCTTCATACCACAAAGGATCACCATTATATGTAGGAATTTCTACTGGTGGTAGGGTCAAAGAGATATTTTGTTGAGCTATGAGCTTGCCTATTCGCCAATGCAAAGTTGAATTCAGCTTGCCTATTCGCCAATGCAAAGAATCCATCCTGAGATCCTTGGCTTGGCGCAAACGGATGATAGACAGGTCTCTGGTAACAATACTGGCTTGCTCAAGTCTGTATATCAGGCCTCGGCAATGCGTACTCAGCTGTTGGTTTATCCCGAGCCTCTACAGTGGCCGCATAAGTAGTTTGTTTCAGTCTAGCACCCATTTGCTGAAATGAAGTCTTTTGGCTATGTGCTAGTTCTGAGTCACGAGGCTGGATATCCTCTGGCTGTAGATTTGATTTAGTTGTTGTCTCCTTTTGAGCAGTTCCTTTTCTCAAATAAGAGTTCATTGCATCAGTTGCTTTGTAGCTGCATCTTGAACCCTCACTTTCCATTATCTCCTTTTTCGATTTGACAACCGCCAACTTTGTGGCTAGTTCCAGGTGTTCTTTTCATAGAAACATAGAAACATAGACAATAGGTACAGGAGTAGGCCATTCGGCCCTTCGAGCCTGCACCGCCATTCAATATGATCATGGCTGATCATCCAACTCAGTATCCTGTACCTGCCTTCTCTCCATACCCCCTGATTCCTTTAGCCGCAAGGGCCACATCTAACACCCTCTTAAATATAGCTAATGAACTGGCCTCAACTACCTTCTGTGGCAGAGAATTCCAGGGATTCACCACTCCCTGTGTGAAAAATGTTTTATTTCATCTCGGTCCTAAAAGACTTCCACCTTATCCTTAAACTGTGACCCCTTGTCCTGGACTTCCCCAACACCGGGAACAATCTTCCTGCATCTAGCCTGTCCAACCCCTTAAGAATTTTGTAAGTTTCTATAAGATCCCCCCTCAATCTTCTAAATTCTAGCGAGTACAAGCCGAGTCTATCCAGTCTTTCTTCATATGAAAGTCCTGACATCCAGGAATCAGCCTGGTGAACCTTCTCTGCACTCCCTCTATAGCAAGAATGTCTTTCCTCAGATTTGGAGACCAAAACTGTACGCAATACTCCAGGTGTGGTCTCACCAAGACCCTGTACAACTGCAGTAGAACCTCCCTGCTCCTATATTCAAAACCTTTTGCTATGAATGCTAACATACCATTTGATTTCATCACTGCCAGCTGTACCAGCATGCCTACTTTCAATGACTGGTGCACCATGACACGCAGATCTCGTTGCATCTCCCCTTTTCCTAATCGGCCACCATTCAGATAATAGTCTACTTTCCTGTTTTTGCCACCAAAGTAGATAACCTCACATTTATCCACTTTATACTGCATCTGCCATGCATTTGCCCACTCACCCAGCCTATCCAAGTCACCTTTCAGCCTCCTAGCATCCTCCTCAGAGCTAACACTGCCCCCCCCACCCCCCAGCTTCGTGTCATCCGCAAACTTGGAGACCCGTTTACTCCTACTCTTTGCTTCCTGTCTGCCAGTTCTCTATCCACATCAATACTGAACCCCCAATACCGTGTGATTTAAGTTTGTATACTAATCTCTTACTTGGGACCTTGTCGAAAGCCTTCTGAAAGTCCAGATATAAAGTCCAGATAGTTACATCCTCGAAAAATTCTATAAGATTCGTCAGACATGATTTACCTTTCGTAAATCCATGCTGACTTTGTCCAATGATTTCACCACTTTCCAAATGTGCTGCTATCCCATCTTAAATAACTGACTCTAGCAGTTTCCCCACTACCGATGTTAGACTAACTGGTCTGTAATTCCCCATTTTCTCTCTCCCTCCCTTTATAAAAAGTGGGGTTCCATTAGCTACCCTCCAATCCTCAGGAACTACTCCAGAATCGAAAGAGTTTTGAAAAATTACCACTAATGCATCCACTATTTCTGGGGCTACTTCCTTAAGTACTCTGGGATGCAGCCTATCTGGCCCTGGGGATTTATCGGCCTTTAATCCATTCAATTTACCTAACACCACTTCCCGGCTAACCTGGATTTCACTCAGTTCCTCCATCTCATTTGACCCCCGGTCCCCTGCTATTTCTGGCAGATTATTTATGTCTTCCCAAGTGAAGACAGAACCAAAGTAGTTATTCAATTGGTCTGCCATGTCATTGTTCCCCATGATCAATTCACCTGTTTCTGACTGCAAGGGACCTTTTCGTCACCTCATCTCTTCTTCTTGTAGCCTCATCTCTCCTTCTTGTTGCTCAATCTCATGTTTCTTCTCCAAGGCATCCGCTTTTATTGAGAGAGCGGCTGGATCAGCTTCAACTTCCATCGGAGCAGAAGCCCTTGATGCTGAACGACTATAGAACCAGATTTATGTCTTGATCTTCGTGAAGATATGTTAATCTTGGCTAAATTGGAGCAGCTATGGCATTAAAATCTAGTAAGGGCTTATGTGCTGCTAGGCCATTTTGGTCAAGTTAAATGTCCCTTTGCAGAACTGAGACAAGCTGCTGAATGATGCCAGCATGTCTGTGGCCCAGGTAAGTGCTGCAGAGAAAGATTGGGACATCTGCAGAAGTCTTACAATGAAGTATGAAATGCATAGAGTTAATTGGATCAACGCAAACCAAGTATACATATTGTAAATAATGTTGCGAAACAGTTACCCTGTAGTTGTTGATTGGTTGAAATGTTAAGCCTTGGCTGGGTTGTTTGAATACCAAGGCACATGTTGCATTATTCATCTATGTTAGCTTCCTTTTCGAAGCCTTACCAGAAACAATGTATTAGTTACTATGTTATTGGTTTGGGGAACTGTCAATCATGTACTGTTGTAATTGATATGTGTTATTGGACTGTACAGAGACCACCCCCATGTAGTTCGGCCCCTCAAGGTTCGGGGACCTATAAAAGGCAGCCCCCACGAGGTCCTTTGTCGATCTTCTGGAAGAGCGCTTGGGACTGCGTGACCTTTTGGAGTGTCTCTGCTTGCATGAGGCTAGAAGGGCTTGGCCATACAGATACAAGGATCGAACCCGCGGTGGTTAGGTATCGCATAGGGGAATTTGTGTTGTGTTATCCAAAATAAAGTTTAGTTGCTCAAGTGCTTGATTCACTATTATATTGACTGAAACTAGACTGGGGGGAGCTTAAAACAAGCTATTTACATTGGGGGCTCGTCCGGGATCTCAACAGACCCCCAACACAAGTTTGCGATTAAGGGTGTTGAGCTGTTCCCGATCGCGAGTGCAGAAACCGGCACCGCGGTGCGGTTTTCGCATTGATTTTTGGTACTTCGCTAGGAGTAGATCGATCAATCGACTTGGGAAAGGGTTCCAACGAGATCATAGAACAGAGTATAGCAAGCACGGGGGGTGGGGGGGGGGGGTTAATAGCGCTCCTTTGGGTTAGAGGCCCATAAAACCAGGGTGGGGTTAGAGGCCATGCTGGGGTTGGGTTAGCGGCCCTTTCCTGGGTTAGTGGCCCGAAACTTGGTCGTAGTTGGTAGCTGCAGCTGGTGGCAAAAGCCATAATTCAGTGTCAGATTTGGGCTAAAAGCCCTACTCAGAATTGGTATCCGATTGGCGATATATTGAAAAACAAGTCTGGTTTACATGCTAAGCGGTGAAGCATTTGACCCATCATTGCTAGGAGGGCTGATTGAAAAGGTGCGTTCCGAAATTCGGCATCGACTGCCAGCGTGAAGAGGCTAGGCGCTGACACCTGGTGCCAAGTAGGTGATAAGGAAGAGGCCTTTTGATGGGAAGAGCCTAGGTTGGTTAGAGGCCACGCCTGTGTGAGATATCCGGATCTCTGAAAGGACAGGGGAGGACTCTCGTGAAGGCACCAGGCTCGGTGGCTATAGTATAGATTGGCTGGGAATACTCTAGTCCATCGAGATTTCATTGTTCGAGTAAATTTGAATTTAAACACACGTACGGTGAGTGGTATGCACCAAAGCTAATTGGTCCGATCAGAACGAACTTAAATTTGCAGAATTAAAGCAACTAAATACAGAATTTCATATTGAAGTTCTGACCTGTACGGTAGAATTCGAATTCTGTGTATATAGAACTTCGAAATTTGTATAACATGTTTGAGATCGATTCCGAATAGCGGCTGATCAACCGTGAGTAGTAACCCTCTGGTCGATTGTTGATTAGTACCTGATAGCGAAGAGTAACTGAAAGAAGGGAACCTGATTTTTTGGTGAAAAGTAACCAGATGGGTAAAAGTACCTAGGGGAGGAAAAGTAGTTGAAGGGGAAAAGTATTCAATTAAGAAGTAGTACCCAAGGAAGGGGAAAATCTTCGGTATCAGAGGGAGAGGTTCACTGGTTGATAACAGCGTGACGCGGAATTGAAATCAAGTGTTTGCGAATTGTATGCTAGCGTGTTGTGACTATAGTGTATTGTAAATTTCCAGTGTATATCTTTTTCGGATCCGAACTGTATAAATATTTTGTGCATGTAAAACATATTTAGAGTGTGTGTTTAGATTGCGAACCGCTACTTGTATTGACTGTACTTAAGGATTTCGGGTGTTGGATAACTGGGGTAAAAGTGTATTTAAATTGAATATACGAGATTTGTTTGATTCAAAACTGTTAGTATTGTTAGTGTCCAATTCGTGGTGGTTCGATCGGGGTTCGTATTCTTCCGATCGCTGTGTCGGGGGAGGGATCATTCTGTTGACCGAGTACACCACAAGGAGGATTTACTAGAGCATTTGATTAATCGTAATAATAAGTGGATGCTTGGTATGTTTATATTGGTATGTGTCTTTGTCTACTTATAATTGGGGGAATAGTTTCTTGTTTGAGAATAGGTTTGCTTGCGTGCTTCGGGTTTATTTGTCTTTGTTAACTTAAAGTGTTCTGAGTGGGAGAGATTGCTGCTAGGAGATTTGAATATTAAGCACCTTAGTTTGGGAGACTGGAGATTCTTTGTTTATGGGCTGAAAGTTGAATGGGTGATTGTGAATATAACCATATAACCATTACAGCACGGAAACCCTTCCATCTCGGCCCTTCAAGTCCGTGCCGAACATTTTTTTTTAATTTTATTTTTTTTACTTCCCCCCAGTCCCATCTACCTGCACTCAGACCATAACCCTCCATTCCTTTCCTGTCCATATACCCATCCAATCTATTTTTAAAGGATAAAATCGAACCTGCCTCCACCACTTCCACTGGAAGCTCATTCCACACAGCTACCACTCTCTGAGCAAATTGCTCTCTAAGATCAAATTGATAAGAAAGTTGAGTGCGTGATTGAAGGGTGATTGAGTAGAACAATTGAATAAAGTGATTGACTGAACTGATCGATTGAATAGAACGATTGACTAGCGGTTGAATAAGATTGAATGTACGATTATGCGAGAGAGGTGTGAATCTGTTAGACGATGGCTATTGTGTGGAAGCGATCGCAGTGGCCTTGGAGACTGAAAGGGAGGAGCGAGTGTAGAGGAGGTGTGAGTGCTTTGAAACTTATCTGTATTGTGTCTATTGTATAATAACATGGGAAATAGTCTAGAGAATGACCTAACAAACATTTCCGGAAGCCCATTGAAAATGATCTCCTCAGAAGGCAGAAAGATTAAGGAAATATTCGGGGAAACTAAATAAAGAATTAGGAGGCGAATTATGGCCGATGGGTGGGTTGAAGTCCATAACATGACTAACTTATATAGAGAGAATTATTAGACAATACGGGGATAAGAAGGGAACAAACTCATTAAATTTGGAAGATGTTTTATACCGAAAGGAAGGTGAATAAAGAAATTGTTCTGCTTTCTGCTTTAAGGATGGCAGCCTCAAAGTTAGGGATAAGGCTGGAGGAAGAGAGAGCTGGTCCTTCTCTAGGTATTTCGGAAGAGAGAGAGGGAGACATTGAGAGGCAGCCGCAGGAGCAGGAAAGAACACTGACTTTTAAAGGGGAGATGACTACGATGGCTCTTAAAGGGGAGGTGACCCCGCCGACTAAGATTAAACTAATCAAATTTAGTAAAAGCGCAGTGGTTAGCGTGGATCTCGAGGGGAGAGAAGCCCAATATTTAAGAGGATGGGCAGACTTTTTTTGAGCAGTGTCGCCCTCTCACACTCCTATTTCTCTCAGCCCTCTCATGCTCCTAGTTATAAAATACCTTGCGCAGCCTGCGAATAGGGCGCTCAGGTGAAGTTGGCGGCATCTTCGACTCCACCCACTGAACTTAAATCCATAGCAGGGAAATCGGGAGAGGACTCTCTGGCTCTGATGATTGCTTCACCAGCAGAGGATAGTGTGAAGGATCAGGGAGCTAGAAAGAAGGTTCATCAGAAGTGGGTACCGAAATTGATTAAAAGACCAACTGGAGAAGTATAGGAATCATTCGTAAAATATAGAGATTCCTTTAGCAGAAGGAGCAGTGTCTCTGAGGGTGAGGCAATAGTGGGTTGAGAAATAGTTGATCCTGATATCGCTAAAATTATAAAATCAGAACAGATTCCTGATATCATGGAAATGGAGCGAATTCCCCTTAGGCAATCCCCTAGTAGGAAGCTGCCTACTCCACCTTTAGAATTGGATACTGCAGTAGGTGCAGACTATCTCCGGGCTACAGACACCCCTACCCGGTGTCGACAACAACTAAATCCTTCCAGAGACCAGTAAAAATAATTCATAAACTGGAAGTAACATCGAAGGAAGAGTAAGAATTTAAGGCATGGATCCCTCCTGATTACCTTAGGGACATGCCTATTCGAGAGCCTACTTTCCCTCAATTTAATTGGAGAGGCAATAGAACTGTCAGGCCCGCCCAATGCTATGTTTGCTGAGGAACGGGACATTGGAGCAGATCTTGCCCTATGAGGGAACACAGAGGAGGAAGGGGTCAAAGGAGAGGGCCACGGAGTCCGCGAAATCAAGGATCCCTAGAGGTTATAGGGATACTTGGGACACTGAAGATAGAGGAAGAGAACGCTGGCCAGAGGATCAGGGGGCAGGGAGCCAAACATCGTTCTGCAGCCAAATCCATTTCAGTAGACCTGATCTGCCAGCTAGTCCAGAGTGTGGACAAAGTAAGATGACCCTTGCCTCAAAGCCTAAAAGATGAAATTTTAGGGTATCCTCGTGACATTAGGATGGCCCAAGGAAAATAATAAATATTAACTAAATCGGAACAAAGATAGAACACCGCCCCTTTACAATCGCAGGAAGAGAGTTACAAAGAAGCTGATTGGGATTGAGAAACCTCACCAAAATAGAGACATAGCTGGTGTCAAAAAGGAAAAGAACTGAAGGGAACTCAGATTGGCACTAGGGAAAGAAGAAATGAATTATTGAGCAGGAGGTACAGGAGTAGGGATAGGGGCCATTGTAAACTTGTTTAATAACTTGTTGTAAAGTTGTTGTGCCTCCAGGACAGTGTTACCTACAACATATCACTATCTGGGGAGTGAGGTAACAGAGTATGTGGACCCTTAAGAACGGGCAGAAGACACAGCTCAGGTAGGATGTGTAGCCATTATCTCCATTCAGTTAGCTCCCCAGAGACAAGGACCAACAACGAAGAAGAAGTGATACTGTCCTGTCCCTAAGATACATACCATTTGGGGAAGGCCAACAAACAAAGAAGGCTGCTCCATGGTATTCCTACACCTTCAGAAAGAAAAAGAAGATACATACCCTGGTGCCCAACTATAACATAATATTTGACACCAGTGAAGGGAAAAGAAGAAAACAACATCTGAAACTCTCTGAAGGAGACTAAAGAAGGTCCATCTGTCTGCTCAGATTCTCGTGAACTTCTACCGCTGCACCATCGAGAGCATCCTTATCAACTGTATCACAGTATGGTATGGCAACTGCTCTGTCTCCGACCGGAAAGCACTGCAGAGGATGGCGAAAATTGCCCAACGCATCACCGGTTCCTCACTCCCCTCCATTGAGTCTGTCCAAAGCAAGCATTGTCTGCGAAGGACGCTCAGCATCGCCAAGGACTGCTCTCACCCCAACCACAGACTGTTTACCCTCCTACCATCCGGGAGGCGCTACAGGTCTCTCCGTTGCCGGACCACCAGGTCCAGGCACAGCTTCTTCCCTGCGGCTGTTACAATACTCAACACTGTACCTCGGTGACTGCCAATCACCCCCCCCCCCCCCCAGACACTCCTCCCACCAGGAAAAATATTATGACTGTATGCACGTAAATAGATTTATTTATTGCTCATATTTATGTCGCTCCTCTGGGGAGATGCTAACTGCATTTCGTTGTCTCGGTACTGTACACTGCACAATGACAATAAAGTTGAATCTGAATCTGAATCTGAATCTGAAGAAATACAAACAACCGCTGAAGACCATTGAGGCAAGCACCAATTAGAACAAATTAAATTTGGAAATGAATACTCTGGTTCGGGGACACCTACTTTGCACCTAAATTCTAGTAAATAGAAATAAATTGACAACATTCTGAATTCGATCTCTAAATTGTATAGTGATGAATTGGAAGGACTTTAAAAATTGAGATTTGGGACTGACTTATGAGATCTGGCTTAGGAGAATTTTTAAATCTGATTATTAACTTGGTATTTTTATTGTCTCACCCCCAGACAGGCAGCAAAGATGGGAAGGATTATTCAAAGAACATCAGGGAAGGACGGAACTTGGAAAGGTCTAGTAAAATGAAGGAGTATCCATAGAGTGTGAGAGATGGCATTAAAATAGTAAGAAAGAAGAAATGTGAATAGCAGAACTCCCCTTCGAGAAACCCAAGTTAACCGCCTAGAAAGAGTTACTGGGGAAGAAGTCTTATTGAATTAGAAGGAGTACTAGGGGAATGGGTACGTGTCAGAGTCTATGTATTTGACTGGTGAATCTAACTTTGTCTAACCCTTGATCGTAAAGTGGCTTCTATTATCAAGGTGTAAATAAATTGTCCCTAGATTCGGATTTCTTAATTGGCTTTATAATAATCTACAACATATGGAAATTAATTGATTAAATTTGAACAGCTGGGAATTCCACAGCAATTTAATTGAATTGTGTTATTGACTACGAGCTATGGAATGAAGAGGGTGAGATGGACCCTAAAACTCAAAATATTAAATTGAAGGCTGAGACTGAATTTGGTTGAATGAAAGCATTCCCCATGGGTGTTTTGAATAAAAGTCATGCCTGTAGGGAAATCTGGATTGAACCCAGCTGAAATTTATATGAGAAACTATCATCACATATACATTGAAGAACACTGTGTGACTGCGGAGAGAACTGACTATATGTTAGTGTTGGTCCGAGTATGGGAAAGATTAATAGTACAGAAAAGGACTTGTGATTGACAGTGGATGAATGTATGGGAAAGCATCAGTGCATGAATGGTAACTTACTCCATCCCAAGTTCTCTTAGGTAAGGGGGAGGTACAGAGAGACCTGGGTGTCCTTGTACACAAGTCACTGAAAGTTGGCATGCAGGTACAGTAGGCAGTGAAGAAAGCTAATGGAATGTTGGCCTTCATAACAAGAGGATTTCAGTATAGGAGAAAAGAGGTTCTTCTGCAGTTGTATAGGGCTCTGGTAAGACCACATTTGGAGTATTGTGTACAGTTTTGGTCTCCTAATTTGAGGAAGGACATCATTATGATTGAGGCAGTGCAGTGTAGGTTCACAAGATTGATCCCTGGGATGGCGGGACTGTCTATGAGGAAAGTTTGAAAAGACTATGCATGTATTCACTGGAGTTTAGAACGATGAGGGGGTATCTTATAGAAACATATAACATTATAAAAGGACTGGACAAGCTAGATGCAGGAAAAATGTTCCCAATGTTGGGCGAGTCCAGAACCAGGGGCCACAGTCTTAGAATAAAGGGGAGGCCATTTAAGACTGAGGTGAGAAAAAACATTTTCACCCAGAGAGTTGTGAATTTGTGGAATTCCCTGCCACAGAGGCCAGTGGAGGCCAAATCACTGGATTGATTTAAGAGATAGTTAGATAGAGCTCTAGGTGCTAGTGGATTCATGGGATATGGGGAGAAGGCAGGCACGGGTTATTGATTGGGGACGATCAGCCATGATCACAATGAATGGCGGTGCTGGCTCGAAGGGCCGAATGGCCTCCTCCTGCACCTATTTTCTATGTTTCTATGTTTCTATGTTTCTATGAACATTCTCTCTGAAACCATATACATTTCCCTAAGTGCTCTGGTTTCCTCCCACATACCAATGTCTTGTTGGTTGGTAAATTAATAGGCTACAGTTAATGGTCCCTAGGTTAGCAATTGACAGGAGAATTCAGGAGGAGGTGGTAACGATGTCCTTACAAAAATAACTAATTTCAATGGGAGCTTTAACATTAGCATGGACACAGTCGGCCCAAGGGCCACATTCCATGCTGCATGGTTCTATGACTCTCAGAATCTTTAATGGAGGGTGTTCAAAGTGTGAAGGTTGAACTTCATCTACACCCAGACAGTGCAGTGGTCTCTTCTCATCGATAGATGCTTCTGCAGCAGGTAGATCAATGAAGGGAAGGCCAAGGAAGCTTATCCCTCAGGGTAGTTTTGCAGCAATCCATCATAAATTAATTCATAGAAGATAATTACAATCTATTACTGGATGAAACGTGCATCCCACATGCAGGATATGGCTTAAATTTAAGTTCAGCAATGAAAGAATATCAAGTTTTGCCAAACTTCTGAGTCAAACATAGAGTGATGGAGTCATACACAACACATGGACCTTATAGCCCACCTAGTCCAGCCCAACCATCAAGTACCTATTTACAATGATCCCAAGTATCCATCAACTCCCCATTGATTCTATCACTCACTTACACACTGGGCTCAATTTACAGGGGCAATTAACTTACCAATCCACATATCTTTTGGATGTGGGAAGAAAGCAGGGTTATCCCACATGGTCACTGGGAGAACATACAATCTTCGCAAAGACAGCATCGGGGATCAGGATTGAACTCAGTCCACTGGATCTGTCGGGTACCATCTCTAAGAAAGACACCAAAGCTGCAGTAAATCGGCGGGTCAGACAGCATCTCTGGAGAAAAGGAATAGGTAACGTTTCGGTTCGAGACCCTTCTTCAGACTGAGAGTCAGAGGAAAGGGAAAAGAGATATAGACAGTGATAGAGAGATATAGAACAAATGAATCAAAGATATACAAAAATGTAACGATGATAAAGGAAATAGGCCATTGTTAGCTGTGAGCTTGGTGAAAACGAGTTACAGACAATGACTCAATTAGACCATCTCTCCTTGCTGTGCCACAGTGCAACCTGAGGGAGTGTGAATTCATTCATTCCAAATGAAAATGAAAATATCGTTTGAGTTCACTTGTATTCAAGGATAGAATAATAGGTTTACTTGTTAGTCGTAAAATTATAGTAAAGCTCATGTTGACATCATGCAGATGGACTTCATAATGAGAGAATGGGAAGAACCAGCCTTTTATCCAAAGGGACAAAATGAGAATATCAGTGAGAGAGACTGAGAGAGATATTCCAGACTTTTCCCCCCAAACATACTTGTAGCTGGACTAGAATGATCTCAGTGGAGACTTCTTCTCCTTTATACATTTTAACTGTGGATGTTATGTAATGTAAAGATGGGTTGAAATTGCGGATGGGGAAATCTGATGAACATTTCATTTTGTTTCTCTTCAATATTTTGCAGCTGTATTGCATCTGTGTCTCTCTGTTGTTCCAAGAAAATAAAAGGAAACATGGTGTGAGTTTCTCATGCTAAAAGGGCTGTCTCACTGTGCGAGTTGACCCACGAGTGACCCCGAGTTTAAAACAAATTTAACTCGTGGTAATCACGTACAATTAACGTAGCGGAAACGTCTGAACTCGTGGACGCAACTTAGCGACTCGTGGTGCTAACGGGAGGTACACGTGAAACTTGTTAACTCTTGCAAAAGTTCAAACATGTTTGTACTTTTCCACGAGTAAAATGTAATCTTGTGGTTAAAATTTGAAACATTTTAAACTCGTTGTAAGAACGTAGTGGCCCGTGCGTTTAACTTTGTGACTCGTGATTCTACCGTGGGAACTCTTTTTAGAAACAATAATCAGGGACAGAAATATCAGTTACTTAGACTTTTTAAAGACAAATTCTGCTTAACAAAGTTAAGCAAGTTATTGATAAGGTGACAGAGTGGGTTGAAAAGAAAAAATTGCTTGAAGTTTATATATAAATTTGTGTTGTGTTGTGTTGTGTTGAAAAGCTTTTTGCTGATCCGTTTGATTCTCACTGTTTGTTTACTTCATTGCACAATAAAAGAGAGTTCTTTGCTATCAAGATCAAATTGATGTCTGGAAGTCTTCATTTTAATATCACTACAAAGTCTCATGTAATATTCCTTTCATCATAAAACACAAAATAGAGGAAGGCAAAATATATTCACATCTTGATTCTCACAATCATTTGTGAGATTTAAGGACTCAACTGCCTCATATGCTGTGCTTTTTAAATGTTTAAAATTGTCACCTCTCAGTAGATCAGAAAATAAGACAAAGTCTTATGTGAAACAAATGTCTTGAATGTGAAACAAAGTCTTTATTCTTGTTCAATATAAAAAACGCGTTTTTGCGCATATTGAGAAACGTAGCACTACAGCAAACACCACTGTCTGAAAAGGGCTTCTCATAAATGAAAATCAACAAATGAAGCACAAATAAAAGTATTTCCACTATATACTAATTCAGCTGAGAAATGCACAAGTCTAAATTCAGGCAATAAAAGATACAATGCAATGCGCTAAATGACAAGTTTTGAGATCTACAATCAGATAAGCAGATGCATGATAACCACGTTTTAAAGGAAAGACAGATGCAATGAAATTACTTTTACACCACAATAAAAAATAAAATCCACACTTAAAGTTAAACAATGAAAAGTCAGCAGGATTTAAACTAAACATGAAATTAACTGGATTCTTCTGCATGTGGGCTCTCCTCATGCAGTGATGTACCTGTGGTCGGCAGCCGCTCAAAATAAGCTGTCCTGCCACGGCACACTGCCCAATTCTGAATTATAGTAGGAGCAGAGATGGTCTCTCTGCTCTTTTGCACTGTTGGTCCCCGTGTTACCTCGAAAACACTGCAGTGGCACCAAAGTCTCGTCGTTTGTACCACTCCTCCACGCACCTAGTGTTATTCTCCCTGTTTGACTGTCCACTAAGTCACCGTCCTGCATGGCTGTTGCTGATCCTGAAGCTGCACCTCTGATAGGGATCAGGTTGTGCAGAACACATGCAGCAAACACAATAGTCTCTACGTTCTTTGGCTGGCATGACATCATTTTTTTTAACATGTGATGATTTTTCAACAGTTCGATATACATTGTTGCCTCAAGATTAACGGGAGAGGAACTTGGTACACTCGGGAGACGAACTTGGAACATCGCAGAAATGAGAAGTAAACGGGAAACGTAGACATACCCGTGGGAACTCGGTTAAACTCTGGATCATAAACTTGTAGTCTCGTACGCAACCACGAGTCTTTCACTCGGGGTCACTCGTGGGTCAACTCGCACAGTGAGACAGACCTTTAAGTTTAACTCGGGCAGCATCTCCACCTGGAGGTGCCCTTAGTCTTATAGTCATATGCTTCTGGCATCTGGTTAACATCATTCCATCACACCCAATTTGTAATAGACTGAGGAAACATAGACTACTTGAATTCATGAAAATGATGGAATTATTGCCACTCTTTGTTCTTCTTTATTTATTTGGAAGCAGAAAATGTCAGATTTCAGGGAAGAGAAAAATCCTCTGGTTTATATAACCGAACTCAAACATTGCACAATTGTGACAAACCCTCTTGACCCATAATAATTTCTCAGGCAGAAATACTGATGGCTTAACAAGTCAGTATTTCATTAAGTGACTGGTTTGTGTAAAATTCACTGAATGAAGCTAACGTTCCATTTGGATACAAACATTTCAGCACCCAATGACACCAAGTTTCAACAAGGTAAAATCAATCAATCAGAGCTCCCGATCTTTCACATTCGGAAGTTTAACATGATCTATGTTGAAAAATACCTGCCCATATGTATTGGATATGAATTGGACTGTGATGTCCTGGGCCATAGTAAATTCCATTTGGCCACTGCTTCAGAAAACTAAGAGAGCTATTGACTCCTATAGAACCCTAACCCAGGAAAACCCCCAGCATTTCCAATAGAAACACAGATCAGGAGAAACAAACTGCCAGCACCGTAACATGTTGTTATGGGATCTTTCTGATAACAGAACAACATAAAATCCATAGACTAGAAACAAAAAGGACAATGTACAAAAGTTACTCAATAAAATATTTCAGAAGAACTAAACTTGAAATAAAACAGAAAATGTTAGAAACAATAATAGTGGAGGAAAGAACGGAATCAACATTTCAAGTGATTGGTCTATCATAGAAAACATATGTATGTTTTTAGCATCAAGATGTCTTTAGATTCTGGAGCATTGCGACAACAATGGAATCACCATCTAAAAAGCACCAGTGCTATAGTATAGAATGATGAATAAAGGATTAAGTTTTATTGATCTAAACCTGGCTTTTGTTTATAAAATAATAAATGGGGAAGTTTACAATTACTTTTGAGTAATTTCCTAATTGAGAATTCTTTTCATACTGTTCCCAGATGCTTATGGAACCAAATATAGAAAATAGACTTGAGGTTGAATTTGTACTGCTACTTTCTGAATGAGACCTAGTTAATAAGAGGTGATTGTGGATACAGTTATTCAATTTCATAATGAATACATTCAGTTAATAATCAGAAAATCAAAATACTAATCTCAAGATTTTCTTTCGGTTTGGTAAATATAGATGTTACTAAAAGAAAATCCAAACATAGATTGTACTGCATATACAACGATTGTATTACCTGCAAGGAGATCAATTTCAAAACTAGAACAAGTCACAAGCAATTAAAATATTAAGCCTGGGGAAATATGACATGAGGCCTTGCACACTAGATTTTTTTTCAAAAAATGTGCCTCACAACACCTGATATCTGGGTTTGAATGTAACCTCGGATGCTGTCTGTGTGGATTTTGCACATCCTCCCCGTGACCGCATGAGTTTCCTCTGGGTGTTCTGGGTTTCGCCCACACCCCAAGTTGCGTGGGTTTGTGGGTTAATTGACCTCTGTTGATTGCCCCTAGTGTGTACGGAGGGGACAAGAAAGTGTGGTAACATGGAACTAGTGTGAACAGTTGATCAATGGTCAGCGTGGACTCGGTGGGCGAATGGGCCAGTTTCCACGCTGTATCTTTAAATTCAACTAAAGATTCAAGGATCCAGGATTGGAAATTAATGGCAAGAGAGAAATTTTGGGACTGCAATGAATTTAAGAAGGATAATCAGAAATACAGATGTTGCATGACATCAATAATAAATGTGTAGGAAACATACAGTATTTGAAACTTCCTTCGCTGCTATTTTAGTAAAGTGTTAGCCAATTGATATGCCGTAAGATTGCTAAACTAATGTACAATGGCAATTCATATGAATTCTTTAGCATGTCTGCTATTAATATCATGTAATCTGATTAGTTAAAATGTGCTGCAATTATTATTTTTTACATTCTTATTGTTACACAAGATACCAATAAAATTGAAAAGACTAAAGGGCCTGTCCCACTTAGGTGATTTTTCAGCGGACTGCCAAGGTCCCGGCAGTCGCCTGAAAAACCAGGAACTGGAATGGCGACTGTCAGAGTGGAACACACACACACACATACACAAACACATCGCAAAGGCGAGGGCCAGGGAAAAGCGGGGGAGCGCTGTCTGAAATTCACACGGTGCAAAGCCAAGGTGATACAGAAACACACCACAATGAACAGGAAGGTTAAGACGGCTAGCACAGTGTACGGTAAGTCCTTTAAAAGAAGGGGGAGGGGGAGGGGAGAAGGGGGGAGATGGGGGGGGAGGGGGAGAAGGAGTGGAGACACTTTTAAGAAGCCAGAAGGGCCTGTCCCGCTTACGCGACTCTTTCGTCGACTGCCGGCACCCGTCATAGGTCGTTCCAGGTCTCCGAAAATTGTCAACATGTTGAAAGTCCAGCGGCGACCAGAACAAGGTACGTCTCTTTGGGCGACTACTCACGACCATACAGGCTTCACCCCGCGAGATGTCGCCAGAGTGTCGCCTATATGGTCGTGAGTAGTCTCCTAGTCGCACAAAGAGTCATGGCGTCTTTCTGGTCGACGCTGAATTTTCAACGTGTTAAAAATTTTCGGCGACCTATGACGGGTGCCAGCAGTCGCCAAAAAAGTCACATAAGTGGGACAGGTCCTAGACAACTTTTTTATACATAGATGTGAAGTTTGGCGGGCATTTAACATTACCGGTCGGTTGTCCTTGGTTCTGAAAACTCGTGCTTAGGTTTTTTTTCCCCAATGAGCCAATGAAAATGCCTGGTCAGCAAAGACGATTAACTAAAACTACCTACGACTACCTCGACTACCCATTATGGCTACATGGCAACCCTACTACAACTGCACCTACGACGACAGGATTATCGGTTTTCTCCATGGTGACCAATTTTTGGTTGCAGAAATTTTTTCAACATGTAGAAAAATTAGCAGCGACCATACTAGTTCCCAGAATGCGGGAACTCCTCGCGACCATGAAGGAGACTCACCAGAGACCACCAGCGAACAAGTGGCAACCATGTGGCGATCATGAGACAAGCGCAGAGACTCCTGCACTCGCCTAAAAAGTCGCTTAAGTGGGACAGGCCCTTAAAACTGGAAGTCATGATATTGTAGTTAAGTGATTCTAAATTTGAATATTAGAGGTTTGTACATTGTAGGAAGAAAAAGAAGATAAAGAGGGAAGAAACTCCATTGTTTTAATGAATTAGACTTGGGACAATACAATCAGATTTTATTTTAATGGAGCAAATGCAGGAAGGAAAATTATGTTGCATTATATAAATGGCAAACTAAAACAATGTGTTTTTCACAAAGACTATGAGTACAGATGTTTTGAGAATTCTGTCAGTGTATTATATTTCAATTTCTTTTCCCTGTTAATTTTATTGGGCAAAACTATTTACTTATAAAAATTGAATCCACAATGTAGCTGGCAACATTGTAGCTGGCAAATCTGGATTCCAGCAACTCTTGCCAGCCATAAGATGCAAGCAGCAAGCAGTTCCATACTATATTCCTATCATGTGTAGGAAAGAACTGCAGATGCTGGTTTAAATCGAAGGTGGACACAAAATGCTGGAGAAACTCAGCGGGACAGGCAGCATTTCGGGAGAGAAGGAAAGGTGACGTTTCGGGTTGAGACCCTTCTTCTCGACCCGAAATGTCACCATTCCTTCTCTCCAGAAATGCTGCCTGTCCCGCTGAGTTACTCCAGCATTTTGTGTCTACCTATATTCCTATCATTGGTGTTCACTTAAAATATAATTTCCAGAGAGAAATCACAGAAATGGGGTTGGATAACTTAATGCTAATAGAACCATCCTTCACCTGATCATTGATCCTGAATGTGTAGGATTTATCATAATATTATATACGGAAAGTTATCCTTCCAAGCTCATGTTAATAACTAACTCATTGGAAATGTTATTTGGGGAATAAGAGAGCTTCTAATAGTCTGCACAATAAGACTACAAATATATATTTTTAAATGAGCAACAATTTACTGCATGTAATCAAAATATGGAGCACATTCAAGATTCCAAATATTTTGATTAAAATAGAATAAGGGTTAAATTTTGAACATTTGGACTATTGCCAATTTTCATGTAAACCAAATGTAAATCAAATCAGAGAATGTGCTGAATTAAGAACCAAAAAGATATTTCCTGATGGTATGCTTCTCTCTCTCGTTACTTCATTAACTGAAATGCATATTGTGAACTATCTTGGCAAAAGCAGTAAAATCAATGCATTTACTCTTTTGTAATTTTATTTTATTGGTATTGGTTACATCTATCTAACATACAAAATAAGGCAATTTACAAGTAATTTTGAAGTTGTTTTTAGTTAATGGCAAATGAATGAAACCCAATTGCTTTGCAGTGGAAACACCAAATTGGACAGTTTGCGGCAAGTAAACATAAAAACATAGAAAGATAGAACATAGAACATAGAAAAATAGGCCCTTCGATCCAGCACTGCCATTCAATATGATCATGGCTGATCATCTAAATCAGAACCCCGTTCCTGCTTTTTCCCCATATCCCTTAATTCCTTTAGCCCTAAGAGCTAAATCTAACTCTCTCTTGAAAACATCCAATGAATTGGCCTCCACTGCCTTCGGTGGCAGAGAATTCCACAGATTCACAACTCTCTGGGTGATGAAGTTTTTCCTCATCTCAGTCCTAAATGGCCTACCCCTTATTCTTAAATTGTGACCATTGGTTCTGGACTCCCCTAAAATCGGGAATATTTTTCGTGCATCTAGCCTGTCCAATCCTTTAAGAATTTTATGTTTCTATAAGATCCCCTCTCATCCTAAATTCCAGTGAATACAAGCCCAGTCGACCCATTGTTTCATCATATGTCAGTCCCGCCATCCCAGGAATTAACCTCGTGAACCTACGCTACACTCCCTCAATAGCAAGAATGTCCTTCATCAAATTAGGAGACCAAAATTGCACACAATATTCCAGGTGCGGTTTCACCAGCGCCCTGTACAACTGCAGTAGGACCTCCTTGCTCCTAAACTCAAATCCTCTTGCAATGAAGGCCAACATGCCATTAGCTTTCTTCACTGCTTGTTGTACCTGCATGCTTACTTTCAATGACTGATGTACAAGCACACCCAGGTCTCGTTGCACCTCCCCTTTTCCTAATCTGGCACCAGACATGATAATCTGCCTTCCTGTTCTTGCCACTAAAGTGGATAACTTCACATTTATCCACATTATACTGCATCTGCCATGCATCTGCCCACTCACCCAACCTGTCCAAGTCACCCTGCAGCCTCATAGCATCCTCATCGCAGCTCACACTACCACACAGCTTTATGTCATCCGCAAATTTGGAGATGTCACATTTAATTCCCTTGTCTAAATCATTAATATATATTGTAAATAACTGGGGTCCCAGCACTGAGCCTGGCGGCACCCCACTAGTCACTGCCTGCAATTCTGATAAGGACCCATTAGGTCCTACTCTTTGCTTCCTGTATGCCAGCCAGTTCTCTATCTATGTCAATACCCTACCCTTAATACCATCTGCTCCAATTTTGAACACTAATCTCTTTGGGACCTTTGTCAAAGGCTTTTGAAAGTCCAGATACACCACATTCACTGGCTCTTCCTTGTCCATTCTACTTGTTACATCCTCTTTTTGATATGTCTTGCATGAACACAGAACAGTACAGGACAGGAACAGGCCCCTTAGCCCACAATGCCCATGTCAAACATAAAGCCAGGTTAATCCCCTCTGCTTGCACGTGATCCATATCCTTCCAATCCCTGCATATCTATGCGCTTATTTATGTCTCTTAAATGCCATTATCACATCTGCCTCCACCACTATTCCCGCAGTGCATGCCAGGCATCTACCACAAGTGGTAGGTATCTCAGCAGGTCAGGTGGCATGACTGGAGGACATGGATAGGTGACGTTTCGGGTCCCAATCAGAAGGGTCACTGTTATATTCAGGATAGCAGAATTAATAACAACTTACACTCTGGTTGCCTGGATCATGAGAGAGAGATTTATTACCCATCATTCCCTGCTTATACTGAACACCAACTCATTAACATATACATGAATATGTCTGAATACATTACACTGCTCTCCTTTTTTATGTATTAAATCTAAGTACTCAGTTACAATTTTGTTGTTGTGATACTTGATTTAAACCAGTATTTATGAAATCTTAAATGATAACATAATATATTTATTTTACATATCTACACATTTTTGTTTTACTTGTGCAGTGATTTATTTAACTTACAAACCTAACCTGACTACTGGTTTACGGATCCTGCCTGATCGTCTGACAGTAACAGGTGTAACAGGTTTAGGTGTTTACTCAACTGTAGGCATTAATGGGTCAGTTTTAGTACCCTGACTTTGACCAGAGGAATCTGTTTCTTTGTCTGTACTAACTGAACTTTGTGTTTCAATCACGGTGATCTCTTCCAACTCAGTTTCAGATAAAAACTCAGCGATTTGGACTTCATGCTCAGTTTTTGAATCATCTTTGGCTGGAATCATTTCATCAACATGAACACTTTTGATCCTATCTCCAACTTCAACTAAGTATCTTTTTGTTCCACACACTTCCACTATTTTACCAACATCCCATTTGTCTTGACTGGACTTGTTGGGAGGACTGAGAACACGAACCTGCTCATCTGGCTTGAGGTACCTCTCCTTTTTGTGGGAGTCAAAATGGTGTTTTTGACTTAACTGTTTTTGCTCAACTCTCGAGGCCAAATTGGGTTGAACTAGACTTAGGCGTATTCTTAGCCTCCTCTTCATCAACAGTTCTGCAGGTGAGTAACCTGTTGTTGTATGTTGTGTGGTTCTGTACTTCAGCAAGAAACTAGCCAAACGATGTTTCATGCTGAGCTTTGAACTACCTTGCAAAACCTGTTTCCTTGACAACTCTAACAGACCTTTCCTCGGCCCCGTTGGAGGTTGGATGGTATGGGGGAACAAGTGTGTGTTTTACACCATTCCGTTGTGTGAACTCTTTGAACCGTTCTGAACGAAACTGAGGCCCGTTATCAGAAACAAGTTCTTCCGGTAAACCATGCATGCAAAAATTGATCTCAACTCATCGATCGTACAATCAGTAGTAGTGGTTGAACCCATATGTTTAACCTCAATCCATTTGGAATGACTATCTACTAGTACCAGAAAGTGATCATTACCCTTTTCACAAAAATCTGCATGAACTCTTTGAAAAGATCTACTTGGCCATGACCAAGGTTGCAGTGGTGTTTTTGGTGGTTTACTCCGGCAAATTTGGCAGACGCTACATTTGCTCACCAGTGACTCGATGTCACTGTCAATACCAGGCCAATACACAACATTTCTGGCAATTGACTTCATACTTACAATGCCAGGATGTTCGTCATGAAGTTCATTCATAATTTTGTTTGACTGGTGAGAAAATCAGCCCAGTCACACTCCGCTGTGCATCAACAACTTAGCAGTGGAGCAGGTGAAAAGCATCAAGTTCCTGGGAGTGCATATAATGGATACCTTAACATGGATTACAAACATCACATCTCTGGTAAAACGGGCACAGCAGCGTTTGTACTTCCTCCGCAGGATGAGAAGATCACACCTCCACCCTCCCATCCTCACCACATTCTATAGAAGCACCATTGAATCAGTCATGACCAGCAGCATCTCTATGTGGTGCAGCGGCTGTACAGCTGCGGACTGGAAGTGCCTTCAGAGAGTGGTGAGGACAGCGGAAAAAATCATTGGGACTTCTCTTCCCTCCATCATGGACATTGGTTACAAACACTGTCTGACAAGAGCTAAGGGCATTACCAGAGCCCCCACACACCCACAATATGGACTGTTTACACTGCTGAACTCTGGGAGGAGGTACCGCAGCATGAAGAGCGGGACAACCAGGTTCTGCAACAGCTTCATCCCCCAGGCCATAAGACTATTGAACTCACAATCAAACCGATGCTAGAACTTTCTTATACATTGACACTTTTAAAAACTTTCCTTTTTTAACTATGCACATGAAGCACTTTTTATGGACACACTAAGCACTTTTACTGATCGCCTGATATAAATGTTATATTCTGCTGCTACTTTGAAGAGTCAATGCAACGAAATGTCGTTCAATGTGCACTGTGTCTATGTGTATACCTGAATGACAATTAAAGTTATATTCAGTTTCTCAAAGACTCTGGTACAACCACTCTGTAACCCCACTTAATGCATCCCTGCTCACATGATAATTCATGGCGTCGATTATGGAAAAGCTTCAGCTCCGAGTTCAGAACTGAGTTCAATCCACTATCGATTTCAGTCCAACCGTTCAATGTCTGTTCATAAACCCACTTCAGCACAGTGTCTTTCTCTGTTTCTGCTGCAATTTCTGTTGCAGTCACTGGAAAGTCTTAATCTACAACTTGCAGTGTGTAGATTGAGTTCTCACTTCCCATGTCAGAGTTCTCATGGGGCAACCGGGACAACGCATCTGCAACTGCGTTGCACTTGGAGCTTCTGTACTCAACCTTGTAGTCATACTGGGACAGCAAAATTGCCCAGCGCTGCATCCTTGATGATGCCATGGAAGGTATAGCTGACTTGGGACCAAGTATCACTAGTAGTGGCTTGTGATCAGTCACTAGGGTGAATGATCTGCCGAGAAGAAACTGATGGAATTTCTTGAATCCGAACACGATGCTGAGTGCTTCCTTTTCTATCTGTGTATAATTGCGCTCACTCGGTGATAGTGCGGGATGCAAAAGCAATAGGCTTTTCCTGTCCGTCATTCATTACGTGGGAGATCATTGCACCTACACCATAACTTGAAGCATCACAAGTAACTTTCATCTCGCGTGTCGTATCGTAGTGAACAAGGAGTTTGTCACTTGTCAAGTTTTCCTTGCAAATGTCATATGCACGTTGCTGTTCCTTTCCCCACGTCCATTTCACATCTTTTTGTAGCAGATGATGTAGTGGCTTTAGCACAGTTGCTAAATCTGGAAGGAATCGTGCATAGAACTGCACCATCCCAAGGAATGATCGTAGCTCTGACACATAGTTGGGTTTTGGAGCATTCACTATTGCTTCCACTTCGCCTTCACAGGACGAAGTCCGTTGTTGTCTACTTTGAGTCCAAGGTAGACCACCTCTGACTTGCGCAAATGCACATTTACTTTGTCGCAGTTTGACATTGTGGCAGTTCAGTCATGTGAGAACTTGCTCAAGGATTTCCAGATGTTCTACCATGCCCTCTGTGAATATCAGTAGCAAAGATACTAGAGGAGCAAGATAAACCACTCGACGAAAAAGACGTAGTACGGTCATAGGCTCATGGGTATTTTTATTCGCGCCATTTTGGGAATCGAATATATGAGGGTTTTTTTTTAATGGGCATCTGTCATGGCGTCCACATCTACCAGCGTAGCGAGCCGTTCTCCTATAGTGCTCGAATCGCCACTGTAAGCAATTCGAGCACTTTATAGCAGTCTTTCTTCAGGTTCCCCACTAAAGACGAAAGGTAAGAAAACAATTATAACTTTCTGTCTTGAGAAGCTACTATAGCGCATTAATTTGTCTTTTGTACAAAAATTCAAAAATTTTGGATTGACATTTTTGAAATATTTACAAAATTATTTAAAATAATAATAAAGCAGAATGGATTATCTTCGGAATAACGGAAGATAGTCCAGAACTAAATGTGTTTCAAAAGAAACTAATAGACTATGGGTTAATAACTGGAAAAAAGTTAATCCTAAAATGTTGGAAAAATGCTCCAATACCAACTATAAATATGTGGATTTCAAATATGTTTGAAACATTACACCTAGAAGAGATAAGACTCCTCCTGGCAGGTAAACCAGACCACTTCCATCTGACGTGGTCGGCATTTATAGAATTATTACAAATATAGGGTGCAAAGGTACTTTAAAAAAACTAAGGTCGGGTAGGGGGGGGATGAAAATTGGAGATTTGGTATGTCCCATTTGCGGGATGCTGATAAAAAAGGTATTTGTTCTTCTCTCTTTCCTTTCTCTTTTTCTTCTTCTTTTCTAGGGTCTACTTCTTAACTCTTTTTCTTATAGGGTCTTTGTTCTTTCTTGTTGTCACATTTTTTTTTTGTTTGTTTTTTTACACTTTCACCTTTTCCTTCACTTTCCTCTTTCTCTTAATCTTATCCTCTCCCTTTATCAATGAAAAAAACAAAACGGAGTACATTAATTGTAATAAAATATATGTGACGAGTACTAATGGATGTGGTTGTAATGTAATGTGCTTCTAATAAATAAAATAAAAAATAAAAAAGTAAAAAAAACGTTCTGTCTTGAGGCCGATCTCTTCCGATAGCTCAGATCGCAGAGCCGGGGGTCGCCAGAAGAATTGCTCTGATCGCTGGCCCGCGGACTATAACACCCTGAATCCGCGGTGTGCAGAGCTTCTAGTCGCGGGGGCAGCGTGCACTTTCCCTCGCGGAGTCTGGGATTCCTCGCTGGAGAAAAGCTCCGATCGCCCGCCCGCGGCCTATAACATCATGAAGCCCCGGTCTCCGGTAGGAGGCGACCAATTCGGGACCCCCCAGCAGTGGAGGTCCAGAATCGGCTTGTGTTTAAGCCGGTTTGAAATAGTGTTTAAAATACAGGATAAATGTGTTAAATATACACAATGTACACGGATCAATGGTGTGTAAAATACATGATAAATGGTATTAAATATACACAATGTACACGGATCAGTGGTGTTTAAAATACATGATAAATGGTGTTAAATGTACACAATGTACACGGATCAATGGTGTTTGAAATACATGATAATTCAATTCAATTCAATTCCTTTATTGTCATCTTGCAAGCAACAGTTGTGCAGTGCAAAACGAAAAGACGTTTCCCAGGGAATACCGGAGCATCGCACATGACGTTTAAAACATTTCACACATAATAATAATAATAACAACACTAAAACAATCCAGTCCCTGATGGAACAGTATAAGTTAATATAGATACAAACAACGTTAAAATACAGTAAGACCAAACATAAACATGTCCGGGGTGGCTGATTTGAGTGGCCAGTGCCAGTTATTGAAGTGGCCAGTGCCAGTTATTATAGTGTCCGTGCCTAGCAGCAGAATCAGGTGACTGTGAGTACAGAGTGGCTGTTCAGCAGCCTCACAGCACATGGCAGGAAGCTGTTTAGCAGTCTTGTAGTCCGGGCTTTGATGCTGCGATATCTCTTGCCTGATGGCAGGAGATCCAGGTGTATGTGGAGGGGGTGCATTTTGTCCTTGGCAATTTTTTGGGCTTTTTTCCGACAGCGGCTCAGGAACAGTTCTTGTACCGAGGGTAGGGAGACGCCAATGATCTTCTCTGCTCCCCTCACTACCCTCTGCAGAGCCTTCCTATCCGAGCAGTTGCAGGTTGAGTACCACGTATTTAAACAGTACGTGAGTACAGACTCCACCGTACCCCTGTAGAAAGTCCTGAGGATGTTGGTGGGGAGTGAGGCCTGTTTTAGTTTCCTCAGGAAGTGCAGTCGCTGATGGGCCCTTTTGACGGTCCCAGTGGTGTTTCTGGACCAGGTGAGGCTGTCCGTAATTTGCACCCCGAGGAACTTTATGCTCTCCACTCTCTCCACTGTGGCGCCATTGATGTTAAGGGGCGCATGCTTTGGCTGCGCCCTCCTGAAGTCGACAACCATCTCCTTTGTTTTTTCCACATTTAGTTCTAGATTATGTTTGCTGCACCAGTCCACTAGTTGTTTTACTTCCTCCCTGTACATTGATTCATCATTTCCGCTGATGAGTCCCACCACTGTTGTGTCATCCGCGAATTTTATGATCATATTGTCCCTGAATCTGGCCGCACAGTCATGTGTGAACAATGTGAACAACAGCGGGCTGAGCATACAGCCTTGAGGTGAGCCGATGCTCAGCGTGATCGAGCCTGAAGTGTTCTTGCCCACACGGACTGACTGCGGTCTCTCTGTCAGAAAGTCCAAGATCCAGTGACTTAAATGGAGTTATAGTGAACAACGACATGCCACGAGGAGCACACAGCCAATTAAAGCCTTAATTTCCTTCCCAATGTATGATGACTGTAACATATATAATTCTATTCTTATGATCCTGATAATGTATTATATTATATTACATTTTTTGGTACATGAGCAAGTTATAGAAAATCTTCTTTTATAAACCATTGAAAGTCTTCTTTTATAGATCTAGACTTAGCACAATAATAAAGGTAGACAAAAATACTGGAGAATTTCTCCAGCATTTTTGTCTACCTTCCCCTCCCCTCCTTCCTCGTTGTGAGTAGTGTGGTGGATGATGGTTGATTGAGGGAAACTGCTGTACATTTTTGGTTTTGTTCTTGTTGTAAGGCATGCATTGTATTGTAAGCTCTTCTACATTTAAGATAAATCAAGTCAAGTCAAGAGAGTTAATTTAGAGAGACTTTAAGACTTTTGCCTCCATCACAGTGAGGAGGTGCCTGGTGAACTTACTGTGGTGGATGTTAATTTGTGTTTATTGTGTGTTTTGTTATTTATTATATGTATGACTGCAGGCAACGAAATTTCGTTCAGACCGAAAGGTCTGAATGACAATAAAGGAATCTAAGTCTATCTAAGTCTAAGTCTTTATTGTCATGTGTCACAGATAGGACAATGAAATTCTTACTTTGCTTCAGTACAACAGAATATAGTAGGCATGAATACAGAATTTATTCAGTAGGCATAAATTGACCTATTAGAGGAAAAATGCATCTTCAATATATATGTCCCTCCCCACCCCTGTAAACAATTGCATTTAAGTGACATATCATCCATTCTGCAGTTATGTAGTTATAATCAGATTTGTTCTTATAAGTTAATTCTATATGATATTTTACTGTAATTTCAGATGTTGACAGTGGGTCCAGAATACTCGTTGATAAGATCTCCTATAGCAAACTACGGAGTACTTGTCAAAGAACTTCCGTCTTTGTTCTGAACACCCTGTATATCTCACACATAAAACAATAAATTATGCAATCTTACCATAAATGACAGAAATAACAAGTGTTATCCTTGTTTATGAATTTTGTTTTAGATTGATTTAAAATTGAGTGGATTGATGCAATATACTGCTAACCCACAAATATTTAGTAATGAGATATTCACATTTAAAAATTCACTCAGAGCTCGGGTGGGTGCGAGCGGCCGCCGGGACTGCACAGTGGAACCGCAGCTAGACCCGGAGCTCACAGGTGACCTGGGAACTGGATGGTCCTGGCCCCTATGCAAAAAGGCTGCGGACCCCTGGACTAAACCAAACCCTCGATCCTGTCCTGCCATCCTTTTAAATAAAAATTAGCAACTCAGATGGTGGTGCGTCTTCATTGCCGGGAAATACGGTGACTCGTTTCCGTCAAATATATGTCAGATTTTCCTCAATTATATGTTAAATTAAAAACTAAACTATGGTAGCAATGCACAGTATTCATGTTTAAAGCTCGCACTTCTGCATTAATATAGGTATGTATAAACTACATTTCTTTACACTAATATAGAATGAAAGAATATCTTGGCTTGTGTTCATTATTTTATTCACTATATTAGGATTTTGGAAAGAGGTTGAATGAAAGAAAGAAAAAGGTTCAACAAATAAAGAGGAGAGCACAAGAAAGAAACTAGAGAAATACATATATGTGTGTTTTATATAGTTACATACATATATCACACATATATACGCATCATATATATATATATATTGAATATATGTGTGTGTATATTTATAAGAAACTAGAGAAAAATGTATGTGTTATATAATTATATACATCAATATCACATTTATATACATGTGTGTATCATATATATATAATATATAAACGTGTTTATTATATACAAATATTGGAAAAATATATTTTATGGCTTATGTCCCATATCTTATAGGCAAAAAAAATAAAGGCAAATATAATTGCCTTTATGGCTTATGTACATTGTGAAAAGGGCTCATGTACATCATGAATTGCTTTAAATCAGTGTTGCTTATGATCCATGAGCAACTTTGAAATCTATTATCTCTATCTTGCCTCTCACACACAGAAACACACACATACCGTTCCCCCACAACACTGATTAAACCAAAGATAATAATGCATATGGTCCAAAGACCTTTCATTGCGCATTGCCACACATTTTATACGCAGTTTCCCTTTAAATTTTTTTTTTTAAGAAGCGCCTTATTTATTATAAACAAAGATCACAATGGTCTATCATAGAAGGCTAAAATAGACCAAGATAAACTGCAAAATTCAATGGACTGACGTGGATTAAACCAAAGATACTCCTCTAGTATCTTTGGATTAAACTGCAACAGGCATAACGGAGATCGGGGTCTTATTCCTAAAATGGCGGAAGTGACGTACCGTTACGTTCCGATCCGTACTACACGTCAGTCCATTGGATTTCGTAGGAGTGGTCTATCTTGCTCCTCTAGTATCTTTGATCAGTAGGTCATCCTGGTTGCACACACAGTGTAACATTTTGTAACATCTTGTAACATTTTGTCCATGACAGACTGCAGAATTTTCGGGGAGGATTTCACACCATAAGGCAGCTCTGTATATGAATACAAGCCCTTCTGTGTGTTGATAGTCAAGTACTGCTGACTTTCCTTGTTGACTTACGAGTTGGGCGTAAGTGTGAGACAAATCCAGTTTAGTGAAGACTCTTGCTCTGCGTACAGATAGATACATAGATACATAGAAAATAGGTGCAGGAGTAGGCCATTCGGCCCTTCGAGCCTGCACCACCATTCAATATGATCATGGCTGATCATCCAACTCGGTATCCCGTACCTGCCTTCTCTCCATACCCCCTGATCCCTTTAGCCACAAGGGCCACATCTAACTCCCTCTTAAATATAGCCAATGAACTGGCCTCAACTACCCTCTGTGGCAGAGAGTTCCAGAGATTCACCACTCTCTGTGTGAAAAAGTTTTTTCTCATCTCGGTCTTAAAAGATTTCCCCCTTATCCTTAAGCTGTGACCCCTTGTCCTGGACTTCCCCAACATCGGGAACAATCTTCCTGCATCTAGCCTGTCCAACCCCATAAGAATTTTGTACGTTTCTATAAGATCCCCTCTCAATCTTCTAAATTCTAGCGAGTATAAGCCAAGTCTATCCAGTCTTTCTTCATATGAAAGTCCTGACATCCCAGGAATCAGTCTGGTGAACCTTCTCTGCACTCCCTCTATGGCTATAATGTCCTTCCTCAGATTTGGAGACCAAAACTGTACGCAATACTCCAGGTGTGGTCTCACCAAGACCCTGTACAACTGCAGTAGAACCTCCCTGCTCCTATACTCAAATCCTTTTGCAATGAAAGCTAACATACCATTCGCTTTCTTCACTGCCTGCTGCACCTGCATGCCTACTATCAATGACTGGTGTACCATGACACCCAGGTCTCGCTGCATCTCCCCTTTTCCTAATCGGCCACCATTTAGATAATAGTCTACTTTCCTGTTTTTGCCACCAAAGTGGATAACCTCACATTTATCCACATTATACTGCATCTGCCAAACATTTGCCCACTCACCCAGCCTATCCAAGTCACCTTGCAGTCTCCTAGCATCCTCCTCACAGCTAACACTGCCCCCCAGCTTAGTGTCATCCGCAAACTTGGAGATGTTGCCTTCAATTCCCTCGTCCAGATCTTGCGAGGTTGGTAACGGATATTGTTCGTCATCAACGGCTTGGTTGATTGTGACTTTATAGTCACCACATAGTCAAACAGTTTTGTCGGGCTTGGGTACGGCCACAATTGGCGTTGCCCAGTTACTCTGGTCTGTCTTCACGAGTACTCCATTCCGCTCTAACCTGTCGAGTTCTTCCTCCACTTGTTGCTTTAGTGCATATGGTACAGGTCTTGGTCGACAATACACAGGTCTCACATCTTGCTTAAGTCGAATGTGTGCAGAGTCCCTGTTATTCCGTGTAACTATCAGCAAAAATGTTTGCATGTTTGCTTATGACGTTTTCAAGATGTGATTTGGACAAATCTACGCTGAAAATGTTCTTCTAGTCTAACCCTATTCTACTCAGCCAATCCTTTCCAAGGAGGGTTGGTTTATTTCTGTAGCTGGCCACTATGATGGGCAGAGTTACTGACTGACCATTATGCTGAACTTTACAGTTTATTTGTCCACATGTCTCCAAAATATCGCCCGAGTAGGTACTCTCAAACAATGGTATCTGTGGGAACTTTGTTTTGTACAGGTCTCTGCCCATGACCAAACAATCTGCTGCCGTGTCAATACACATATTGACTAACTGTTCATTTATCAATAGTTTAGTTCGAAAGTCCTTGCCTTGACTGGTTGTAGGCTTATGGATGTTGGTTGCATAAATGGTGTACAACCCAAGTTCATTTACATCTGGGTTCACATCCAAGTTGTGAACTCCTCTCTGGTGTTGTCGCTTGATTCCCGCAGATTTTTGGTGTCCTGCTTTAAGCTTGGCCCGACATGCTGAGGCGATATGGGCTTTCTTCTGGCAGTTATAGCACTTGGCCACTTTGAACTGACAAAATTGGGATGAGTGATTACTATTGCAACGATAACAACTGGCTGAACTCGGCTCCCCGCCATACTTTGGTTTTGGTTTAGCGCCTCTTGGTTTGGCCATAGGCACTGCCTTGGGACAGTAAACGGCCACTGCAGTCTGTGGTAGACGAAACTCGCGAGCATTCTTTGATGCCATCTCCATTGTGGTAGCAATCTTGCATGCTTTCTCAAATGTGAGATCTGGAGTGTTCATGAGTTTGGACTGAATTCGTTCATCCACGAGACCACAAACAAATCTGTCCCATAGTGTGCGTCCGAGAAAGGTTCCAAAGTTACAGTGCAAAGTTAAGTTTTTCAAGGCAACAATGTACTCATTGATTGTCTCATTCTGCTTCTGGATTCTAGTGCCGAATTTATAGATTTCTGCAATTTCCAGAGGCTTTGGGTTGAAGTGCTCCTCCAACCTCCATAATGTCATTGAATGGCACGTCTTTTGCCTTTATGGGCGCAAGGAGTTTCACGAGTGTGCTGCACACTTCAGGACCGATCTCCGTGAGCAGAATTGCTTTCATGCATTTGCAAACGGCCTTACTTGTTTCAGTCACTCTCTCTCCTTCACCACTAATCTCCATTATATTGTTTGCCGTGAAAAACATGTTCACTCTCTCCATATAGGAGCTGAACAGCTCTCTACTCTTGTCAAAAGTGCCAAGGTTTCCGATGTAGCCCGTGGACGCTGCCATCGTGTCGTTCTCTTTTTTTTTTGTCCATTCATAAATCCCGATTTCCTGTCTGTTCTGGTGTAACAATTCACCTAAAACTTAGCTGTTCAAAGGCTATTCAGCTTGAGGAACTCGACAAAAAAAAATCGTATACAATCCCAAGGACGGCATCTTGCCATGTAGACACAACATAGAGATAGCCTGACAAACTCTTGACAATTTGTCCAGCTGTTGTTTTAAACTACAGTCCCATGCATAGAAGGATCTGCGGCCTATCGTGTCCAGCTCGCAAACAACTGCGACACAACTCCATATTTATGTTTAAAATGTTATACAATACTGCCTGTTGCAAAACAGTCCTGTACTGTATTTAAAGGATGAGTTCTCAAACTCTATCCCATCCTCGTCGCCAATTTTGTTATATTCCGGACGGCAGAATGAATAACAACTTACACGCTGGTTGCCTGGATAACGAGAGAGAGATTTATTACCCAACATTCCCAGCTGATATTGAACACCAACTCATTAATATATACATGAATATGTATGAATACATTACAGTCACCATTCCATGTCCTCCAGAGATGTTGCCTGACCTACTTGAGTTACTTCAGCACTTTGTATTTTACTCAAAATTCCAGCATCCTCGGTTCTTGTGTCTACATTGAGAACGTTGCAGATTCCACAATATCATGTCTCTCCCACAAAATAGTAAGATTAAACGAGAACTTACCAGTTTGAAGTTTGATCTGTATTTTATGAGGAGTTACGATGAGGGATTACGTGAAGACCCCGTTCAGCACGCATGCGCGACATTCTTCAAAGCAGCGGTGTGGAATCACAGGAAACACAATAATTGAAATAAACATAGTAAAGAAAAGGAGAACTAAGATACCTGTTGATCTATATATTTGAGGGTGGGAGCGGAGGGCACGTAATCCCTCATCGTAACTCCTCATAAAATACAGATCAAACTTCAAACTGGTAAGTTCTCGTTTAATCTTACTATTTTACTTCGGAGTCACGTGAGTGACTACGTGAAGACTTCAAAGCTCTGTGATTTCAAACCGTGTAACAGTTCATACTTCACTCGCTGCCGAAGTCATTCAAGGGAGGAAGTATGTTATCGTAATCAACCATAATCTGTTTGTAAACAATAATGGTATCTATTAAACAATAACAAAAGACAAAATGCTCCCCCGGGCTTAAATTATATAATTTTGCAGATTTTAAAACTCTTTCTGCAAATAACACAGGTTCTGCTAGCGGCTTGTGGGAGAACGTTTGGAACGTTTTCTCCATGTTCATTCTTTTAGCCGCCGATGTGGATGCTGCCCTGGTGGAGTGAGATGTATATACATCAGTATCTACTCCAGCAGCTCCCAGTGCCTGCTTGAGCCATCTCGAGATGGTTTGGCTCGACACCCAACCATGAGGTTTCTTGTGGCTGACCCATAAGGCTTTTTTTATTTATTTATTTATATATATATTTTTTTCCTTCTCCCTCGAGAATCTCTTGTTGTGTTGATGTAAGTGAATAAGTGAGTCATGGCACACAACCGTAGGTCAGGTGGATATGCCCGGAAATCCATAACTAGGACTCAAGTTCCTGGCTTGCTCTGCTTTAGCAGCTCCTGAATGGTGAATGAGACCCGGTCTGGTGTTATAACCATGTTGTCCAGTCGCAGTAAGTGGAGGGACTGGACTCTTTGTGCTGAGACTAGTAGCATCAGCATGACCGTTTTCAGGGTTAGCTTTTCCAGGGTTAGAGACCTGGCTGGGGACCATCCCCTTAGGTATGTCAGGACCACACTGACATCCCAGATTTGTGTATACCTAGGTCTAAGAGGGTTGGAGTTGACGATACTCCTCATGAGTTTGATCACCAGCGGGTGAGACCCTATGGCCTGTTGTCCTGGCACCTGTTTTAAGTAGGCTGACAGCGCACGTCTGGCAGTATTGATGGCGCTGTAGCTCAATCCTTCATTATGGTGAAGGCCCCCCAGGAACTCTAGTACATTGGTTATGGTTGCAGATGAGTACGTTGTCCCAGTAGTCGAGCAGTATCTTTCCCACTTCCTGATGCTCAACAGGTATTGTTTCCTGGTGGACATACGGTGTCATCATGTTGATGGTCCTGTCAGACACCCCAGTCCCAGCAGTGGTCTTTTGATAATCTGCAACCCAGTAGGTTAATTTTGGCATGGCATGGATGACTTATGCCTGATACAGGGTGCGTCAATAGGTCTGGGCTACTGGGAAAGGTCATAGGAGTTTCGATGACCATGTCGAGGACCACTGGGAATCATGGCTGTGTAGGCCAGTTGGTACTATCAAAATACCTGAAGCAGAGTCCATCTGTATTTTGCGTAGTACCCTACAGATTAAGGCAGAAGGGGAAAAAGCATAGAAGAAATATGTCTCCCAGTTCAGCGCGAATGCATCTATCGCTGCTGCCTCAGGGTGTGGTTCCCAAGGGACATACATTGGTACGTGGTGATTTAGTCTGGATGCAAAGAGATCGATATCTGGTGTGCCATATTGGTTTGTAATTTTAGCAAAGCTCTAGGATTTAACATCCATTCGGTGTTTATCATTGAATTTGCATGACCTGGCACTGTATTTAGCTTACCTGGTAGGTAAGTTGTTGATAGCCAAATATGTCTATCGACCCACCATTACCAGATTGTGTTGACCCAATTGTCACATGATATCGATTTTATTCCAGCCATATGGTTAATATAGGCCACCACCGTGATATTATCAATTTGTAAATGAACATGCAAGTTGTGCATATTCCTAGAATATGCTTTAAAACCATAAAATGCACCCAACATTTCCAAATAATTTATGCCCAGTGTTTGTAGTAAAGACGAGTCTAGGTTAGTCCATCTACCACCTGTGCTGGATATGGTATTAGTTGCTCCCCAGCCTTGAGCACTGGCATCTGTTTGTATAGTTAACGTTGGGTTATTGATGATGATAGGGCTGGAACTATGCCAAATGTGTTATATCCACCATTGTAACTCTGATATTGCTTCAATGGGTAGTTTCATGGATCTGTCAAAGTGACCTGCATGTCGTTTCAACGCCTGTACTTTTGCCCTTTGTAGGTGCTGATAGTGCAGGAGTCCAAATTGTGTAGCTGAAAATGCTGCTACCATTTTGCCAATTACTCTTGCCACTTGTCGGATGGTTGGTCGATTGCTTACCATTAAATTGTTGCACATCTGTGCCAATTCTGCTGCTTTACCTTTTGGCAACGTTACAGACATGTGGATTGAGTTAATTGAATCCCAGATAGTCCATAGTTGTGGATGGCGTCAACTTAGATTTATCTGGATGTATGACAAACCCAGGGTTTCAACAATTATTTGGTAGCTAATACAGCTGATTTAGCCAACTATTAGGATATCATCAAGATACGCCATGACAATATGTCTTTGTTTTGCTAATGTTGCCAAGGCTGGTTTTAATATCTTGGTAAATAGTCTAAGGCTGATGTCAACCCATTAGGCAATACTTTATACTGCCATAGTTGCCCCATCCAGGTAAATTTTCAGGTATCTGCGATGACCCTTGTGAATGGGTACTGAATAGTAGGCATCTTTTAGATCAATGCTTGCCATAAAGTATCCTTTGGAAATCAGTTGTTTAGCAGTTACAAATGTTTCCATTTTGAAATGTACATACTTAACAAAGGTATTTAGTGAGGTTAAGTCAATGATGATGCGACATCCACCATCTTTTTTACTTTTGGTAAATATATTTGAGACAAATTCCAAAGGATCATGTTTGGATTTCTCAATGACACCCTTTGTAAGTAACCTCACCAGTTCTGCTTGAGCCTCTAGTTCTCTTTGACTGAGAGGGTAAAGACCCTTTGGGTACGTGCTGAACTGGTGGCATGTTTTCGTGAATGAACTCTATTTTGTATCCCCGAATACTGTTAAGTGTATAACTATCATTCGTGAGACACCTCCTGTTAGTACAGTTCCCCATTTACATGCTGGTAGGAACCAGACCCACCTACCTCCATAGTTATGGTAGTGTTCCTTTCTTCCGTTTGTTCATCCGTCGTTATACTGCTGGATGTACTGCTGATGTACTGCTGATTGGGGGTGGCGCATTTTCCATGGGGTCCGCTCTGGGCCCTGGCCTAAAAAGGCTTTCGGGGATAGTATGCGGACCCCGAGCTTTCACCAGTGACATAAATTTGACCTTGACTGGTGGACGCGGTGGGGTACTGCCGTCTGGTTTTTTGTGTGGGTCTGCTCGTTCCGGGGCCTGCCCTCATGAGGCCAAATGCTTTGGACTCCTCCTCCAGGTCTTTCACTTGTCCTTCCAAATAACAGGATCTGCGGCTCTGAGGCCGGTGTTTTACACAGTCCTGCAAACCTGGGATTGAGGGCAGGTCTTATTCTCTCCTTGCGGAGGTTATTTATCTCATATTGGGTGTAGCACAGCAGAGCCAGAGTGTCTTGCTGGTTTGTGGTCATATCCACCCCATCCACGGAACGAGCATAGGCTGTTATCCGGAACCAGGAGCTTGAGGATTTTAGCTCCTGGTTCCGGATACTCTGTCCCCCCCCCCAGATTTGGCTGTTAACAGCCGGTACATTGAGCGAACTGCAGTTTTCCAGCTCTAGTGCCTCATTAAGTACCTGTCTTGTAGGGGTTTGAGGGACAGGTGGTTGATGCTGGCCGCCAGTTTTGGCTCCAATGGCCGCCCTGCTCGTGGTGAAACCACGTAGCGAATCTCCACACCCAGCAGCTCTTCCTGATCCTGTACCCCAAGCGTACTCCCGACATCTTCAGCCAATGACCCCTCTTCCTGACCAGCCCAGCCCTGGTCGCCAACGCTGCCCTGCTTTGAGGGGAAAGCGATGGCCAGTGCATTTATAGAGCACTGCTGTGGGAGTGCCTGATCCCCCTGGCGAGACTGCTGTAGCTCCTGAAGCAAGTCTCGCTGGAGCAGTTGCTCCATGAGCCTTTTCATTCGGCTCAGGCGGCTAGCTCTGCCGCTCTAAGGCGGACCCTCCTCATCGGAGTCAGACATAACCGGCCGGTTTGTTTGTTTGTTTGTTTGTTTAAACTTTTCCTCCAGCCCGCTGCCGCTCATCAGGCTGCGCTAGCGGGACTGGGCTCGGCTCGGTCTCGATGAGGGTGGACCGCCGCATATGCGGTCCAGGTGCCGCCTCTCGCCCCCCACTGATGGAACACTCCCGTTCTGTTGGAGTCGAACGGGGGCGGTTTTCTTCCTTTGCCGTGCTGCTCCTGTTCCCAGTTCCTCTGGAATAGAGAGCAGAGCAGAGCACAGCTTGCGGATTACGACCTCAGAGTAAGACTTACCTGAAGGTCCGCTGTTTATTTTCACCGACGTGTAGCGGGAGCGCCTGTACTCCCGGTCGTCGCTGTTGCACTGCGTGAACGCTAATGTCGCGCATGCGTGCTGAACGGGGTCTTCACGTAGTCACTCACGTGACTCCGAAGTAAAATCAAATGATTTGATCATTCTAATAGCTCTCGACTCCAGTGCCTCCATGTACATACTGATCCTGGTATCTCTGGCCTCTCTTCCAACCATTCCCATGGTTGCCTGCCTGCCAACTGTAATCCCAGATCACATACTCATCTGCTTCTGTGGCAGAACACTCTCAAATCTTTGAAACCGGTCACAAACATGCATCAGAGCAAAAACTGCAGGCAACAAAATAGAAGTGCACAAAAAAGAACAGTCATTTAAATGTATGATAGAGCACCTAAACAATTTAATTCACAATCTAAGTGCTTTAAAAATGTAGACAACATGTTTATGAAGTGTAAGCTAGTTTCTACCTAGAAATGTGAATGAATTTTGTAAATTACTAAAACAAAGTAAATATTACACTTCTCTAATTTAGTCAAAACTTCCACAAATTTCTGAAGGTTATTGCATACAATTTAAGTAGGACCTCATTGTCAACAACACTGCATGGAAAACAATGCTCATGTACCTGACTGGCACAGTGTCATTGATCCAGGAACTAATTGACCTTCTCCTGTTGGCCACTTGTATCTAGTGGGGCACAACAGGGATCAGTTCTTGTGTCCCAGATGTACACACTCAATGTCAAAGATTTGGCTGTGGAGACTGCTGTAGCTTTTCCAAGTCTGCTGATGACATAAAACTATGTAGGAATGTCAGAAATGATGGGAACATAAAGAAGTTTCAAGAGGACATTCACCAGCTGAGTGGAAGATGTAGTACAAAATGGGGAAATGTGAAGTTATCCTCTTTGGTAGAAAAGACAGAAACAGTAAAAACGATGTATTTCTTAGCTGGTGATAGCTTGAGAAATTATGTATGTTTAAAGGAATCTGGGTGTCCTTGAATACCTATCACTGAAAGTTAACATACAGGTATAGCAGGCATTTAGGAAGGCTAATAGTACATTAGCATTTAATGCTAGAGGAGTTGAGAGAAGATGTTTTGCTACAATTGTATAGGACCTTAGTAAGATCGCATGTGAAGCATGGCATTAAATCTGGGTCTCTTTACCTAAAAACAGATATGTGATTACTATAGGGGGATTCTTGAGATTCACAATTGGTTCCTGAAAAGGTAGACCTGCCTTGTGCAGAGAGGTTGTATATGTTAGGCCTGCATTTTCTGGAGTTTAGTAAAGTACGCTAGTACAATACAATACAATACAATACGGTTTTATTCATCACATTGCACATAAAGTGCAAGTGACATGAATTTGCCAGCAGTGGTACAATGATGGAGCTCTGCAGGTGGAGCTCTGCAGACCGCGGCTTCAGGCTGCCGGCTGCCGGCTGCCGCAGGCCAGCGAATGGAGCGCTCCCCTCCGCCGAGCCCCGGCGAGGGCTCGCCCGCTCTGCGCCGAGAGTCCGCGCTGCGCCCGCCGCTGAAGCCCCCGGGCGCGTCTCCGGGAAAGGCCGCCCAATCCTCGATGTTAGGCCACGGGAGGCGACCTGGAAAAAGTTTAGGTCGGTCCGTGGAAGAGGCGACTGAAACGGTTTCCCCCTTACGCCCCCCCCCCCCACACATGACACACAAAGAAACATTAAAATCATACATTGAAACACACTTTTTTTTTTTTTAAGTTGAAAAGACCAGTATGGGTGTTGTGGGCTGAAGGGACTGGTTTCCAGAGGGCTAGTATGGACATTGTGGGCCGAATGGATTCTTGGGCTGGCGGCTCAGTCACTCAAGCCTGTTGTGCTGGCAGCTCACTCACGGCTAGTGGGCTGGCAGTTGACTCACAGCTATTCCTTGAAATTCCAATTCAAGCAGGGTGCAAGGCCACCAAATTCAAGTGCAGTTTCTTACCACTTCAAGCAGGGTGCAAGGCCACCAAATTTAAGTGCCACTAAAGACAGCGAGTCATGACCTCTCACTCCTCCATCTTGCAGAGACTGAGCCACGCCCACACTTCTGGGTTTTATATTCCCTCCCCCCTTCCCACCAGAAGGGGCGTGGCCTTCTTGGCGTGATTGACAGGAGAGAGAATCTCAACATTTTGAAACACTAATAACTTTTATTTTTCATCGATGCGAAAAATCCTCAGCACCTGATGAGCGGAGGGGGACTCTAAGCTGGCCAAATATCACAGCCGTACGTGGTAGTGTTTTTTCTAAAAATCAATATAAAGCGCAAACAGGAACTGGTCTAGATTAGACTTTTAATTATATAAGAAGGCAAGGCAACTTTAATTAGGCAAGGCAACTTTAATTAGGCAAGGCAACTTTAATTTGGCAAGGCAACTTTAATTAGGCAAGGCAACTTTAATTGGGCATGGCAACTTTAATTATGAAGGCAACTTTAATTAGGCAAGGCAACTAATTAGGCAAGGCAACTTTAATTAGGCAGCACAGCTTTAGCATTTCCAAACCAAAGGCAATACAGCTTTAGCATTTCCAAACCAAAGGCAACACAGCTTTAGCATTTCCAAACTGTAGATTGAGTGCATGTGAACCAATCACACACAAGCCAGCACCACTAACTCCACCCCTTCACAACACCCATACTAACACTCTTACTAACGCCCCACCCCGACACTTGGGTTCGAGCAGCTAGGGTGTACTGACGACCAGTTATCCTAGTGCTGCTAAGTGATTATTAAAGACGTGTTTAAACCACGCAATAACTTTGGCTCTTGTTTACATGGCGTCAGAAGTGGGATGACCCTCGTTTTCTGTATAACGGTTTTTATTTTTTATCATTTTGGGGAGTTTTGTCTTACTTTACGATGGCCTCCTCTTGTCGAAAGCCTGACCCTCTTGTCTTTGATGTGGATTTCCGCGAACGCTGGGCTATGTTTGAACTCGACTACCAGCACTACATGAACATTGCACACCGAAATGAACCAGATGCTGTCAAGGCTTCTCTCCTGCTCAACCTTGTGGGTCCAGCCGCCCTTCGTCGGTCAAGAACATTCCACTATGCTCCAGCGGTCTGCGATGCTAACGGTCAGGTAATAACCCCAGCAGAATCTCCTGACGACCCCAATGACCTGCTACGTAAACTGTGCCAGATCTGTGACCTGCCCTCAAACCACATTTTGGATAGGGCAAGGTTCTTCTCTCATCGTCAGCTCCCTGGCGAATGGGCAGACTCGTTTATTTCTGATTTGATGTGTTTAGCCCAACGTGGTCGGTTCGAACTAATTCCTATTGATCAGCTAACTGATCAGCTAACGAGGGACATACTAGTGAATGGCATGAGCGATTTAAAGCTCAGATCAGAGCTTCTGAGACGGACAGATTTGACGCTTGATGAAGCTGTGCACGCATGCAGAACTGCTGAATTCATCGACCCCATAGAAGGCTTGCATGAAACAAAAACAATCAATGAGATGGGCTTCACTAGGCAGCGAAGAAACACAGGTAACAGGCGATTTACGACCCAAGCTAGTCAGGAGGTTCGCAGCGGTCCGCAGCAGAGATGTCCTAACTGCAATTACTTACACAACAGACAGTCAGCCTGCCCTGCCCTCGGGAAAACATGCAATTACTGCAAAAAGTTGAACCACTTTGCTTCAGTGTGTAGGGCCTCAATCCGGGCTAAGGGGAGGAATTCCCCAAGCTCCAAGTATAATCTCAATTTTTTGCGACTAGACAGCAACAATGTTACTCCCAACAATTACCAGCTCACAGCTGTTCCAGCCCACAGCCCAATTAATTATTTTTTATTTTTTTATTTTTTAAATATTTTTATTTTATTAGAAGTAAGTACAATTGTATACAATCATATTTTCATAATACATTTTATGTACAGCTTCTTATTTTTTTAATTTTTATAATAAAGAAGAAAAAGAAAAAGAAGTTAGATAATGAAATATAGAAAAATGTGAGATATATAGTGTGTGGAAACGAAAAATAGAGAGTGAAAGAAGAAAGTTAAAGAATAGAAAATAGGAAAAAGAGAATAAAAGAAGAAAAGGGAAGAAAAAGAAAAAAGGAGTAAGGAGATCTTATTTATAATCCTGACCATCCCTCGCCCAGTCACGAGTTAGCTTCTACAATTGTGTTGCACCATATGATTCCAAAAAGACGACAAATGGAGACCAACTCGTTGTGAATTGGTCAAATTTATCTATTAGGAGGAATCGCATTTCCTCAAGATGTGCGGTGTCCAACATACTTGCAATCCACATTTTGAGCGTTGGTATTGGTGTATTTTTCCAAAATTTCAATATTTTTTTCAACAAGATTAGAACTAACGAGCCTCTTATCAAGGACAGGTCCACTTAACATGCTTTCGGAGGGGAGGTATTGGTTCCTCTGGGCAAAACCAACTTGAGATGTGTACTGAAAAGATCCACGAGGGTTTTAAGCTTTTATATCCTGAACTTTGACTCAGCCACCCTGCTTGGTAATCGTGCCTGTCAAGAGCTGGGGCTGATTTCCTTTGACAAAACCGTCCATAAGCTACAAATTTCGTTTGACCCGCTGAGTGAATTCCCTGATCTTTTCGACAACAACCTAGGCAGGTTGCCCGTGACTTACAGGATTACTACTGACCCCGATGTGACGCCCGTCATCCGAGCCCCACACCGATTGTCATTTGCCATGACTGACAGGGTTCACTCTATGCTGAAGGAGATGACCTCCATGGGCGTAATTGAAGCAGTCAGCAACCCCACCGACTGGGTCTCGACCATGATTGCCACATTCAAGAAGGGAAAGAATGAAATCCGTCTGTGCATCAACCCGAAAGACCTGAACACTGCCATTAAGCACCCACACCATCCCATGAAGTCCGTGGAGGATGTTGCGGCAAAGGTCGGAATAGCCACCCTATTTTCTGTTCTCAATGCTAAGAACTCTTTCTGGCAGATACCGCTGGACAAGAAGTCATCAAGCCTCACTACATTTGCCACCCCATTCGGCAGATATAAGTTCCTGAGAATGCTGTTTGGAATCAACTCTGCAAGTGAAGTGTTCCAGAGAGCCATGGAGCATCTATTCGAGGGCCTGCCTTGTGCCATTATTGTCGATGATATCCTCGTATATGGCAAAGACGCAGCGGAACACGATCACAATCTCAGGCTCATCTTGGTGCGTGCTCGCAAGATAAACCTCAAGCTCAGTCCTGACAAGTGTAAGTTCCGGGTTCCAGCGGTTTCCTACGTTGGCCACATCTTTACTCCTGATGGCCTTAAACCCGATCCGAAGAAAGCTGCTGCCATCACAGAGATGCCTGCCCCCACAGATGTAAAAGGCCTGCAACGTTTTCTGGGCATGGTAAACTATCTCGGAAAGTTTATACCGAACCTCAGCGAAATAAGCTCCACACTGCGGCAGCTGACCAAAAAGGACACTGCATGGTCATGGTTCCCGCAACATCAGGCTGCCTTTGATGTTCTAAAATCTAAAACTGACCAGTGCACCGACTCTGACTTTTTTCGACCTGAACCGTCCTGTGACGATCACATGTGATGCCTCGAAATTTGGGCTCGGCGCAGCCTGCTTGCAACCATCTGCTGTCGGCACCCTACTACCTGTCGCATATGCCTCTCACACCATGACCGACACGGAGCATCACTACGCGCAAATCAAAAAGGAACTGCTGGCTTTCGTGTTTGCCTGCACCAAATTCCGTGATTTCGTCCTTGGCAACACATTCACGGTCGAGACGGACCATCAACCGCTGGTGACAATCTTGAACAAGCCCATCCATGCCGCGCCAGCTCGCTTGCAGCGCATGATGCTGCAGCTGCAGCGGTACGACTTCGCCATTACCTACAAGAAGGGTAAGGACATGCACGTTGCTGACACTCTCTCCCGTGCACCTCGGGCATCTTGCAAACAACACCCCCATGAACAGGAGGATTTCATGGTCCTCGGTGTCGACCTCGTCACCAGTAAGCAACTGCGCGCCCTGGCCGGGCACACTGCCACTGACATTACGCTTCAAACCCTCTCCTCCATCATCAAAACAGGCTGGCCAGACAAACGATCCGACACGCCCTTAGAAGGTACAGCCGTACTTCCTGGTACGTGATTGTAAATAGTCATTACACACGTGTGACATTATAATAGTCTTTAATAAGTATACAGAGTTAAACAATACATGAGTAGTCACTGACTCCAGTCTGCTACTGTACTGCACAGAAGGAGAAGTAGACGTTATTATAAATGATACTTAAGGCGGGGTTAGTAGTGGTGAGGTAGCTATGTGATTGGTTGCATGCATAAACCATCTTCATCCTTCCCCTTAGAAGATTAAACATGAACACATGATTAAACATGGTGGATAACTATGGCAACGACTTAAACAAAATCACCATACCGAACAGGCGGCTTGCTGACACGGCCCGAGCGCGTACGGACCAACCCTTCCCCCCCCTCACCAGAAAGACCCAAACCCGGGGGCGACGAAGCCGGAGGGGAAACAGAAAGCGGCAAGGGGGACAAACGTGCAGGAGGGCTAGGAAAACGGTTAGCAATGGGCGACCCACGCGAAGGTGAACAAAACACGCGAGGGGACTGAGGCATGCAGGGGCCGGCAACGGGATCAGCAGCGGATGGCTGGAACGGCAGCGGCGAAGCGTAAGGTCCGGCTGCCTGCGGGAGCGGCTCCTGTACAGCAAGCAGGTGCTGACGACTCCTGCGGTAGACAGTCCCTTCAAAGTCCACAAGGTACGAACGAGGCGCATCGGCAATGCCAACCACGGTGGCCAGACGGGAATATCCGCTAGCAGTATGTAGTCGAATGGCCTGTCCAGGCAGCAGAGGCTTGAGAGGCCTGCACGATCTATCATGTGACCATCTTTGGATGTCATGCTTAGCCTGAATGCGCGTCTGGACAAAGGCAGGCTCCAGCACTCGAGGCAGCAGCTTGTGTTGAGCAATCGGAATCGGTGGTCTTGTTGTTCTGGACATCAGCCGCTGAGCAGGTGAGCCTAGGGTTGCGTCCCTGGAAATGTTCCTTAGGTTCAGGAGGTCGAGGTAAAAGTCGGAATTCGCCAGGCGCGCTTGCTCCATTAGTAGTTTGGCACTCCGGAGAGCCCGCTCAGCAAGCCCGTTACTCTGCGGGTACTCAGGGCTGCTCGTGAAGTGGAGGAAGTTCCACTTGTTGGCAAAGTTCTTGAGCTCCTGGCTGGTAAACTGCCTGCCGTTGTCGGTCTGCAGACGGACAGGCGAGCCGAAAGTGGAAAAATGTTTCCTCAGCTTACGGATGACCATCTCGGACGTGAGGGAGGTCAGAAGGTCAACCTCGAACCAGTTCGAGTACGAGTCAGCAAGGACGAGGTAGTGTTTACCACGCCACTCGAAAATGTCGGCGGCCACCGAGGTCCAGGCCAGGGCAGGTGCGGGTTGTTGCAAAAGGGGCTGCCTTTGCTGGTGGGATGCAAGGCTGTTGCAGGTAGAGCAAGACGAGACACGGTCCCGAATGTACTTAGCCATTCCAGGCCAGTAGAATTGGCACTGTGCGTGGGCGATCGTGGCATCAACGCCTGGGTGCCCGCTGTGGGCCACGCTATAGTACTTGTCATACAGGGAGGAGGGGACCACGACCTTGTGGCCCTTAACAATAACGCCATCTTGGATGACCAGTTCGTCGCGAACCAGGAAAAAAGTCTGTGTCTCTGCGGGCGCACTGGCGCGCTTGCTCGGCCAACCCCTTTTTATCACTGGAGAAAGTCGCTGCAGAGCGGGGTCGGCGGCAGTATGCTCGGCTAGGCACTGAAGCTGCTTAGTGGGGACAAAGTCAACGCCGAGCACCAGAAGGTCTTCCCGTTCGTAGGGGTGTTGATCACAGGTGGCGCGAGGGGCACGAGAGAGGGTGTCCACAACGTGCATATCAGTACCCTTTTTGTAGACAATGGTGAAGTCGAAACGCTGGAGCTGCATCATCATACGTTGCAGCCTGGCAGGTGCGACATGGATCGGCTTACTCAGGATGGTCACCAATGGCTGGTGGTCAGTCTCAACCGTGAAAGAATTCCCGAAAAGAAAGTCCTTGAACTTAGAGCAGGCGAAAACGACGGCGAGCAGCTCCTTTTCGATCTGTGCATAGCGTTGTTCGGTGTCGGTCATGGTACGGGTGGCATAGGAGACAGGGAGCAGGGAGCCATCTACACTAGCACTATCCTGTACACCATGGACAATTTACAATCTTTACCGAAGCCAATTAACCTACAAACCTGTACATCTTGGAGCATGGGAGGAATCCGGAATTCCCGGAGAAAACCCATGCGGTCATGGGGAGAACATACAAACTCCACATAGACACACACAAACTCCACATAGACAGGACAAAACCCAGGTGTCTGGTGCTATAAGGCAGCAACTCTACAACTGCGCCACCAGGCACCCTTTAAGATATGGACTTTTTTTCCCCTGACACTCCTCCATTTTTCTTGCATACTGCTTCCATAACAGGAATGAGAAATTATAAGGCATTCCTCAATGTTCAATTTTTTCTTCTTGGAATGTAAGTGAACCATAAAAAAGACATATATGATCTTTGAAAATTTACTGTTAATATTACAATGTGTAAGTCAGTACAGGATCATTAGCTTTTATGTTCTGCAATTTGTTCTCATAAATGCAACCTTACACGTGACAGGTTTAATCTTAGAAGTGATCAGATTGAGATATATATGTAACTAGACCAAGTGCAGACCCATTGGGTTTGCTCCCTCAACGCACTCATCCCCAACTGTAGCCCCCACGGGAGACGTGGTCCTCCAAATCAACCCATTGCCGAAGGTAAGATTCGAGCACTCCTCAGCAAAGATCACAGCTCGTGTGCCTCCCCCAGGACTGGAGTTGAAAAAAATCCAAATAGCTTCTTCCCAATTGCAATACCAATTAACCCTCCCCCTCGTGTCCTGCCAGGAGCTATGATGGCAACATTGTTGCAAATGTGCACGCTGTGAAATGCCATTGAGCTGAAAAGTTCATTGTTGCTGCCAGTGTTCCTGTATCGGGAAGAAGCGACGCCCATGTCGGGGCAGCCCGGCCAGAGGGAGAAGCGACGCCCATGTCGGAGCGGCCCGGCCCGGGGAAGAAGCGACGCCCATGTCGGGGCGGCCCAGCCCGAGGCTGAAGACGGCACGGTACTCACGTGATGGTGGCTGGGACGGTGTTCTGGCGGTGGTGGCCTGAGTCCGGGGTTCGGCCGCGGGCCAGCGGCTGTGTCTGCAGGACTGGTGGGCGGCAGCTTCGACCACCCCGGGCCGTGGGAGACATCACCCGGGGGGTATCGCCTCAGCGCAGAGGGAGAAGAGGAGGGAAGAGACTGCAGACCTAAGACTTTTGCCTCCATCACAGTGAGGAGATGTTGGGTGGACTCACTGTGGTGGATGTTAATATGTGTTTATTGTTGTTTTATGTATGACTGTTGCAATTTCGTTCAGACTTCGGACTGAATGACAATAAAGGGCTATCTAAACTAATCTAATTACCCCAACACAATATTCCACCAATTACCCATAGCCCATAACTGCGCATGGGCTGCTGATTTCACCTTATTCACCCTCCCTCATTTTTAAACTTAAAAAAAAATGCAAGTCAAGCCAAGTCAAGTCAACTTTATTTGTCACATACACATACAAGATGTGCAGTGAAATGAAAGTGGCAATGCCTGCGGATTGTGCAAAACAACAGAATAGAACCAGTAATTACATTTTAGTAAATTAAAAAGACACAACACAACAGGAAATTAGTACCTGGTGAGATTAGAGTTTACAGTCCTAATGGCCTGGGGGAAGAAACTCCGTCTCATCCTCTCTGTTTTCGGAGCGTGACAACGGAGGTGCTTGCCTGACAATAGCAGCTGGAACACTCCATTGCTGGGGTGGTAGGGGTCCTGCCAAGATACATTTGCACTTGCTAGCAAGCAGAACTCAGTGTACTGTGATTTTAAAAATGCGATTGCACTTGCTAGGACTCAGTGTACTTAGATAGCAACAATGTTGCGAGCAGGGCTACAATCAGGGAATGAAGGCTCTGTCTTACGGTGTTGCGGTCATCGGCGGTGAAGCGCGGACCGCACGGCAACGGCGAGAGCGCCGAGCCTATGCCACGGGAGCGCCGCATGGATGCTGCGCGGGGGCCGAGTGATTTAAATACGGCTGGTCCCACGTGCTTGCGGTAAGTTAAAAAAAAGGGCGGGCCAACTGCAATGACGTCATTTTGGATCTGCGGGGCTGTGGCGGCGGCCGTCCTGATCGCGGCGCTGTAGCGGTGGCTGTGGCGGCGGCCGTGCCGCACACGTGACTCACTAGCGGCGGCTGTGGCGGCGGCCGTCCTGATCGTGGCGCTGTAGCGGTGGCTGTGGCGGCGGCCGTGCCACACACGTGCCTCACTGGCGGAGGCTGTGGCGGTGCAAGTTCGACGCACGGCGCTCGAGCCACACTGGCTGTGGCGGCGGCCGTGCCGCACTCGTGCCTCACTGGCGGAGGCTGTGCGGTAGGGACATATTTTTCAACAGTGTTGGTTTTATTTTAGCACCGTGCGGTGTTGGGAACAACGCCGCACGGCCCCGGAATTGTGCGTTTGACCGAGTGTGCGGTCTATGGCGGCCCAGGAGCGGTAGATTCTTCCCGTTTCGCCGCCAATGACCGCAGACTCGTGAGACAGGCCTTTAAGCAAAAGACAGTATTTTTTATATCAAAGTTTTGTCAGATATTTGAACATTTTCATTAATAACTCGAGAAATAAAGCATGACATATTCAGATAAGCAGTTTTTCTTGGATCTTGGATCTAGGAAACTTTATTGTCATTCAGACCTTTCGGTCTGAATGAAATTTCGTTGCCTTGCAGTCATACATATAATAAAGTAATAAAACACACAATAAACACAAATTTAACATCCACCACAGTGAGTTCACCAGACACCTCACTGTGATGGAAGGCAAAAATCTTGTCTTTGTCTCTTCCCTCCTTGTTCTCCCTCTGCGCTGAGGCGATCCAGGCCTCTGATGTTGTGACCCCCACCGGGTGATGGTAAGTAAGTCCCACGGCTCAACCGTGCTCGCGAACGGGCCGGTTCAATCTCCGCGGCCCGGGGTGGTCGAAGCTGCTGCCCTCCAGTCCAGCCGACGAAGCTGTTGCCACGGGAGCTCCGGAAAAACAGGTCACCAACCTGTGACCTGTGACCTGCGAGCTCCCGACGATGTTTTCTACTATTTTTGGACTTTTGGACTCCAAGGGAAATCTCTACCGGAATAGGTAAAAAATTTACCATTACTCCGTAATTTATTTGAGAAGATGTGATTACAAACAAACACAAATACATCCAAGATCATAATTTTAATAGGTACTAGACCTAGGGGGACCCGTTGTGTCCCGTCCCCTCAACATGCGGTTGCGGTGGGGGGGGGGCACGGCCTGCATGCACACACACACACACTAACCACCCCCAACACACACACACACTAACCACCCCCCACACGCACACACTAACCACCCCCCTTGATATTGGAGAGGGAGGGAGGAGAGAGGAGGGAGAGAGGGTGGGAGAGAGGGGGGGAGATGGGGAGATGGGGGAGAGAGGGTGAGAGGAGGGGAGAGGAGGGGATAGAGGAGGGTAGGGGGAGGAGGGGGTGAAAGGGGGAGGGGGGAGGGGGGAAGAGAGGGGTGTGAGAGAGGGGTGTGGGGGGGAGGGGGGAGAGGGGGAGAGGGGGGGAAGCTAGGGGGTGGGGAGAGAGGGGGAGGGAGGGGGAGGAGGGGGAGAGAGGGGGAGAGTGGGGGGAGAGAGGGGGAGAGAGGAGGGAAAGTGGGGGGGGAGGGCGGAGAGGGGGAGAGAGGGGGGAGAGGGG
>CM075977.1:366861535-366940340 GCA_038087875.1 Malacoraja senta
TGCCAGTAAGTAAGAAACCATGCTATGATATATCTTAAATAAACAGATTTGCTTCAATTCCTGAGCCTCTATCAAAAGCCTCCTCTTGAACTACCCCCTCACGTTAAGAAAATGATTCCAGATAAGTGCAATAAGATGTTCTCTTGAGAATTTATTCTGGAAAAATAAATAAAGCCTCCCCCCAACTTCCCCACATCCCAACCCGATAGTCCTATTCATAAATGCACCGTCTGGTACATCTGAACAATAGATCAGTTTGAAAAGCTGGATATTCACAAGTGCCTATATAATAATTTTGCTGCAGTAATGTCCGCGGCTGTAGAGAAGAAAAGAAAAGATTGGGGAAGCAATTTAACAGCGTTCCTACCATCTCATAGGTCAAGGCATTGTGGCAGAGCAGTGCTTATGATACTCGACCAGCAGAGTTTAAACCCCAATAGGTTCAATAAATGTGATCATAACTGAGTTGCCCCAGAAAATTAATGACCGCTAAAGCTGCTGGATTATTGCAAAAATCCACTGTTCACATGATTTTTAATCGTAGTTTGCAATATAAGGGTAGTTAGCAGAAACAGTTACAACTGCAAGAAGATCTATCAGCTCATAAAGTCGCACACTTTCCAACATTCTGAGAACAATGTGGAAATATTACTTCAGCTATGTAGTAGAAAGGGGTTTAAAAACATCAGAATAAAGGTTTAAATAAAAAGAAGGGGGCATTGGAGATTTCAGCTTGATAATATTGTACACAGATTGTGTTGCAATCTGACCGTACCACAGTGCTGCAGATGATAAGGAAATTTAAACTGCAGATGGATATTGTCCAAAACTATCAGTGTACCGATTTACAGTATTTTATGTTCAAAATTCATTGAATTTAGGAAATTGTCGAGAGCTTTAAGTTCCTCGGCATAAATATCAGCAATAATTTGCCGGCACAGTGGTGCAGCGGTGGAGTTGCTGCCATACAGCACCAGAGAACCGGGTTCGTTCCTGACTGTACAGAATGTGAACATTCTCCCTGTGACTACATGGTTTTCTCTGGGTGTTCCATAATCAAGGACCACTCACACCCCAGTCTTTCCTTCTTCTCCCCTCTCTTGTCGGACAGAAAACACAAAAGCTTAAAAGATTTAAGAACAGATTACCCCCCTGTTGTTATCAGACTCTTAAATGGTCCTCTAATAAACTGGGGATGTATTCCTGGTCTCCCAATCTACCTCATTGCGGCCTTGCTCTTTTTAAAATCTGAACCTCCTCTGTAGCTGTAACACTATATTCTGCACTCTGTTTCCTTTCTCTGTTTGCACTACCTGTTATAGAAACATAGAAACATAGAAATTAGGTGCAGGAGTAGGCCATTCGGCCCTTCGAGCCTGCACCGCCATTCAATATGATCATGGCTGATCATCCAACTCAGTATCCCGTACCTGCCTTCTCTCCATACCCTCTGATCCCTTTAGACACAAGGGCCACATCTAACTCCCTCTTAAATATAGCGTATTTACAATTACAATCAAATCATGTATAATTTGATTGTAATCATGCATGGATGATTTAACACACAAAATAAAGTTTTTCACTGTATCTTGGTAGCTGTGACAATAATAAACCAATACCAAAGCCAATTTAGAGTCAATCAAATTGCTGGACAAAGGACAGATCAGGTAACGATGATAAATTCCTTCCCTGAACCTGGTGGATTTTCACAACAAACCAATGGCGTCATAGTGTAGATCCCGCGACCCCATTTAGAGTTCGCCTGCTCAACGTTTATTGTCGAGGAGACCCGAGCTACGGTGCCTGTGGCAGATCAGGCATTGATCCCACAGGTGGTTCCATCATCGGAAGTCCAGTCCAGGTTACAACAAAAGCGTGACATTCAAAAACAGTGGTATGACAAGACAACTAGGCCGCCGCCACCATTAACCAAGGAGCAGGTGGTTTGTTTGCAAACTGACAAAGGCCATGACCGTATCGGTGTAATTTCTGGAACTGCTTCTGGGCCACGCTCATATCTGGTCAGTGCCGATGACGGCACCTATAGGGGTAACAGACAACATATCCTGCCTGAAAATGAGCCGGCTCCACATCCGTATTATCCAGACCGTACAAGTGTACTTCTGTCTGTGTCCAGCGGCATTGATCCGCCTACACCAGCACAACAACCCACTTCTGGAATGGCTGCTCTGCCAGTGGCGACGCCCCCTACGCCTGTGCCACAGTCCCCCGTTTCATCACCGGGAATGTTGGTTCAATCTCCGTCACTTGTGAAGCCACCGGCTCTAACCCCTGTGGGGAAAAATGGAGATGGTTTTTATCGCACACGTGCTGGTCATGTTTGCAAGCCCACCGTGAAGTACCCGGGCTATGTTTGACTTTCCTCCAGCTTATTATCAATTGCTATGCATGCCTTATTTAGTCAATGGTTTTGTACTGACATTTAATTCTTTAAGAGGGAGGATGTAGATCAGTGTCACTCATGTTATGAGTCATACTTTGTAGCTACGCTCACTGGTTTAACAGAAAGCTTCTCTGCCCTTTCTCCCTCACTTTTGGAGTTACATGCTAAGGTGAAGTTACCTATGCTGTAACGTTAATAAAGTCTTTGGATCTTAATCACTGTGTGTGACTTAAGTCATTCCAACAGCAGAAGTGCAACACATAGTATTCCTTATGATATTACCTATTTATTCATGAATTTCATGGAATTTAAATATCTCATCCTCCATCGTGGGATTGAATTCATATCTTATCCAAATAGTCCAAGCTTCTACATACTAGTCATTTTCAAGATATTTTGGCTGTAGTTTCCTGATTTTATTAAGCCATATCTAAAATGTCAAACATTCCCTGTTTAACACATGATGAATAGTGGGTATACACCAATGAGAGTATGCTGATTTAAACAAATAGCATCCATTTACTGAGTAAACAATGAAAGTAAATGATGACAAAAAAAGTGGATGAGATTTTTCTGAATGAAATTATTACAACTAATGAGCCATAAAACTGATGTGTGGCTGCCACTGGAGTTGGTGCAAGTGTTCACAATAGCTGTAAACAGTCTACATGCTTATGTTCTCTATTATTTTTACTCCATTCATGCTCCTTTTTGATCTCTTTTGAAGGAAAAGCAAATGCACATAGTATTACGGTCCGAATCGCAGAGGTGACCCCAGTGAATTCTGCCTAAGTGACTCTCTTCGCATCCAAGCCTAGACAGTAAGTACGGGGACAATCATCTGCCCGAGACTGTTTAGTTTCATATTACACAGTGGTTTGGAGAAGCTTTTATGTCTACTTTTAGCTTAATTCCATTATGACAAATGTATTTTTTACAGTCAAATAAATTAGCCCAACCATCAATTGTTGCATTATTGAAACATCTGCTGGTCAAAAATGCAGATGCGATCTTTGTACTTATGAATGTACATTCTTCAAGTTTATAAACACCAAGCAGTCATGGAGGCCAAAAACCAGCTTTGCATTTATAAACATTGACTAAACTCATTGTCTATCAATCCAGTGCAATCTTTGTATCTATAAACACACAGACTTCTCGACTGCTTTGATAAATCAGGGACACAGCTGTTTTGGATTTTTGCTTCCGCACCATTATTGAATTCGTATAACACCTTATCACATCTCCCAGAAACATCCCAAATCCATTACTAATACCATGCAATGGATGCGGCAGACATTTTCTTCGTAAAGATGTCCCATTAAAGGCAGTGAGATGAATAACCAGTTAATCTGTTTTTCTTGGCGTTCGTTAAAATGAAATGTGTGGGCAGGAAATTAGGAGAGCTTCCTGCTCCCCAAATAGAAATTGTTTTTCAAAGCAAGCTGCTATTAATTCTCATGCAGCAACAGGAAATGTCATTAATATAGGCAGGTAGCAATACTTAATTTAAAGAAATTAAACCATGAAATATAAGGCTCAAATGCAAAATGCCAATAAAATTGGGTTCTGCAGGTATTCGGTGCACACTAGTTGCCATCTAGCGCAGTCCAAGAGTACTAGACCCATGTTTCTTGACTGACTACGATGCTCCTTTTACATTCTTTCAAGTGATCACAGTTTTGCATGTAGATTAAGATTGTTTGGGATACCAAAGAAGAAGAAAAAAACAACTGTACAGTTTCATCTCTTTCATACAATGCCCCAGAAACGTCACTTTCCACCTGTTTCAGTTCTACCTCTATAACGTGATCTCCAACCATCTAGTTGAATTTAATTTAAGTAACTTCGTATCTGAATTGCACCACCCAGACTGTACAATTTGAACCAGAACCACATTGTAACAAACATCCCGTAACTACACTATGTCCTGGAACATCCAGGTTCAAGAACAGCTACTTCCCCACAGCCATCAGGCTATTATACACGACATCAAACAAACACTGAACAATAACAGCCTATTGCACTTTATCTGTTTATTTATGTGTATATCTATGGTATATAGACACACTGAACTGTTCTGTCTTTATGCTTACAATATTCCGTTGTGCTACAGCAAGCAAGAATTTCATTGTCCTACCTGGGACACATGACAATAAACTCTCTTGACGACCATAATAATTGTGCAAACTTGTAGTAGAGCTCCACCACCTGTTTATTCTTAGAACAGCTCAAAGAAAAATAACGGGAATTCATTCTGGAGGATAATGAGAGATGTTATAATAAGTAAATGTGAACAAGTTACTGTTAGGGTTATTGGTAGGGTTGCCAACTGTCCTGTATTAGCTGGGACATCCCATATTTTGGGCTAAATTGGTTTGTACCGTACGAGACCGTCCTTGTCCCGTATTTGACTGCTGCTACTCGGGTCGAGGGGACTGTCGGGTCGGATCGTCACTACCGGCCCTGCCTCACCCGTTCCGATGTAGTGCAGCCCATGAGGTGCAGCAGCAGCACCTCGCCCATGGCCCCGTCGGTCGGCAGCCTGGCCAGCTGTCCGACCTTCGGACCTTCGCTTACCGCCACCACCCCTCCTTCTCATGGGCGATCATCGGTTCATGAGTTGGATGGGGTGCCGGACTTTGCATGCGACGTCGCGCGGCCCGGGCCAAAACTCCTCAACTGGTCTGCCGGCTGGGCTTTGTGTGCAGTCCAGCACCTGGGCCAACTCATCATTCACCCAGCCACGGCCGAGTCGGTCAACGAATTGCCATTGGGAATTTGTCCCGTATTTTGACCGTTTGTCCCTTATTTGGGAGTGAGAAAGTTGGCAACCCTAGTTGTTGGTGAGTGGGATTGGTGGAGAACATCTTAGGATGGCATAATAGGAGAGTAAATGTGTTAGGAGTAGATTGTGAGAGGGGGGGGGTTTAATGGAGATGTACGAGGCAATTTTTTGTACAGAGAGTAGTGGGGGCCTGGAACAAATTGCCAAGGGTGGTGGTGGTGGAGGCTGATATGATAGTGCCATTTTAAGAAGCTTTTAGATAGGCATATAGAAGTGCAGGGAATAGAATATTATGGATCATGTACATGCAGATGAGATCAGTTTAACTTGGCATCATGTTCGGCACAAACATTGTGGGCCGAAGGACCCATTCCTGGGCTGCACTGTTCTATGTACCTTCTTTTGTTACAGTAAAACATCATAGCGTTTAGCGCCGGTGGCAGATCAGGACCTTCTCAAAAAGTAAAATCACAAATTTGGTCAAAATTGGTCAAGAGCATCATGATGGTTCACATCAGAAAGTAATGTTAAAATATCACCTATGTGGTTCCTGATGGAATTGGGTTAAATTCAGAGCAGCAGGTGAGACTTTGCTGCTCTGCAATCAATTAAGGACCACAGGTCTTCAAGACAGCCACAGAGCAGCAACACCTACTATGTAAAGATGTCGTCAGGGGAGAGCGAGAGACCTCCTTGATTCACAAAGAAACAGAGATGGGGCCCTCATCAACCTTCTTGGTTACTTCTTCAAAAACTCAAGCAAATTTGTGAGATACGATCAAACACGCACAAAACCATGCTGACTATCTGAAGAAGGATCTCGACCCGAAACGTCACCTATTCATTTTCTCCAGAGATGCTGTCTGATTTGCTGAGTTAATCTAGCTTTTTGTGTCTATCATCCATTATCAACACCTACCTTTCCAAATGCATGTATATTTTATCCCTCATAATCCCCTTTAGTACATTCCCATGAGACTTACTGGTTCCCAGTTTTTTGTTGTTGTAGCCCTTCTTAACTAGAGACACAATATTAGCCACCCTCCAGTTTTCCAGCACTTTACCCGTGATTAACAATGATATACATAACCAGGGCCCCTGCAATCTCTTTGTTACCTTCCCTAGTGACCTTGGATATTCCTGATTGGGCCTTACTGATTTATCTACCTTGATACACCTTCTCAGCACCTTCTTGACTGTAGTACGGACTGTCGTCGAACCATCTTCATTACTTTTCCCAAGTTCCCCTTGTCTTCATGTCTTTTTCCACATTAGAAACAGAGGAGAAAAACTCAATGAGTACCTTGTCCATCTCCTGCGGATCCTCACATAGATGACCACTTTAGCTTCGAAGGGCCCTATTCTCTCCCAAGTTACCCTTTCTCCTTCAATATACTTTAAAAATCTCTAGGTTATTGTGTATAGAATATATTATTGTATATTTGAAGTATATAGAATATACTTCAAAGATCAGTCTGAAGAAGGGTCTCGACCCAAAACATCAGCCATTCCTTCTCTGCAGAGATGTTGCCTGTCCCGCTGAGTTACTCCAGCATTTTGTGTCTACCTTCAAAAATCTCTTTGGATTCTCCTTAATCATTCCATTCTGGCAATAATCAAGTCTTACTTTCAATGTGAAATTTATTCCTACCTCATAATTCTTCCACCTTACTTGGTCTGCTCTACTGACACTTATCACGGCAACTTCTAACAGAGGGACTCTCGATAAAGGCTGCAAAATATAAGCGGGAGGGTATGATGGAAAAAAAATCTGTCTGTTCTACAGGTGTCCACTACATGATCGGAATGGGTGGGAGAACATGAGTCGAAAGTGATCGCTTGTACACGGAAGTGTGACACTGCAGTGATCTTATTCAAATGTTGCTAACCGAATGAATTGTCGTACTTCTATTGATGAAATTTCATCAGATTTTTCACATTGTGCATCAAGGAGTACTATGGTTTTAAGCATATTTGGATTGAGTGTAAAGACCTTTGCGTTGCAATGTTAGCCCCTTCAGTACATCTCTCTGCCCTGAGCACGTCAAGATGATTAATGTATCGTGATGTGCATTTCTCCCACCAGCTTCAGTTACCTTGGTGAATATTCACCATAGATATTGTTCAATTGGCCAAAGTGTGCAATTTCTCAACCATTGTTTACATGTGTAAAGTGCAGCTATTCACAGAAAAATGTACTTTGTGTAGAGATCTGTGTTCTCAATGTTAGGTACTACTCAACCAAATAGATAGAGCAGTAAGCACTTTAGGTAATTGAATCAGTGATTCACTCATTGTGTGCTGCAATTGGTGCAGATGGAGGAAGAGGTTTGCTAAGGAAGGGACCAGAGGGGTAATCTATATGTGGACCCAGGGGATGAGCGAGTTCCTAAATGAATATTTCTCAATGGTATTTATCAGGAAAAAGGATGTGGAGACCGGAGGAATATATCAGGATGGAGGACAATCAAAATAAAAACGAAAAGTACTGGAAACATTCAGCAGGTCAGACAGCACCCATGAAGAAAGAAACAGCAATTATGATTCAAGTCAGCTCATCAAAAGGATTTTTAGTTGGGAGATACAGCAAGGAAACACGGCAACCGAGTCCACGCCGACCATTGGTCAACAGTTCACACTAGTTCTATGTGATCCCACTTTCTCATCCCCTCTCTACACACTTGAAACAATTTACAGAAGCCAATTAACCTACAAACTTGCACGTCTTTGGGATGTGGGAGGAAACTAGAGCACCTGGAGGACATGCAAACTCCACACAGACAACACCCGTAGGCACGATTGAACCCGGTTCTTTGGCTCTGTGAGGCTGCAACTCAACCGCTGTGCCACGGAGCTGCCCCTACATGTTTACACGTATATCAGAACATGCGCAGCTTCTAAAATTTTCTAATTATGATGAAGCTAAAAGCATTATCTTTATTTCTCTTTCATGCAGATACTACTTGGCCCACTGAGTATATTGAGCATCTTATGCTTTTATTTCAAATTTCCATCATCTGTATATTTTTGATTTTCAATCTGAGGAAACCCATCTGGCTGTTCAGTTTAATTTTGTTTGGAGATACAGCGTGAAAACAGGCTATTCGGCCCACCGGATCAATGCCGACCAGCAAATCCCCGCACATTAACACCAGCATACACACACGAGGGTCGATTTACGTTTATACCAAGCCAATTAACCTACAAACCTATACGTCTTAGGAGTGTGGGACAAAACTGAAGATCTCGGAGAAAACCCACGCGGTCATGGGGAGAACGTACAAACTCTGTACAGACAAGCACCCGTCGTCAGGATCGAACCCGGGTCTCGGGCCCTGTGAGTGCTGTAAAGCAGCAACTCTATCGCTGCGCCACCATGCTGCCTCCTGTATTGATGTTGCTGAACTTATAGAAGAAATAAACCCAGGAGTCAAGAGTAAAAATCTACGGAAGAGAATACTGGGGAGAGGATTAAAAGACTGAAAGTGAACTTCATTAATTGTACTAGTGTGTTAGGTAGCTTTTATTTCTCACATTGGAATCATGTGATCTCACCTGCCCCTTCTTGCTCCAGACTCAGGAAAATCTAGTAGCTAGGCAGTTTCCATGATGGGTTGCTGATGTGCCCCACTAGATTGCTGTCCCCACCAGTGAAGTCAAAGTTATCCCTTCATACACTCTCAATCAATTCATTTCTGGACAGGGCTAATATGAATGAACAAAAATCAGCCTTCTCAAGGTTGCCTACAACTACATGCTTTTCTGGGGAAAAAAAGAGCTGATTATATTGTGGTTAAGAAGGAACTGCAGATGCTGGAAAATCAAAGGTAGACAAAAGTGCTGGAGAAACTCAGCGGGTGCAGCAGCATCTATGGAGCGACGGAAATAGGCAACGTTTCGGGCCGAAGCCCTTCTCCAGACTGATGGAGAGTGGGGGGGAGGGCGGGGAGAAGAAAGGAAAAAGGACGAGGAGGAGCCCGAGGGCTGAGGGAGAGCTGAGAAGGGGAGGAGACAGCAAGGGCTACCGGAAATTGGAGAATTCAATGTTTATGCCGCTAGGGTGCAGACTGCCCAAGCGGAACATGAGGTGCTGCTCCTCCACCAAGCGGAATATGAGGTGCTGCTCCTCCAGGAGGAGCAGCACCTCATATTCCGCTTGGGCAGTCTGCACCCTAGCGGCATAAACATTGAATTCTCCAATTTCCGGTAGCCCTTGCTGTTTCCTCCCCTTCTCAGCTCTCCCTCAGCCCTCGGGCTCCTCCTCTTCCTTTTTCCTTTCTTCTCCCCGCCCCCGCCCCCCTCCCCCCACCCTCCATCAGTCCAAAGAAGGGTTTTGGCCCGAAACGTTGCCTATTTCCTTCGCTCCATAGATGCTGCCGCACCCACTGAGTTTCTCCAGCAATTTTGTCTACCTTCGATTTTCCAGCATCTGCAGTTCCTTCTTGAACATTAAATGCTCATAGACACAAAATGCTGGAGTCAAATATGAAAGTCAAATATGTTGCTATAATATTAAGGATATTGTAGGAAGGAACTACAGATGCTGGTTTAAACTGATGATAGACACAAAATGCTGGAGTAACTCAATGGGACAGGCAGCATCTCTGGAGAGAAGGAATGTGTGACATTTCGGGTCGAGACCCTTCTCCAGACACACATTCCTTCTATCCAGAGATGCTGCCTGTCCTGCTGAGTTACTCCAGCATTTTGTGTTTATCTTCAGTTTAAACCAGCATCTGCAATTCCTTCTTAAACATTAAATGTTTACTCTTTCCCTCTGGCTGATTTATCAGGAGCTAAACTACTGAGTAATATCTAACTCAAGAGCTCCCCCTACAGAATAAATATAAAAAAATATAGGCGTCTGAAATGCAGATTTGATTGTGCTGAAGAAGACACAGAGTGCGAGACAGGCAGCATCTTCGGAGAACATGGATAAGAGAAGGTTTGGGTCATGACCCTTCAACAGACCAAAATCAGTGAGAGGACACATCATCCTCTGGTACACATACCCTGATATATATTGATGGCGCCGAAGTAGAGATGGTTGAAAGCTTCTAGTACCTAGGAGTAAATATCATTAGCAACTTGTCTTGGATTAGCCATATCTAAGCAATGGCCAAGAAAGCACACCAATGCCTCTACTTCCTTAGAAGACTTCAACATGTTCCCAACAATTCCTACCAACTTCTAAAGATGTGCCATAGAAAGCATTTTATTGGGATGATTCACAGCATGGTTTGGGGACAGCTCCATCCAAGATCTCAAAAAATTGTAGTGAATTGTGGATGCAGCATTATGCAAATCAACCTGCCTTCCATTGACACCATCTACACCACGCTGCCTCAGCAAAGCCAACAGCATAATCAAGGATGAGTCTCAACCCAGACACTCCCGCTTCTCCCCCCTCCCATCAGGCAAAAAAGTATAGAAGTGTAAAAATGCAAACCTCCAGATTCAGGGACAGTTTCTTCCCAGCTGTTATTGGCGAACTGAACCATCCTATCACCAACTAGAGAGCGGTCCTGAGCTACCTTCTACCTCATTGGAGACAATCTGATTATCTTTAATCGAACTTTACTGAACTTTATCTTGCACTAAATGTTATTCCCTTTATCCTGTATCTGTACACTGTACGGCTTGATTGTAATCATGTATAGTCCTCTCATTAACTGTATAGCATGCAACAAAAAGCTTTTCACTGTGCCTTAGTGCACGTGACAATCAACTAAACTAATTAAACTAAACTTCTTCAGTCTGGTCACTTAGCTATGTTCTCCTGAGATGCTGCCTGACCCACTGATTTACTGACAGCACTGTGTGTCTTATTTTGTAAACCAGCATCTGCAGTTCCTTGTTTCTATATCTCTCTTTGATCGTGCTGGCTTAGCTGTTCACCCTGGAAGTATCTTGTGATGTCTAAAATTAGACCCAGCACACCTTAGCTCAGTCAGAATTATTATGTTTCATCCATCCAGTGAAACTGCTGGAGAGTATGTATCTTTGATTTGTGAGTGCAGAATGTAAAGTTTTAATGTGTAGGAATGAACCGCAGATGCTGGTTTATACCAAAGATAGACACAATAGACAATAGACAATATACAATAGGTGCAGGAGTAGGCCATTCGGCCCTTCGAGCCAGCACCACCATTCAATGTGATCATGGCTGATCATCCCCAATCAGTACCCCGTTCCTGCCTTCTCCCCATATCCCTTGACTCCGCTATTTTTAAGAGCCCTATCTAGCTCTCTCTTGAAAGCATCCAGAGAACCTGCCTCCACTGCCCTCTGAGGCAGACAATTCCACACAAATTGCTGGAGCAACTCAGTGGATCAGTATCTCTGGAGAATAGGAATAGGTGATGTTTTGGGTCAGAACCCTTATTCAAACAGATGTAAAATTTTCATTCAGTTTTCAGGAGCTAGCTATCATTCGCAAGACCAACATTTATTTTTTCATCCCTAATTGCCCACAACAAGGTTCCTTCTTGACCCACTATTAACTTATTGAAGAACACAAGAAAATAGGATAGGAGTAGCAACCAGGCCCTCTAGCCTGCCCCATCTTTCATTATGATTATGGCTAATCTGTACTCCCCTTAACTCATTTTCTGTGCCAGTTCCTCATATCCCCCAATTTGAAATTCCTTCATCTTTCAAATATCTCCACCATCCAATGTTCTGGTCTCCACCATCTGTAGAGACAGAGAATTTCAGATATTCACTTTTCTTTGAGAGAAAAAAATTGTCTGCACCTCAGTCTGAAATGAGTAGCCTATTAATTTGTGCCCACATCCCATTGATTGTGGCATTCACACAAGTAAAAACTCCCAAAGTACTGACGGTGCAAGAGTTTCAGGATTTAGATCCAATAATGGAGAGGGACCAGCGAGTTTTTTCCCCAAATCAAAACAGTGAGCGAACAGAAGGGGAATCTGAGGCAATGGTGTTCCCATGTGCCTGTTGCCTTTGTTCTTCCAGTAAAGGTCATAGGCTTGAGAGGCCCTGATTTTCTCTTTCTTCAGATGCTATCTATACATACACATTCAAAGCAGGGTTGATTCCATAGTGTCCAAGAATTATTCTCTGTCCCCTTGGCGAAGGAAAAAGTGACATTTATATTTGGTATCTTTCTGCTCCACGTGTGTACAGACCATGTACTGACCTTTGAAGGAGCTATACTGTGTAAGTTCCAAAACTATTTGTTTTTTTGTTGAGGTACAGGCAGCTAGAACTAAGTTAGTTAGATAGTTTATTGTCACTTGTACCAAGGTACAGTGAAATGCTTTTTTTGTTGCATGATATCCAGTTAGTGGAAAGACTATACTTGATTACAATCGAGTCGTCCACAGTGTACAGATACAGGATGAAGGGAATAGCTTTTAGTGCAAGGTAAAGTGTAATGCTGCAGGAGTTTAGGAGACTGAGGAGGATACTTAAGAAGGAAATTAGGAGAGCAAAAATCGGGCAAGAAATGGCTCTGGCAGATAAAATTAAGGGATTTTGTGTGTTCAATATTAAAGAGATTTTATTTGTACATTATGTGGGTAATTAGATGGAGAATATGGCCTTTCAGAAACTAAAGCAGTTATCTATGTTTGGAGCTGGGGGAGATGGGCAATGCTCTCACTGAGTATATCTCCTCTGTTTTTGCTGTGGAGAAAATCTTGAAAGTGATGGAAGTTGAGACAGTTAATGGAGATGTCTTATGGACAGACTGTATTATGGTCAAGTAGGTACTGGATATCCTTGGGTATATGAAGGTGGATAAATCTCCCAGGAAGAATATATATATATATATATATATATATATATATATATATATATCTGAGCATGGTGTGAGAAGCTAGAGAAGAAACTGCAGAACCCTTGGCGGAGATACATGAATCATTGTTAGACACAGATGAGGAGGGTGTTTAATGTTCTGCCTGTATTTAAGAAGAACTGCAATGAAAAGCCTGGGAATTATAGAGCAGCATGGCTTTGTACCTGGTTCTGTGCATGGGAGATTGTGTCTTATGAACTTGATTGAGTTTTTTGAAGAGGAAACCAGAAAGATTGACCAGGGCTAAGCCATAGACATTGTCTATATGGATTTTGATAAGGTTCAGCATGGTTGGCTGCTCTGGAAGGATGAATCACGTTGGACCCAGGGAGAGCTAGCTAACTGGATACATAATTGGTTTCATAGAAAGAAGCAGAGAGTGGTGGTGGAAGGGTGTATTTTGAACTGAAGCCCTATGACTAGTAGTGTACCTCAGTGATCGGTGCTGCACCCATTGTTCTTCATGGTTTATAGCAATAATTTGGATGAGAATGTACAAGGCATGATTAGTAAGTTTCAGATGACACTAATGTGGGTGGTATCATAGAGAGCAATGATGGTTATCATCACTACAGGATCTTGATCTGCTGGGCAAGTGGGTTAAGGATTGGCTAATGGAATTTAATGCAGATAAGTACAAGGTGTTGCATTTTGTGAAGTCAGACCAGGGCATGACCTTCAGAGTAAATGGTAGACCAGAGGAATCTAGGAGTCTAAGTACATATTTCCTTGAAAGTGGCTTCATATGTAGAAAGGGTAGACAAGAAGGCTTTTGGTGCATTGACATTCATTAGGTAAGGTATTGTGTATAGAAGTTGGGACATTATGTTTCAGTTGCAGAAGACATTGGTGAAGCCACACTTGGAGTAATGTTTCAGAAAGAACTGCAGATGCTGGAAAATCAAAGGTAGACAAAAAAGCTGGACAAACTCAGCGGATGAGGCAGCTTCTATGGAGCGAAGGAATAGGCGACGTTTCAGGTCAAGACCCTTCTTCAGACTGATGTCGGGGGGAAGGGGGCGGGAAAAAAAAGGAAGAGGTGGAGACAGTAGGCTTGTGAGAGAGCTGGGAAGGGGAGGGGAAGGAGGGAGAAAGCATGGATAATATAATCCTCCGACATTTTCGCCACCTCCAACGGGATCCCACCACTGGCCACATCTTCCCATCTCCTCCCCTTTCTACTTTCCGCAGAGACCATTCCTTCCGTAGCTCCCTGGTCAATTCATCCGTTCCCACCCAAAACACCCCCTCCTCTGGTACTTTCCCTTGCAAACGCAGGAAATGCTACACTTGTCGCCTTACCTCCCCCTCGATTCCATCCAAGGACCCAAGCAATTTTTCCAGGCAAAGGAAGAGTTTCACTTGCATCTCCTCCAACCTCATCTACTGCATTCGCTGTTCCAGGTGTCAACTGCTCTACTTCGGTGAGACCAAGCGCAGGCTTGGCGATCACTTCGCCCAACACCTCCGCTCAGTTCGCAATAACCAACCTGATCTCCCGGTGGCTCAGCACTTCAACTCCCCCTCCCATTCCAAATCCGACCTTTGGGCCTCCTCAATTGCCAGTGTGAGGCCCATCACAAATTGGAGGAACAGCACCTCATATTTCGTTTGGGTAGTTTACCCTGGAAGAATGATATTATGAACATTGACTTCTCCAATTCCAGGTAGTCCTTGCTTTCTACCTCCATCCCCTCCCCTTCCCAGGTCTCCCACAAGCCTATTGCCTCCGCCTCTTCCTTTCTTTTTCCCGCTCCCCCCCCAACCCCCCCCGACATTAGTCTGAAGAAGGGTCTCGACCTGAAACGTCACCTATTCCTTCGCTCCCTAGATGCTGCCTCACCCGCTGAGTTTCTCTGGCTTTTTTGTCTATTGGAGTAATGTGGTCAGTTTCGATTACCCTGCTTTAGGAAGGATGTAATTAAGTTGGAAAGGGTGCAAAGAAGATTTACGATGGTGTGCCAGGAACTGAGGGGTTGAGCTGTAGGGAGAGGTTGGGCAGGCTAGGACTTTATTCCTTGGAGCGCAAGAGGCTGAGGGGTGTTTTATAGAGGTGTGTAAAATCGTCTAGGGTGAATGCACAGAGTCTTTTATCCGGGGTAGAAGAATAAAAAAAGAAGGCATATGTTTACGGTGAGAGGGGCACGATTTAATACAGGCCTGAAGACCAACTTTTTCACTCAGAGAATGGTAAGTATATGAAACGAGCTGCCAGAGGAGATAGTTGAGGTTGATACTACAACAGCATTTAAAATTCACTTTGGTACATGGATAAGAAAGGTTTAGAGGGGTATGGGCCAAATGTGGGCACATGGTACTATGTTAGATGGGGCATCTTGGTCAACATGGATGATATGGGCTTTCGGCCCTGTTTCCATGCTTATCACATGATGATGATGATGATCTATGGCATTTAAATTATGAATAAGCACCTTTCAGATCGGCACGTTAGTCATAGTTATAGAGTGATAAAGTGTGGAAAAAGGCCCTTCGGCCCAATTTGCCCACACCGGCCAACATGTCCCATCTACAATAGTCCCACCTGCCCGCGTTTGGCCCATATCCCTCCAAACCTGTCCTATCGGTGTACCTGTCTAACTGTTTCTTAAATGTTGGGTTAATCCCTGCCTCAACTACCTCCTCTGGCAGCTTGTTCCATACACCCACCACCCTTTGTGTGATAAAGTTACCCCTCAGATTCCTCTTACACCTTTTCCCCTTCACCTTAAACCTATGTCCTCTGGTCCTCGATTCACCTCCTCTGGGCAAGAGACTCTGTGCATCTACCCGATCTATTCCTCTCATGATTTTATACACCTCAATAAGATCCCTCATCCTCCTGCGCTCCAAGGAATAGTCCCAGACTACTCAATCTCTCCCTATAGCTCAGACCCTCTAGCTCTGGCAACATCCTTGTAAATCTTTTCTGTACCCTTTCCAGCTTGACAACATCTTTCCTCCAACATTGTGCCCAGAACTGAAAGCAATAAATCTAAATGCGGCCTCACAAACATATTATACAACTGCAACGTGACCTCCCAACTTCTATACTCAATAGATCTCGACCCGAAACATCACCTATTCCTTCTCTCCGGAGATGCTGCCAGTCCCGCTGAGTTACTCCAGCATTTTGTGTCTACCTTCTATACTCAATACATTGATACATAGAAAATAGGTGCAGGAGTAGGCCATTCAGCCCTTCGAGCCTGCACCGCCATTCAATATGATCATGGCTGATCATCCAACTCAGTATCCCGTACCTGCCTTCTCTCCATACCCCCTGATCCCCTTAGCCACAAGGGCCACATCTAACTCCCTCTTAAATATAGCCAATGAACTGGTCTCAACTACCCTCTGTGGCAGAGAGTTCCAGAGATTCACCACTCTCTGTGTGAAAAAGTTTTTCCTCATCTCGGTCTTAAAGGATTTCCCCCTTATCCTTAAGCTGTGACCCCTTGTCCTGGACTTCCCCAACATCGGGAACAATCTTCCTGCATCTAGCCTGTCCAACCCCATAAGAATTTTGTACGTTTCTATAAGATCCCCTCTCAATCTCCTAAATTCTAGCGAGTATAAGTCAAGTCTATCCAGTCTTTCTTCATATGAAAGTCCTGACATCCCAGGAATCAGTCTGGTGAACCTTCTCTGCACTATCTCTATGGCTATAATGTCCTTCCTCAGATTTGGAGACCAAAACTGCACGCAATACTCCAGGTGTGGTCTCACCAAAACCCTGTACAACTGCAGTAGAACCTCCCTGCTCCTATACTCAAATCCTCTTGCTATGAAGGCCAACATACCATTCGCTTTCTTCACTGCCTGCTGCACCTGCATGCCTACTTTCAATGACTGGTGTACCATGACACCCAGGTCTCGCTGCATCTCCCCATTTCCTAATCGGCCACCATTTAGATAATAGTCTGCCTTCCCGTTTTGCCACCAAAGTGGATAACCTCACATTTATCCACATTATACTGCATCTGCCAAACATTTGCCCACTCACCCAGCCTATCCAAGTCACCTTGCAGTCTCCTAGCATCCTCCTCACAGCTAACACTGCCCCCCAGCTTAGTGTCATCCGCAAACTTGGAGATGTTGCTTTCAATTCCCTCATCCAGCTCATTAATATAAATTGTAAATAGCTGGGGTCCCAGCACTGAGCCTTGCTATACCCCACTAGTCACTGCCTGCCATTGTGAAAAGGACCCATTTACTCCTACTCTTTGCTTCCTCTTTGCCAGCCAGTTCTCTATCCACATCAATACTGAACCCCCATTACCGTGTGATTTAAGTTTGTATCCTAATCTCTTATGTGATACCTTGTCGAAAGCCTTCTGAAAGTCCAGATACAACACATCCACTGGTTCTCCCCTATCCACTCTACTCGTTACATCCTCGAAAAATTCTATAAGATTCGTCAGACACGATTTACCTTTCGTAAATCCATGCTGACTTTGTCCAATGATTTCACCAATTTCCAAATGTGCTGCTATCCCAGCTTTAATAACTGACTCTAGCAGTTTCCCCACTACCGATGTTAGACTAACTGGTCTGTAATTCTCCGTTTTCTCTCTCCCTCCTTTCTTAAAAAGTGGGGTTACGTTTGCTACCCTCCAATCCTCAGGAACTACTCCAGAATCCAAAGAGTTTTGAAAAATTATCACTAATGCATCCACTATTTCTGGAGCTACTTCCTTAAATACTCTGGGATGCAGCCTATTTGGCCCTGGTGATTTATCGGCCTTTAATCCATTCAATTTACCAAACACCACTTCCCGATTAACCTGGATTTCACTCAGTTCCTCCATCTCCTTTGACCCCTGCTATTTCCGGCAGATTATTTATGTCTTCCTTAGTGAAGACGGAACCAAAGTAGTTATTCAATTGGTCCGCCATATCCTTGTTCCCCATGATCAATTCACCTGTTTCTGACTGCAAGGGACCTACATTTGTTTTAACTAGTCTCTTTCTCTTCACATATCTATAACAACTTTTGCAGTCAGTTTTTATGTTCCCTGCCAGTTTCCTTTCATAATCTATTTTCCCTTTCCTAATTAAGCCCTTTGTCCTCCTCTGCTGGTCTCTGAATTTCTCCCAGTCCTCTGGTATGCTGCTTTTTCTGGCTAATTTGTACGCATCATCTTTTGCTTTGATACTATCCCTGATTTCCCTTGTTATCCACGGATGCACTACCTTCCCTGATTTATTCTTTTGCCAAACTGGGATGAACAATTTTTGTAGTTCATCCATGCAGTCTTTAAGTGCCTTCCATTGCATATCCACCGTCAACCCTTTTAGAACTAATTGCCAGTCAATCTTGGCCAATTCACGTCTCATACCCTCAAAGTTACCTTTCTTTAAGTTCAGAACCGTTGTTTCTGAATTAACAATGTCACTCTCCATCCTAATGAAGAACTCAACCATATTATGGTCACTCTTGCCCAAGGGGGCACGCACAACAAGACTGCTAACTAACCCTTCCTCATTACTCAATACCCAGTCTAGAATAGCCTGCTCTCTCGTTGGTTCCTCTACATGTTGGTTTAGATAACTATCCCGCATACATTCCAAGAAATCCTCTTCCTCAGCACCCCTGCCAATTTGATTCACCCAATCTATATGTAGATTGAAGTCACCCATTATAACTGTTTTGCCTTTGTTGCACGCATTTCTAATTTCCTGTTTGATACTCTGACTGATGCTATGCAGGGATTGAAGGGATGTGAATGATGTGCAGGCAGATGAGATTAGTTGTCTTGGCATCAAACAGTGTGGGGTGAAGAGTTCATTCCTGTGCTGTACCTTTCAATGTTCTATGTGTTGTGTTTACACACTCATTCATGGTTAGAAATGTTTGAATAGATTTATTTCTCAAATTACTCTTTGGTTTATTTTCAACAAACCAGTCCATTCACTGCAAGGAAAGATTTAACTACAACCAATTTTTATTTTTTACATTTCCTAATATTTGAACAAATTATAAATCATAAAATAATATAAACATGCTCCCAAAAGATGCCCTCCACAGTCCATTCACTGTAAAGAAACACTTAACTACAACCAATTTTTATTTTTTACATTTACTAATGTTTGAACAAATTGTAAATCATAAAATAATATAAACATACTCCCAAATGATGCCCTCCACAGTTTCAACAACATGATTTATACTTTAGCAGAACATTCCATCACTAAACCACATCAAGAATGATATTTAAGAGAGTGACATTACATGAAGATATTTATGTCCCCATTTTCGTTCTTTAGATGTCTTGTTCTGACATAAGGCAGATTGACTTTGGCACCAAATGTAATCTTGTCAGTTTGCAGTCTTGTGCTTAAAGGTCAGTTCACGGCCCCCCTCGTTACAGGCCAAAACATGAACAGCAAAATGTGTCATTATAAGCAGGGTTTTTTTTAATCAATATTAAAGTCGCATGCACACTTCACCACACATTTATTTTATTTTCTAAATATATTCTGCCAAAAACAAACACTGCAATAAAACATGGCAGTAAAATCCCTGTGGATAATAAATCATCAATGAACACAAAGAACATATTGTTGAACGATAGTTGTGAATATTACCAGTAAGATTCGCAGAGCATTATTTCATCATAATTAATAGCTGAGAAATGTGTCTCTGTACGCCTTTTATTCCCCCTTAATTATATTTATCTTCATCGGAATAAAGAATTTAAATGGAAGATACTCCGCTGCTGTTGCCTAATGTCATTTAAGCATTTATGCATTTGTCTTGTGTAGGATGGGACTGCAGATGCTGGTTTAAACCAAAGACAGACACAAAAAGCTGGAGTAACTCAATGGGACAGGCAACATCGCTGGAGAGAAGGAATGGGTGACGTTTCAGTCTGAAGAAGGGTCTCGACCCAAATTTCACCCATTCCTTCTCTCCAGAGATGCTGCCTGTCCCGCTGAGTTACTCCAGCTTTTTGTGTCTATCTTAAGCATTTGTCTTAACCAGCTCAGCAAAGACCGAGGTTTATACACGGGATTTTTCTGTACTGCATGTGCTCAGATATTTTACTGGCCTTTTAATGAACTAAGATAGAAAACTGCCACTTGGCAAAAATCCTATCTAGAGTTTGTCTGAATGAGAAATGTAGGGAATAGGACTGGACTTCTCAAAACCGTTGTGGCTTTGTGATCATACTCACAAACTAACACATTTCAGTTAGTCCATCCTTTAAAAATCTTTTAAATTCTCTTCACATTTCATGCCTTCCTGGACAGTGCCCATTTCCCATTTCTTAAAGAATTTGAGGTCAATCCTGATACATTGCAAAGATCGGGTGGCAGTGGACGAGACATTTGCTTTATCTGCCCACCCAGTGATTCTATTCCATGCAGCTATTTTCAATTTCTTAAAGAATTTGAGGTAAATTCTGACGTAGCAAAGATCGGGTAGCAGTGGGCAAGACATTTGGTATTTTAAAATTCACAAGTGTCAAACCTCTTTTAATCACAAACCACATAGAGAGCTAGCTGAGGATAGTATATCTAAGGAAGGAAACTATTAAAACCAAACTGCACCACCTAAATAGGTTGTGTACAAATAGCATCTATGTTAGATGCCTATAAAGAGATGCCTCCCTCCGGCACATTCGTTTCCCTTTTATCCCCTTTCTTTCCCTCCACCCTGACTCTTTCCATTCATATCTCTCATTCTGGCACTTCCATTTCCCTTTTATTCCCCACACTTTCCCCTCATCCCTCTTCCCACCATATGCCCCCCTCCAGCTTTACATTTATTTCCTACTATGCTGCTCTCCTGATGTGACACCGTTTTGTCTCCTTATCAGGTCTAGCCTTTGTCACTTACGACACCCATCTGGCAAACAAAGCCCCCTATATTAGCCACTGTGGAAATTAGCTCATGTATCGCTTGCCAAGCTTTGTACCACCTCCACCTCTCCTTTCCAGCTTTCTCTCCTCCCTACTCCAATCATTCTGAAGAAGGTCCTGTTCCAAACTGTCAACTGTCCATTTCCTCCACACAGATGTTGCTGACCCACTGAGTTAATCCAGCACTTTGTGTTTTGGTCAAGATTCCAACATCTGCAGTTTCTTGTGCCCATATAGTGATACTTTCCTCTGTCTTGAAATAGCTGGAAGACAAAATTAATCTTGGCTTCAATGGATCTCTTACAATAGAAAGGAGGGAGGCTGCAGTGAGTGCTGCTGTGACAAGGGAGCACATTCCCACTCCTCAGAATGATTGTTGTGATCATCTTATTATGGCCAGAAAGCCAAATGAATCAGCTTATACGACGTTGGTGTAGTGGTAGACCTATTGCCTTACAGCGCCAACGACACGGGTTCGATCCTGACTATGAGTGCTTGTCTGTACAGAGTTTGTACGTTCTCCCCGTGACCTGCGTGGGTTTTCTCCAAGATCTTCAGTTTCTTCCCGTACTCCAAAGACATACTGGTTTGTAGGTTAATTGGCTTGATATGAATGTAAAATTGTCCCTAGTGTGTGTAGGATAGTGTAAGTGTGCGGGGATTGCTGGTCGGTGCGAACTCGATGGGCTAAAGGGCTTGTTTCCATGCTGTATCTCTAAACCAGTGCTTCTTAAACTGGTGAATGGTTCACCCAAGAGCAAATGAAATTATTTTGGGGTGAATGAAACTAGAGGGGTGAATGAAGGATGAATGGCAATTTATTCAGGTATTTATATATTTTTTTCTATACTTAAAAAAGGCATTGCCATTAAAGTGGTTAGTAAGCTCTTATTGGTTTTAATGGCAGTGGAGCTGGAAATTTGATATGCTTTTTTCTCTCTACCTATAGTTTTCTAATTTCAAAGTAGCAGGATATTTCCCAAATTTACTGTAATATAATCTTTTAGGGAAGACCAGATGAGCTGGTGGGATCATAAATTTATAAATGGCAACACAGGAAGATCACCGTAGGCAACTGTTGAACTGTAACTTTACTTTGTGTTGCCAATTTACACATTCCATGGTTTTTGAGCTTGTTTTCCAAGAAAAAAACTGCGGCAATCAAAGCCCGAAATGGTAGGATGTGGCTAAGCCCAGTGTTTGGACATTGGAATGGTTTTTTATCATTCTAATAGAATGATTTTCCAACTCCAGTGGTAATTAAACTTTTTTAATGTTTTATTTACATATTTTTACGATGTTCAATAAGTTGAATAAAATAAACACTTAAGAAATTTGTTAATTTATGTTTTTTGTTCATGTGACAAAATAAATTATATAAAAAATTATACACAAGGTAGAATAAGACGAAAATTACCAAAAGACATAAGAAAATTTAGTCAAGGGTGAATGACATTTTGTGATAAAGACTCAAGGGTGAATGACACTGAAATAGTTTAAGAAGCAATGCTCTAAACTACTGTGGCCTGCCCATGAGCCTTCTAATTCCAGAGGTCAACAACTACCCTTGCCATTACAGAAACATTTTTGCAAGACTAGGTGAGAATGGATTTATCAGGTGTTAAGAATCATAACAGGATGGTAATTAGTTTCTAGTTCCTTCTGAATATCCATGGAGAAAATATTTTAAATGATAGCTTTAGCAAACTAGCGTCATAGTGGCATAGCTGGTAGAACAGCTGCCTCACGGTGCCAGAGACCCGGGTTCAATCCTGACCTAGGTGTTATCTGTGGTTCTCCCTGTGATTTACGGGTGCTCCGGTTTTCTCCCACATCCCAAAGATGTGTGGGTTTGTAGGTTAATTGGCCTCAGTAATTTGCCCCTGGTGTGTAGGGAGCAGATGAGAAAGTGGGAAAACATGGAACTAATGCGAGCGGGTGATCAGTGGTCGGCATAGACTTGGTGGGCCAAAGGGCCTGTTTCCATGATGTATCCATGGGTGGCAGAGGCTATGAGGAGAAGGCAGGAGAATGGGGTTAGGAGGGAGAGATAGATCAGCCATGATTGAATAGCAGAATGGACGATGGGCCGAATGGCCTAATTCTACTCCTATCGCATGATCTTATGATCTTATGATCTCTAAACTAAACTGAACTACAAGTAATGTTTGAAATGTTCTTAATATAGGCTGATTAATGATACATACTTTCCCTATGGTACTTGGAAAAGAACAGCAGGGGGCAGGTTAAAGACAAGTAGCAGTGATGGAAGATGATTCGGAAGATGATTTTTAAGTTTTGCTCAAGAATCAGAAACAACATGGTTTCTTTCCGGGAATAATTTTCATCTAACTTTATGAATAGCTTTAAATGTTCATACTTGACATCTTGGCTTAAAATCAATCACACGTAGAATCATCCCCGAAAAGAATTAAAGTGTATCTCCTGCTTGAAAATCTGAATGCAGTTCCTATCGTACAATCTGTCATCTGTTCCCATGAAGAGGAACTGATTAAGGGAGAGTGAGTAAGAATTTTCGATCTATATTTCGGTCCAGTAATTGCAGTACATGCGGGAGCAGTCCCTTCAGAGAAAATGTGTCAACAGGTGTCAACTGCTCTACATCGGTGAGACCAAGCGCAGGCTTGGCGATCGCTTCGCCCAACACCTCCACTCAGTTCGCAATAACCAACCTGATCTCCCGGTGGCTCAGCACTTCAACTCCTCCTCCCATTCCGAATCAGACCTTTCTGTCCTGGGCCTCTTCCATAGCCAGTATGAGTCCCATTGCAAATTGGAGGAGCAGCACCTCATATTTCGCTTGCGTCCAGACCCTCACTACTCTCTGACTGGGAGAGTGTTAGAACTAGAAATTCAGGGCCACCACCTTATTCATCTATCAATCCCAATACCTCAAATGCACATTGTGGAGCTCGTAATAGGAATGGACAATCAAATCCCAAGGTACAAACTTCTTTAACTCCGACCACTCCGTCGAAAAAGAAGAGCATACCTCTAGACAAATTGAACGAGCAGTTAAGGAAGGAAGGAAATCCTTTAGAAAGTACCGTGAACCCCGTGGGAAGATACATCTGGGTGTGAGACTATAATTGAAGAGGCTGAGGTAGATCCTGAAGCTAAACAAACAACCATGAGACAGTTCCCTGTAAGGGAAATGCCTCATCCTTCTTTTGATCCAGCCAATGCTGTATGTGCAAATAATCCCCGTACAATTAGAGTCTATTCCCCATGGAAGCCTAATGAGATGATGGCTATTTTGAGTCAAATACCCGATCGTAGAAAATCACCCGCTTCTTTTGTGGATCACTTAAGAACTACAATGCACGTTTATCACGCTGATTCCCGGGATTTATGGGCGGTGATCCAGCAAATAATTACCCCAAGTGAGCTTGCCTGATTCCTAACGAATTAGGACATCCATCACATGAAGCTCTTGCAAATATAATAGCGGACAATGGAGCAGGGGAGCAAGCTGTTTTAACAGCTCTTGCCAACACCCTTCAGAAACCAATAGATTTGGCCAGAATATTAGATGTAAGACCATAAAGGGGAGAGGGAGCGGATGAGTGTTTAGAGCGTTTTTCTGAATTATATATGGACCAATCGGGTGACTTAAATTTCAGAAATGGAGTAAATTCCCCTCAATATTGTGCCATCTTACTGAATTGTCTCCCCACCAACATAGCAGAAGCCATTAAGACTAATAACATGGACTGGACAGAAAATAGTGCCAGTCAAATGGCCAGGGCTGTAAGGTATCATTGGAAGGAAATAAAGAAGCAGGATAGCCTGCCTGCAGTAAAAACAAGAAATGAATATGTGATGAGAAAAGAAATACCAAAATTCGACTCTGAATCACGGAGTACCAGCAAATTATGGACTGGGAGAAGTTAGAGTTCCGGAATATCCAGACCGATGCAATAGGGAAACATCTGCCCTAGAGCCAGCCCTCCAAAGACCAGGGTTAAGGACAGGCCGGCCACCAGGAATGAACCAATGTTATCATTGCGGAGGGATAGGTCATTGGAGTAGGGTTTGCCCAAATAAAGAAAGGAACAACAGACGGGGTCACAGAAGAAATCTCCAAGATCAAAGAGAATGGAGGGACCAACGGGATCCGAGAGAGCACAGAGAAAACTGGCAGGAAAATCAGGAGCCAAGGGGACAAATCTCCTTTTTTTCAGATAACCCATTCACACACCTATGATTAGCAAACCTGGTAGTGACTGGACGCAAGTCTGACGAGGAACCTATGTTGTCTCTACAGGTTGAAGGTAAAATCTGCCCATTCATAGTAGACTCAGATCCATGTCATCTCTTCAATCAATTTATAATTTACCAGAATCAAAAGAAGTTCAGAATCTGTCTGGGTTTCAAGGACAAATTTTCCAGTATCCCATCTCTGAGCCAGTCGAAGTAGTGTATGGAGGAAAGACAATCAAACACAGATTTGTGATAACCACCAGATTAGATTGCAACCTGATGGTGAGAGATTTACTCTGTGCTTTCCAACTAAAAATAGAATGTGGCGATAGAAGTATAGTAGTGACCCCCTGGGCCCCTGCACGGCAACATTACTCCATAGTGACCCCTCAATGGTGGTCCTTAGATCTGGACGAAGAACCCCCACTTCATATTACATTGGCTTATGATAGAAGTGGAAAGAATAGTCAGCTGGAAGCCTTCTTTAAATCAGGACAGGAATGGGAAATAGAAGTATTGGCACTAGTGGAAGGAAAAGAGGGAGCTGCTGAATATGCTAAAATACCAGCACAATTATGGAAAAGAACTGACGAGGCTGCTCCCCAAATCACTCGAAAGGCGAATTTCCCGGCTAGAACTAAGGACCTAGGAAGGATGGTAAGAAAGGCAATTACCTTGGCAAACCCGAATAATTACCAAAAGCAAAATTTGTCTAATCAATTTGTCGTTGAATTTTACCAGGCCCCAAGGAAGGTTGTTACCCACTTACGTCATCAACTGGGGAGCGAGGTATACGAGTATGTGAACCCTCAAGTATGGGCAGAGGACACTGCTCAGGTAGGGTGCGTGAACATTAATCCCATCCATGTAGCTCTCCAGAAAGGGGTAACACTTCCTTCAATCCAACATTATCCATTGAAACTACAGGCCATCAGCAGCATAGACAAATTAATTTGGGGTTTGTTAGAACAAGGAATATTGGTGAAGTGCCAATCTATCTTAACACCCCTATTCTAAACCGGGAAAGGAGGGTCAGTATAGACTCGTACAAGACTTAAAGGAAATCAACTCTGTTGTAGAACCACTTCATGCCCTAGTGCTTAATCCTGCACATATCCTAGCCCAAATACCAGCTGAAGCCAAAGTCTTTTCAATAGTCAACTTACAACATGCATTATTTCCCCTTCTTCATGAAGACCGCCAATATTTGTTTGCCTTCACCTATAAGGGACAACAATATACCTGGACCAGGTTGCCTCAAGGATTTGTCAACTCACCCACTTTATTTTCCAGGTGTCTGCAGGATCAGCTAAGTACTTTAAAGTTTAAAATGAATTCCACATTAGTGCAGTATGTTGATGACCTATTGGTGGCAAGTAAAGATGACCCAGTAATCGGGAAGACACTGCACAATTACTAAATCATCTAGCCAATCTAGGATATGTGGTTTCCCCATCAAAGGTACTGGTAGCTCAGGAGAAAGTAACATTTCGAGGGATTATAATTTCGGCCACCGAAAGAATGAGGCAATGGCTTGGCATGGTCAATTATTGCAGACCCTGGATTCCAAATATAGCTCTAGAAGCAAAGGAGCTAACACCCTATACCAGCAAGGAGCTTGAATTTAAACTAACAAAGGAGGCACAGGAAGTATTTGAGAACTTGAAAAGATCTTTGATGCGAGCCCCGGCATTGGGAATGCCATTATACGATCGTCCTTTCCAGCTGTACTGTACAGTTCTATCCGATTGTGCCACTTCGGTATTGTAGATTGATGATGCATGTGAATCAATCACACTTAGTTGGCATCACTAACTCCGCCCCATTATAACAATTATACTAACGCCCATTCCCAGCACCGTTAGTTGAAGCAGCCAGGATGAACTGACAACACCTAGATCTGTAATGCTGCTAAGTTAATGTGCTGAATAAAGATGTGTGTAAATCTTATATGCTTTGAAGTGATTTACATGGTGTCAGAAGTGGGATTCGAACCTACGCCTCCAATTGGAGACCAGAATATCATCGACAATAATGGCACAAGGCAGACCCTCGAACAATTGTTCCATAGTTCTTTGGAAGACTTCGCTGGCAGAGTTGATCCCGAATGGCATTCTCAAAAACTTAAATCTGCCAAATGGGGTAGCAAATGTGGTGAGGTTTGATGACCTCTTTTCCAGCGGTATCTGCCAGAATGAGTTCTTTGCATCTAGGACGGAAAATAGGGTGGCCGTTCCGATCTTTGCTGCAACATCCTCTACTGTCTTCATGGGATGGTGTGGGCGCTTAATGGCAGTGTTCAGGTCTTTTGGATTAATGCACAGGCGGATTTCATCCTTTCCCTTCTTGACTGTGGCAATCATGGTTGAGACCCAGTCGGTGGGGTCACTGACTGCTTCAATTACGCCTTTGGAGACCATGTCCTTCAGCATAGAGTGAACCCTGTCAGTCATGGCAAATGACAATCTGTGTGGGTTTCGGACAACGGGTGTCACGTCGGGGTTGATTGTAATCTTGTAGGACACAGGCAACTTGCCTAGGTTGTTGTCGAAAAGACCAGGGAAGTCACTCAGTGGATCAAAGGAAACTTGCAGTTTGTGGACAGTTTTGTCAAAGGAAATCAGCCCTAGTTCCTGACAGGCACGATTGCCAAGCAGGGTAACCGAATTAAAGTTCAGCACATTTTCAGCACATCACAAGCAGTCCCGAGTATCCACAGAGTAATGGACTCGCTGAACGCGCTGTCAGGAGCGCCAAGCACTTGCTGGAGGGAGCGCGCATTTCAAACTCTGACGTCTATCTCGATCTGCTGAACCTCAGAAACATTCCGAGAGACGGAGTTTTGGGGTCACCAGCACAGCGGCTGCTATCGAGGGTGACGAGGTCTCCGGTCCCCATCGCACAACAGCAGCTGGTTCCTCGGGTGTTGAAGCCCGCCACTATCCAGCAACGTCTCCAAGAGGAGCACGATACCCAGAAACGGTCATACGACAGTTCCAGCAGACCACTCCAGCCTCTACTGCCGGGCCAGGTCGTCCGTCTACGAACTCCAACTGGACATTCTCGTCTGGGCGTTGTTGTGCGCCCGACTGATGAGCCGCGATCGTACCTTGTGGACTGTGAGGGAGCGGTTTACCGGAGAAGTCGTCAACACCTGCTTGCTGTGAAGGAGCCCCGACCGCCGCCTGCCGATCCCTATGCTCCGCCGCTCCAGTTCCAGCCACCTTCCACTATGTCTCCCGCCCGTTCCCGCATGCCTGCCACTCCCCCACGTATATCAGTCTCCAATAACCACGGGGTTTCACCCACCGCATGTTTCCCCCCTCGGTCACCACAATCCTCTCCCGTGCGGTTTTCACCTTCAACCTCCCCGCCTCATCCTTCAATTGAGGGAGGGGATGGTTGGGTCCGCACGCGTTCGGGCCGTGTTAGTAGACCACCAGACAGGTATGGCGAGTATGTTTAATATGCTTTTAATCTTTAGGGGAAAGGATGTAGATTGATGATGCATGTGAATCAATCACACTTAGTTGGCATCACTAACTCCGCCCCATTATAACAATTATACTAACGCCCATTCCCAGCACCGTTAGTTGAAGCAGCCAGGATGAACTGACGACACCTAGATCTGTAATGCTGCTAAGTTAATGTGCTGAATAAAGATGTGTGTAAATCTTATATGCTTTGAAGTGATTTACAGGTATTAACGCAAAAGCATGGGGATATACATAGACCAGTTGCATATTACTCTTCCAAATTAGATCCAGTAGCTAGGGGACATCCTCTTTGCACTCAAATCTTAACTGCAATTTACAATAGTTTAAAATCGACTGCTAATTTTTATCACTTCAGCAGGAAATTGTAGTGTACAGTTCACATTCGGTATCGGCATTGTTGGGGCAGCTTCAAACCCGGCATTTAACAATGGCCCGTCAAAATAAGTATGAGATCTATCTGCTAAACAATCCGAAATTTCAGTTTAAACACTGTACATTAATTAACCCAGCCTCTTTTCTTATTTCACCCCCAGAAGAGCGAGCAGAAGCAGGACACGACTGTTTATTTGTTATAGAGGAAGAAACATCAGTGAGAGAGGACTTGAGGGATGTACCCATGGAAGACCCTGAAATCACATTATTTGTGGACGGTAGTGCATCCATTGGACCGTGGGGTGAGAGATTGTCTGGGTATGCAATTATTAATCAAAATTGTAGAAGCTGCTGCTTTTGAATCACCCTATTCATCACGACAAGCTGAATTATTCGCTTTAATTAGGGCTTGTGTTATTGGGGAAGATCTAAAAGTAAATATTTACACTGATTCTCGATATGCATTTGGGGTGGTGCATGATTTCAGACAATCATGGAAAAATAGGGGTTTTCTAACTTCTGCAGGAACCCAAATATTGCACAAACAATTGATGACAAATTTATTGAAGGCCTTAATGCTACCCAGACAAATCTCTGTAATAAAATGTAGTGCCCATACTAAAGGACAGACTCCAGTAGACATTGGAAATTGTAATGCCGATTTAGTAGCTAAAAAAGTATCATGGGAACCTAGGTGGTACCTAGAATGATGAGGCAGACTAAAAGTGTAACTAACAAGTCCCCTTTGGAGAAATTGATGCCGACCATCCAAGAAATCGTTCAATTACAAGAAGAGGCTACTGAAGGAGATAAGGAGAGATGGAGACAACTGGGATGTGTACTGGATTGCATGACTGGGCTGTGGATCACTCCAGCAGGGAAAACTTGCATGACAGACTCATTGGCCATATGGGTTATCGAGTGTATGCACTATGCAACCCATTGTGGTGTAAGAGCAGTAGGGGACACTCTATTAGCTACTTGGTGGCATCCAAAACTACAATCCTTTGCTCAAAAGGTGAGCAGTAATTGCCTGGTCTGCCAGCAATACAATCCAGGAAAAGGAATAGGATGTGAAGCAGGGAAAACACCATTGCCTATGGATCCTTTTGAGACATTGCAAATGGACTGTATTGAATTAGAAAGATGCCAAGGATACAAATATGTTCTTGTCATAGTCGATGTATTCAGCAAGTGGATCGAAGCATACCCAACCCTTGACAATAAACCAGCTACTGTTGTGAAGGTGCTAATGAGAGAAATTGTCCCTTGATTCGGTATTCCCATTCGACTTAGCTCAGATAACGGTCCACACTTTATTGGATAAATCAATAAAGAATTCTGTGAACAGCTGGGGATCCAGCAGCAATTACACTGTGCTTATCGAACACAGGCTGCCGGACTTGTAGAAAGGGCAAACCACACCCTTAAAACTAAATTAGCCAAATTTAAGGTGAGACTGGACTTGGATTGATTAAATTACTCCCAATAGCCTTATTTCAGGTAAGAATCACGCCTGCAGGAAAATCTAGATTAAGCCTAGCTGAAATTATTTGCGGTAGACCTCTGAAAACCTCTTGGAACCAGAATGCATGAAAATAGTTCATTTTCACCATCTGACTGCAGAGATGACTGACTATATCTTAGCCTTGACAAGAGCCTTAAGGGATTTACATTGTAGAGTGGGAGCTGCCTATGAGGATATGCCTTCACTAGTAACTCCCATTAAAGTAAAACCTGGAGACTATGTCTTAGTGAAGAATTGGGTAAGGAAAGAATCAGAAGTTCATTGGGAAGGACCATACCAAGTTCTTTAATGACCCCGACCGCAGTAAAGGTAGAAGGAAGAAATGCCTGGGTGCATCTTCATCATTGTAAAAGTATTATCAGTAGGTGACTTGTTTTCTCCCAGGTTTTCTTAGGAATTCTAATCAAGGACCAATGGACTATCAAAACGGATGGAGGGAATTCGCGCCCATGAAAACTCTGGAGGTGAAGACTCCTCAGACAGAACTTGTGAAGTTATGCCCATGAAAACCTGGGACGCTTAACAAGATTCTGAGAAGCTACATCAACATCTTCTTGTTGGAACATTATTAAAGTATACACTCAACATTGTATTCTGGAGTTATCATTTATGATGAGGGTTATCATGAATAATAAAATGGGGGAATGTTAATATTGGCTAAATTAAAGACACCATAAAATGGAGGATCCCTGCACTGGTCAGAATTGCTTAACCCTTGTCAGCTGAACTTTACAGGCTTTGATTGGTGCCAGCCAGCCTAGGCTCAGACTGAAAGGCAGGATGGTAAGGGGTCCAGGTGTTCTCCATGTCTCTCTTAAATTGATAAAATATATAGTGGTTTTGCAAACTAACCTTAAATGCATAATTTCTATTGGGCTGCTGCAAAAGCATTGTAAAACAGTAAACATAATGTTGCAAGATGGTCATCCTGTTAATTGATGATTAGTCGAACTGTTGAGCCTAGGAGAAATTGTTTGATTCCCAGGGCACATGTTTCAATGTTTGTTCCTGTTAGCTTCCTTCGAGAGCTTTCTTTCTTATACAATGTATGAGCTGTAGTATTATTGGGTTAGGGGAATGCTGTTATGTATGGGGTTAATCGATATCTGTAATTGGGTTGTTGAGAGATCGCCCCCATGTGGTTCGGCCACTCGAGGTCCGGGGACATATAAAAGTTCGCGATCACGAGGCTCAGCGTCGATCTTCTGGAAGAGCACTCGGGACCGCGTAAACATCTGGAGTGCCTCTGTCTGAGCGAGGCCTAGAGGGCTTGAACAGGCAGACATGAGGATCAAACCCACGGTGGGATAGGTACAGTGGGATAGATAGGAATCTCAGGATAACCTATGATGAGCGTTTGTCGGCACTGGGTTGTACTCGCTGGAGTTTGGAAGAATGAAGGGGGACCTCATTGAAACATATAGAATAGTCAAAGGCTTGTATAGGGTGCATGTGGAGAGGATGTTTCCGCTAGTGGGAGAGTCTAAGACCAGAGGTGATAGCCTCAGAATTAAAGGATGTTCCTTTTGGATTGAGATGAAGAGGAATTTCTTGAGTCAGAGATGGTGAATCTGTGGAATTATTTGCCACAGAAGGTTGTGGAGGCCAAGTCAGTGGATATATTTAAGGCAGAGATAGATAGATACGTGATTAGTACAGGTGTCAGAGGTTATGGGGAGAAGGCAGGAGAATGAGGTTAGGAGAATAGATCAGCCATGATTGAATGGCGGAGTAGACTTGATGGACCGAATGGCCTAATTCTACTCCTATTCCTTATGACATGACCTTATAATCATTCTACCTTTCTCTCCTGTATTCCCTCTCTCACCACTCCTTACATTTACAGTTTAGTTTATTTCAGTTAATTTCAGTTTAGTTTATTGTCACGTGCACCGAGGTACAGTGAATAGCTTTTTGTTGCGTGCTAACCAGTCAGCAGAAAGGCAATACATGAATACAATCGAGTCATTCGCAGTCTACAAATACACGATAAGGAAATATGATACAATACGATAGAAATTTAATTATCCCAGGAGGGAAATTGGTCTGCCAACAATCATGAAACACAACAAGATACATGAAACATGAAATTAAAGTGAGGAGTGGAAAGTACAAGATTAGGTATGTGCAAAGATTGGGGAGGGGAGAGGGGGGGTGGGTGAAGGTGAGTCAGTCTACCCCACGATGGAAGGGGGAGGAGTTGTATAGTTTGATAGCCACAGGGAAAAATTATCTCCTGTGGCTTTCTGTGCTGCATCTTGGTGGAACCAGTCTGTTGCTGAAGGTGCTCCTCAGGTTGACCAGTGTGTCATGGAGGGGGTGAGCTGTATTGTCCAAGATGCTTCACAGGTTGAGGAGCATCCTTCCCTCCAAGACCACCTCCCATGAATCCAACTCTGCCCCCAGGACGGAGCTAGCCTTCCTGATGAGCTTGTTGGTTCTGTTGGCGTCCGCGGCCTTCACCCCAGCACACGACAGCGAAGAAGATGGCACTGGCTACCACTGATTAATAGAACATCTGCAGCATCTTACTGCAGTCGTTGAAAGAGCGGAGCCTCTTCAAAAGGCGCAGATGGCTCTGTCCCTTCTTGTACAGTGCCGCAGCATTCCTGGACCAGTCCAGTTTACTGTCCACGTAAGCTGCAAGGTACTTGTACTCCTTGGTAAACTGCACATCCACACCATTGATGGAGACAGGGGACATGGGTGTTCCTCTCCTCCTAAAGTCCACCACTAACTCCTTTGTCTTGTCGGTGTTGAGCTGCAGATGATTTAGCCCACATCACTCAACAAAGTAATTGGCTACACCTCTGTATTCAGCTTCCCTCCCCTCACTGATGCAAGGTCATCCGAAAACCTCTGCAGGTGGCACGAGTCCGAGTTGCATCTGAAGTCCAAGGTGTAGATGGTAAACAGGAAGGGAGAGAGGAGCATTCCTTGTGAGTCCACTGTGTTGCACACTACCATGTCCAAGACACTGTTCTCTAGCCTGACATACTGTGGTCATTCAGTCAGGTAGTTGAATAACATTTTGTGCAAGATAAAGCCAGTAAAATCTGAGCAAAGATAAACTGAAGGTCACCCATTTTAATATTTTCATCTTTACCCAAATTTCAATATGTGCCTCCTTAAACTTTAAGTTTAGGTTTAGCTTTATTGTCATCATGTATCAGGTACAGTTAAAAAGCCATGTATTGTATGCTTTGCAAATAGATCAGATATTCTATAATTGACGGTCACTCAAAACATGTATGACTGTCCTCTCCTCTCTATAGGGTCATCTACTTGTCTGTAGATGTCTTTAGAGGCCGATCCGCGATCCACACACCTTGGTGCAATGTGGACAGTGGAGACTGGTGGTGATTGGTAGCCATTGGGCTGCCTTCTCTCTCTCCTTACGGTGTTGTCGCTTTGTCTCTGCGACACGGCGTAGTTCCGTTTCATGGCGTGCAGCTCCTTCCTGCACGGATTTCCTCCAGGAGCGCCTGTCCAGTGCAATTTGCACCCAGTTGCTCGATGTTCTATACATAAGTACAATCAAATCAAACTCAAGTACAATAGAAAGAGCAAACGGGAAGATACAGTAGTTGTCAGCTTTGTAGCACAACAATTTCATAGATAAACTCCAATGTCTGCAATGAGCTTGAGGAAACCTAGCTTATGGAAGGACCATTCAGAAACCTGATAACAGAGGGGAAGAAGCTGTTCCTGAATCAGATGCTGCATGCTTTCAAACTTCGGTACCTTCTGCCGAACAGCAGCAGGGAGAAGAAGGAATGACCAGGGTGGGACAAATCTTTGATTATGTTGACTGCTTTTCCAAGCCAATGTGAAATGTAGATGGAGTCAATGATGGTAAGTCTGGTCTGTGTGATGGACTGGGCTGCATCAAAACTCTCAACCATTTCTGCAAATGTGAATGTAATCTGTAATTTTTTCAAAGGTTAAGGACGCCAAGTAATAATAATAATAATAAACTTTATTTCGGACTCAAGGTCCAGACAAGGGACAACATTACATAAAAATGCATTGCATATTAAAAACATCATAAAGTACATATAAAAATCTTAGTATATCACTTATAAAAACATCATAAATTATATATTTAAAAAAAACACAAGACATGAATTAAAATCCAGAATAAAAAGAATGATCAATGTCCTACAACGAGACAACGATACCAGTGTCTCCACAACTGGGATTCATAGCATGTAGTGCTAAACCTTATGTTTGACAAGGCCACAATAATGGGAAATTATAATATTGTAGCGGAGACTCGCAGGAGTCCAGCCAAAAACTAAGCGAACACAAGTTGTGTGCTCAAGAGATGTTTATTCTCTCCGATACAGCTCCCTACTCCACCAAGGTCACAGGCGTTGCCCAGCCGTAAATACCAACTCAGGTACAAACCCCATGATTAGCGCCTCCCACACTGAGATGCCGCCCTCCAGAGCCAAGGGTTCGTTGTGCCCGTGGCTTGCCACCAGGTGCCTCCACATGACCCTCCTCCCCAGAACCAGAGGCACCGAACCGGACAGGATGCCGAACGAGGCGACTAGAATGCGTAGATACCACCCCACGCCCCGGGGACTTGCTCGGTTTGGAAGAATCTCTGGGAGCCCGGGGCAGTTGAGCCACCTGGACTGGCTCACTCAGGTTCAAGTGGGCCGGCTTCAGACGAGCCACGGACACAGTTTCGCGCTGGCCTCCCATGTCCAATCAAATGTAGTAGGCCCGTGCCGCAGCACGAGAAAGGGACCTTCATACGGGCGCTGCAAAGGCGACCTGTGGGAGTCATGGCGAAGAAAGACGTACGGGCAGCCCATAAGCGGCAGTGGCACATGGGAAGGGGCCACTCCATGACGCGACGTTGGGACGGGAGACAGGGCGCCGACCCTCTCCCGCAAACGGACCAGCACCGATGACGGCAGTTTCTGGGACCCATCAGCAGCAGGGACAAACTCCCTGGGGACGAACCGTACACCAACTCCGCGGAGGACGATGACAGATCCTCCTTGGAGGCCATCCGAATCCCCAACAGGAGCCATGGGAACATGTCCATCCACTCAGGGCCCGTGAGACGAGCCTTCAGGGCGGCCTTCAGACTGCGGTGGAACCGTTCCACCAACCCATTCGACTGGGGATGATACGCTGTCGAGTGGTGGAGCTACGTCCCCAGCAGGCGGGCCATGGCGGACCACAGATCAGACGTGAACTGGGCACCCCAGTTGGACGTGATGTGAAGTGGAACCCCAAAGCGGGCAATCCAAGTTGTCACGAGGGCACGAGCGCACGACTGAGTTGAAGTGTCCGTGAGTGGGATGGACTCCGGCCACTGCGTTAAATGGTCCACCACCGCAAGCAGGTGTGAAACACTCTGGGATGGAGGCAGTGGTCCCACGATGTCCACGTGTACGAATTCACGTGGACATCGAGTCTTGAATGGGCGACCGGACGCGTCGATGCACCTTTGATGTCTGGCACGGGATGCACTCCCGGGCCCAGCGACCGACCTGCTTCCGAAGTCCGTGCCACATAAACCTTGCAGCCACCATAGCGACCGTGGCCCGGATGGATGGATGGGCCAGCCCATAGATCATCTCAAACACGTGACAGCGCCAGGCTGCCGGAACGATAGGCCTCGGCAGACCCGTGGATACGTCACAGAGCATGGAACCTGAGGGACCCAACTGCACGTCCTCAAGCACCAAGCCAGAGATCGTGGTGCGGTGCGCTGGCATCTCCCTGTCGGCAGCTGGGCCACCGCCAAGGAGGATTAATCTATTACCGAAGCCGGGTTAAGCATGGCTGCAATTGTCGGACGGGTCACGGTATCTGCCACTAGGTTGCATTTCCCGGTGTGTGTCGGACGTCCGTTGTATACTCCGAAATAGCAGTCAGCTGGCGCTGCTGACGGACGGACCAAGGATCCGAAACCTTGGCGAAAGCAAACGCGAGGGGCTTGTGGTCCGTGAAGGCTATGAAGGAACGGCCTTCGAGGAAGTACCGGAGGTGCCGCACTGCAAGGTGTAAGGCGAGCAGCTCCCGGTCAAAATCGCTGTAGGCAGCGTGCAGGTGATGGCTAAAGAAGGAGAGTGGCCGCCAATGGCCGTTAACCGATTGTTCCAAAATGCCCGCCAACCGCAGAGGCCGAGGCACCCATGGTAAGGGCTGTGGGGGGCGTCAGCCGACGGATGCACGAGCATAGTCGCCCGAGCCAAGGCCTCCTTCGCCCCTTCAAATGTCGCCGTGTATCTCCCATTGCTTGCCTGTCAGCAACTGGAAAAGCGTCCACAAAAGTTTGGCAGCCGCCGGAACGAACCGGTGGTAAAATGTGACCATCCCTACGAACTCCCGGAGGCCATCTACTGTCGCAGGCCGAGGGAAATGGTGGATTGCCTCAACCGTGTCCGGCAGAGGCACTGTTCCGTACCGTGTCACCCGATGCCCCAGGAAGTTGATGGTCCGGAGGCCGAACTGGCACTTGCCTGGGTTAATTACGAGGCCATGTTCACTGAGGCGCTGAAGAGTAGACGCAGGTGGGTGCAGTGTTCCACTCGCGAGCGACTTGTCACGAGGATGTCGTCCAAGTAGACAAACAGGAAGTTGAGCTTGCGCCCAACATACCCATCAGGTGCTGAAAGGCCTGCACGGCATTCTTGAGGCCAAAGGGCATCCGCATGAATTTGAACAACCCGAACGGGGGGATAATTGCCATCCTCTGGTCGCACGGGGGTCTGGTAATATCCTCGGACTAGGTCGATCTTCGAGAAGAAGCTAGCCCCAGCCAGATGGGCTGAGAAGTCCAGTATGTGGGGAATGGGGTAACGGTCAGCGGTCGTGGCCTTGTTAAGGTGACGGCCTCTAGCCACCGGATACATTTGGCACCATGTGCAGCGGGGAGGCTCATGGGCTGTTGGAGCATTTAACGATGCCCATGGCCTCCATGCTCCTAAACTCAGCCTTGGCTATGAGGAGCGTGTCAGGAGCGAGCCTGCGGGCGCAGGCGAGCAGCGGTGGATCCAATGTCAGAATATGGTGCATGACACCGTGCCTCAGGCTGGCCGAGCCAAACCTGGGGGGTGACAATGTCCGGAAACTCAGCCAGTACCCGGGCGTAGACATTGTCCACCATCACCACAGGGTTGCTGACCGGCGCGGTGGGCGCAGTAGAGCGCAAGGAGATCTTCTCGAACGTTGACGCGTGGACGAGACGTTGGCCACTCACGTCCACAAGGAGCGACTGCGCCCGCAAGAAATCTGCGCTGGGCCACATCTGCGATGATGAATGGCCAGGTGAAATGGCATGCGCCGAATATGACGGGAACCGTGCGGACGCCATATGTGCGGATTGAACTGCCATTCACAGCAGTTAACAGGGGGGCCCTCTTACCAGCACGAATGTCCAGTCCAGATGGGGGCAAAACGCTGACCTCCGCCCCGGTGGAGTCAGATCGAGTCTGATCGGATCCTTGAAGCTCTCCCCCGAGAGCTGCCGGCGGATGTCGCTGCAGGTAAGTAAATTCAAACAGCGGGCAGGGCAGGTGGTCACCCATGAGCGTGAGCATCTCGCTCACGAGGGCCGAGGGCTTCCGGTCGGCGAGCCCACCCATGTTGAGGGCCCAACTCGCTCGCTCCATTCGGCTCGGCCTGTAGATCCGGAGCAGCAGCTCATTGAGGCCTGTGTACTTACTCGCCGCCGGCAGATTATCAAGGTAAGGAACGACCTGACCGGCCGTCTCCTGATCAAGAGCGCTTACCACATAGTGGTAACGGGTCTCGTCAGCCGTTACGCCGCGGATGTAGAATTGGGACTCGGCCTGTCGGAACCAAACCTCCAGCTGTGAGGTCCAAAATGTAGGCAGCTTCAGGGAGACCACGTTGAATTCGGTCTCATGGGCCTCGTAGGCGCAGTGGCGGAATGCATTTTTTTTTCAAATTTCCCTTCCAGGATTACACTCCTGGGCGTCGGGGTCACAAGTGTAGTGGGGACTCGCACGAGTCCAGCCAAAAACTAAGCGGACACAAGTTGTGTGCATGAGACGTGTTTATTCTCTGTGATACAGCTCCCTACTCCTCGAAGGTCACGGGCGTTCCCCGGCCTTAAATACCAACTCAGGTACTAACCCTGTGACTAATGCCTCCCACACCGAGACGCCGCCCTCCAGAGGCGAGGGTTCATTGTGTCCGTGGTTTGCCACCAGGTGCCACCACAATATATTATTAGTAATTATTGGCAAATGGACCTCAATTCAAGGGAGGAAGCAAGAATAAGCCAGGTAATTAAAGGCCAATGAATCTAACATATGTGACAAAGAAGTTACGAGAAGGAATTCCGAGGGACAGGATTATTCTATAGTTGGGGAGGTGAGAGTTGATCAGGTATATTGAGCAAAGAGTTGTTGGTGTGAGATTCTGTCTGACTGATTTGATTTTTTTTTTGAAAAAGTAACAAAATATACTGATGTATGCAGTGTGGATGATGTAGTCTATGTGGACTTCAGTAAGGTCCTAAGGCAAGTTGGCAAAGTGGATCAAAAGATGGATTGGCAATAAGTGACACTGCATCATGGCGGAAGGTTGCTTTTGTGATTTGAAGGCCTGTGACCATTTGTGTATCACAAGGAATGGTGAAGGCACTCTTACTGTTTGCATATACGTACATTAACAATTTGGATATGGATGCAGGAGATGTTATAAGTAAGTTTGCAGGTGACACAAAAGCTGGTGGTTCTGTTGATATTTGAGCAGAATATGTTACAGAATTTTTTGGGGCAGGTGGCGCAGTGGTAGAGTTGCTGCCTTACAGCACCAGAGACCCGGGTTTGACCTCGACTACGGGTCCTGCCTGTATGGAGTTTGTACGTTCTCCCCGTGACCACGTGGGTTTTCTTCGAGATCTTCAGTTTTCTCCTACACTCCATAAATGTACAGGTTTATAGGTTAATTGACTTTGTATAACTGTATATTGCCCCTAGTGTGTGTTGGATAGTTAATGTGTGGGGATCAGTGCGAACTCGGTGGGCCAAACGACCTGTTTCCATGCTGTATCTCTAAACTAAACTAAAATAATATTGACTAGTTGATAAATTGAGCAGAGCAATACAGGATTAATTTAATCCTGAAAAGTGCAGTTAATGCATCCATAGGGAGACCTAATAAGGATAGGGCATACACCGTGAATGAAAATGCCCAGGGTTGTGGAAGGGCAGGCTGGGTTGTGTTATTGAGGCACAGAGGAACCTTGGTGTACCAGTCCATAAATTTTCTAAAGGAGGCAACACTGGTGGATAAGATAGTGAAAGGGCATAGGGGATGCTGGCCTTTGTTATCTAAGGCATGGCATATAAGAGCAGGACGGCCAACTGTAACAACTTTAAGATATTTTGGACAGGCCGCAAATGGAATACCTTCTGAACCTTCTGAATTTTGTAGTCGGCGGGGCAGTACTCTGCATATCGCCAACTTGGACAATTTTACATTTTTATCAAGCCAATTAATCAAGCCAATTAACCTACAAACCTGTACGTCTTTGGAGTGTGGGAGGAAACCGAAGATCTCGGAGAAAACCCACGCAGATCACGGGGAGAACGTACAAACTCCATACAGACAGCACCCGTAGTCGGGATCGAACCCAGGTCTCTGGCGCTGCATTTTGCTGTAAGGCAGCAACTCTACTGCTGTGCCGCCAATATTGTGTGAGGGAGAGACTGGATGTGTTGGCTATGTTTTCTTCAGAAAGGGGGAGGCTGAAGAGGGACTTGATAGAGGTATACAAAGTTATGAGAGGAATGGATAGGATAGATTATAAAATAAACCCTCATAAAAGAGATGCCTGAAACTAGAGTACATTGTAATAAGAAAGTTACACAGGATGAGATTAATTTTTTTATTACCTAGAGGATGGTTGAAATCTGGAAGGTGGTGGAGGCAGGTATTCAAATATCATTTAAAACATATCTAGCGGACCACTTGAATTGCCAAGGAAAATAGGTTACAGAGCTAGTGCGAGTAAATGATATTGGTATAGATGGACATTTGATGGTTGATATGGATATGGTGACAGAAGGTGCTATGTGCTTCAGTGCGATGTGATTCCATGATATGTTAAATTCTAAAGGCCCTGTCCCACTTTCCCGAGTTACTCACGAACTCTCCCGAGTTTTCCCCTTGATTCGAACTCTGAGAATTACGGTAATAGCCGTTCGTAGATACTTGGGGCTATTTTTTTAAACTCGTGCACATTTTTCAACATGTTGAAAAAAACGTCCCGACTTACCTGATGCCCCGAGTTCCGACGGCTGGCATTACGAGCCGCTACGAAACATCCACGGACTCCTATGGGCTCCTACGAGCTCACTACCGACATTACCCGATATTCTCCGAGTTCGAATCAAGGGGAAAACTCGGGAGAGTTCGTGAGTAACTCGGGAAAGTGGGACAGGGCCTTTACTAAGAATATGGTTGAGGCTGTTAAATAAGCTTGTGGCACTCTTGGAGCTGCTTCAGTGAGAGAAGACTTCCACCTCATCAGTCTAGCCAGGATTTGGAAAATATTCCAGAGTTTATCCTCTCCCTTCCAATGCTTATTTTTCCCTCGACATTTCAAAAGTATATTTTAGATTTGTGTACCGAATATAAACGGAAAGCTATAAACCGAAAACACATGAGGAATTTGGAGCTATCTAGTTTTTCCATTGACTGATCCTGATTTTGATCTGCCATTCATGCCCAGATATTTTTCAGTTACTTCCCTTTATTTTTTAACTGCAAGGCACTCAGAACAAAAAAAACAGAACCAAATTACTCCATAGGTATAACCTATTTTCCTCTGGCTAAAATAGTCATGTAACCATTCAATTTAATAATCAGCAGAGTATCTATGACCTATCCATTGTTCACCCATGAAAGTATTTTACAGGCCCAGTACAAAGTACCTGGGATGACACAATAGCAGAGCTAATATTATTGCTAAAGATAGACACAAAAAGCTGGAGTAACTCAGCGGGACAGGCAGCATCTCTGGAGAGAAGGAATGGGTGACGTGTCGGGTCAAGATCCTTCTTCAGACCGGTTAGGGATAAGGGAAAAGAGAGATATAGACGGTGATGTGGAGAGATAAAGAACAATGAATGAAAGATATGCAAAAAAGTAATGATGATAAAGGAAACAGGCTACAGCTGTTTGTAGGGTGAAAATGAGAAGCCAGTGCGACTTGGGCGGGGGAGGGATAGAGAGAGAGGGAATGTCGGGGCTACCTGAAGTGAGAGAAATCAATACTCATGCCACTGGGCTGTAAACTGCCCAAACGAAATATGAGATGCTCTTCCTCCAATTTGCATTCAGCCTCACTCTGACAATGGAGGAAACCGAGGACAAAAAATTCTGTGTAGGAATGGGAAGGAGAATTAAAGTGTCCAGCAACCGGGAGATCAGGTTGGTTCACGCGGGCTAAGCAATGGTGTTCCGCTGCCTCACAGCTCCACTGACCCAGGTTTGGTTCCAACCTATTGTGCTTCTTTGTAGAGTTTGCATGTTTTCTCTGTGACCACACAGGTTCCCTCCGGTTTCTGATTATGTTGACTGCTTTTCCAAGGCATTGAGAAGTGTAGATGGAGTCAACAGTGGTTTCCTCCCACACCCACAAAAATTTGGATTGGTAGATTAATTGCCCACTGCATATTACACTTTAGGTTGGTGAGCGGTAGAATGTCAGGAAGACTTTATTGGAACGTGGGGAGAATAAAATGAGTCTGGGCAGGATTATGTAAATGTGGATGGTTGATCGCAGCTCCAACTCAGTGGAATGAAAGGCTTGTATTGGTGCTGCTTCTCTGTTAGTTTTTTTTTAAATCTTTGCCTTACCTATTTTGTTATTGGACTAAGATCAATCTGAACATTTTGTGTTGGGCCTCTTTGATATTAGGTTTTGGATAAGTCAACATTTATTTCAGTTCAGATCATCATAACCAAAGTAATTCTTTTCAGCTGCTGCCAGCACCTACATACCTTTGGGTCTGACAGCATCAACCATGACAGCAGACCTATTTTAGTGATGTTGCTTGAGGAATAAATAATAGCTAGAATACACAGGCACCTCTCGTGCTCTTCTTCATGGTGTTTCAGAGAACCATCAAACAACCCTTTATGCAATATGGCTTTCATAAGGAGAAATGTCTTTAGTCAGAGGGTGGTGAATCTGTGGAATTATTTGGCACAGAAGGCTGTTGCGGCCAAGTCAGAGGATATTTTTAAGGCAAAGATAGATAGATTATTGATTAGTATGGGTGTCAGAGGTTATGGGGAGAAGGTAGGAGAATGGAGCTAGGAGGGAGAGATAGATCAGCCATGATTGAATGGCAGAGTAGACTTGATGGGCCGAATGGCCTAATTATACTCCTATTACATGATCCTTTAGACAAAATTTAGACATTCTCTATGATCCTGCACTGGGATTTATCTCTGTATCCATTTTGGATACACAAAAGGCTATTCCAATCAATTGAATGTTGGAATGTTGGTCCCTGCCGCTGTAAGGTAGAAACTCTACTGCTGCGTCACTGTGCCACCTTTTCTGTTCACAACCATTTAATACATAACATGTGAGGACTTAGCACAGAATCTCCGCTATCTGGATCAGAATATCAAGACTTCAGATCTGAATGCAGGTCTTAAGCAAGTTGAAGGCTATCACTTTACTGCTTCAGTGAAAGACTGATCCATTACTTTAAGAATAGAATTTCATATCAAATGCTGAAACAGGAGACCATTCAGCCATTCGATTCATTCTAGCTTTCAGAGATCGATCTAAATCACCCTGCAAAGTATTCTCTCTCAGATACCCATATACTGTATTCCACTTTAACCATTTAAAAAAATAATTACTGTCATCTATAATCAGGAATTATCTACAGCAGTCAATTAACCTACAAGCATGTGTTTGGGATGTGGGAGGAAACTGGAACACCATGTGCATTCAACCTTGCTCATGGCAAAGCTATGTTTAAAGCATCCAAGGTCAGGGTTAAATTAAATCCCTTGATTTCTGAGACAGCAGTCCGAAGCACAGCTTACACCCCAGCGGTATGAACATTGTCTTCTCTAACTTCAAGTAACCCTTGCTTTCCCTCTCTCTCCATCCCTCCACCTTCCCAGTTCTCCGACCAGTCTTACTGTCTCCGATTACATTTTATCTCTGTTTGCTTTGTTGTTACCTTCACCCAACTAACAATGATCTATTCTACATTTTCCTTGATCTCCATTGCCCTGTTTTCACACCTTCATACTTCCTTATGCATCTATCTCCCTTCCTAGTCGACATCAGTCTGAAGAAGGGTCTTGACCCGAAACGTCAGCCATTCCTTCTCTCCAGAGATGCTGCCTGTCCCGCTGAGTTACTCCAGCATTTTGTCTATCTTTTGTCCTAATCACTGATAATGATTAATTTCTAGATTAGTAACTCCATGGCGTCACAAAAATGCTCACAAAATATTTTTAAAACATTAAAATGGATAAGGAGAATTATCATACCATGATGAGACAGAGAGTGAAACAACATGAAACTATTCCACTGTTGACCCTTAAATTCATAGAGTCATAGAGTCAAGTCGTACAGGCTCTTTGGCCCAACTTGACCAAGATGACCCATCTTGCCTGCATTTGGCCCATATCCCTCAAAACCTTTCGTTCCTGAACAAAAAGAGAATAATCGCATGCTCTTACATGACCGCATGGTCATATCGGTCTGACAACACTTTGATTTTAAAATTATATATTTTTTAAATCCTTCCATTGGCTCCGAATTCAATATTAGAAATTGCTCATCCAGGATGTTCACCAAACTGTCTCCCTGGCCATAGCATTGACTTTGAGCTGAGCAATCAGGAATCAAGGGATATGGGGAGAAAGCAGGAACGGGGTACTGATTTTGGGTGACCAGCCCTGATCATATTGAATGGGAGTGCTGGCTCCAAGGGCCGAATGGCCTACTCATGCACATATTTTCTATGTTTCTATGTTTACAGGACAGATTATGCACAGCACAACAGTCAGTTTCCACTAAGGCAGCCAAATGATTAATCAGAAGGATGCCCATAATGGATGGCACAGTGACACAGCTAGTAGACCAAATGCACTAGGGACAAGGCTCAATCCTGACCTCAGGTACTGCCTGTTTGAGACATAGTCTTGTTGTGACAGTGCGGTCTTCCTCTGGGTGCTCTGGGTTCCTCCTATGTCCCAAAGAAGTGCAGGTTAACTGAACAATGGAATTTGCCCCTGGTGATAGAATCTGAGGGAAGTAGATAAGAATGGTGGGAGAACAAGATTGTATAAGATTATTAGAGGCATAAATTGGATAGACATTTAGAATCTTTTTTCTCAGGTGGAAAAATCAAATACGAGAGTGCATAGGTGTAAATGAGAGAGGCATAGTTTAATGGAGATATGTGGGGCACGTTTTTTTACACAGAGGGTCGTGAGTACCTAGAATATGTTGCCTGGGGTAGTGGTTGGAGCAGAAGTGTTAGTGGTATTTAAACGACTTTTGGATAGGAATATGGAGATGCAAGGTAAAGATGATAGGGGTTATGTGCAGGTAGACAAGTGATGGGCTTGGCATCATGTTCGGCAAGGACTTTGTGGGCCGAATATCCTATTTTTGTGTGTACTGTTCTATGTTTTATGAGACTTAATGGAGGGTCAGTGTAAATGGTTGGTTGATGGTCAGCATCAGGACTAGGTGGGCCAAAAGACGTGTTGCCATGCCGTATTTCTCTGTAACTCCGTGATTGAAGCTTAAGAATGATTTTTTAAAGCTGTAGAGCCATGAGTCAAGAATAATTTTTTTTTTAATACTTGCTAAAAAGGATTACTTATAATCTGCAGTCATCAAAATATACAGCACACAAAGTTCTCATATCACTGCCACTGTCAACAATAAATGTGATGCCCATAATCTGAAAACTAATTTCTTAAAGCATGTCAGGCCAACCAAATTAATAACTTGTTGAATAGGCCGATTCCTGTTATCCTTCATTTGATTATTTAACTGCATCACCTTATCCCTATTAACTATGTTTAAAAAAATGAATGCCGACCTCAGCACAGGGCCCCTACTACAAAATAGGCTGTGGATATATTGGGAGATTTATTCTCCCTTGAGGCCGAATACAATCTAGAACACTTTCAAGCAGCTATATAGCAGTTGGTGCTGGATAATAAGCCATAAACACAGGTTACATTTCATTTTTATTTTTTTTATTTGTTAGGGACAAACCAGCTCTTGAAGTGAAGTGTACAGTAAGTCACAAGTGCTTTATCTGACCTCCCACAAAACTAAATTGTAGCTGCAAGTCTCCAGAAATGTTATTACTAGAGCCATGATTTTGCCATAAATGCCATGTGCCTTTTCATGCATTTTTTGATAATTTCACTATGATAATGCCTTTTTCACGATCGAGTGCCTAAATCAGCCTTTTTTGCCGTTTTGCTAAAAGGTTGTGCTATTTTCTCTAGTTGTACTGTGATCACAATGAAGTTTTCTATGTTAACACGTTAATATTAATGTTATTATTAACTTATTAACAGTATAAATTACAATAAAATTCCCACCACCGGGGGTGCCACCGTCGGCCGTTCATTCATTTGTGTCGCTGCCCGCTGGTTCAGTCTTCTCCAAAATCCATTTATTGCTTCCAATTTTGCAAACTTCCTACAAGCTACCACTTCCCTTGAGAAACGTGGTGAAACATTAGTGAATAACTTGCAGGTTTTCAACAAAGTGATTGACGATATTCGTAAAGTTCCTGGCGATGTAGGTAAAGACGTACAAGGAAAATGGGAGAGAGTGATTTTAGCTATCAAAGATCTTGAAGAAATACAAAACATAGCTAAGTTCTCAAAGGTAGTTGTAATGCACAAGATATCAACACGAATATAGAGTTTGTAGTTTGTTTTGGGTATGCACCAGTGACCTCAGCTGAGGTAGAAAGAAGTTTTTCACAACTGAAGCATATTCTGTCTGACAGACGGCATAGTTTAACATCAGATAATTTGAAAAAAATGCTAGTAATTATGTGCAACCAGGCAACTTTGGTCATTTAATGCAGTATACCTTTATATTATCATTTTTAACCATATTTTAGTGGTGGAAATAAATGCCTTTTTATGTCTTTTTTTGTCAATAAATGCCTTTTTCGTGCCTATTTTGTAATTTTATTATGCCTTTTTGCCTGCCTACTTCAGAGTTTTTTAGTGCCCGAACATCTTGGCTCCAGTTATTACTGACAGTGGCAGGATGTGAGAATTTCTCCTGTTGTACAATTTGACGCCAGACTCTGGCACTTAATAAGTGTTCCTATTACATTAGCAAATATTTTCAAAAGAATTAGGTTCTTCATAACCCAGGGTTCTAAAGTCTTAAAAGAAACTTCTTAAACTTCAGCTCTTAAGTTTAAATTAAGATAGGATAATAAAACAAAACTATCCTCCAATGAATAACTCCATACGATCAATCATTTTTATTATTTTGTAAATGATAAAAACATGGCATGCATCACCTAAACATTTTTTTTTTGCCACAGCAAGTAGAAAAGACTTTTATGTTCCAAGCCCACCAAAGACAAACACATGTGCGGTAGACATTCAGGCAAACTTGTGCCATGTGTACAAAATGTACAGAGCAGCCAGCTTTGAGTCATAGTCTACAAATTTTAATGGATTTCCTTTTTCTACTATTTTAACAGAGATTGTAATAATTCCCATAGCATTCCCATACCATATACCTGGTCAAGCCGTGGCAAAGGATTATCAAGCAATTTGGTGATATGCAAGTGCTTACTCGAAGACCTTAAGCAGTGATCACAAAGCATGTGAACCACAATTCTTTCCCTAGGAACCTATAATATTGTGAAGAGTCCAATACAACTATGAAGCAGAAGATACTGTTCAAGAGAGGTCTGTGGGTCTGTGGTTGTCCTGTGCAGATGATGTGTGTAATTTGGGAGGACATTTACCAATGAAAGATCTAATGCTGATTAGTTATAGAGTCATAGTCATATAGTGTGGAAACAGGCCCTTCAGCCCAACTTGCGCACACCAACAAACATGCCACCTCTGCACTAATCCCAACTGCCTGAGATTGACTGATTGGCTATTAGATGGTTGTGCAACAATTGAAAGAGATGTTTGAAATGTGCACACTGAGCATAAGGGCAGCTGGTGGTAAATTGACCACACACCCAGAGAACTACTACCTGCCTTAAAACAAGTATCAAAACCACATAGATGCCTTTAAGAAACAGCTATCAACAGATAGAAACAGAAACATAGAAAATAAGTGAAGGAGTAAACTAGCTGCCAGAGGAGGTAGTTGAGGCTGGGACTATCCCATCGTTTAAGAAACAGTTGGACAGGTACATGGATAGGAGAGGTTTGAAGGGTTATGGACCAAGCGCAGGCAAGTGGGACTAGGGTAGCTGGGACATTGTTGGCCGGTGTGGGTGAGTTGGGCCGAAGGGCCTGTTTCCACACTGTATTATTCTACGACTCTATGAGTAGGCCATTTGGCCCTTCGAGCCAGCACCGCCATTCAATATGATCATGGCTGATCATCCAAAAGCAGTACCTGTGTTTTCTCCATATCCCTTGATTCCGTTAGCCCTAAGAGCTAGGTCTAACTCAATCCAGTGAATTGGCCTTCACTGCCTTCTGTGGCGTAGAATTCCACAGATTCACAATTTTCTGGGTGAAAAATATGGTATTTTGAAAGATATGGTATCAGAATTTAGATACAAAATGCGGGATTAACTCAGTGGGTCAGGTAGAATCTTTAAAGAAAAGGAATTGGTGAAGTTTCAGGTCTGAACCCTTCATCAGACTTTCCCCTATTGCTCCCATCTGCCCTGCATTCCTCCCTTATCTTCATTCCTTTCTTGCAGAGTTATAATGCCTCCACTTATCACCTCTCACCTCTCAGTCTCTAATGCCATCTTCACCATTCCTCCCCCACATGGCTCCATCTGGCCATTGACTCCTCCTCACTTGGATCCACTATCACTTCAGAATCAGAATCAGAATCAGAATCACACTTTATTCGCCAAGTATGTTTTGCAACATACGAGGAATTTCATTGGCCAAGTCAGTCATACAATTAAAAGTAACAGATCAGTCAAAAACACATTTTAACATGAACATCCACCACAGTGACTCCTACACATTCCTCACTGTGATGGAAGGCGATATAAAGTTCAAGTCCTTCCTTTTGTTCTTCCTCGGTCGGGGGCCTCGAGCCCTCCGTTGAAGGGACGATCTTAACTCCCATAGCCGGCGGCGTTCGGGCCCTCCGCGTCAAGGCATTCAGCTCCTGCATCGGGGGTATTGTCAGCTCCCCTCGCGTTGGGGCTGGTCGAGCCTTCCGCGGCATTGGAGCTCCCGACTAGCCTCTCCTGAGACTGCGAGCCCTTGATGGTAAGTCCATGGTGGTCGCGGTGGGAGCGATCCCAGGCAAGGGATCCGCTCCGATGTTAAGTCCGCTCCCCGCGGTGGGGCTCACAACAGTCCGAGGCGGCTTCCAGCTCCAGCGATGGTAGGCCGCAGAGCCCGGAGAATGTGATCCGAAGATTGAACACATCTCCGAGAAGGTAAGAACTTAAAAAAAAGTTCCCCCCGTCCCCTCCCCCCACATAAAACATACCAAGATCATTAAAACAAAAACTTTTAACAAACTAAAAATAACAAAAAGAAAGAAAAAACAAACAGACTGCCGGCAGGGCTGCCATCTACCCGGCGCCCCTGGTGCACTTGCATCCAATTCTACCCAGCAGTAGTCTGGACTCACTTCAGGGCATAACTATTCGCTTCCTAGAGTTCCCTCGAATCTCCATGATAAATATAGACAATGAATAATCATGTAATATCTCCCATGGCTCTGCACAAAGATGACCTTGATGATCTTTCAAGAGCCCTATTCTCTCCCTTTTCCCTTTTGCCTGCAAATATACTTGTAGAATCTGTTTGGATTCTCCTTCATCTTATCTGGTAGCATAAGCTTTCTCATGCCCCCCTTTTTGCCCTCTGATTACACTTTTACATAGAAACATAGAAACATAGAAAATAGGTGCAGGAGTAGGCCATTCGGCCCTTCGAGCCTGCACCGCCATTCAATATGATCATGGCTGATCATCCAACTCAGTATCCTGTACCTGCTTTCTCTCCATACCCCCTGATCCCTTTAGCCACAAGGGCCACATCTAACTCCCTCTTAAATATAGCCAATGAACTGGCCTCAACTACATTCTGTGGCAGAGAATTCCGGAGATTCACCACTCTCTGTGTAAAAAATGTTTTTCTCATCTCAGTCCTAAAACATTTCCACTTTATCCTTAAACTGTGACCCCTTGTTCTGGACTTCCCCAACATCGGGAACAATCTTCCTGCATCTAGCCTGTCCAACCCCTTAAGAATTTTGTAAGTTTCTATAAGATCCCCCCTCAATCTTCTAAATTCTAGCGAGTACAAGCCGAGTCTATCCAGTCTTTCTTCATATGAAAGTCCTGACATCCCAGGAATCAGTCTGGTGAACCTTCTCTGTACTCCCTCTATGGCAAGAATGTCCTTCCTCAGATTCAACAGACCAAAACTGTACGCAATACTCCAGGTGTGGTCTCACCAAGACCCTGTACAACTGCAGTAGAACCTCCCTGCTCCTATACTCAAATCCTTTTGCTATGAAAGCTAACATACCATTCGCTTTCTTCACTGCCTGCTTCACCTGCATGCCTACTTTCAATGACTGGTGTACCATGACATCCACGTCTCGTTGCATCTCCCCTTTTCCTAATCGGCCACCATTCAGGTAATAGTCTACTTTCCTGTTTTTGCCACCAATCTTTTGGCTGTAATATGCTTGTAGAATCTGTTTGGATTCCCCTTTCTTTATAGTGATAGAGCGATACAGTATGGAAACAGGCCCTTCGGCCCAACTTGCCCACACCGGCCAACATGTCCCAGCTACAATAGTCCCACCTGCCTGCGCTTGGTCCATATTCCTCCGAACTTGTCCTATCCATGTACCTGTCCAACTGTTTCTTAAACGTTGGGATAGTCCCAGCCTCAACTACCTCCTCTGGCAGCTTGTTCCATACACCCACCACCTCTCAGATTCCTATTATTTTTTTTCCCCTTCACCTTGAACCTATGTCCCCTGGTCCTTGATTCCCCTTTCTGTGGGCAAGATACTCTGTGCATCCACCCGATCTATTCCTCTCATGATTTTATACTTCTTATTTTACATTTTATCTTATAGCATAAGCTTTCTCATGCCCCCTTTTCACTCTCTGATTTCCCCCCCTTAACCTACTCTAATCCTCAAGGGATTCACTTGATCCCAGGTGCCTATACCTGACATATGGCTCCGTTCAAGTTCTTAGGAATAAATATCACCAACAATTTGTCCTGGACTAACCACATCAAAGCTATAGCCAAGAAAGCGCACCAATGCTTCTACTTCCTTAGAAGGCTTCGGAAGTTTGGAATGTCCCCAACAACCCTCACCAAAGTATACAGATGTGCCGTAGAGAACATTTTATTGGGATGCATCATAGCACAGGTTCTTTCACTTGTGGGCACTGGCTCCTTCTGGTGGTGAAAGATAGAAACACACTAGTTAAGGCATAATTTGCTTACCTCTGTCCCTTCAATTAGGTTGAAAACAAAGCATGGAAGCAGGCCCTTTGGCCCACTGATTCTACTCCAACCATCCATTATCTGTTATCACTAGTTCCATGTTATTCCAATTTCTCATCTACTCCCTACTCATTAGGGGCAATTTACAAACCCACACATATTTGGAATATGGGAGGAATCCTATCCCAGGAATCCCAATTTAAAGAAAATTTGAAGAATAATACGAAGGTAGACACAAAATGCTGGAGTAAATCAGCGGGACATGCAGCATCTCTGGAGAGAAGGACTGGGTGACGTTTCGGATCCAGACCCTTCTTCTGACCCGACTTCAGTCGTGACCCAAAACATCACCCAATCCTTCTCTTCAGAGATGCTGCCTGTCCCTGCTGAGTTACTCCAGCATTTTGTGTCTATCTTCGATTTAAACCAGCATCTGCAGTTCTTTCCTGCACATTGAAGAATAATACAGTTTTTAAGGCTCACCAAGTCAAGATAAATAAAAGCAAAATAGCTTTCATTTCAGAAGTATTTTTCACATTGCAAATGCTGTCAACCAGGCTTTAAATTCAGCAATGTGCATCATCATATGCAGTGCTGTAGCCACTCACCATATACAGGCTACACATCACATGAGCAAGTAATCAACACAAGTAACATGACATCTAGATTGCCATTTATTGAATCAGGTATCTAATTAATTGACCAAAACATCATGTGCATATGCGTCTGCCCACGTTGTAGATACTTCCTCTTTAAATATACCTTATTCTCAACGCAACATCAAATAGAGTCCAAGGTAGAACAAGAAGATAGGCACAAAAAGCTGGAGTAACTCAGCGGATCAGGCAGCATCTCTAGAGAAAAGGAGTAGGTGACGTTTTGGGTCGAGACTCTTCTTCAGGTCATGACCAGAAACGTCACCCATTCCTTCTCTCCAGAAATGCCGCCTGACCTGCTGAGTTACTCCAGCTTTTTGTGTCTACCTTCGATTTAAACCAGCATCTGCAGTTCTTTCTAACACCTTTCCACAAGTGGTCATTGTCATTTATTAATCCATGCCGTGATGCATCTCAGTCTGACAGCAAGCAATAGGGGCTGCTTCAAATTCTGAGGAGCTTCAAGTGTAATTCAGAATTGTGCAATCATCAAAGAACATCCGTACTTCTGAGCTCATTATCGATGGAAGGCCATTGGTAAAACAGCTGAAGATAGTTGGGCTTAGGACACCGCTCTGAGGAACTATGACAGTGATGTTCTATGTCTGTGATTACTGACCTCCAATATCAGCAACCATCATCCTTTTGTGCAAACCATAAATACAGCCACTGAAATGTTTTCACATTGATACTCATTGACTTCAACTTACCCAATGCTATTTGATCAATTGTGGCCTTGCAATCTATGGGATTTATTATCATCATTATATGGGAGCTCCCGGCGAGCGCTACACAGCTGTATGGACCAGGGCCCAATCGGCAGCATGGAGCCGACCAGGAGCGGGCTCGGCCACCGGCAGAGCAAGGAGAGACGCGGTGAGCGACCTGGCGAGCCACGCAGCAGTAGGTCGCCTCCCGACGAGTCATGGCTCGCTGCCACGGCAACAAGAACTGGCCCGCTGTGTTGCCGCCCGGCTCGGCCTCTGCTCTCTCTGGAGGGGAGGAGGACAGAACAAGGGCCGCTAAGTGGACGGGAGGCAGAAAGCAGGGCCTCCAGCGGCCAGCAGTGGATGAGGCCGCTGGAGGCCCTGCACTAGACTGGGGCTCAACCCGGCATGCGAACCGCTGCCCCAGGCTCGCTCGGAGAGGGAAGGCCATCGAGCCCGACCCCAACTTGCCCGTTGATTGGGTATGTGAGAGAAGTTGGAAGGAGACGGAGACGGTGGCAGACACTGGACAAAGGGCCTGGTGAGAGGAACGGGGGGGGGGGGGGTCTTACTATCCGCATCTTCAAGGGGGGCTGTAGGAGGTGGTCACTTGGGGAACAATGGCTGAAGAGGGCCAGGCATGGAGAGGGATGACAGTGACGATGACGGAAATGGAGAAGGCTGCAAAGGGGCCTTCATAGCCAGCTACGACTGTGAAATGGCGCCAAAATGGCACCTATTACTTATGGGCTCGGTGGGCTGCCCTGTGTATACTGCACGGGGTGATATTGTTTATGTACGGGGATAGTCTTGTGGATCTGTATTCAAAATATGTATTTCACTGTATCTTGTACACGTGAAAATAAAGAACCCATTGACCATTGACCATCTCACCTCTGAAATTCAGCTCTTTGCCATATGTTTGGTTAAGATCTGGAGTTGATGATCCTAGTGAATCTCAAATGGACATTAATTAACAGGAGCAGAACACAAAGTGCTGGGGTAACTCAGCAGGTCAGGCACCATCTGTGCAGGGAATGGATAAGCGATGATTAGACTGATGAAGGATCCTGACCCAAAATGTCATATATCCATTCCCTCCATTGATGCTTCTTGACCCACTGAGTTGCTCCGGCAGCATGCGTTTTACTCAACATTCCAGCATCTGCATTTACTTGTGTCTACATTAATTCATAGGATATTGGACAGTAACACAGAAAACATACACAATAGGTGCAGGAGTAGGCCATTCGGCTCTTTGAGCCACCACCGCCATTCAATATGATCATGGCTGATCATCCTAAATCAGTAGCCCATTCCTGCCTTTTCCCTATATCCCTTGATTCCTTTAGCCCTAAGAGCTAAATCTAACTCTCTCTTGAAAACATCCAGTGAATTGGCATGCACTACCTTCTGAGGCAGAGAATTCCACAGATTCACAACTCTCTGGGAGTAAATGCCACTAAATAACACTGTTCAACCCCTTTGCAACACTTTGCTGATGATTGAGTGATAATTTTCAGGTTGAATTTCTCCTGCTCTGTGAACAGAACATTTGTGGCAATGTTCCACATTGAAAGGTAGGTGTCAGTATTGTAACTGTACTTGAGAAGTTTGGCTAGGGGTACATCTGGTACTAAAATACAGATGTTAATTTCTACAGCTGTGAGTGATCCAGTACTTAGTTGTTTCTTCCTTTGCATTTGTTGTGGGAAATCTGGAAGTGGGGAAATCGCACGTAAGGTTAGTTTACATGCTATAATATACTTAAGTGTATTTCTGCTGCACAGATTAAATTTGGTTAGAATGGCTAGGGTAGAAGATGAGACAAGTAATTGGATTAAGTCTGTAGAAGGATCCCGACATGAAACATCACCTATCCATGTTCTCCAGAGATGTTGCCTGACTCGCTGAGTTACTCCAGCATTTTGTGTCTTTTTTATGCTAGGCTAAGGGATATAAGATCACACATGGTGCCGGCATACATTCCTGCTCCACTGCAGTTTATTCATACTAACTATATTGCTTATTCTTAATTTGTAATAAAAAATAATTTATGAGGCTAAAATGATTGAAGAATTTACGATTACACTCCTTAAATAGCTGAGAAGTTACAAGCTTTAGACATTGTCAATTAAAGAGGCTACTATCTTGGATTGGTATAGTGAATGGGAAGTCAAATACACCACCGGACACAGGATCTTTGGTCCAACTCGTCCATCCTGGACAAGTTTGATAACTGAGTTATTCCTATTTGCCTTCTCTTGGCCAATATCCTTCCAATCCATTTCCATCCATGTGCTTGTCTAAATATCCTTTAAACATTGACATTGTGTCACTGTCACTGTGTTTAACAGCTCATTCCATGCACATTCCACCCTCTGTGTGAAGAAATTGCCCGTCTGACCCTACAACCAAGCCAATTTTGAATTCAGTTGGAACCCATGTGATCTAACCTTCTGGGTTCGCCTACTGTAAAGGTCCTTGTCAAAGGCCTTGCTAAAGTCTGTATGAACAACATTATCGCCAATCCTCTTCTTGACCTCTTCAAAAACCTCTATTAAATTTGTGATTTCCCACATACAAAATGTGGTGACTATCCTGAATCATTGGTTGTCTATCCAAATGCTTATAGGTTCAATATCTCAGATTCTCCCCAGTAACATCCTCGCCACTCACTGGCCTGTTGGACTCACTGGCCTGTAGTCCTCTGGCTTATCCTCGCAGTCCTTCTTAAATAAAGGTATAACATTAGCCACTCTCCAGTCTTCTAGCAGCCTGCGGCTAAAGATGATGCAGATAAAGTATCTCTGCCAGGGAGTAGGCACCTTGAAGACTGCCAGTCAATTTCTTCCCTAGCTTCCCACAATGTCTGAGGATACACTCGGTCAGGTCCTGGGGATTAATCCATCTTAATCTTCTTTAGGACAGCTAGCACCTCCTCTTCTATAATTCAGATATGGTCCAACACATCACTATTCACTTCTATCCTTTGCTTCCATGAGAAGGATGAGCCTCATTGAAACTTACAGAGTAGTGAAAGGCCTGGATAGAGTGGACGTGGATAAATTTTTTCCAGAAGTTGGACAATCTAGGACTAGAGGGCACAGCCTCAGATAAAAGGATGTACTTTTAGAAAGGAGATGAGGAGGAATTTAGGAAAGCAAATGCAATGTTAGCATTCATTTTGAGAGGATAGAATATAAAAGCAGGGATGTAATGCTTATAAGACACTGGTCGGACAGCATTTGAAGTATTCTGAGTAGTTTTGGGCTCCATATCTGAGGAGGGAAGTGCTGGCGTTGGAGAGGGTCCAGACAAGGTTTATGGGAATGATTCCGGGTATGATTTGGTTAATGTATGATGAGTATTTGATGGCTCTGGGCCTGTACTCGCTGGAGTTTATAAGATGAGAAGGGACTGTAGATTGGTTACTTTACTTACTAACCAGATGTGGTGCTTTATTATTTGAAGCTCCGCCTACTACCACATTATTCATATTATCGCAACCTGATATCTGCAGTCAGTCTATGCTGCTGTATAGTAGCAGCAACATGCTGTAATGTGTTATATGAGTTATTCAATAAATACTGTTGTACCAGATCTATGAGTATGTGTGATTCACTCGACATGGTGTCAGAAGTGGGATCTGCCAGAACAAACTTTTGGCATCCAGAACAGAAAACACAGAGGCACTGCCCAGTTGGGCAGCAACTTCCTCTACTGTGCACATCGGGTAGTGCGGGCGTTTGATCGCTGTGTTCAGGTGCTCGAACCACAGGTAAGACATTTGTATCAGTGACGATGTTGTATTTGATGGGTAGCTTCCCAAGCTCGACGTCAAATAGTTTGTTGTACTGGGAAAGTTGTGGAGAGGGTGTTTCCGCTAATGGGGATGTCTAGGACGAGAGGGCACACCCTCAGAATAAAAGGACATACTTTTAGAAAGGAGATGAGTAGGAATTTATTTAATCAGAGGTAGTGAATCTGTGGAATTCATTGCCACAGACCTCTGTGGAGGCCCAAATCTTTGGGTATTTTTATGGTGAGGATTGGCAGATTTTTGATTAGTAAGGGTGTCAAGGGTTATAGTCAGAAGGCAGGAGAATGGGGTTGAGAGGAAAAGATAGATCAGCCATGATTGAATGGTGTGTAGACTCAATAGACCGAATGGCCTAATTCTGCTCCAATGACTTATGAACTTATGACCTTCTCCTCAGTTAGATAAAGATGAGAAGTATTAATTTAACGTGGCTCATCTCCTGGGGCTCAACACATCAATAACCATGTTGAACCTTAATGGCTTATTCTCTCCCTTGTTACCTTTTTGCTCTTAATATATCTGTGGAATCTCTTAAGACTTTCCTTTATTTTGTCTGCCAGAGCTATCTCATATCTTCTATTTGCCCTCCAGATTTCCTCCTACATATTCCTACATTTCTTATATTCTGCAACAAATTAGCTTGATCACTGCTATCTATATCTGGCATTTACTTTTTTTTCTGACTAGAGCCTCAATATTTCTCATCAATAGAATTCCCTAAACCTTTCAACATTGTCCTTCACTTTAACAGGAAAATGCTTTCCTTGAACTCTTCCCAATTATCCTTACAGCTATCTGCTCCTCTAATTCCCACTGGCAGTTGGGAGGGCCTGTATTGCAGTCCCATCAAAGTGATCATCTATTTCTTATTTCTAGGTTCCACCTATATAGCCTAATTGGATATATGGATAGGAAGGGTTTCAAGGGATATCGGCCAAATGCAGGCAAATAGGACTAGTCCAATATGCCAACTTTGTCAGCAGGAATAAGATGGGCCAAAGGGTCTATTTTCATGCTGTACAGCCCTATAACTCTACCTTAACCAATATTGTGATCTCATTTTGACTAGCCATTGCTCTATATTGCTATTATTCCTGAAATACTGTTTTTTAGTTTTTTAAGTTTTAGTTTTAGAGATACAGCACGGAAACAGGCCCTTCAGCCGAACGAATCTGCACCGACCAGCGATCCCCGCACATTAACACTATCCTACACACACTAGGGTAAATTTTACATTGAAACCAAGCCAATTAACCTATAAACCTGTACGTCTTTGGAGTGTGGGAAGAAGTCAAAGATCTCAGAGAAAACCCACGTGGTCATGGGGAGAACGTACAAACTCCGCAGAAACAAGCACCTGTCGTCGGGATCGAACCCTGGGCTCTGGCACAGTAAACACTGTAAGGCAGCAACTCTATCGCTACGCCACCATGCTGCCACTGCACCACCTAATACCCAGCACCCCTAACCCAAGTCTCTCCTGGGCTTGTAGTGTGAGGGATTGTGCCTTTTAGCCCTTCAGCTTGGTTTCTGCATTTTGCCAAAATGAGTCACCAGCTTTGTGGAGAAAATGAGGCCAGTTGCTTTGAAACACAGTTTAAATATTTAATAAGCTGAATTTGTCACGATTTGTACATCTCTGGTAATTGATGGAAATGGTGTTATGATGTAATTTCATCATTGCAAAACCTGAAACTCAATAAACAAGAAGCGATGTCAAAATAAATAACCCATGCGGTCATATTATTGCAGTAAAAGCTGTATTCAAAATGAGAACCAGGTTTCAGCAGAATATACACAACGTCAGGGTTGCAGCACAGTACAATCCAAACGAACCCTGCCCTCCATTCCAGCACCCACCAATCTCCACCCACTGCCACCACAAAGTGGTGTGAAGTGTGGTATGGTAGCACAGTGGTTTTGTAACTGGACAAAAGACTTCCATTTCAATCCCACAATGGAAGTCCAGGAATTTTAAGGCGAGTAATTAAATAAAATCTTAGATTAAAAATGCAATCTCAATGATTGCATGTTCTGGATAGAGTAAATGTGGAGAAGATGTTTCCATTAGTGAGTCTTGGACTAGAGGTCATAGTCTCAGAATTAAAGAACATTCTTTTAGGAAGACAAGGTGAAATTTCTTTAGTCAGAGGGTGATGAATCTGTGGAATATTTTTTAAGGCACAGATAGATAGATTCTTGATTAGTACAGGTGTCAGAGGTTATGGGGAGAAGGCAGGAGAATGGGGATAGGAGGGAGAGATAGATCAGCCATGATTGAATAGCAGCGTAGACGATGGGCCGAATGGCCTAATTCTACTCCTATTCCTTATGACCTTATGACCTTATGAATGATAGTATGCATAAAACTATTACAATAGCAATGGCCCAGAGTCATAGAGAGAGTCACACAGCATGGAAACAGGCCATTCAGCCCAACTTGTCCCTGTCACCCAAGTAGCCCATCCACACTAGTCCCACCTGCCTGTGTTTGGCCTATATCCCTCTAAGCATTTCCCATCCATGTATCTGTCCAAATATCATATGTCTGCCTCTTTAAAGTATGATGACGACCAAGGGTTCCCTACTCTGAGTTTTAATCTTGATTTATTACAACCTCTCTCCAAATTTTTCAGCCTTGACATTGTTCGCAAACATTGGCCAGAACTTCACCCACACTTCTGATAACAAGTGGTTCCCAAATCAATGTCCCTTGCAGTCATATTAAATCTAATGACTGGCCTTGACACAGCATCTTGTTGCCTGCCACAATTACACAATGTTTAATATAATATAAATCAGCCACTCTTACTTGTCAGTGGACATCCTGCATCATATATCCAGTTAGAATAACTCATAGCTGTAAACAAAATGTTGGCCCAAATGATACAACAATTTTTTTCCAATTAAAACTAAAATCCCCTTTCCAGCCCTTCTCTCCTAAAGCTTGAAGATGGTGTATATAGGTTGCACGTGATTAGAATGAAATCTGCCACTTGCTGACCAGTTTGGCACTCATACCTTATCTCACTCATACCTCAATGGTTGCTGGTTGTGGGTTAACTTCATCATCAGAGGCATAGAACAGTACAGAACAGAAACAGGCCCTTTAGCCCACAATGCTTGTGCTGAAACATGATGTCAAGTTAAACTGATCTCATCTGCCTGTACATGTACAAGGCGGCATGGTGGTGCAGTGGTAGAGTTGCTGCCTTACAGCGCCTGAGACCCAGACCATTCGATCCTGACCACGGGTGTAGTCTGTATGGAGTTTGTACGTTCTCCCCGTGAGCTGCGTGTGTTTGCTCCAAAGACGTACAGGTTTATAGGTTAATTGCTCTTGGTAAAATTGTCCCTAGTGTGTGTAAGATAATGTTATTGTGAGGGGATCGCTGGTTGGCGTGGACTCGGTGGGCCGAAGGGCCTGTTTCCTCGCTGTATCTCTGAACTAAACTAAACTAAATGATCCATTTCCCAATATTCCTTGCACTTCCATTTGCCTATCTAAATGCATCTTAAATGATACTATTGTATCTGCCTCCACCTCCAGCTGTAATGCATTCCAGGCCCCCACTGCTCTCTGAGTAAAAAAAACATTCGTCACGCATCTCCATTAAACTTTTCCCCTTTCAGCTTATAATTATGCTCTTTAGCGTTGGATATCTCCACCTTGGGAAAAAGGTTATGTATGTCTACCCTATCTCTGGCTCTCATAATTTTATAAACTTCTATCAAGTCTCCCTGAACCTCCAACATACCAGAGAACACAATCCAAATCTATCCAACCTCTCCTTGCAGCTGAAACCCTCTAATCTTGGCATGCACATGAACAAAATCTATGCTGACACCTCGACCCATTACTGAGGGTGGACTGCAATGTTAGGAGATTACATTGTAGTGGCCATTTGGCTTGTTTTGTGTGTCATTGATTATGGCATGTGTCTTTAAATTTTAGACTGCCCGTTATATCGTGGGTGGGATTTATGAAGTATTCTAGGGCATGTTTGGAGCCAAGTTTCTTGCGCAGAAGCTTAGTTTTTAGTTTAGTTTTGGACCAGCATGGGGAAGGTTTACCCTTTGACCATGCGAAGTGTAACAGAGACACGAGGAGTTTTCTAATGTTTAATGCAATAAGCTGGAGTTCGATGAAGATTATAGTGTACGAGTCGGAAGAAGTTTAGATGTACCTTATAGTTTTTCATCAACAATAAAGAATTTATTAATTAAAAGACTGTGTCTTGAAGATTTATCTGTGAAGAAGCTCTGAAGGTCCCCGACGGAGGGCTTGCATGCGTACAAAGACATTTCCCTTAACCATGTAGTCCATTTAGCGGCTATAGGGAGTAATCTCTTGAATGATATAAAAATCTGCTGCTACATTAAGTGAAAGGATACCTCCAACCAGGGGGGTGAATGCCAGCCCCAGTGAGTGGGACAGAAGACTAAGATCTCGAAAGAGGTTTAGGCCAGAACACCGGTTCCAGCCGAGGAACTGAAGACAATAGATCTCGGCCAGAGATGGCCTCGAGGTCTATCGACAGCGACATGACTTATCTGACGACATTATCACAGATATTGTGAGTAAAATCAACTATTATTTCTTTGAATTTTGAAGCTGCAAAGCTTTAATTTTAAATGGCTTCTGTAAGAAGAGCCAGAAAGTGTTTTTCCAATGTCTGAAGATTACAGCCATTTTGACTTTGGATTGTTTTGAACTCTTGATAACACGCATTCCTTTTGAACTATCATCAGCTTTAAGCCCATGGATGTTGATGAGATGTTGTCTACAATATCAGTTTGTTATTGTTCTGATGAAATTCTTTTCAAAATAGCCACTCAATGTTTACACAAAGTAATTCAGAGAAGACTTTGTTCGTTCAATTTAAAGACTTGCCAAGACCTCTTTAAAATCATGGAGCCAGAAGATGAAGAAAGAGCCATGCCTGAGGAACCACAGCGTGGCAAAGTCAAGCTTAATCAAGGACAACCTGCCTGCCTGAGAGAAACTAAGAAGGAGGAAAACTCGATATAGCAACAAGTTAACGAGACAATTGAAAGCTACAGAAAACTCATGTATCGAGAAGAAACGGATAATAGAATAGAATGCCTTTTATTGTCATTCAAACAGCTTGGTTTGAAAGAAATTGCATTTTCTACAGTCTTAACAATTACAAAAAAAAACAAGACCCACACTTAACACACTTTACACAAACATCCATCACAGTGAATCTCCAACACCTCGTCACTGTGATGGAAGCCAAAAGTCTTAGCTCTTCCCTTGTTCTTCTCCTGCGTTCCAGCAGTCCAACTACAACGTCGAGGCGAACTGAGACTCCCGATGTTAAAGCCCCCGGCAGGCGATGGTAAGTCCTGCGTCCATTAAGCCGCGCCGGGCGATGTTAGGCCCCGCTCCAAGTCATTTCACTCCGCGATTCCGGCGGGAGAAGTTGCCGTTGCGGGAGCTCCGAAAAGCGGTCTCCCACCAGGTACCTGCGAGCTCCCGATGTTACCGTCCACAGGGCCTGCGGCCGGAGCCTCCGAAGCTCCGAAGTCGGGTCGCAGCCGCGCGCCACCACAGCTCCTCCCGTTCCGAAGTCAGCCAGCTCCGCGATGGTAGGTCCGCAGGCTCCGCGACTGGAGCCCTCAGGTTGATTCCGGCTGGAGGCCGCCGCCGGCTCCACGATGTTAGGCCCAAAGACATCGGGGACCCGACAGGGAAAAAGTCGGGTCCCCGAACAGGGAAGAGATTAAACGGTTTCCCCCACCCCCACCCCCCACATATACACAGCTAAAAAAATAATAAAACTAGAATCAAAACATACATTTAACGAGACAAAAATTTTAAAAAGACAGACGGACTGCAGTCGAGCCGCTGCCGTTGGGCGCCGCCACACCACATGATCTCATGCTGCCTACTTGAAAGAAACTGAGAAGGAGAGAAACAAATTATGGAAACAGGTTACCAGATTAATTGAGAAACAGGAGAAACTAATGGAATCAGTACAGAACGCAATCAAAGTGACATCTAATATGAGCCAACTATGGAACCTCTGCCAAGAGGTTGGAAAGAAACAAAATATGCTGCTGTGTTCACAGCCGTCTCAGGAAGAATGCATAAGACACACCCAGTGGTGGGAAGACAAGGTGAAGATATTCAATGGTTTCATGGATAAGGCAGAGGAGTGGTTATCTGAAATTATCCCACAACTTACGAGCTTAGCAGCTGGAAGTACGAGACAGCAAGGTGCCAGAAAGGAAGATGAGATAACACCAAGAGATAATATCTCCGCCAGGTTCAAGACATACATCCGGTTTTACAGCCAGTTCGGTATCAAGGGCTTCTGCTCGATTGGGAGCTGAAGCTGATCTAGCCACGCTCTCAATGGAAGCGGATGCCTTGAAGATGAAACATGAGATTGAGCGAGAAGAAGAGATGGAGGCGACAAGAAGAACAGATGAGAAGACTAGAAGAACGGAGAAAGAAATGAGGCGACGAAAGGAACAACTGGAACTAGACACAAAGAAGTAGATATTGGAAAGAACGGGTTCAAGGTGCAGCTCTAGATCATCGAAGACGATGAGCTCTGGACCAAGAGAAAGACTGCTCCAAGTGAGTCAGCAGTTAGATCAATTCCACAATCGAGATCCACCGGATTTCATGGCTTTGAAAACCCATTGGATCAGAGTAAGCTGGGTAAAACTTCATCTCAGCAAATGAGTGCTAGATCGAAACAAACTACTAATGTGGAGGCTCGAGACAAACCAATAGCGGACCACGCTTTTCCGTGGCCTGATGCACAGGTTCGAGCAGGCCAATTTGAGTCACAGAGGCCTATTTATCAACATGTGGAGCTAAGCCAATTTTATTAGGGTGCATTATTGCATTGGTGAAAAGTCAAGCTAAATTTATAGCTCAACAAAATACCTCTCTCATTCTACCACCAGCAGAAATTCCTACATATGATGGAGATCCTTTGTGGTATGAAGCTTTTGTAAGGGCATTAGAAGAAGGATTAGAAATGAGAATTATGGATGAAAAGGAGCGCTTACGATTTCTGGTGAAGTACACAAGCGGAGATGTTCAGACACTGGTAGAAAGTTGTTAAATTGAGCCAGACAGCCATGGCTATAAAAAGGCGAGAAGATTACTTAAAAAACATTTTGGCAATGAACAGAGGATTGCTAACGCATACATGGAGAAGGCCCATGCTTGGAAAGAAATCAAGCCAGAAGATGGGGAGGCATTGAGTAAATATGCAATATTTCCGAGAGGTTATTGCAGCTTGATGAGAAATCTCGGCCACATGGAGGAAATGAATCACGTGAGTAATACAAGAATCATCATTAGCAAGTTGCCCAGAAGAATGAGAGAAAGGTGGAGATATGAAGCAGGCGGAATAATGGAATAAAAGGAAATGTATCTACTAGCAAGCAAATAGTATTTTGTTTGTTATGTGATGAAGTTGGTCACACCATAAGATGGTGTCGAAGATTCAAGATGAAAGAACATGAAGAAAAGATGGATTTCTTGATAGAGAAGGGAATCTGTTTTGGATGTTTGAAAAAAGGACATATGGTGAGAGACTGTAAGAGTCCTATAATTTGCTATGTGCAGGCAATATCATCCTACAGTACTTCACATAGAAGAAGAGCTACCAGAGCAAATAGAAGAGGTTGAACCAGAGCAAATAGAAGAAGAACTATCAGAGCAAATAGAAGAAGAGGAATTGGAGCAAACGGAACAGAAGAAGAAGCCAATTACTAGAGATGCTATCACCTCGCCTCAAGTAACTGCTCATATTGAAGCCGGGGTTGAAGCTTGTAATTTTTCTATCTTACCAGTACAGGTGAGGAATAGTAAGACGAATTTGAGTGTTGCAAACATATGCTTTTTTGGATCACGGAAGTTTGACTACCTTTTGCACAGAAAACCTGATGAGAAGGCTGAACGTCACAGGAGAAGAGACTAAGATTCGATTACGTACCATGACTAAAGATAAAGAGAGTATGAGTCATTACATTACAAGTACAGAGATATCCAGTTTTGAAGATAATTTTATACCAATATCTGAAGTGTTTATACATGGAACGATGCCTGTTGGTTGTCAAAATATACCAAGACATGAAGACTTGAAACAATGGCATTACCTGAAGGATGTCAAGATATCTGAAATAAATTCAGGGGTTGATCTACTTATCGGAACAAGGGGCCACAGTTTAAGAATAAGGAGTAAGCCATTTAGAACGGAGACGAGGAAACACTTTTTCTCACAGAGAGTCTGTGGAATTCTCTGCCTCAGAGAGCGGTGGAGGCAGGTTTTCTGGATGCTTTCAGGAGAGAGCTAGATAGGGCTCTTAAAAATAGCTGAGTCAAGGGATATGGGGAGAAGGCAGGAACGGGGTCCTGATTGGGGATGATCAGCCATGATCACATTGAATGGCGGTGCTGGCTCGAAGGGCCGAATAGCCTACTCCTGCACCTATTGTCTATTGTCTATTGTCTAAATATTTTGAAAGCATTGGAACCTATGCAGATTGTTAGGAGCCAAGGTGATGGACCGTACGCTACGAAAACCCAACTTGGATGGGTTATCAATGGTTCTTTGAAAAGGAACAACGAAAACAGAAATCAGAAGAACTATCCTACCATTACTGTTAATCAAATATCTACAGATAAATTAGAAAAGCCGGTGATGAAGCAATACCATCATGACTTCAATGAAAGTACCAATAAAGAATCTGAAGACATGTCGAATGAAGAGTTGAAGTTCATGGATATTATGAACTATTCAGTAAAGACTGATGGACACTATTGTCTGGACTTACCTTTCAAACAAGAAAGTGTTAGTTTACCGAATAAGCGTTGTAAGGCAGAGCAACGTACCCAGAATTTGAAACGCAAGTTTGGCGAGAATACAAAATTTCATAAAGTAAGAATCTCTTTGAAGAATAATTTCCACAAGAATGATTGTTTAAATTCCATGTCTACTGAGCAGGAAGCAATTCTACCAGTAGAACATCTGACTTCCCTTTGCAATAAGGGAGGATTCACACTTTCCTAGTGGATCAGCGACAATTGTGAAAGTATTCCACTAGATGATAGAGCCAAAGAAACCAGAGAGTTGGATTTGGTCAGAGACAATCTGCCAATGGAAAGAGCATTGGGAGTTACTAACGTTGCACAATTGAAATATGTTGACACAAAAGAAAATCCTGCGGAAGAAGTTTCCAGAGAACTGACGGTGAACCGCTTCTTACGCGATAAGAGATGGATCAATGACAGAGATTGGCCAAAGCTTGAGCTGGGATTTGAAGTCTCTGCTAATGATCCGGAAATTAAATCAAACTTAACGGAGAACTTTATTGCTAAAAATCATGGTTTTTTTTAAAGGATTTTCACACTTCAGCATTGTTGTTACAACACATCCATGAGTTGATCGGACATGGAGGAAGACATTTAATGCTATCAAAGCTTGGGACTGTTATGTTTTGGAGTATATACTGGGTATCATGCCTGATTTTAAGGGTTTGGTGTGTACGGTACGACTTTAAACTAAAACTAGTATTTTAATAAGATTAATAATCAAGTTATGCTTGCTTCTAGAAGGCGAAAGTGAAGATGGAAGAGTCGATGAAGAATTCTGATTGCGGATATATAGTGCATGCTATTTTTTCCTCGCTAGTAGAGTGGTTAGTAACCCCGCCTGTCACGCGGGAGGCCGGGGTTCAATTCGTCACACACTAACACTATCCTACACGGACTAGGGACAATCTTACAATTTTACCGGTCAATTAACCCCATCTTTGAAGTGTGGGAGGAAACTAGAGCACCTGGAGAAACCCTACACGGGTCAAGGGGAGAACTTACAATCTCCATGCAGACAGCATCCATTGTCAGGATTGAACCCTGGTCTCAGGCGCCGTAAGGCAGCAGCTCTACCGCTACGCCACCAGGCCACACTTCATATGAAAAAAATGTGGGAGCAATTTTGTGGGAGCAATCTTGCTCTCTACGTTTACTACATTATGATTGTGTGCTGAAAGCTGCTTTGGGACCTCATAAGACATTGAAGGAAACTAAATAAACTATGTTCCCTTCTGGGTGAGATGTCAAAAAAGATTTATTTCCACAGAAAATCATCGGAACACTTTGCTGTCTTGTTCAGCGAGTGCAAGTCTGCAAACATCTTAAAAGATGGAGAGCTAAGCGAATTCTTTGCTGTGACAGATGATACCACGCATAAAAAAAAGCTGAACAATTGGTCAATCTGCCTCATGGTCACTATGGTCTCTTGGAATTTATGATATAAACTATCTGGCTCAAGGAGGATTGTGTCTTCTCTTCACTCCACTTCTCTCCCATCCCCACTCCCCCCAATGTAGCCATTTTTTTTATTTTACTTCTCCCAAGAGATTAATGTTGGTGTGTAGGGTGGGATGGACGATTCTAAGAGCAGTGAATAGAGAATTGAATAAAATACTTTATTGTCACATGTGGCAAGTCACAGTGAAATTCTTTGCTTGCATACCTTGCCAAGGTATGCAAATAGTCGCCCATAACGGGCGCATACAAAGTAACAAATTCCCCCCGCACCTGTTACCCCTTTTCCCCCCGCTCCCCCCTCCCTCATGACGGTCCCCCCACGCTGGGACCCCATTGTCCATTGTTCTTCACGGCGGTTCCCCCATGCCAGTTCGCCCATTGTCCATTGTCCATGACGGTTCCCCCACGCCGGGTCCCCATTGTCCATTGTCCATGACGGTTCCCCCACGCCGGGTCCCCATTGTCCATTGTCCATGACGGTTCCCCCATGCCGGGTCCCCATTGTCCATTGTTCTTCACGGCGGTTCCCCCACGCCAGTTCGCCCATTGTCCATTGTTCTAAGAGCAGTGAGTGGTTAAAGGCCTGTCTCACAAGTCTGCGGTAATTGGCGGTGATACAGGAAGTATCTACCGCTCGTGGACCGGCAGAGACCGCGGGTTCGGTCAAACGCCCACCGCCGAGGCCGTGCGGCGTTGGTCCCAACACCGCATGGTGCTCACAAAAAGTCAGCACTGTTGAAAAATAATTTCTTACCGCACAGCCGCCGCCAGTGAGGCACGGTCACCGCCACAGCCGCCGCCAGTGAGGCACGGTCACCGCCACAGCCGCCGCCAGTGAGGCACGGTCACCGCAACAGCCGCCGCCAGTGCGGCACGAGCGCCGTGAGTGGAACTCTCACCGCCACAGCCTCCGCCAGTGAGGCACGTGTGCGGCACGGTCACCACCACAACCTCCGCCAGTGAGGCACGTGTGCGGCACGGGCGCCGCGATCAGCACTACCGCCGCAACAGCCCCGCTTGCTTATTTTCTATAACACCGCAAGCTCGTGGGACCGGCCGTACTCGGTGCTCTCGGGGTTGACGTGCGGTCCCCTCTTCCAGCGACGCCGCGCTTCACCGCCAATGACCGCAACACCATGAGACAGAGCCTTTAGCTATGAACCCAAGATGCCTTGCCAGCAGTTCTTTTATCATTTGCCATCATCATATGTTCATATACTGTAAATGTGTGTATTGCATGCACCTGCCGCCTGAGTACATTCTACCTCTTTGTTCACTAAACAAGTTCTCACTGGTCTTCCTAAACCCTGTGTCCTCATAATGTTTAAATCATGATTTAAATCACATTATCTTCATTTTTGATCCATGTTTTCCTGTGCCTTCAAAACAGTATTTCTCAGTTTACTCTTTCTTCCCTCCCCTCTCATGCCATAAGCTTTTAAGACTCATCAAACATTTCATCTATCACAGCCCATCTACATTTTTTTCAGTCTGGGTGTTGTCCCAATATTTGTTCCAGAATTTTACCTTTGGTTTTGATATCAAAGGTTTATCTCATTAAATGTTATTCGCAGTAGCATTAACTCGCTTATCTAGTCTTGACACAGTGTTTAGTTGTTCGTCATAATTATACAATTACAAAACCAATGTCATGTCAAATCAGCCACTCTTCACCACACGGAAATCAACTTCATTTCTTTTGTGGTTTTCCCCATTACTCACAGTCATGCTTGTAAAATAAATCAGTTGGCTGAAATAACAGAATCTCTGCAAAGCCAATATTAAAAACAAAGAACAACTTTCAATTAAAAAACTTCCCCTTCTCTCCTCAACCAGTGACTCACCCTGTACATGGATTGCAATTTATGTTTGTAGTTAGGGTTGATGTGTGATGCTTAAAGTAGCTCTGAGTCATTCTGAGCAAAGTACTCGATGGCAAGGACATTTAGATGACACCAATGTGTGAACAGAGCACTGGGGTACCATTTCTATACAAGAATTCAAAGATAAGAACAAGATGATTAGCAATTTGTCTAGAACATAGAACAAACAGTACAGCACAAGAACAGGCCCTTTGGTCCACAGTGTCTGTGCCGAACATGATGCCAAGACCATCACTTATCCACCTGCACATAACCCATTCCCTCCATTCCCTGCATATTCCATATGCCTATCCAAATGTATTTTACTAATATATCTACTAACATATCTGCTTCAACCAACACCCATGGTAGCACGTTCCAATCATTAAAAACCTTAAAACTATGCCCTCTAGAAATTGATTTTTCCACCTTTGGAAAATGATTCTGACTGGTCTTAGTTATGCCTCTCATAATTTTATATACTTCTATTAAGTCTTCCCGCTGCCTCTGGCATTCCAGAGAAAACAATCCAAGTTTATCCAACCTCTCTTGGTAGCTAAAACCCCTAATCCAAGCATCAAGTCAAGTCAAGTTTATTCGTCACATACACTTACGAGATGTGCAGTGAAATGAAACGTGGCAATGCTTGCGGATTGTGCAAAAAAACTACAAAACAGAATGGAACAGAATCACATATTCACATATTACATATTTGTGGGAGGAAAAAAAAGAAAAAACAGCAATATTAAAAATACATCACACAACAGTAAATTGGTACAGTAACGTTAGTCCCTGGTGAGATAGGAGTTTACAGTCCTAATGACCTCTGGGAAGAAACTCCTTCTCATCCCCTCCATTTTCACAGCATGGCAACGGAGGCGTTAGCCTGACCGTAGCAGCTGGAACAGTCCGTTGCTGGGGTGGAAGGGGTCTCCCATGATCTTATTGGCTCTGGAGTTGCACCTTCTGATGTATAGTTCCTGCAGGGGGGCGAGTGTAGTTCCCATAGTGCGTTTGGCCGAACGCACTACTCTCTGCAGAGCCTTCTTGTCCTGGGCAGAGCAGTTCCCAAACCAAATTGTGATGTTTCCAGACAAGATGCTTTCTACAGCCCCAGAGTAGAAGCACTGGAGGATCCTCAGAGACACTCTGAATTTCCTCAATTGCCTGAGGTGGTAAAGGCGCTGCCTTGCCTTACTCACCAGTGCTGCAGTGTGTGATGTCCATGTCAGATCCTCTGAGATGTGGACTCCCAGGTATTTAAAGCAGCTCACCCTATCCACAGTATCCCCATTTATCTTCAATGGTGTGCACGTCCTCGGATGTTGTGCCCTCCTAAAGTCCACGATCAGCTCCTTCGTTTTTTTGACATTCAAAAGGAGGCTGTTGTCCTGACACCAGAGTGCCAGATCAGCCACCTCCTCCCAGTAGGCCTTCTCATCGTTATCGGAGATCAGGCCCACCACCACAGTGTCATCAGCAAACTTGATTATAGAGTTGGAGCTGAACCTAGCCACACTGTCATGTGTGTACAGGGAGTACAGTAGGGGGCTGAGGACGCAACCCTAGGGGGATCCTGTGCTCAGGGTGAGGGACTTCGATGTATTTCCTCCCATCTTGACTACTTGGGGCCTGGCGGTGAGAAAGTCCAGGACCCAGGCACACAGGGGGGTGTTGAGCCCCAATTCCAGCAGCTTCTCAGCAAGTCTGGATGGGACTATTGTGTTGAAGGCTGAACTGAAGTCTATGAACAGCATCCTCACATAGCCCCCCTTCTGGCTGTCAAGGTGAGAGAGATCTGTGTGCAGAACCTGGGAGACCGCGTCGTCCGTGGATCTGTTCGGATGGTATGCGAATTGTAGCGGGTCCATGTTGCTAGGGAGGAAGGCGCAGATGTGCTTCTTGACCAGCCTCTGAAAGCATTTCATGACTACCGAGGCGAGGGCCACCGGACGGTAGTCATTCAGACAAGCTGGGGAGGCATTTTCTGGTACAGGTACAATGATGGATCTTTTGAAGCAGGCAGGGACCACGGACTTGGCCAGGGAGAGGTTGAATATTGTAGTGAGCACCGGAGCTAGCTGCGTAGCACAAGACTTAAGTACTCAAGACTTAAGCATCACACTTGTAAACCTCCTCTGCACCCTTTCTGTAGATGGTTTATGCATGCAACCAATAATATAGCTACCTCAGTACCACTAACCACGCCTTAGTTATCAAGTATAAGAACTCTATCTCCCGTGTGCTCCTCCCTTGGTTCCAGCATGATGACAGACTGGGTGCAGTCAGTGCTGGAAAGTGTTTAACCTGTCTTATCATTAAACGTAAAGTAAAGCTACAAGTGAGTCAGACTCATCTTCTTTACATGGTGTTAGCAAGTTTAAACGCGCGCCTCCTGTGTATCGTGTTTTTTTTTCTTTGAAAGTGTTGCTTTATCGGAGTTTTGTGACTTTTGGCCATGGCATCCTCGTGACGCAAACCCTCGCCCCTGGTATTTGATGCTGACATAGCTGATCGCTGGGCGACTTTTGAAATGGACTTCACTCATTACATCAATATCGTTAATCGCAACGATCCTGATATTGTTAAAGCTTCTCTCCTACTGAACCTTGCGGGTCCAGATGCCATGAGGAGAGCACGAGCCTTTGCCTATGATCCCGAGGTCCGGGATGCAAACGACGTAATTCAGGTACCTGCGGAGTCTGCAAACGGCCCAGTATGTCTTTTGCGAAAATTTGCCGAAATTTGCGACTTGCCCTCTAACCGTATTTTAGAGATAGCTAAGTTTTTCACGAGAAAGCAACAGCCCAACGAACCTGTTGAATGCTTTATTGCGGACCTGTTTGATAATGAGCTGGGCAAACTGCCTCTTGTCTACAAGATTGTCACCGACCCCAAAGTGGTGCCAGTGGTCCGTGCACCACACAGAGTATCCCTTGCTTTAAAGGATAAAGTGGAAGCGATGCTGAAGAGCATGGTTACAATGGGGGTGCTGGAAGCAGTGAGCGAGCCCCACCGAGTGGGTCTCCACCATGGTTGCTACCCTGAAAAAGGACAAAAACGAGATACGGGTGTGTATCAACCCCAAAGACCTGAACCTCGCGATCAGGCGGCCACACTACCCCATGAGAACCGTAGAGGACGTCGCAGCCAGGTCGGCCAGGCTACGGTGTTCTCTGTCCTTGATGCAAAAAGCTCTTTCTGACAAATACCACTCGATAAGCGCTCCTCGACCTGACAACTTTTTCCACTCCTTATGGCAGATTTAAGTTTCTACGGATGCCATTCGGTATCAACTCTGCCAGTGAAGTGTTTCAACGATCCATGGAACAGCTGTTCGCTGGCATGCCTTGCGCCATCATCGTTGACGACATCCTAGTTTACCGGGGAGAATGCCGCCGAACATGATAAGAACCTCCGCAGAGTCCCTGGACCGTGCCCGGCAGATCAACTTAAAACTGAACAAGAATAAATGCCGGTTCCGTGTCTCAGGGGTGCCGTACGTCGGGACACATCTTCACTTCCAATGGACTGAAACCCGACCCGCAAAAGACTATTGCAATATCCGAGATGCCAGCCCCAACTGACGTGCTTGGTCTACAACGATTTCTGGGAATGGTCAACAACCTCGGGAAGTTTATACCGAATCTCAGTGAGCTGAGCTCATCCCTGAGACAACTAACTAAGAAAGGCATCGCCTGGTCCTGGTTTCCACAACACCAGCAGGCTTTCGAATGTCTGAAGTCTAAGCTGATCAGCACCCCAACACTTAAATTCTTCGACCTGCGCCGTCCCATTGTTGTGACCTGTGATGCCTCTCGTTTCGGACTAGGTGCTGCTTGCCTGCAGCTCTACGGCGACGGCTCCCTGCTACCGGTCTCGTATGCCTCTCGGACCATGACCGACACGGAGCAACGATATGCTCAGATCGAGAAGGAGCTCCTGGCTGTGGTGTTTGCTTCTTCCAAATTCAAAGACTTTCTCTTTGGCTGTAGATTCACAGTCGAGACCGACCACCAGCCACTGGTGACCATTCTTAACGAACCCATACATGTTGCCCCTGCCAGACTACAACGTATGATGCTGCAACTCCAGCGTTTTGATTTTGAAATCACATATAAGAAGGGAACGGAGATGCATGTTGCTGACACACTTTCTCATGCCCCCACGGGCATCCTGTGACCGCCACCCCTTACGAGCAGGAAAACCTACTCGTACTGAATGTCAACTTTGTTCCAACCAAGCAGCTACAGAGCCTGATCGAGCACCACCGCCGCGGACCCCGCACTGCAGCAGCTGGCTGCCATCATCAAGCGTGGGTGGCCCGTCAAACGTACCAATTTGCCATCGGGCGCCCAACCATTCTTCCTGGTCCGCCGACGAGCTGGTGATCCAGGATGGGGTTATCGTCAAAGGCCACAAAGTTGTGGTCCCAGCCTCTCTATACGATCTACACTACAACGCCAGCCCCACAGTGGTCATCCTGGGGTCGTGGCCACTGTTTCTCATGCCCAAGGACAGTTCTACTGGCCTGGCATGGCCAACTACATCAGGAACCGGGTGTCCTCCTGTGCCTCCTGCAACAACCTTACCCCACACCAGCAGTGTCAACCTCTTCTGCAGCAGCCGGCGCCAACCATGCCTTGGACATTGCTGGCTGCTGACATATTCGAATGGCGGGGTAAGCACTTTCTCGTCCTGGTGGACTCATTCTCCAATTGGGTTCGAGATTGTCCCACCTTCCGGTCCGCCACCTCCGGGAGGGTCATCGCAAAGATGCGTAAGCATTTCGCCGCCTCCACGGCGTCCCTGTCCGCTTACAGACCGACAATGGTCCACAATTCACAAGTGCCGAGTTCAAAGCTTTCGCTACTAGGTGGAACTTCCATCACTACACCAGCAGCCCTGAGTACCCTCAGAGTATCGGCCTGGCCGAACGGGCCGTGCGGAGTGCTAAGGGCCTGATGGAGCAGTCCCGCCTGTCTAACAGCGATTTTTACCTGGACTTACTTAACCTACGTAACGTTTCACGGGACCCGCTTATGGGTTCCCCTGCACAACGTCTGATGTCCAGAGTGACAAGACCACCTATGCCCATCGCCCAGCAGTCCCTGCTACCCAAGGTGCTCGATCCTACCACGGTCCAACGATGGATCGTTCATAAACATGAAGTTCAACGGCGTTCCCCACGACAGGTCCCTGCCGCCCTCTGCTGCCTCTGCTACCCGGAGCAGGTCGTTCGAATGTGGACCACCACCGGCTATTTCCCAGCCTCGCGACAGTGACTGGCGTGGGCGACTCTCCAAGATCTTACCTGGTGGATTACGAGGGAACTACCTACCGACGAAGCCGTCAGCACCTGTTGGCCGTGAACGAGCCAAAGCCTCCTCCTGCGGCTCCTTATGCTCCTCCGTTGTCGTTTCCACCTGCTGCCGCTGATCACCCTGCTGCTCCATGCATGCCCCATTCCCCTCGCTTAGTGCGGTCTCCTGTTTCGTTGCCATCCTGGTCTTGGCCGGTCGCTTTCCACCTCCTGCACGTCCTCCCCCGCCTATCTCTCCCGCTCCGGCTGCATCTCCCCCTCCCTTGACTTTCCTGCATGCCTCCGCTACGGCTTCTCTTCTTTCTGATGGGGGGGGGAGAAGGTGCTGTACGTACGCGTTCGGGTCGCATTGTGAAGCCTGCCTGTCCGCTACGGCGACTTTGCCTAAATTTCGCACGTTTATTGTAATAGCACTATCCTGATTGCCTCCATGTGCATTTGATTCTACGGGGAAGGATGTAGATGGTTTATGCATGCAACCAATAATATAGCTAACCTCAGTACCACTAACAATGCCTTAGTTATCAAGTATAAGAACTGTATCTCCCGTGTGCTCCTCCCTTGGTTCCAGCATGATGACAGACTGGGTGCAGTCAGTGCTGGAAAGTGTTTAACCTGTCTTATCATTAAACGTAAAGTAAAGCTACAAGTGAGTCAGACTCATCTTCTTTACACTTTCCAACACCTCCACCAACTTTCATGTAATGGGGCAATTAGAACTCCACACAATACTCCAAATGCAGTCTAACTAAATCATGACTTCCTGACTCTTATACTCAATGGCTCGACCTACTTTCCAAATTAACCATAAAATCGGCAAAGGAAGATTCCAAATTCATAATAGGCTTTTAGATGTAAGGGCATTTAGGGGTACAGGGAATGATGGTGTACAGTGGAGACCATACTGATGTGTTGCATCATGGCCTGGAGCCTTAACTTGAACACCCAAGATCATAGGAGGCTGCAGAAACTGATGGGCTTTGCTCAATCGCATCATGGGTATTGACCACCTCATCAATGAAGGGATCTACTGAATGCACTGCCTCAAGAATGCAGCTAATATCATCAAAGAATCTATCTATCTGCCATAAAAACATCCACTGACGGCCTCCACAGCCTTCTGTGGCAAAGAATTCCACAGATTCACCACCCTCTGACGAAAGACTCTTCGACCACTGGCACCATTCTCGTCCTCGTCCGCTGACCTCTCATTCGACCTCGACCGCAGGCCCGACTTCCACGCCGGCCCGACCTTCTCGCCAAACGCTGGCCCCATCTCCTCACCGACCGCTGTCCCTGCCCTCGACCGCTGGCGTCTTCATCGATCACTGGCCCAACCTCTTGACAACCGCTGCCGGGTCCACTCCTGACGCCTCCAAGGCGTCAACCCCGAGTCCAGCCACAGGGATCCACCGCCCAGCTTCTCCGCGGCCTTCTGGGAGAAGCAATCAGGAAGAAGATACAGGAGCCTGAGAACTTTTACTTCCAGGTTCAAGACGGCTTCTTCCGATCAACCATCAGGCTCGTGAACCATACTATGCAACCTTAACCTCAACCTTACCTTGGCACCAAACAACCAAGCACTTTGTATAAATGTTGCACTTCGTAATTTGACTTGTATTGTTATGACCTGAGGAGAGTCATAGACTCATACAGCGGGTGAAAGAGGCCCTTCGCCCCAACTTGCCCACACCAACCAACATATCCCAAATGTTACCTAGAATAAGTGATCATTTACAGTATTATTGTTCATTGTATATTTATTTGTTCTGTAGTTGCATTAATGTGCCTGTAAAGCTGCATTGTTTTGTTTCCTTTCCCCAGTGCATATAACAATTAATAAACACTTAAATCTTGACTTGATCTGACGACTGGAAATATGCTATTGAGACAGAAGATTAGTCATTATTGTATTGGGTTTTGCAGCAGCTAGAAAGACCAAATGCCCCACACCTACTCATAACCTATGTTTCTAAAAATACAATTTACAACTTGCATTTTATGCTCATTATCTCATTAATAGCGCAGAATGAAATGTTGGCAAAAACAATCATTATCCTATACTTTTTTAAAAAGGTACAGGGAAAATTAGTTGAAAACATTGTTCATAATATTTGGTTAACGGGGAATCTTTGAAATGGCCTTACAAATAGCCCTTAGTTAATGTTTGTTAGAAAGAGTCATACAACATGGAAACATGTTTCATTCACCATTTTTTTTATTATTACCATACAAACTCTTTATAGCCCAATCACATAATTGTATAATTGCTTATCTCAGGCATTGTGACCAGAGCATCTGTATTCAGCTAGTCATCTTCATAAATTCTAGGAGTAGAATTAATCCAATCGGCCCATCAAATCTACTCTTTATTCTCCCTCTCGGCAGTTCCCCACACCAGGGTCCCCCTTTGTTCTCGGCTACCGCGTCCAACCTCCAGCACACACATGGCCTATCCTCATAAGGTCATGTCATAAGGAATAGGAGTAGAATTCGGCCATTCGGCCCATTGTTGCCCAATCACATAATTGTATTATTGCTTATCTCGGGCATTGTTACCAGGCATCTGTATTCAGCTAGTCATCTTCATAAATTCTAGGTGTAGAATTAATCCATTCGGCCCATCAAGTCTACTCCGCCATTCAATCTTGGCTGATCTATCTTTTCCTCTCAACCCCATTTTCCTGCCTTCTCCCCGTAACCCCTGACACCCTTTCTGGGCAAGATTTTGTTTTCATTCAGTCCATCTTCTGAGATCAGAGAACAGTGGCCAACTGGAACCCATATTTACCTCCCATCCTTTCCTCAATCTACTGCCTTGTGGATAATAGTGATATTAGAGGACTCTTGTGGAGTTTTAGGAATATGATTTGCCGTCTGCCAACTCTGAGTTAGACCACTCTGTATCTTACCGCCCTGGAGTCAGCAATATAACATCATGTGCTTATAGACTCTATTTCTATAAAGTTCTAATAAACCTTGAGAAGACATATGCATATTACAAAGAAGTAACTCACAGAAACCATAGTTGCCTTACATCAATTGAATGGAAAAATTGACACTTCTTGCAAAAAACAAATGATCCAGTCTGGCAGATTGTCTGGCAAGGACAAAAATAAACCTTATAGCTTAGGCCATTATAGTGAAGCAATTGCCATCCAGAAGTGCCAAAATATGTTTTGGATTTTCTGGAGAAGCCTTTCAGAAATCGAGACCCTCATTATAGCTGAACTCCTCACAGAGTTTATAAAACAGTTCCACAAAATACTTTCTTTAACGCACAAAGAAAGGCAATGAAATTAGAAATTTAGTTTAACTTAAAATTGGTGTTTTGTTCTGGCGTGAACAATGGCCCTTTCTTTAAAAATGTAAACTATAATTGGCTACTCTCATTTTATGCTTGGGTGGATCTATTTTTAATTATAATCTTTCAGAGGAGGAAGGAAACGCGGATCATAATTATAGCTCATAACTTTCAAATAAACGGAGAAGTAATTCAATAATAATCAACTTTTCCAAATAGTAGCTTTAACAAATAAGTTTGTTTTAAAATACAGCTTACTATTTTAGTGATGCTGATGGAAACCAAGCAAAAATGTAATTTCCTGTGTGCTTGTATGGTTAAACACGTATATAGTAAATTTCCAATGATCGGTAACATCAGAACATTGGCAGTGGCAGATCTTCTGGACCGTTGGATATCACTACTATTCAGTTCAGATTTTTTTTTAGATGAAATATTTACACTAAATATTCCAATGAACCCAATAGGTTTAAATGGAGTAGGGGAAAATAGGGCCCCAGTCATCTTAAAAGGAATGTGGAAATGTGGGTCCCAAAGTACTTACAGAGAGCAGGGGAACAGGAGGTCCACATGAGTTCAAACAGAGTGCCGGAAACATAGAAAATAGGTGCAGGACTAGGCCATTCGGCCCTTTGAGCCAGCACTGCCATTCAATATGATCATGGCTGATCTTCCAAAATAAGTTTCCCCATATCCCTTTATTCCGTTATCCCTAAGAACTAAATCTAACTCTTGAATACTCTCTTGAAAACAAGGGCCCCAGTGTTTAAAGGGTGTGCAGGAAACAGGGGCCCCAGTGAGTTTAAAGGGTGTGCAGGAAACAGATGGCAGCAACTTTAAAGAGGACACAGCTAATCATGTGTTTATACAGTGTAATAGTTTATCTTGAGTGTTTAAAACAAGCTCTAGAAACAGCATCCTGTAGTTTAAATGGAACATATGATATACAGGCTCCAATGAATTTGAAGCAAACATGGGAAGTGAGAGGTTGGTGAGTTTAAAGGAAGTGTGGAAGCTAAGGCTCCCAGTGTGTTTAAAGGAAGCCGGGGACACTGGGTTCCGATGTGTTTAAAGGGAACACGAGCAACTGCACTTGACGAGTTTAAGTGGAGTGCAGGGAATAATGCCTCATCGTTTAAAAAGGACACATGAAATGGCGCTGCACAATGCTTATCGGAAGCATGGATAGCACGGCCATGGTTAATTTAGAGTTTATTTTTTTAGTTTAGTTTAGGGATACAGCATGGAAACAGGCCCTTCGGCCCACCAACTCTGCACTGACCAGTGATCCCCACACATTAGCACAAATCTACTCACACTAGGCAGGTCCGTACGAAGCTTTTCAAAAAGGGGGGTGGCATGACAGGATTTGCAGAACCAGGGTTGGTTTACAGGGCAAGGCCAACGAATGACCTTACATTAGTAGTAGTGATAAATGGCAATATACATTCAGGAGCACCTGTTCCATTGTTTTGCACAATCCGCAAGCATTGCCACTTTCATTTTACTGCACATCTTGTATGTATATGTGACAAATAGACTTGACTTACCTTGACTTGACGACTTGACGACAAGTGATTTCCTGTTGTTCACAAACAAGGCACAAGGTAGGCAAAA
>CM075977.1:366940540-367095450 GCA_038087875.1 Malacoraja senta
GGAAGGGGAGTTTTAAAGTGTTTGTCAACCAGGAGATCACATAGGCCTAGGTGGACTGAGTGAAGGTGTTCAGCGAAATGATCGCCCAGTCTGCGCTTGGTGTTGTTCATATATAGGAGTCCACACCTGGAACAGTGGATTCAGTAGATGACGTTGGAGGAGGTGCAAGTGAAGCTCTGCCTGACCTGAAAGAACTGTCGTGGTCCCTGGATGGAGGTGAGAGAGGAGGTATAGATACAGGTGTTGCATCTCCTGTGGTTGCCAGGCATGGAAGCTGAGGAGGGGTTGGTTTGGGTGGGAAGGGATGAGTAATCCAGGGAGTTGTGGAGGGAACTGTCTCTGTGGAAAGCAGTGGAGATGGGAAGATGTGACCTGTGGTGGGATCCCATTGGAGGTGGCAAAAGTGTTGGAGGATTATGTGCTGTATGCGACAGCTGATTGGGGCAAGGTGAGGACTAGGGGGACTCTTGCAGTTGTGACGAGGGAGGGGTAGCAAGAGCGGAGTTGCGGGTTACCGAGGCGACACAAGTGAGGGCTGCATCTGTGATGAAAGGGGGAACTCCCGTTCCCAAGAGAATTAGGACATTTTGGATTTCCTGTTGTGGAACACATCATCATGGGCGTAGGTGCAGTGGAGATGGAAAAAATTGGGAGTAGGGGAAAGAGTCTTTGCAGGAGGCAGGGTGGGAAGATGTGGTAGCTGTGGGAATCAGTAGGTTTGTAATGGATGTCAGTCTGTAGTCTATCTCCTATGATGAAGATGATGAGATCAAGAAAGGGGAGGGAGGTGTTGGAGACGGTCTCCTAATTTGAGGAAGGACATTCTTTCTATTGAAGGAGTGCAGCATAGGTTCACCAGGTTAATTCCCAGGATGGTGGTACTGATATTTGAGGAAAGAATGGGTCGACTGGGCTTGTATTCGCTGGAATTTAGAAGGATGAAAGGGGATCTTATAGAAATATAAAATTCTTAATGGATTGGACAGGCTAGATGCAGGAAAAATGTTCCCCGTTGGGGGTGTCCAAAACCAGGGGTCACAGTTTAAGTCTAAGGGATAGGCCATTTAGGACTGAGATGAGGAAAAACATTTTCACCCAGAGAGTTGAGAATCTGTGGAATTCAAGTGGAGGCCAATTCACTGGAGGTTTTCAAGAGAGTTTGATTTAGCTCTTGGGGCTAACGGAATCGAGGGATATGGGGAAAAAGCAGGAAAGGGCTACTGATTGTGGATGATCAGCCCATGATCATATTGAATGGCGACTCGATGGGCCGAATGACCAACTCCTGCACCTATTTTCTATGTTTCTATGGTTCAAGTGTATTTGAGTGCAGGGTGGAAATTGCACCTTTCATATACATGTACTTGTCCAAATGTCTTTTAAATGTTGTGATTAGTGCCTGTCTCAACTACCTCCTCTGGCAGCTCATTCCATACACCCACCACCCTTTGTGTAAAAAAGCTGCCTCTCTGGTTCTAAGTAAATCTTTGCCCTTTCACCTTAAACCTATGTCCTCTGGTTCTCGATTTCACCTACTCCGAGTAATATACTCTGTGCATTTAGCCCTTTCTATTCCCCTCTTGTTCTTGTACACCTCTATAGGATCATCCTTCATCCTCCGCTCCAAGAAATAAAGTCCTTCCCTTAGTTGCCTGCTCAAAATCTCCATGCAGCTCAGACCCTCGAGTCCTGGGAACATCCTCATAAGTCTTCTCTACATCTCTTCCAGTTTGACATCTTTCCTATAACATGGTTCCCAGATCTGAACACAATACTCTAAATGTGGCCTCACTAACGCCTTGTATAACTGCAACATAACCCCCCAACTTCAGTACTCAATATGTGTAGGAAAGAACTGCAGATGCTGGTTTAAACCGAAGATGGACACAAAATGCTGGAGTAACTCAGCGATAGGCAGCATCTCTGGAGAGAAGGAATGGGTGACGTTTTGGGTCAAAACCTTCTTCAGACTGATCTACTCTGACTGATAAAGGCCAAAGTGCCGAAAGCCATTTTGACCACCCCATCTACCTCGATTTCAAGGAATGATGTACCTACACGTCTGGATTCCTCTACAACACTTCCCAGTACTTCACTGTGTACTTCCTGCCCATATTGGACTTTCCAAAATGTAACACCTCGCATTAGATTCCATCAACCATTCCTCAGCCCACCTGCCAAAACCGATCAAGATCCTGCTGCAATCTTTGACAACCATCATCACTATCTACAATACTAAACACTTTTGTGTCACCTGCACACTTGCTAATCATGCCGTGTATGTTTTCATCCAAATCATTGATATACATGTCAAACAGCAAGGGGCCCAGCACCGAGCCCTGAGGCACACCACTAGTCACAGGCCTTAGTCTGAGTAGCAATTTTCCACCATCGCTCTGCTTCTTCCCATGAAGACAATTTTCTAACCAATCAGTTATCTCTTCGTGGGTTCCTTCCAGTGCAGCCAAACATGTGGAACCTCGTTGAATGCCTTGCAGAAATGCATGTATCCCCAGCTCTGCCTTTATCACCCTTTTTGGTCACATCATCAAAAAACTTAATGAGATTCATGTGACACAACCTCCCATGTACATATCCATGCTGACTATCCCTAGTCGGCTCTTGTCCATCTAAATGCATGTATATCTTCTCCCTCAGAATAAGAATAAGTTGCTCTGAAAGGTTAGATCGCATGGGAGAGATCGCTGAATGGATAGAAAGTCGTCTTCATGGAAGGAAGCAGCGGGTGACGGTGGAAGCAGACTGGAGGCCTATGACTAGTGGTGTGCCTTGATGTTTGGTTCTGGGCTCTAGTGGGTTCCAGGGAGCCAACGGGAAGGTTTTGCTGCATTTGGATTAGGAAGTGTTGCAAATTCCATGTTGTTTGATCTAGGAGACCAGGCCAACGATGAGATCAGTTGAGTTTTTATTGAGACTGCCTTTTCGCTCGAAAGATCCTGACTTGATCGTGACCTTTGGTGCTGTCTGTGTGATTTATTTACATGCTTTATTTGTGGGGTTTACCCCTGTTGCTCCAATTTCCCCTCTCACCCCAAAGTGGTGTTGATAGGTTATTTGTGGATGATCAGCCATGATCACAGTGAATGGCGGTGCTTTCTCGAAGGGCCGAATGGCCTACTCCTGCACCTATTGTCTATTGTCTATTTGACTGTTCTAAATACCTTCCAGGGAAAAAATAATTAGAGGGGGGAATAAGTTTTAGGGCTCAAGGAATTGAGGAGAAGGGGCCAAAGAACTTGCCCATTATTGGAAGTAACTTAAATAGCTCCAATTTTGGCAAGCTTGCGCAAGCCCAAAGATTGTCTGCTGTGCAGTAGTTTTGGAAATCTGTAGAAACTGCTTCACCTGCAAAAGTCCCCTTTCTTCTCATAGCCTCCTGCATCCTAACAAATAAATAACATTATGCGGCTGGTTCTGTTTGTTGGAATTCTGAGATTATAAAATATATTTTTGAACTTACCAAGGCAGTTTCTATCAGATTGGTTCCTCGCTTCATATTCTACCAGGATGCATGCCTGAGTTTACCCTGAGTAATAGAACTATTAATACAATTACTAGTTATGACTAGTATTTCTAGTTGTAGTAATTATTACTAGTTATAGAATTATTAAATTACCCTGGGTTTAATGCCACTTTCTCAGCTGATAATGTCAACAGGCTCCTCTCTGCATCTTGACTTGGTCTCAAAATAAGTTTTGAGGTACAGAGGGGGTCTTGGGTTGCATTCAGCAAATCCTGAGATGTAGCAGGACATGTAGTTAAGGTGGTTATGATAGCACAAAGGATATCGCCCTCATTGGGGAAAGCACATAACACAAGCAGGGATTCAATATAAGAACAGTGGAAAACACTGACCAGGCATTAATTCAGTTGAATAAAGGGGACTATGAAGGCATGAGAGGGGAGCTGGGCAAGGTAGACTGGAAAGGGATCCTAGCAGGAATGACGGTGGAACAGCAATGGCAGGAATTTCTGGGCATAATCCGGAAGACGCAGGATAATTTCATTCCAAAAAGGAAGAAAGATTCTAAGGGTAGGAGGCAACTGTGGCTGACAAGAGAAGTTAGGGATAGAATAAAACTCAAAGAAAAGATGTATAACACAGAAAAAGAGTAGCCGGAAGCCAGAGGATTGGGAAGCTTTCATAGGACAACAGAAGGAAACAAAACGGACAATACGGGCTGAAAAGATGAAGTACGAGGGGAAGCTGGCCAGGAATATAAGGAAGGACAGTAAAAGCTTCTTTAGATATGTTAAGGGAAAAAGAGTAGCAAAGTCAAATGTGGGTCCCTTGAAGGCAGACACGGGTGAAATTATTATGGGCAACAAGGAAATGGCAGAAGAGTTGAATAGGTACTTTGGTTCTGTCTTCACTGAGGAAGACACAAACAATCTCCCAGATGTACTGGAGGACAGAGGATCTAAGGGGGTAGAGGAACTGAAAGAAATTTTTATTAGGCGAGAAATAGTATTGGGTAGGCTAATGGGACTGAAGGATGATAAATCCCCTGGACCTGATGGTCTGCATCCCAGGGTCCTCGGGGAGGTGGCTCTAGAAATAGTGGATGCATTGGTGATCATTTTCCAATGTTCAATAGATTCAGGATCAGTTCCTGTGGATTGGAGGTTAGCTAACGTTATCCCACTTTTCAAGAAAGGAGCAAGAGAAAACGGAATTACAGACCAGTTAGCCTGACTTCAGTGGTGGGAAAGACAATTATTAAAGAGGTAATAATGGTGCATTTGGATAGCAGTAAAATGATTAGTCCAAGTCAACATGGATTTATGAAAGGGAAATCATGCTTGACTAATCTCCTGGAATTTTTTGAAGATGTGACAAGTAAAATAGATGAAGGTGGGTGCCAGTGGAGGTAGTGTATCTAGACTTTCAGAAAGCCTTTGATAAGGTCCCGCACGGGAGACTGGTGACTAAAATTAGAGCACATGGTATTGGGGGTAGGGTGTTGACATGGATAGAAAATTGGTTGACAGACCGGAAGCAAAGAGTAGGAGTGAACAGGTCCTTTTCAGAATGGCAGGCAGTGGCGAGTGGAGTGCCGCAAGGCTCGGTGTTGGGGCCGCAACCGTTTACCATATATATTAATGATTTTGAAGAGGGAATTAGGAGCAACACTAGCAAGTTTGCGGATGACACAAAGCTGGGTGGCAGTGTGAACTGTGAAGAGGATGTTAGAAGGTTGCAGGGTGACCTGGACAGGTTGAGTGAGTGGACAGATGCGTGGCAGATGCAGTAGAATATAGATAAATGTGAGGTTATCCACTTTGGTGGCAAAAACAAGGAGGCGGATTATTATCTCAATGGGGTTAGGTTAGGTAAGGGGGAGGTGCAGCGAGACCTGGGTGTCCTTGTACACCGGTCACTGAAAGTTGGCGTGCAGGTACAGCAGGCAGTGAAGAAAGCTAATGGAATGTTGGCCTTCATTACAAGAGGATTTCATTATAGGAGTAAAGAGGTTCTTCTGCAATTGTATAGGGCTCTGGTGAGACCACATCTGGAGTATTGTGTACAGTTTTGGTCACCTAATTTGAGGAAGGACATCCTTGTGATTGAGGCAGTGCAGCGTAGGTTCACGAGATTGATCCCTAAGATGGCGGGCTGTCATATGAGGAAAGTTTGAAAAGACTAGGCTTGTATTCACTGGAGTTTAGGATGAGGAGGGATCTTATAGAAACATATAAAATTATAAAAGGACTGGACAAGCTAGATGCAGGAAAAATGTTCCCAATGTTGGGCGAATCCAGAACCAGGGGCCACAGTCTTAGAATAAAGGGGAGGTCATTTAAGACTGAGGTGAGAACAAACTTTTTCACCCAGAGAGTTGTGAATTTATGGAATTCCCTGCCACAGAGGGCAGTGGAGGCCAAGTCACTGGATGGATTTAAGAGAGAGTTAGATAGAGCTCTAGGGGCTAGTGGAGTCGAGGGATATGGGGAGAAGGCATGCACGGGTTATTGATAGAGGACGATCAGCCATGATCACAATGAATGGTGGTGCTGGCTCGAAGGGCCGAATGGCCTCCTGCACCTATTTTCTATGTTCTATGTTCTACATTAGGTGTTCTGCATGCAATTGTAATCACTGCATTACTGGAAACTTCTGAAGACATTGAGGAGGGTGGAGAGGGTTTCCTGAAAGGACTTCCAAGTCTGCAGAATTATAGTTCAGGGACACTATCTAGCAATGTGGACGACAGATGGCGCAATGGGCTAAGTGTTCGGCTGGCAACCGGAAGGTAGCCGGTTCGAATCCCGCTTGGAGTGCATACTGTCGTTGTGTCCTTGGGCAAGACACTTCACCCACCTTTGCCTGCGTGTGAATGTGTGTGAATGTGTGTGAGTGATTGGTGGTGGTCGGAGGGGCCGTAGGCGCAGATTAGCAGCCACGCTTCCGTCAGTCTGCCCCAGGGCAGCTGTGGCTACAGAAGTAGCTCACCACCACCGAGTGTGACTGAGGAGTGAATGAATAATGCGATGTAAAGCGCCTTGAGTATTAGAAAGGCGCTATATAAATCCCATCCATTATTATTATTATTAATATTACCAAATTTTGAGATTGTAAAAATCAAGTCTGTAATTTATCCCTTCAGATAAAGCATAAAAAGAAGTTCAATTTGACACTTAATTCACTTTCATATCTTCAGTATTAAAAAAGTTATGGCCATTTTCATACACGGAAATTAGCATCTTGTTCCCTATTGCTTTTCCATTGACAACACAAAAGCTGTGATCATGGACAGTCAAAAGCCCATAACTATCTTAAAAATTAAGATAACAAAGAAATTTTCAGTTATTATAGATTGAAGCATTCTGAAACAAATATGAAACAATCTTACTTAGACGACATGAAATTAAAGCATATAATTAGTTAGTTACCTAATTGTAGCTAATTACAAAATTCAATTACTAGATCTAAACATCTATCAATTTCTTAAGAATAGATTAACATTTTTAAAAAGCCTAAGTGTCCAAATAACATTCACACAAGAATTCACAATATAACATAATTTTTAAGTCTCATTGTCATGGATTTATAGGCCAAATGGAAGGAATTGAATGTTTAATACCTGGAAATTAATGGCCATTTAAATCATCTTGCAAGTGGGGTTTTCTGGAACGCGATCATTTGGAACGTTGCGGTTGCGGTGAATTTAAACCCGTATCGGCATGAAAAATACTGCAGGTTCGTACGGGGGGAAAAATCACCGTTTCGCAACTTAAAATGTGAATTAAAGGCATCTTAAGGAGCACTTTTATACATAAAATAAACGGCTTTTGGCGTTGACGGCTTTAGAAGCTGATTTTAAAATTACTCCAGCGCTGAAATTGTCGGGGGATTTTTAAAACAAAATACACAGAACACCCGTCGGAACGATTCTTCAGCAAAAGCTTGCACTCCCAACGAAATGTAATCCAGGACAAGGTAGGAGAAACCCGCGTTTTAACCCCGCCCCCCCCCCTCAAAGGCGCCAAAATCGCGCACACGGCCAGTGGCAGAATTGCAGCGCCGCTGAAGGTAAGTATTGTAACATACCTACACTATCTAGGCTTTTTTTAACACCTCTTTGAAAGGGGATTGAGTGGAAACTTAACTTGGGTGTTTAAATTTTGAGAAGCCCTCCAATATGTATAATGGCTACCCCTTCCCCTGACAGATAACTAGGTGAGTAGGAAAGAACTGCAGATGCTGGTTTAAAGCGAAGGTAGACACAAATGCTGGAGTAACTCAGTGGGACAGGCTGCATCTCTAGAGAGAAGGAATGGGTGACGTTTTGGATCGAGACCCTTCTTCAGACTGATCCTATAACTAGATAATAAATAGATTATATCAGATAACAAGGTGATGTAGATTTAAAGTAATTAGTTTAACGATTCGAGGAGTAGCAAGGTAAAATATTTGCCTGAAGAATAGTGCACATCTGGTACTCACTGTGTATGGTGGAGGAAGTAACCAGTGTTCTGCTCCCTAATATACCCGAACAAGGACTTGAAAAGCTGTAAACTACAAGTTGTCGACTGAGGCAAATAAATGGAAGTAACTTTAATAGCTCAAATTTTGGCAGGCACACAAACAAAACCCCAATGACATCTGCTGTGCAATGGTTTTGGAATTCTGTAGAAACTGCTTCACCTGCAAAAGCCCCTTTTCCTCCAATAGGCAGGAAAAAGACTAGACAAAGAGTAAAAGCTTGAAATTCAAGACATGAAATCGGAAAACTGAATGTTGCTTCACCTGAAATGCTGACACGTCGATGCTGGCTGACCTGAGTGCGTTCTGCTAATCAAATGTTTATTTGCGTCTTCCAGAAGCAGCAGCTTTTTGACTAATGTTTATTGTTGAAGATCAAAAACTTGCCATCATAACAATGATACTTTTACCCAAAACATCCACACCACCAGAGATGGGTTGACTGCAAATCCATCCATCCCTGTCTCATGTCACAAAATTATGTTGATCCCTGGGCAATTAAAATGTTCAGAGTTTGGTTTACAAATTATCCAAATAGTGATTTTTAAATGAATGATGGTGTATGAGCAACCAGTGCAAAGGAGGACCTTGGTAAAAAGCTTGCAGCCAATTTCCCATTGCTTATTTTACACGTACCCAAGGTCATTTTCGCTCGTGGACATAAAACTGCCATATTTCATGTCTGCTCGTCTTTTTGATGTCTTGTCGACTTTTTCTGAGGGACATTCTCAAAATCCTCTAAAATTCCTTAAAGCAACTATAGCTGTACCCAATAAGGGATTAATGGGTGAAGAACCAAGTTAGAACAAGTTCATCATAATTTTGATCAAATATTCTAAATATAGACACCAAACTACATACCTTTTGGATAACTACTTAGGGGGAAAAAACAGGTGCCAAAATCCTTTTGATGTCAATTTTTGCAAAGATTTTGGCATATCAGTGCTTTTTGCAACTAAATTTTTTATAGTATGACCAGGTTGGCACTGGGTCTGAAATAACACTCTAGAAAATACCGTAAATGAATCAGAGATTTTGCAGGACTGAAGGCATTCTTTCAGTCAAGACCCTGAGCGGAAAACAAAATGCTGGGGCGATTCAGTGGGCCAGGCAGCATCTGGGGAGGGAATGAACAACAATGGGCAGACTTGTGGAGACTGATGGAGGGTAGAAAGCTGGTGAAGAGAGGTGAGGGGAAGGGGATGAACCGACTGTGATAAGTGGGCTTGGGTGAGGAGGGCAAGAGTGGCAGTTGTGTAGAGTTGATAACAAAGGCTGGAGGTAAGGTGGAGACAAAAGGGTGCAGATGTAGAATCTGATGGAATGAAATGTAGAACCAGAGGGGAGGGATGGGAACAACGATAGGTGTTCGATAGAGGGTAGGAGGTGAGTAGATGGAGGAGGGGAAAGGAACTGTGGCAAGGGGAGAGGGAAGAATGGTGTACGTGCAGGGAGGGGGCAGTGTAGATGAGATGGGGGTGGGGTACCTACATTTTGAGAATTCTATGTTTATACTGTTGAGTTGCAGGCTACCCATATAAATATGAAGTGCTGTTCCTCCGGTGCATTTGGTGTGACATCGCATGGAAGTGGAGGATGTCACGGATGGAAGCCGGCACGAGAATGCAAAGTGGAATTAAACTAGCTAGCAACCAGGAGCTCCAGCAGCCCCTGGTGGACAGTGATCGTTTGGTGAAATGGTCAAGTAGGCTTGACATTGCTAATATAGAGGAGGCCACAATGAGAGCATCAAATGCAATAGACCAGTCTGGAGGAGGTAGACAAAAGTGCTGGAGAAACTCAGCAGGTGCAGCAGCATCTATGGAGCGAAGGAAATAGGCAAACTTTAGGGCCGAAACCCTTCTTCAGACTGATGTAGGGTGGGGGGGAGGGGGGCGGGGTTCAGACTGATGTAGGGTGGGGGGGGGGCGGGGCAGACTGATGTAGGGTGGGGGGGGCGAACAATCCTTGTTAGGGGCGTACCAGGGCCCCATCCCCGACCTCTACCTCCGCTACATCGACGATTGCTTTGGTGCTACCTCCTGCACCCACACACAACTGACTGACTTCATCCGCTTCACCACTAACTTCCATCCGGCACTCAAATCCACCTGGACCATTTCCGACACTTCCCTACCATTTCTTGACCTCACTATCTCCATCGCAGGTGATAGACTTCTGACCGACATCCACTATAAACCCACTGACTCCCATGCTATCTAGACTCACTTCTTCCCACCCTGCTTCCTGTAAGGACTCCATCCCCTAGTCCCAATTCCTCCGTCTACACCGCATCTGCTCCCAGGATGAGGTGTTCCACACCAGGGCATCGGAAATGTCCTCATTCTTCAGGGCACGGGGGTTCCCCTCCCCTACTATAGATGAGGCTCTCACCAGGTTCTCTTCAATACCCCTTAACTGCTCTCTCTCCCCATCCCCCCACTCATAACAAGGGCAGAGTCCCCCTAGTCCTCACCTTTCACCCCACTAGCCATCACATACAACAAATAGTCCTCCGTCATTTTCGCCAACGTGACCCCACCACTCGCCACATCTTCCCATCTCCCCCCCCCCCCGGTCTGCTTTCCGCAAAGACCGCTCCCTCCGTAACTCCCTGGTCAATTCTTTCCTTCCCTCCCGCACCACCCCCTCCCCGGGCACTTTCCCTTGCAACCGCAAGAGATGCTACACTTGTCGCTTCACCTCCCCCCTCGACTCCATTCAAGGACCCAAGCAGTCGTTCCAGGTGCGACAGAGGTTCACCTGCACCTCCTCCAACCTCATCTATTGCATCCGCTGCTCTTGATGTCAGCTGATTTACATCGATGAGACCAAGCGTAGGCTTGGCGATCGTTTCGCCGAACACCTCCGCTCAGTTCGCAATAACCAACCTGATCTCCCAGTGGCTCAGCACTTCAACTCCCCCTCATATTCCGAATCCGATCCGGGCCCATCAAGTCTGGAGGAGGTGCAAGAAAACCCGTGTTTCGCCTGGAAGGGCTGTTTTGTGGTAAGGGAGGTGGTGTATGGTCAAGTGTTGCACCTCCTGTGGAGGCAGTGGAAAGTGTGTGGGAAGGGATAGAGTTGGGTCGGGAAGGATGCGCGAACGAATGAGTCTCGGAGAGAAGGGTGTCTGCTGAAAGTGGAAGGTGGTGTTGGTGGGAAGATGCGACTGATGGTAGGATTGCGTTGAAGGTGGCAAAAATTTGGAGAATGATATGTTGGAAGCGGAGGCTGGTAGGGTGAAAGTTGAAGGCCAGGTGACCTTTATACCTGTTCTGTCCGATGAGAACAGAACTGTGGCAAAGTCTGAAGAAGAGTCTCAGCCCAAAATGTCAACTATTCCTATTCCTTTTCCTATTCCTTTTCTCCAGAGATGCTGCCTGACCCGCTGACTTACTCTGGCATTGTGTGTCTATCTATCTTCGGTGTAAAGCAGCATCTGCAGTTCCTTCCTACACATACTGTGGGAAAGAACTGTTCTTTCAGTTTCTTCCATTTTAAATTGCTGTGTTCTACTTTACCAGTTGGGGGCTGGGGAGTGTTTGTACTTCTTGGTAATCATTACAGATTTTGCTTCCTCTATTGTTTTCTGGCATGGTATTTGATGGATTAATTGTCTGCCTACACATTTTCATTTAAAGATGTGGTGCTAAGCAATTTTGACTGTCAGCACTTGTGACAATGTAATCGGTGACTGGGAGTGTGGGAAGCCTGGTAATGTGGATAGTGAAGACAAAACTGGCAGCATTTCCATGGGATTGTTTCATAACTGGTGGAAGTGTGGATGTACCAACAGTGGATGAATTATGTGACAGAATGGTGCAGGAAGGGGTTCGCTGGGCCACAGTACCTGCTTTCAACTCTGAAAGACCTACCCAATTATTGCTATTCTACTGCCCAACAAATAATCTGCTATCCAAGAAGTGGCCAACTCCCTTTTGAGAAATGTTACTGAATTTGCTTTCTCGTGATTATTTTGAACAGCAGAACATCCTTGGAAACGTTCCAGTTCTCGAACGTAACTTCCATGTTGAAGGATGCTCCAAAGATTGTTATTTCCTTTTTCTGTACTGCAGTGTTAACTTGTTTGCCTTCAGGGCATTGCCATTTCCACTTAGTGTTCCAGATGATTTTTTTAAATTCTTTATTTCATCCTTAGTTATCCTCTTTAATAACTTCTCTTTTCTGTAATGTAGTGAGCATATTATTGAGTTCTTATGTTCAAAGCAATCGTGGTCTAATTTAATGTATCCTGTTGTTTGGAAATTGCTGCTAGTTCAGCATCAAGCACACTGGGGCCTTGGTTGCCCTCCTCCTTTGCGACTCATGGGCTTGGAAATGTTATACTAGTACTGTGTAAGATCTTTGATTCTTCTTAAATAAGAATACTAATAGTACCATCCAATGATGTGAAATGTGTGGCGTCACTATAGTCATCACGGTAGGTGGATTAAGCATTTTACAGAATAAATTTTTATTTCTGTTATATTCACCAGCAAAAGAATGGATAGGTGCTCATCAACATTTTTACACCTTTGAATAAAGATAAACTTTTGAACCTCTAGCTCCTCAACAAATCTTTTACTGTTTTGCTGGTTATAAGGTCTTACATATCTGCTTTTTATCTGCTGCTCTTTGCACTATTTGTGTTTTTCTTTATTTCTCTTCCCTTCCACGTTCACTGTGTATTTGATCTGTATTAATCATGGATTTGTCATGTGTGTAAGGCACATCTCAGTCTTAATATACAATCCAAGAGATGAAGTCTAAAGGTAATAAGCACATGCATGCACGTCTCTGATCTGTAAACTTTTATAGTTTAGTTTAGAGATACAACGTGGAAACAGGCCCTTCGGTCCACCGAGTATGCGCCAACCAGTGACCACCCATACATTAGTTCTACCCTACACACTAGGGACAATTTACAGTAACCAATTAACTAACAAACCTACACTTTTTGGAATGTGGGAAGAAAATCGAGCACCCGGAGAAAACCCACACAGTCACAGGGAGAATGTGCAAATTCTGTTCAGATTGTAGCCGTAGTCAGGATGGAACCCAGGTAGCAACTCTACTGCTGTGTTGCCCCTAAGCTTCTGCTTTTATTTTGCAGCTCTGAAATTCTATTTATACATATCACATTACCCATTGTACATTCTAAGTATCCTGATATTATATCCTATGTTATAGATTCTAGCTTTTTATTAGCTTTTGGCATTAGACGAACAGATCAAGTGTTCCTAACATTCTCTCTCCTACTTTCCACTAATAATAATAGCATTACTTTTGCTATCTTCCAATCTAGAAATGCAAACTTGTTAAAGTGATATTGTACTGCAACGTCCTTTAATGAAAAGTCAGGTAATGCAAAATCTGTTTGGCATGATGTATTTAGTAGTGAATAATGATAAATGAAATAAATTATGAAATTATACCATTGTTTTAAATGCAAGAGGGTGGCACAGTGGTAGAGCTGCTGCCTCTCAGAGCCAGAGACCCGGGTTCAATCCTGACCTCTGGTGTTGTCTGTGTGAACTTTGTACGTTCTCTGTGTGACCACGTGTTTTTCTCCAGGTTCTTCGGTTTCCTCCCACATTCCAAAGACGTACAGGCTTGTAGGTTAATTGGCTTTGGTAAATTGCTCCTTGTGTGTAGGGTGCGAAAGTTGGATAACATGGAATTAGCGTGAATGAGTGACCAATTGGTCTCAGTGGGCCGAAGGCCCTGTTTCCACACTATCTCTGAACTGAACTAAACCAAATAATAGCCAATCGGCTACCATTCTGGACTAGAAAACTAGTTTAAAAAAAACCTTTCTAAAGAAACATTTCATGGATCCTTTTGTCGATTAAACCTGAAAGTCTTCTTTCCCCTTTTGAAAAAATGCTAATCAAAAATGGATTGTTTTTTCGAAGAAGTGAACATTTGGATTTTGATGCGCTATAGGAAATCTGACTTTAAAAACATCTATTGAGCCTAGTTTAAACAATTTAGTTTAAAGAGTTACATCCAACTCTTCATCTCACTAGTCACAGACTTGGTGGTGAGGATAGAGGGTTTGAGCGAGAGCTCACATATGGTCACGTTGGCTTCTCATGTCTGCTCTTCTCACTACTGTGTGCAAACTTGTTATCAATGTGATCTGACACATTATAATAAATGCTCTCTATTGGGAATGAATTCTTCCACATCCAATTTTAAGTGACTTTGACAGAAAAGTGTTTCTTGAGTGTTATTAACATTGAATGATGGTGTCTTTTTAAGATAATTATTTTTTTGGCAAACGGTCAGAGTGCTACTGTTGAATGCTAATTTGCTGCCAAGGTATATATCAAATTCCAGCCTTGGAAGACAATGTTTGTTTGTTTTCAACATTTCTAGAAAAGTCATTAAGTTACCTTTTTTTAAAAAATATGTAGGAACTTTTCATGCAGAAGCTGTTCCAATGAGCTATCCTATGCAGAAGGAAAATTGATGTAGAGCTAAAAAGGTGAGTCCTGTTCAAGTGTTTGGTTGAGGTTGCGAGATTCACAAAAAGGATTTTTGAGAAGGAGATGGTATTAAAGTGCAGCCTGGTATTACATAGATATATAGAAAATAGATGCAGGAGTAGGCCATTCGGCCCCTCGAGCCAGAGCTGCCATTCAATGTTGTCATGGCTGATCATCCACAATCAGTACCCCATTCCTGCCTTCTCCCCATATCCCTTGATTTCGCTAGCCCTAAGAGCTCTATTTAACTCTCATTTCAATGCATCCATTGAGTCGGCCTCCACTGCCTTCTGAGGCAGAGAATTCCACAAATTCACAACTCTGTGTGAAAATGTTTTTCCTCATCTCAGTTCTAAATGGCCTACCCCTTATTCTTAAACTGTGGCCCCTGGTTCTGGACTCCCCCAAAATCGGGAACATGTTTCCTGCGTCTAGCGTGTCCAATCCCTTAATGATTTTATATGTTTGTATAAGATCGCCTATCACCCTTATAAATTCCAGTACTTAAATGCAGAATCTGACCTTGTGCATATGAGGAAGGAGAATATTGCCAAGGATGGAATATTGGATGGTCAAGAGAAGGAACTGCTGATAGAGATGCTCCAGTAATAATTAAATATATTTGAGTAGCTTGGCGTAGTCAGCCAGAGAAAGAAGAGAATACAGAAGGTGAATCTGGACGGACTGACTATTTCTCCAAGATTGAGATCACTAGTTCTTTAGACTTCCACAGTTGAGAATAGAGGAATAAGTAGAAATGCAGTGGCTTGTGGGGGTGGTGGGAAGGGATGCACAAAGTAATTATGTCAAGCAGCACCTATGAAGGCAAAGGAATAGTTGATGTTTTGTGTCGAGACCCTACATCATAATTTCTCTAGAATTGTTTTCAGTTATAACGTAAAGGTGCATCACATGTAAAGATATAAACAGGATTTTTTTTCCTTTCTATAACGAGACTAATATAAATAGTCTGGAAGTAGCTAAACACTCAATCATCTTTCAGTTTTTGATATTTTAAACATTTTTATTTCTCTTCTGACATTTGAGGTTTTAACAGATCTGTGCAAAATCTGATTCTTTGTCCTATCCTGATAAGCCTTAAATCCACTGGTGTTTCTCTGCCACTTTCTGATTAAAAAGAAAAGGTCAGTATTTAGCTGCAATCTGGTGGAAATCTTTAATAACATACTATTCAAGATTTGTATTGAAGATTGTATTTTAAGATTTATGGACAAGTTCTTTCTTGGTGTGGAAAAAAAAACTAGTCATTTTCGATAATACATTTGAGCTTAAGTACCTCTTATTTTTTTTTCTTATTTCAGATGATTGGTTTTACCTCCTGCATTTACAATGTATTTGTTTTGGCCGTTGCCTCATTTTTTATTCCAGCTGATGTAAATGGTTTCAGAGGTAAGCTTGTTGCCTTTCTTAAAAAGAAGACGCCATTAAAATTTGTTTTTGATGAACTAATTATCAATGAAGCAAGAAGTGTGTTGCCTTTGTGCCTTAAGGAGTGGCTGTAGAGTTGATCAGATGTTTGGTCTTTCCACCATCCAAACCGCAGCTTGATACAGGATAAGCGAAACCACTACATTATTAAAGTTAATGAAAATCTTGCACAAGGCACGACTGATTGGCCTTGGGGGCAGAAGTAGGATGAAAGGAATGCACATTGAGTATGCTTCTATAGTTCCTCACAGACTGAAAAGTGGTTTAGGTGAGATCATGAAAAGGGCAATATAAATATAGCCTTTTCACCTTTGTATAATATCATCCTGGGAAAATTCCAATGAAGTGAAATGTACAAGTAGTTCTGCTATAATGCAATAGTTGCATTTATTCCAAATAAACCGTACATTATAGAAAATTGTGTTACAACAGCAAATTTCAATAAAGTCATAACTGATAGAAGAATTATGCCATTCGACCGATACTTCCTCTCCACATCCACTCTATCCAAGCCTTTCACTATTCTGTATGTTTTAATAAGGTCCCCCCCTCATTCTTCTAAACTCCAGCGAGTACGGGCCCAGTGCTGACAAATGCTCATCATAGGTTAACCTACTCATTCCTGGGATCATTCTTGTAAACCTCCACTGGACCCTTTCCAGAGCCAGCACATCCCTGGAGCCTCAGCATTACATCTCTATTTTTGTATACAAGCCCTCTTGAAATAAATGCTAGCATTGAGTTTGCTTCCTTTACTACCGATTCGACTTGCAGATTAACTTTTTGGGAATCCTGCACCTGCACTCCCAAGTTCCTCTGCACCTCTGAGTTCTGGATTCTCTCCCCATTTAGAAAATAGGCGACGCCTTTATTCCTACTACCAAAATGCATGACTCTACACTTTGCTACACTATATTCTATCTGCAACTTCTCTGCCCACTCTCCCAACCTATCCAAGTCCTTCTGCAGAGTCCCTGGTTTCGCAACACTACCTGCCCTTCCACCTATTTTCGTATCATCCACAAACTTGGCCACAAAGCCTTCAATCCCCTCGTCCAAATCATTAATATACAATGTGAAGAGCAGCGGTCCCAGCACCGAGCCCTGTGGAAATCGGCTTGTCACTGGCAGCCAACCAGAAAAAAACCCCTTTATTGCCACTCTTTGTCTTCTGCCATCCAATCAACCTGCTATCCATACTAGAGGGGGGAACAAAGGAGGTTACGTTTTTTTTAATAAGTATATTTATTTTTGTTACTGTAAACTATAAATAAAAGCTGTCTGCAATGTTGTTCCAGAGTGTTTAATTGTCATGTGTACTGAAACAGAACAATGAAATTCTTACTTGCAGCAACATAACAGTTTTTCTTGATAACACAAAAAAAGCAATAAGTTAAACTAAACACAATTTAGTGAAAAACAAAACCCCAAAGTCCTTAGTGCAACCAAAACAGTTTGTAATTTAGTTGGTATTTGTAGTGTCTAAGAACCTGATGATTGTTAGGAAGCAACTGTTTCCTGAAGCTGGTGGTCATGGTTTTCAGACTTCTATACCTTCTTCCCAGTGGTACGAGTGAAATGAGAGCATGGCCTGGGTGGTGTGGTCCTGGATGATGCTGGATACCTTTTCTCGGCTGCACCTCCTATGGATCTTATAAAATATTGTTGCACGTATCAATAGAAGCAATCACTTATCAATTTCAGTGGCCTCCATCTGTGAAAGCAGCAGCTATGTTCTTAAGAGACTGCAGAGAGATTATAGAGAAACCATTTTTTTTTTGTCTCTCAAGGCCACTGATTGTCAATTTCCAGAATGAATTGTGAGTGATTCTCTCATTTCTGATTGAAATCATGCAAAAAACTATTGGGCTCATGTAATAAAACTTGTGAATCCTAATTCATCAATCATGTTACATCCAATTCACCATGTGGAAAAATACATTACAGCAAAACTATCTGTACTTGGTTGAAAGTCCAACCGATTTAATAGAATATGATTCATAAGGGTAGATACAAAATGCTGGAGTAACTCAGTGGGACAGGCAGCATCTCTGGAGAGAAGGAATTCCTTCTCTCTAGAGATGCTGCCTGTCCCGCTGAGTTACTCCAGCATTTTGTATCTACCTTCGATTTAAACCAGCATCTGCAGTTCTTTCCTACACATGATTCATAAGGTGTTGCGTTAAGAATTCTCGCTGACTTGTCATGTTTGTTGTTTTAAAAATATTTTTTGAGAAGCTTCTGCTAATTTGTGCATATAAACATAATTAAGTATATACTGGTTGTTTCTAATAAATATTAGCATTTAGTATAAGCTTTAGTCGATTTGAATGACCGTTTAAAATGTTGGTTCATCTGAAGGGAGTTTTGACAGCAAACATTGTAAATTATGTGCTCATTGGAATATGATCTGTGCCATATTTTCAGTTAATGGATGTTGCAATGCAGATTTTATTTTTGCTAGTAATTAGGTCCTGTGTTAGGACAGGTTTCTACTCTGGACTGTTTTCTAATCTGATGTGCCACCCTGTTCAATGTTATACATTGATTAACTCTGGTAGTGTTCAAAATAAGTGTTACAATGGAAATACGTAACATTTTGTCTCACGATTGTGAGTAGAGGGTGCATATATAAATGGCCTACTTAGATTGCTATGATGTCAAGTGCCCGTAATCTATGTTTGTATAACGTCGGCATGAGTAACGTGCAATAACCAGTCCTACAGATTGCAAGATGGAGAAATAAATCTCTGGAGTAATTGTTTATCTTTGTTCTCCTAGACGTATTGTATGGAAGAATAGGAACAGATATTACCTTGATGTGCAATGCTGCAAATGGCAGGTACTCATAAATACTGGTTAACCATGGATCTGTGTAAAAAGTGACTTTATTTTAAATTTCCTGCTTTGAGTCAAGTTTTGTGTTTTTGGCATTTTGCAATGTTTTCTCAGTTGACTGTGTATCAAGACAAATATCGTATTATTTAATCTTTTGGCTAAGATTAGCAAATCTAAACACCACATCCTTTGTTCATAGCATGCCCGTAATGTTTTAGAAATACAGCATGGAAACAGGCCCTTTTGTCACACCGAGTCCAGGCCAACCAATGATCATCCACTGTTATCAAATTTATTCCACTTTTGCGTTAGGGCTGGATTAGAGTTGCAATGTTGTAGTGATGTAGAGGAGAAATACATACCCTTGCAAGAAAAGGGATAAGAGGCCTGAAGTTCAGCATGATGTTCCACAAGATGCTATGATGTCCAGTTCATACTAAAGATGGCTAGATAGTGGGATGAAATCTATCGTGGGGAACTAAATAATGGTGTAGGGCAAAGGGAATGTAGTCAGTGTAGCCATCTGGAATATGGGAGGAAACCGGAGCATCTGGAGGAAACCCACACGGTCAAAAGGAGAATGTACAAACTCCACACAGACAGCAGCCAAGGACAGGTTCGAACCCTGGTGTCTGGTGCTGTGAGGCAGCAACTCTATCAGTTACAAACAAATTTCAGAGCTGACATGTGAAATTTGGATACTGGTACACTGGATGTGTTCAAGAGAGAGTTGGATATAGCTCTTGGAATCAAGGGATATGGGGAGAAAGCAGGAACAGGGTACTGATTCTGAATGATCAACCATGATCATATTGAATGGCAGTGCTGGCTCGAAGGTCCGAATGGCCTACTCGTGCAGCTATTTTCTATGTTTCTATGATCAAATAAAATGTGAAGTCGAAGGGATGTTAACGTGATCGGTCAAAGTGATGGGATTTAAGTGTTTTTAAAAGTGGAACCGTTTGGGGAATAAGTCTTAAACATTTGAAACAACACAGGTGGGATAAATGGGCAGGGATGCACTAGTGGAACAAATGGAATAGAGATATTGCGGCTGGAGGGTATACAACGCTGGAGGGAGATGTGAAGAATGGTGGGATGAGTTTACTAAGGAGTCTAAGTTTTTATTTGAAAGGCAACAGATTTGCTGCAGCTCATCAAGGACTAGATTTTGTGTTAAGATAGAAACAAAATGCAGGAGTAAGCTTGTGCAGCTCTGGAAAAAAAGAATAGGTGGCATTTGAGACTGAAACCCTTCTTCAGGCTCAGCTCGGTCTGTAGAAGGATTTCGACCCGAAACGTCACCTATTCCTTTTCTCCAGAGATTCTGCCTGACCCGCTGAGTTACTCCAGCAATTGTGTCTATCTTTGGTGTAAACCAGCATCTGCCGTTCCTTCCCACAGGTTTTGTAGTAATGTGGTTTATTGATGGCAAAATAAGTTAGTGATTTTTGGGAGCATTAGGGCTGGATTAGAGTTGCAATGTTGTAGTGATGTAGAGGAGAAATACATACCCTTGCAAGAAAAGGGATAAGAGGCCTGAAGTTCAGCATGATGTTCCACAAGATGCTATGATGTCCAGTTCATACTAAAGATGGCTAGATAGTGGGATGAAATCTATCGCGGGGAACTAAATAATGGTGTAGGGCAAAGGGAATGTAGTCAGTGTTACCCTAAAGTTCTCCAAATTAGGACATTGGTCGGACAACCTGACGGTACAGTAGTCACTGTGTACGCAGGTGTGTGTGTGTGTGTGTGTGTGTATACACATGTCTGGATGCAAACCTGTCGCAGTGTCGGAGGTTCAACGGGTAGATGAACGCTGTATTCATTTTGCAGTAAGATAAACATGGTTTGTATGGCTATATTGGTATAGATAGGAATGGAACCTTTATAAATAGGAAAGAAAGGATGAAGGTAGTTTCACAGAGGATTAGTACTGAAGGATTGGATGTAGTCATCTGCATCAGCCAATAAGGAGAGTAACATAGAACAGTACTGGCCAAGAACAGGCTCTTTGGCCTGCAATGTCTGTGCTGAACCTGATGCCAAGACCAAACCTTATCTGCCTACATATAATCCACATCTCTCAGGTTCCTGCATATCCATATGCCTACCCAAAAGTCTCTTAAATGCCACTATCATATCTGCCTCCAGCAGTGCATTCCAGGCACTCACCACCCTCTGTTTAAAAAAAACAACAACAAAAAACTGTCCCACACATCTCCATCTTTGATCGGACTTTACTTTGAACTAAACGTTATTCCCTTTTGTAACTATACATTGTAAATGGCTCGATTGTAATCATGTATTGTCTTTCCACTGACTGGGTAGCACGCAACAAAAGCTTTTCACTGTACCTCAGTACACATGACAATAAACTAAACGGATTTGCCACCCCACTTTATAACTATGTCGTTTGGTATATGATATTTCCATACTAGGAGAAAGGTTCGATCCTGTCTCCCATAATTTTATATACTTCCATCTGGTCTCCCCGCAACCTCCGACATTCCAGAGAGAACAATCCAAGACCGTCCAACTTTTCCTCGTAGCTAATACCTGCTAATCCAAGCATCTTTCTGGTGAACTTCCTCTGTAATGTTGCACCCAGAACTGAGGATAAGTTGCGGATAAGAGTGAGTATCAAATTTGCGTCTTTAGGTTCAGGTGAAGTCATTTTAGTTAGGGCCAACTACATTGTCATAGATTGGTTGAAGAAATTTAAATAAGGACTAAGAAACATGAAAATACTTGAAAAGAAGTGACTTTTCAATGAATTGTAATAGGAGATAATTAAGATTAAAAGGCCTGTGAATGTTGTTTTTAAGAGTGGTGTGGTCAATGTTTGAGCCACATACTAATGCTAATCTGTTTCTCTTGACATTTGTGCTGTGTCAGTCTATTTTTAAAGATGGTGATAATAAAAGGGGTACGCAGTAATGTGTTGGCAGTGAAAAACCTCTTTGGATATGTCTTCTCCAAAATAGAATAGGAGATCATGTTAAGTGCTGACAGGAATTCAAGACTAAAGCTTCATTATTAGTTCTCCTTTTCTTGCTTATTTATTACTCACCAATGTGGTTTAGGAATATTGTTTACCAACAGCATTGACTTTCTTGGGCTTGTGAGACTTAATTTCCATGGGTTTATGTATTGAAGTGAGCCAGGACAGGCCTTTAGAAAATGCTGGCAAAGCAATTCAATGGCATATGTTAACCCAAACTGGTTGCAGAGAAAAATGAAAGAAAAGCAGTCTTTGCTGGAAGCTTTACACAAAGAACTTTAATTTCCTGTTCACCAAGTTCCCAATTACAGTTTTGTGGCTGATCTGTCGTATAGGTCTATATGCTGTCTATACCCTCATTTTAAATTCTAGGTTCCTGAATATCATCATTTCTAATTGCATCTCTTCTGCATTCCTAAATTGGAGTTCCTACCTTGAACCCACATCTTTATCTACCTCGGTTTTGATTGTTGGACCACCTTCCTTTAAGTCCTCTTTTAAGTCAACTGGCCAAATTTCTTCATTTAGAGCTGTTTGTAAATATGTTCCATATTAGATTTGTGAAATATCTTAGCCAGCCATGATATTTTGCAGTTGTGATAAATTGTAGAAATACAATTCTTTTGTGAAATGTTTTTACTCTGGTTATTTTTGGAGCGAGGGCAATTGCACTTTTAATTCCAATCTTCAATTGGTTATTAAAATTATTTCCAGTTTTGATTCAGACTATCATTTTGGATAAGAACACTGAACAAAAGGTATTCAAATGCATCTTCAGATTTAGCAGTAATTTAAATCCTAGTTGGTTTACAAAAAAACTCATCAAGATGAATGAATATTTTGGAATTGTGATATTTTGTATATGACAATAATGATTAAATTGGAGCTTAAAGCATTCATTAAATATCATGGGGAGGGTAATTATGGGGTTAGATGGGGAAGGAGTGTGAAAGTAATAAGCTTGATGTGTGCTAGCAATGCCCCTTTCCTAAAAACCTCTTATGAAACCAGGGGTGACATAGCTGATTGAATCATATTTATTTCAGTGAATTTTGGCAGTAGGTAAATTCAATTTGATGAAAATATATATTTTGAGTTTAGTTACTCAATATCCAACCCGTGACTTGTTTTGAAGATTTGTGAAAAGATAGATATGTGGATCTTTACACAGTCTTGGCGAGAGCAGACCTTGCTCACTTGTGCCAAAGCAGAAAAGTAAACAGTTTATCATTTTGTCTACAAACGTGGCAGGGAAAACACTATAAACCTACAGATAAGGAGTATAAATATATGGGTAAATTAATAAATCGGAATAGTTTAGTTTAGTTACAGCATGGAAACTGGCTCTTTGGCTCACCGAGTCCGCACCGACCAGCAATCCCCGTACACTAACACTATCGTACACACTAGTGACAATTTACAATTTGTACTGAAGCCTGTTAGTCTGCAAGCCTGTACATCTGTTGTGTGGTAGGAAACTGGAGCTCCTGGAGAAAATCAGCGCAGGTCACGGGACGAAAGCACAAGCTCCACACAGACAAACACACGCAATCAAGATCGAACCTGGATCTCTGGCATGAAAAGGCAGCAACTCTACCGCTGTGGCACCGTGCCCCTCTTTTCTCTTGCCTATTCAAAAGGGCGGCACGGTGGCGCCGCGGAAGAGTTGCTGCATAAAGCGCCAGAGACCCGGGTTCGATCCTGGCTTCGGGTGCTTGTCTGTATGGAGTTTGTGCATTATATCCGTGACCTGCATTGGTTTTCGACAGGAGCTCCGGATTGCTCCCACACACCAGATGTACAGGTTTGTAGGCTAATTAGCTTGGTATAATTGTAAATTGTCCCTAATATGTATTATACAGGGATCACTGGTTGGCCTGGACTCGGTGGGCCAAAGGGCCTATTTCCATGTTGTATCTTTAAACTAAACTAAAATAACTTTCTAGCAAAGCTGCAAAAGATTTTTCAAAAGTTCAAGATAACTGATATTCCAGTCAACGTGATAATAAGCTTTCTGGAAGAAATAAAATTGCTAATTATTGTTGCCTATAGGTAAAAGTTGCCATGGGATCAATGTTTTGAAATACTGTTTCTCTCTTGACATTTGATGCATGCTGTAAATTATTTCTTTATGTGACTTTAACAGGATTGTTCAGTGGAAAGTTAATGGGAGCCTAGTGGTCCAAACAAACAGTACCAAAGTACAAAATGGAAACCTCCTACTGTTAATGGCAAGCTTGCCTATGGAAGGAAACTATAGTTGTCACGGCGAAGCTGGGGAAATGTTGCATTCAACTCAATTAAAACTTGGATGTAAGTAAAGTTTATAATTTGATAACTGTCCGTCATAAACTTGGAATGCACATTTACAATGCGTTTTCCAATCTGTAAATGAATAAATGCAGAATCTATTGAGGCTTTTGTGGGAATTATAGATAAAGCAATTTAAGTCATACAAGCCATATTAATGCCTGGGAGTATTGTATTTACTTTTTGCAATACAATTATTTTTTTTATTGAAGAATTTCTGCAGTAATTGGGATATTGCATTTTCCAGGGAGATTTTGAGCAAACACTTGAATCCTTTCCATAGTCTGCCTGGTAATGCCTGAAAAGTTCCAAATAGTGCATTCTGCATCAGGAGTCTGGTTTCAGGTTTAAGATATTAATTTTAAGATCAGGACTATCTGCAGCAGACTTGTCAAGGCATCAGTGCTATCATTGCGAAGGAAGGATAAGTGAACCAACATCAATCTCAACTTCCCCAATATTAAAACCCTGGTTGGACAAAGTTGTTTCCATCAGGCATGGGATAAGGTTATCGTGTGGACGGAGGAAGACATTCAAGGAAGTGTTCAAAACTTCCTTGGGGGGTGTGGGAGTAGAGGTGCAGACCACACTTGTGAGAATCCCTAGTCCATAACAGGTTAAAGTGAAGTAGGTGCATTTGGGACGGTACTTTAAAAAAAAAAAAAACTCATTGTACATTGAGCACACATAAACAGCAGAAGGAGAGTGCAACTTCACAAACTACAGGTTCCGAGGCACATATCTGGAAGAGTCTACAGTTCCCATATTGGACTGATCAGTTGTGTCAGAATCCATAGAACTGGAGTGATCAGGTAGAATGGTCATATTTATTTTCGGTGATGGAAAAATTTCAACTGGGGGAGAAGTACTGCACATGGGTTAAACTTATATATTCTAACCCAACAGCTAGAATATTAACAAACCAAATGTTATCAACTAAATTTAATCTTTCTAGAGGTTGTAGACAAGGATGCCCGCTATCCCCATTATTATTCGCCCTTGCAATTGAACCATTAGCAGAAAGTGTTAGAGCCCATCCAGAAATATACGGGTATAATACTAAAGACACAATGAATAAAATCTCTTTATATGCAGATGATGTATTAATATATATTACAAAGCCAGAAACTAGTATTCCAAACCTATTAAATCTAATAACTTAATTTGGTCTGTTTTCGGGATATAGAATTAATTAGAATAAAAGTGAAATCATGCCAATAACGGAACTCAATTTACACACACTACAACAATCCCCTTTTAAAATAGTTAAGGAAAAACTTAAATATTTAGGAATTTATGTAACTAAGACACATACTTCTTTATTTAAATTAAACTTCCCACCTTTACTGAATAAACTACATTCAGTATTGGAAAACACTTCCTATTTCAATGTTTGGTAGAATTAATGCTATAAAAATGATCTTTTTACTGCAATTATTGTATCTATTCCAAATTTTTTTATTTTTTTTAAAGTCGATTCCATTGTTACAAGCTTTATTTGGGATTATAAGAATATAGAATAAGCAAAAAACATCTATGTAAATCAAAGACAAATGGAGGTTTAGCCTTACCAAATTTTTTGTTTTATTTTTGGGCAGTCCATATTAAAAACATGAATTTCTGGCTGGAAGAAATGGATCAGCAACCAGATTGGTTAAGGATGGAAAAGGAAGACTGTTTGCCTTTTGAAATTGGTTCGATTATGTTTGCTCCCAAAAAACTGCACAAAAAAACCTATAGGGAAAACCCTATAATATACAGTGGTATACGAATCTGGAAACAATTAAAAAAGACTTTAAAATTGGATAATATATCACTCTGTTTCCCCATTGTAAACAACCCTTTATTTAAACCCTCCATATTGGATAAAGGTTTTACACAATGGAAAATTTATGGAATTAAAAAGATGGGACATCTCTATAGGAAAGGCATTTTTCTTTCATTTCAGGAGTTAAAACAGATTTACGGATTACACTCAAATAACTTTTTCAGATATCTACAACTTAGAGATTACGTTAAATATAATACACAAGATTATAGGACTAGGGAACCAGAAATCCTTGATGAATGTTTGAATAAACATCCTAATACAGAAAAATTAATAACTTATATTTACAATACCCTCTTAGATAGCGAGGTCCAATCGATGGAATTATATAGATATACATGGGAAAATGAATTAAGCCAACCTATAACGAAAGATATTTGGGACGAAAGTCTACAATATATACATTACTGCTCGTTAAATGCCAGACATGCCTTAATACAATTTAAAGTATTACACAGATTACATTGCTCTAAAACAAAACTAAATAGAATCTTCCCACATATCTCTCCTATCTGTGATAAATGTCAGCATCTAGAGGCTAACTTAACGGATACTTTTGTAAATTGTATAAAAATCAAAAATTTCTGGATTGATATTTTTAGAATAATTTCTGAAGTTTTTAATACCCAATTGGATCCCGACTCAAAACTAATAATACTAGGAATATCAGAACAACGTCTAACACTCACAACAAGCCAAAGAAACTTTCTCGACTATAGTATAATAACTGGGGGAAAAAATTAATATTAACATTTTGGAAAGGCCCTATAACCCCCACAATTAAAATGTGGATTATGGAAATGTCGGAGACCCTACACTTGGAAAGAATTAGACTTGTCAATGGATAAACAAGAACTTTTTGTCAGAATATGGTCTCCATTCATTGACTATTTGAAGGGGTAGATTGGTTCAGCACGGGAACCTAACTGAAGCTTGAACTCAGGATTAGATGAAAAGTTATACTTTATAATTTATGAACCTATCTCCAATGTTGTATTATTAGTAAATTATTCCATTCTTTTTTATCATGCCATTTGTTTTTTTTCTTTCTCTCTTACTCTCTATCTATAAAAAAAAAAAATAGAAGCAGAACCAATTCACAACTAATAATATTAATAATGTACGACTGATATACATGAAATGTTTTTATTATGATATGTGCTTGCTTCTAATAAAAATATAATACAAACATTTTAAAAAAGAACTGGAATGGAAGTTAGTTACCTTCAAACATTTTTTAAAAATTGCCAAGTAGACACTAAGGCTAGGTAGGCCACATGCTGGATAATTCCTGTGATTGCCAGTGTATATAGTATTAGTACCAGAGCAGCAACCAGTTCAATGCAGCTGGGGTCCAATGTGTGTTCCTTCAGGAAGCTGGAACATGGTTTGTTATTTGTAGCACTCCTCAGTCTGCATGTTGAGGAACTGACACTTTCCTGCAAGTGATTACATGTGCCCATCTATGCTCGCCTTCTGGTTTTCAAGCAGAATAAGCTGCAAGGTGAGCCAAGATCAACTTAATAGGTAAGTGGTTTATTTTTGTTTCGATTTTCTGGTGGTAATTTTACATTTTCTTTAGTATTTAAGACACTCCTTAATATAATTTAAATGCCGACTCGAAGCACTTAGCCTTTTTCCTCTAATTATTTCTAGGATTTTACTTCAAATTATTACATTTCAGTTGATCAAGTATTGCTTTCTTAAATCAGAAGTTTCCTGTAACTACCATACTTTGGATTTTGGAAAAACTCTGAATTGTTTTCTTTTCACAATCAGATCCTCCAAGTAAGCCATTGGTGTACTGCGAGGCTCAAAATTTTTACAGAATTTACTGCTCTTTGGAAAAGAGTCACAAGGAATTCTTTCCCACCAGTTACATTGCAACCTATAGGTAAGATGTCTTCACAAATCTGCACTGAATTATATCTGATTGTAATGCTACACTTCTATTTGAATGTTACTGTTCCTGGAGTCACTTAAGACAGAAACAGCCCTTTGGCCCAGTGTGCCCACTCTGAGCTTTTTGCCCATCTATACTAATCTCTTTTGCTCACATGTGGACTATATCCTCTGCCTTACCTATGTTTTAATCTAAATGCCTTGTGTGTAGTAATTGTGTCTGATTCCACCAGCTTTCCTCGTGGTGATTACCGGAATGTTGTTTACTTCAATGTTCCTGCACATCGGTCCATAATTTTCAGTGAGGCATAGATTAATTATTTTTCAAAGAAAGTGCAGGAATATGAGTCAGGACATAATGACTAATTTGCCAGTTGGAAAACGTTCCATTGATGTTATGTTAATAGATCCTAAAAGACAGCAATTAAAATGACTTATTATGAGACCAAGACAATCTATCATTTACCCAGGTCATGCACTTCATACTTTTTACTTTACTGATTTTATTTTCCATTTTTGAGTCAAGTTCATGTAGGGGAAACTCTTTTGGGCTCTTGCTCCCCAAGTAGTCCAAGGTCACCATAATTTAATTTTGAATTGGTATTTTTTTAATAACAAAAAAATAAGGGAGAATTAATCAGATAATATGAATTGTTGGATTGGTCTCGGTCTGTGCCTGTGCCAGCCCCAATGCTGCAACATATCTCTATAACCACTGCATATTTATGAGGCGTTGCAAGTGGTGAATAGGCCTCAGAAAGTGGGTACCAAGGAACCACCCACACACTGTACTGATCAAAGGCTTTTTCAATGTTTGCACATTAAGATAATTGTTTTAATTCTTTAATGGTTGTTTGCTCCCATTTAAATGGATGGGGCTATGCCAGATGTGCCAGCTGTGGCTGGAGTACGGTGCCTGGGCCAGGTGTGAGAGTGTCTAGACCCTTTAGTGCAGTAACCTATGCAAACTACCTGGACACAGTAGTGAATCCAGAGGTGGAGCAAAGTGTCAGATGCACACAAGTCAGGAATGTGCCTGTCTAAACTCAAGTTCTTTTCCAGCAGTATCCCTGCATTGGAATTTGGTATTGCAGTCACATGTACTGCTGCTAGCCAGTGGCTCCTCGTTGACTAGCTGGCTGGCTGTCAACAAGTTGGGTAGCTTGGAAAGTATGTGTGCTCAGTGGTTCCTGAACATTGAGAGCAATCTATTTCAAAATATGCAGACTGGGCGGTCACGGTGGTGCATTGGTAGAGTTTCTGCCTTACAGCGCTTGCAGCGCCGGAGACCCGGGTTCCATCCTGACTACGGGTGCTGTCTGTATGGAGTTTGTACGTTCTCCCTGTGACCATGTGGGTTTTCTCCGAGATCTTCGGTTTCCTCCCCCACTCCAAAGACATACAGGTTTATAGGTTAATCGGCGTGGTATAAATGTAAATTGTCCCTAGTGGGTGTAGGAAAGCGTTCATGTGCGGGGATTGCTGGTCGGCGTGGATTCTTTGGCCCGAAGGGCCTGTTTCCGTGCTGTATTTCTAAACTAAAGTTATATAACACGGAAACAGACCCAACCTGACCATGCCAACCAAGATGCTCCATCTAAGCTGGTCCAATTTCCTGTGTTTTGCTTATATCCCTTTGAACCTTTCCTGTCCATAATTTGAAAATATGTGGAGTTCAGTGTACCATTGATTCAATCTCAGGAAATCTAAAGAACAGGACTATGTCATTTTGTTGCTACCAACTTTCTAGCTGTTTCTTTGCAATACTTTATACATTTAATTCATATATTGCAACATTTATTCTTTAACAGGTGTTATGGATATTTCTTGAATTTTAAGGGTCCATCAAAGATCATGTATCATATTGCAAAATATAGTGTCTCCAGATACACAGGACAAGATGTTAAAAATCCAAAGTGCCAAATGCCAACTTGCTCCCTGTGGTGATGGGAGCCTTAGGCACACACGTATGCTCCTCCGATGTTGAGAAATGCTAGGCAGACACGTCATTGGGGTTATCAAATGGGCACCTACTTTCATTGACGTTTCGCTGATTGAACCCACGACGTCTCCAGTAGGCTCAGCGGTGTATTCTGGCGTCCCAGAACCACCCCGCTCTGCATCTTAGTCGGTTATTTGGGAGACCAAATGGGGTCTTTCCTCTTCAGCCAGAGCCACTGGCTACTCCGCTCTGCCACCCGTGATGTTTCTTTGTTGGCCTGGCGTAGGGCTTGTCCGCTGATCCCCAGGTCCTTCATCAGTCTTAAGGTAGATGTTGCCACGAATCCTCGACATCCAACTTCTACCGGGCAGATCTTAGCTCTCCAGCCCTGCTGTTCTGCCTCCGCTGCAAGCTCTGTATATCGCAGTTTCTTTCTTTCGAAGGCTTCCTGCACAGCATCCTCCCAAGAGACTGTGAGCTCCACAAGATACACCATGCGCTGAGAGTTCGACCAGAGCACAAGATCAGGCCTCAAGTTGGTGATGGCTATCTCTGATGGAACTGTAAGCCGTTGGTCCACATCCACCAGCAACTGCCAATCCCGGGCTGCCTCCAGCTGTCCAAGCCTGGTCCTTGGTGGAATTTTCCATTGCCTTTGTTCCCCCCACCCCCCCCCTCCTGCTTTCCAGAGTCGCTGCCAGGCATTTGAACACTTGATTATGTCTCCAGGTGTACCGTCCTTGGGAGAAGCTTACTTTACACCCAGTGAGGATGTGCTTAAGCGTGGCTGGTGTTGAACTCAGGGGGCATGATGGATCTTCGCCCAGCCATTGGTTGAGATTTTTTGGGCTAGGAAGGACATCATAGGTTGCCCGAATGAGGAAACTTATCCTGCTCGCCTCCAACTCCCACATGTCCTTCCAGCTGAACTTCCTCTTTTCCACACCCTCCCATCTCATCCACTGGCCCTGTTTAGCTTGCGACACAGCCATTAACTATTGATTAAAATTTGCAGTTTACAATATTTTAGGTATTATTTGGGTTTAAAAAATATATATTTGTTTTTTAGGGATCCGGAGAGCAACGTTTGGAATTGCACGACACATGTACCTAGTAATATTTGTCAAATAGACAATCCTGAATTATTTTCACCCATCCCATATGTAATAAATATAACGGCTGTCAATCCAGTTGGCCACAGGACCACACTGTTAGAAATTTTAACACCAGACATTGGTAAGTAATTTTGTTTGGCTAAAATGCATACTTAAACAGTAAAAACAGTTGAACTTCCAATGATAAAAGTCGGCTAACATGAGTACAACAGTGATAAAATGGAAACTTTGTTAGCTACACTTTGAGTCAAATTATTGAGGAAAGAAAAGCAGGTGAATAATAATATTATTGCACAGGAAGGAACTGCAGATGCTGGTTTACACCAGAGATGGACACAAAATGCTGGAGTAACTCAGCAAGACAGGCAGCATCTCTGGAGAGAGGGAAGGGTGTCGTTTCAGGTCGAGACCCTTTAGACTGAGAGTCGGGGAGAGGGAAACTAGAGGTATGGGAGGGTACAAAGGATAGATCAAAGCAAACGATGATCAAGGAAATGTCGAATGGTTCATTGTTGGTTGAGGGGAAGATGACAATGAGATATACAAACAGTAAAATTAATCAGGAGGACAGTGAAGCTAGTAGGAAAACTAGGGTGGGGAGGGATGGAGAGAGAGGGAAAGCAAGGGTTACTTGAAGTTAAATAAATCAATATTCATACTGCTGGGTTGTAAGCTGCCCAAGCTAAATGAGATGTGCTGTTCCTCCAATATGTGTTCGGCCTCATTCTGACAATGGTGGAGGCCCAGGACAGAAAGATCAGTCTGAGAAGGGGAATTAAAGTGTTTAGTAACTGGGAGATTGCGTAGGCCCAAGCGCATTAATTACTAATATTGATAGGTATAATTTGTGGGAAGGATAGAAATGGCTGAGACTGGAATAAGATGTCCAATGGGAGAAAGTGTCAATGTTTTGGTGTACTTGATACTCATTGTACTCGATGCAATTATTTCAAAAGAAAATACGATAGATTTTTAATTCAAAATATTAAAAAAGACTAAACAAATTTGGTACCATTTTTCGAGAGAAAGCTACTGTTTCAAGTTGATAGATTTTCATGAGAACAGGGAAAAGTTTTATTAAAAAATAATTTAAAAAGAAATGCAAAGAAAAGTGAAGATAACCAGAAGGTAAGTCTGTGCTAGATTGTTGTAAAACTGGCAAGAATGATTGCATGGCAAATTAAGTGTACACTTCCATTCTGCTGCTTGTCACTTACTTTCTGTATCTTCATCTGGCCTGTGACATTGTCCTCCTGGGTGGTTCCAGTGAATACTCCAGAAAGAATACCATGTCTCACCTTCCCAGCTGGCCGATGAACGGTCGCCACTGCCATGAGACAGTGAAGAAGAGAATGGAGAAACATGAGCAGCTTGGGAGAAAAGTAGGGAAGGTGCCAGAGAAGGTTTAGGGAGGTGGGCTAAAATTGTCTGCGACCTATGTGGGGATATGATTGCAGGCTGGGTAGAGCAATTGATTGTATGGAGGTATCCAACTGTTGGACAGGCTGGCAGTTTTCCTAGGGTCTGGTGTACGAACATTTTGTTCTCCTTTGCCTTTACAGAATGCTAGGAAGAAAAATTCCTTAAAATTCTTTAAAGAGTACTAGACCGGCTCGGACTTTATTCCTTGGAGTGCTGGTGACTGAGGAGTGATCTTACAGAAGTGTTTAAGACCATGAGGGAAGAGATGGGGTGAATGCACAGTCTTTTATCCAGAATAGGGGAATCAAGAACCAGAGGACATAGGTTTAAGGTAAGATGGGAATGATTTTAATAGAAACCCATCAGGCTACTTTTTCACACAGGGTGGTGGGTATGGAACAAGCTGCCAGAGGGGGTAGCTGAGGCAGGTACTATAATAACATTTAAGAGACATTTTGACTAGTACATCGATAGACGTTTTGAGGGATATGGCCAAACACGGGCAAGCTCTTGGGGCTAAAGGAATCAAGGGATATGAGGAAAAAGCAAGAGTCATAGAGCGAGTGACTCGGTGTGGAAACAGGCCCTTCGGCCCACTTGCCCACATCGGCGAACGTGTCCCACCCGCTTCACTAGTCCCACCTGCCTGCGCTTGGTCATATCCCTCCAAGCTTGTCCTATCCATGTACCTGTCTAACTGATTCTTGGATGTTGGGATAATCCAAGCCTCAACTACTTCCTCTGGCAGCTTGTTCCACCCTTTGCGTGGAAAAAGTAACCCCTCAGATTCATATTACATCTTTTCCCCTTCACCATTGAACCTATGTCCTCTGGTCCTCGATTCACCTAATCTGGGCAACAGATTCTGTGCAGCTACCTGATCTATTCCTCTCATGATTTTGTACATCTCTACTATAAGATCACCCCTTATCCTCCTGTGCTCCAAGGAATAGAGACTCGGCCTACTCAATCTCTCCCTATAACTCACATCTAGTCATGGCAACAACCTCGTAAATCTTCTCTGAACCCTTTCATGCTTGACAATATCCTATAACATGGTGCCCAGTACTGAACACAGTACTCTAAATGTGGTCTCACCAACATCTTATACAACTGCATCATGACCTCCCAACTTCTATACTCAGTTGGGTACTCAATGGGGTACTGATTTTTGGATGATCAGCCTTGATCATATTGATTGGTGGTGCTGGCTCGAAGGGCCAAATGGTCTACTCCTATTTTCTATGTTTCTCTGATCCCTCTCACCCTGGCCACAAACTCTTTGAATCACTTCCCTCTGGAAGGCGTCTCCGGATTGTCAAAGCTGCCACAGCCAGACATAAAAACAGTTTTATCCACGAGTAGTTGCTCTACTCAACAGCCAAAAATATGTAGCCTCCCTTTGATCTGGTATTTTGTTGGTTCACATGCTTGATCAATGGTGTTTTATCATTAATGTTTTATTATTATTAATGTTTAGTGTTTTCTGAGTCATTCGTAACTGTCACTGTATGTAATGTTGTTACTTGTGGGCGGAGCACCAAGGCAAATTCCTTGTATGTGAATACTTGGCCAATAAACTTACTTACTTACTTACTTACTTTAAGTGGGACTCGTGTAGATGGGACATCTTGGTCGATATGGGCAAGTTAGGCTGAAGGGCCTGTTTCTGTCTTGTATGACTCTATAATGCTAGATAAGAACTAAAGCTCTTTTATGCAGCAGGCATCTCCATCTTGGGATTGGGTTGGTTAGACAGTTTGTGTCCCGTCTCTGTTAAGCCCAGACTGAATGGGGTATGATTTGAGTTGAAATTTATTTTGGCATATTTAGTTAATTGTGGGCTAGCACACAGCTAATAATGCTGTTGCTTCATGACTTCAGTGCCCATAGACCGCTTCAAAGGTCAGGTTTGGAGTGTGCATGGACTCTTGTGACCACGTCTGTTTCCTCTGGCTACTCCAGTTTTCTTTCCTGCCAAAGGCATGCATGTTGGCATGTTAATTGGCTGCTGTTAATGCTGTGCCTCTGTGGGTGGTAGAACTGATGGAAACGTAGGGAATGCAGGGAAAACTAGTTGGGGTCATGGGTGAGCTGTCATAGACTTAGTGGATCAAAAATCCTCCTTTTCTCTTGAATGGAATTATAACTTTGTATTTGTACAAAATCCACACTCATGATCTCGAAGGAAACAATCAACCCAAAGCATTATTCCAGCTAGAAAAGGTCTCTGGCCAAACACCATCTCCTAAATCTGGGTCCTTGGCCTTGTAGATTATGGGATATTTAATATAAACATTAGGGATTAATCCTGAAGAAGGGTCTCATTCCGAAAGGTCACCTATCCATGCTCTCCAGAGATGCTGCCTGACCTGCTGGGTTACTCCAGCACTTTATTTAATGGATGTCGGAAGACTTTTCTAAGTGGGCATGAGTTTCTGTCTCCATAACTTTTACTAATCATCAGCATACAAGCCTACAGTTTAACCAGTCATTATTTTCTGCTTTTATTTTGTTTCAGTTCAGCCAGAGCCACCTTCAAATGTAAAAGCTGAGCCTGTTTTTGGATCTCCCAGAAGAATAAAAGTCCAGTGGAACTATCCATTATCATGGAGTCCACATTTTGAATTAAAATTCATCATGGAATATAAACTTCAGCAAAACAACTTCTTGTCTAGGGTAAGCTCACCAGTGGTTTGAGGTTACTATTTGTGGCTTGTGTTGAATTTTCTGATGAATTTTGAGATCTATTCGTGGCTCAGGCCACCACACTGTTTTCTGACTGATTTCTGTTTTTATTTTGCTTGTCTTTTATATTGTCAATGTACAAGTCCTGACTCTGCTGTCATGTGTTTGGTGTGATCTTAGCTGTTCCCATTGCACTTCAGCTTGTTGTGGTCTGGGATCTGAAATCTTAGAACTTTAAATAAAGCCCCAGTCCCACTGAACGAGGTAATTCACGAGTTCTCCCGAGTGTTCCCCTGATTCGAACTCGGAGAATGTCCGTAGCGGGTCCGTAGGAGTTCATGGATGTCTTGTAGAGGCTCATAATGCTAACGGTAGGTATTCGGGACATCCGGTAAACTCGTGGAGTTTTTTCATCCCTGTAAACAATGTCCACGAGTAAAAAAAATACTCGTGGTGAAAAAAATGGTTACTTTTTACTCGTACGAGCTGCTACGAGACATCCACGAACTCCTACGGACCCGCTACGGACATTCTCCGAGTTCGAATCGGGAAAACTCGGGAGAACTCGTGAATTACCTCGTACAGTGGGACAGGGGCTTAACTGATGGAAAATGCATTAGTACTAACAATTGATGTTGATGCTAGTCAATAAAGGTCGGGAAGTATGCATTTTGCTACTGGGCAGCCAATTTAATTACAATAAATGTTTGCAAAATATTAGTTAATGCTTTTATAAGGAGACTGGAAAAGTATTGAGCAGAACAAATGGAGGAAAAGGTCTTGAGATCCAAAGCATAATGATTTATGTAATGCATTCCATACTCTTTCTTTCATTTTGTAATGCAATTATCAAGTAAGCACATCAGCGCCTCTACTTCCTGAGAAGATTATGGAGAGTCGGTTTGTCAAGGAGGACTCTCTCTAACTTCTACAGGTGCACAGTAGAGAGCATGCTGACCGGTTGCATCGTGGCTTGCTTTGGCAACTTGAGCGCCCTGGAGAGGAAAAGACTACAAAAAGTAGTAAACACTGCCCAGTCCATCATCGGCTCTGACCTCCCTTCCATCGAGGGGATCTATCGCAGTCGCTGCCTCAAAAAGGCTGGCAGTATCATCAAGGACCCACACCATCCGGGCCATACACTCATCTCCCTGCTACGTTCAGGTAGAAGATACAGGAGCCTGAAGACTGCAACAACCAGGTTCAGGAATAGCTACTTCCCCACAACCATCAGGCTATTAAACTTGGCTCGGACAAAACTCTGATCATTAATAACCCATTATCTTTTATTTGCACTTTATCAGTTTATTTATTCATGTGTGTATATATTTATATAATGGTATATGGACACACTGATCTGTTTTGTAGTAAATGCCTACTATGTTCTGTGTGCTGAAGCAAAGCAAGAATTTCATTGTCCTATCAGGGACACATGACAATAAACTCTCTTGAACTTGAACTATTGTTAAATTAAAAAATCAAGGATTGTTAATTTTGTAATTTCAAGGATCCCAGCTGTTACAATCAAATTGCAAATTTTGTTAATGTATGAACTGTCCTCTTTTGTCTTTTTTTGCCTGTTATTAGTGGTGGGGAATTGTACTGATGCATAAAATTGCAAAATAAATGCTCCTAGTAAAAAAAAAAAAGAAATTGGTGCTCGTGCTGATGAGCAGTAGTTGTACCATTCTGTGCAGTGTCTTAAACCTTCTGTGATGGTCAGAGTCATAGAGCGATACAGTGTGTAAACAGACCCTTCAGCATGTCGCACCTGCCTGCGTTTGCTCCATATCCCTCCAAACCTGTCCTATCCATGTACCTGTCTAACTGTTTCTTAAACGTTGGGATAGTCCCTGCCACAACTACCTCCTCTAGGAGCTTGTTCCATACACCCACCACCCTTTGTGTGAAAAAGACACCTCTCAGATTCCTATGAAATCTTTTCCCCTTCACCTTAAACATGTGTCCTATGGTCCTCGATTCCCCTACTCTGGGCAAGAGACTCTGCAACTACCCGATCTATTCCTCTCATGATTTTATACACCTCAATAAGATCACCCCTCATCCTCCTGCACTCCAAGGAATCAGGTTAAAGGTCCCTACTTTCTGCTGTCTTCCTATTCGTACCCCGGTCAGGCCTCATAATGGGCCCCAAAATGTAAAACCTCACACTTGTGTACATTTACAGGTCCTCAGTTTTATCAACGGGGGAAGATGTGATTTAATGCATATATCTTCATCTTCTTCTTTTGTGCTTGATTATAAGCTGATTGTATTTATGTATAGTATATCAGATCTCTTTTGGTAGCATGCCGGGGAAAACTTTGCACAGTACCTCATTACACGCAGTAGCACAGCAGTAGAGTTGCTGCCTTACAGCGCTTGCTGCGCCGGAGACCCAGGTTCGATCCCGACTACGGGTGCTGTCTGTATGGAGTTTGTAAGTTCTCCCCGAGATCTTCTGTTTCATCCCACACTCCAAAGACGTACAGGTATGTAGGTTAATTGGCTTGGTGTATGTATAAATTGTCCCTAGTATATGTAGGATAGTGTTAATATGCAGGCATCATTGGTTGGAGCGGACTCGGTGGGCCGAAGGGCCTTTTTCCACGCGGTATCTCTAAACTAAACATGCCAATAACATACCTTGGAGAGCAACTCTTTCTGCTAAGTAGTAGGAACTCCCAATCAACTCTTTTCTAACTCTTCCATTATCAAATCTTGTCTCTCGAAGCTGGCCAGTAACCAGATAAACAATATGTTCCAAGATTAATATCCAAGACTGTGGACTGCTTTGCCTTTAGCATGTGGAAATCATGCTTTTTGAGATGTTGATATTTTTGCAGTATGAGTGAATTTTGAGTATTGAACTGGCAGATAAAATTGTTGAATAGTAAAGTGGTGAATATGAGAAATTACCAAGTTACTATTGCGGTGATATAGATGTATTTATTCTTGGAATTATACAACCTCCTAAAACATACAATTCAATTTGTATATTTTCTATTCAATGCCAAAAACTCCTTGCTTAGCCTGTGATAGCCAGCATTCACAGGAGCTGCCAACAATGTTTTGTAAACTTTCCCACAGGGTTTTTATTATTTGTACGGAACTACTTGATAATTCCCCAATCCTAAATAAACTGTTGGATGGATTCCAATTAAACAATGGCAGCAGAAAATGTACACTTCATCAAAGACTTTGTGAACTAAGCTATGATTAACTTGCTTAGACATTTACCTTTTGGTGTGGGATATATGCTGATGATTTCTCTTCTGAATGAATGTCTGATTTGAAGACAAGCATAGCAAAATGGACGATTAAAGATTTTAATTTTAAATCAGCTTTCCACAAGGTTGTTTACAAAGATGTTGCCAGGACTCGAGGGCCTGAGCAAAAAGAGAGTGACTGGGCAACCTAACACTTCATTAATTGGAGCACAGAAGGCAAAGGTGTAATTTTATAGACTTTATAAAATCGTGAGGGTAATTGATAGTCTGCATGCATAGACTTTTACCGGTGGTAAATGAATCAATGACCAAGAGACATAAGGGTTAATATAGGAACCTGATGGGCAACTTTTCCCTAGGTGGTAGTTAAGACAAGTACCTTAACAACATTTTACAGAAATTTGGACAGGTGCATTGATAGGAAAGGTTTAGAGGGATATACGAGCCAAACGACTTGCTTATATGGGGCATCTTAATCTGCATGGCTGGGTAGGGCAGAAGGACCTGGTCTTTTTACTGTAAATAAACGACCATTACCTGTAAAGCCAGTCACAAACCTGTACTTAACTGAGTTAATGCTCATGCTTAATACATTGCCTTCCACACTGTCCCCAGTTTTCCCCAAAATAATTATTACCACAATATCATGGTTAGGAGCTTCTTCAAGGTATTCAAAGTCTTTGTTTTTGTACTGTTGATAGAAGTTGGTGGTTACCTTACAAATTAATCTAATCAGTACGAAGGGGATTGGGGTAAAGGATGGGTGACGTTTTGGATCGGGATGTCTCTTCAGACTGAAAGTAGGGGGTAGGAGAAATGGAGTTGGAGAACTAGAGGTGAGAAAAGATGAGGGCCGACCACAAATGACCTCTGGCAGGGTGTTGCCTGGTAGGCCCATTGTTTGGCCAATGAAGGTGTGATCTCAAGAGGGAAACAATGTTGAGAATTTCAGAACTGGTAAAATGACTAGGGTGGAGGAAGGAGGGGAAGGGAAGGTGAGTATAAGTAGAAGTTACTTAAAATGAGAGAATTCCGTATTCAGGGTTGTAAGTTACCCAAGCAAAATATGAGGTGCTGTTCCTCCAATTTGCGTATGGCCTCACTCTGGCAATGGAGGAGGCCCAGGGCAGTATGGGTAGGGGAGTTGAAAAGGATGGCACCCAGGAGATGCTGTAGGCCTAGGCAGACTGGACGCAAATGTCCAGTGGTCACCAAGTCTATGTTTGGTCTTGCAGATATACAGGAGCCCACTGGGAACGCCAGATGCAGTAGTTGAGGCTAGAGGGGGTTCATGTGAACCTTTGTCTAACCTGAAAGGACTTTTGGTGTCCCTGGATGGAGTCAAGGGAGGAGGTATAAGGACAGATAGGATCAGATGCAGCGGAGACAGAGGAATTGAGAGTAGGGAATAGCATCTTTGTAAGAGGCCGGGTGGGAAGAAGTGTAGTCAAGATAGTTATGGGAGTCGCAAGGTTTGTAATACATGTTTGTTTCCTGTGATGGAGACGGAGAGACCGAGAAGGGGGAGAGAGGTGTCCGAGGTAGTCAAGGTGAACTTGAGGGCAAGGTAAAAGTTGGTGGTGAAGTTAGTAAAGTCCATGAGTTCTACATGGGTGCAGGAGGTAGCCCTGATGCAGTAGTGATGTAGTGAAGAAAGAGTTGGGGAATAAGGGCTATAATGAAATGATATCCTTTTTCTTGAATTTTTCTCTACTGTTTTGAAGTTATGGATCAGATGTGTTCTTTCTTGTGGGATGTGAATCATGGGTTCAGTCTATCGTCTTTGAGTATACACACAATACCCCATGCCACTGTTTAAATAAGGAGGTGTTTGCCAGTCCTTAAGCTTTTGGCTTTGGTGAAATAGATTTTGTGGAATACTCTTCGTGGGACTATTGGCAGCTGTATTGCCCCACATTCCAACACTGACTGAACGCAAATGTTTCCTGGCTTTCAAGTGATTTGGTCTGTTTTAAAATAACAAAGTAAATTTTATAAATACAAGTTTTTTGTTTATTTTTTAATTAAGGAAGGTAGGCTGCTCTGGGAAGTTTCATTGCAAGGAATCCAGGAAGAGTTAACCAACAAGATACCGATGCATTTGCTTAATGATGGGATGCAGAGGGTGGAAATGGACGGTAGTTTTTCAGACTGGGGAACTATGACGTGTTGTGCCACAGGGACTGATACTGGGCCCATTGCTGTTTGTCATCTATAGCAACAATTTGGATAGGAATGTGCAAACTGTAAATTGCATGCTTGCAGATGACACTAAATTCAGCTGGGCAATCGGGCCAAAGAATGGCATTTGGAGTTTGATTCAGGTAAGCATGGGGTGTTGCAATTTGAAAAGTCAAGTCAGGGCAGAACCTTCACAGTGAATAGTGAGGCCCAGGGGAGTGTTGTACAACACGGGCATCTTGGAGTACAAGAACACAGCACCCTGAATGTTACATAACTGGTTAATAGTGATGAAGAAGCCTGTTGGCATGCTGTGCTTCATCAGTCAAGGAATTGAATGTAGAAGTTGGGACATTATGTTACAATTATACAAGATGTTGCAGAGGCTGTACTTGGATTATTGTGTTCTGTTTTGGTCAAATTGCTATAGGAAAGATGTTACCAAGCTGAAATACATTTATGATGAGGTTGCACTGGCTAGGACTGTATTCTTTGGAACACAGGAGTCTGAGGTGTATAAAATCAGAAGTAGACACTAAGTTGGAGTAATTCAGCGGGACGGGCAGCATCTCTGGAGAGAAGGAATGGGCGACATTTCAGTTCCTGACCCTTCTTCAGACTTCTGGAGAGAAGGAATAGGTGACATTTTGGGTTGGGACCCAAAATGTCACCCATTCCTTCTCTCCAGAGATGCTGCCTGTCCCACTAAGTTACTCCAGCTTTTTTGTATCTTCAGTTTAAACCAGCATCTGCAGTTCCTTCTTGCACATGTATAAAATCAGAGTTGCCTTGGCATCATGTATGACAAATATATTGGGTATGATGTGCCTGTTCCTGCACAGTGCTATGTTCCATTGGGGGAATAGATGGGTTAAATGCAGTATTTTTCCCAGGGTAGTGAAATCAAGAGCTAGTTGAAGGCAAAATGGGAAAGAAGTTAGTGAACATTCACACGGAGGGTGGTGGATTAATGGAGTGAGCCATCAGAGGAAGTAGTAGAGGCAGTAAAAATAACAACATTTAAATGGCATTTGGACAGGTATGTGAATATAAACTCTTCATAGTAATGCATGCCAGGTGTGGGCAAATGAAACCAGCATGGATGGGGGCAACTTGGTCAGCTTGGATGAGGTGAGCCTGTTTCTGTGCTGTATGCCTCTAATTTATGGATCTGTGTTGGCTTATCTTTCGGAACAAAAGAGCCATTTTAAAGTTAATTTGTAAATTCAAAGGTTTCAAAGGTCTTTTATTGTCACGAGTACCAATTAAGAAACAGTGATATTTAAAAAAAAACAACGAGATACACAACTACATATAAGTTAACATAAAGATCCACCACAGCAGATTCCCAACATTCCTTACTGATGGAACGCAATAAAATCTAATCATCTTCCCTCCTTTTCCTCCCATGGTCGGGGCAGTCGAACCATCCATCGGGGCAGTCGAAGCTCCTGCGGATGGAGCTCCCGAAGTTGGTCTCTAACCAGAGACCGCGAGCTCCACGGTCTCCAGCAGAGTCCGCCAACTCCTCAATGTTAGGCCACAGTGCAGACGGAGATACGATACGGAAAAAAATCGCATCTCCGTCGAGGTAAGAATTTTTTTTTTAGGTTTCTCCCCCCCCCCTCCCCCACATAAAACAAGCTAAAGAACACTAAAAACATACATTTAACAGGAGGGACAGACAGACTGTTGGCGAGGCAGCCATTGCTGGCGCCACCCGTACAAGCAGAATAAAAGTTGTCTTAGAAAAAAATATTAAGGAAAAGAAACTGTCCATGTAACCTCCCCTCCCAGCAATGATCATGTACCATTGTCTCGTAAAAACACGGTTCCCTGTTGGCGGGTATTGAAATTGGCAGGAATCTTTTTATTGACACTTGTGCAATTGAACAATGTAACATTTAGCATTTAACATAAAATCAATCATAGAACCCAGAAGCAGGCCCTGTGGCCCAATTTGCCCATGCTGACCATTTACATTAGTCCCACCTGTCTGTTTGGTACATACCCCTCTAAACCACCTGTCCAAATCTCTTTTAAATATCATTATAGTACCTCTCTCAACCATCTCCTCTGGCAGCTCATTCCATTTAACCACCATTATGGGGGGGAAAAGGCACCCCTTGGATTCCTATTAAATCTTTCCCATCTCATATTTTTAGTTTTGGTTTCAAAATCGTGCAGGAAAAATAACTTTGCAAATCTGAAACATCGTAGCCCCCATGCCTTTTTACCCACTGGCACAATTATTTTATAGAATGCAATTTTCTATAACGCGAGGTTTCTTAGGAACAACTATTCCGTTACAGCAGAACTACCAATATGGTAGAGCTCCAATAACCTGTAATCTGTCATATTTTGAGATTCCAATGTTTTGTCATCTGGCTCACTACATGAAAATGAGTTTTAGTTGAGTAGGATAATTGGTTGAACAATGCCGGTTTCAACCCTGAATTGGCTGAACCTTATTGAGGATTATCATGCCTCTTTCCAATTAGCTATGTCCCTGGAAAATTTATTGAAAAAGTTAATTAAATGTGAGTTGGAGTATTAATACGAATAACATGCATGAGTCTGGAAAATCTGTAGCTAGTCCAAGAATCATTATCAGCTGTGGGCATTTTTTGGAGGAGCTGTGTGTGAAACTGAAAGGATAGCATTGGGCAAATATATTGAAAAGTCTCCACTATACAGCAGAAGGAAACGTACGGTGGGATATATGAAGTGGAGTGATCTTGTGATCTATTTCAAGTTTCAGAAAAGCCAAGAAGTGTTGTCAGTATTTTCAAAATATGCATTTGCTTGTAAAGAATACTAATGTTGGAATTGTAATCCAACTACGAGAATAATTTAGTTTTGAGTTTAGTTTAGAGATTAAGCAAGGAAAAAGGCCCTTCTGTCCACCAAGTCCATGCCAATCTGCGATCCCTGCAGACTAGTTCTACCTAGTTCTACTATCTTGGAGGAACGGCTGCTAAACAGCAGCCGTCCGTCAAATTCACTTTTTCTTTAGTTTTAGCTTTTTTTATTTCTCTGTTTGGGGAATTTTGAGTTTTAATGTGGGGGGGGGCAAGGGGGAAACTATTTCTGGGTCCCTACCTGGTCGGTGAGGCAGCTTTTTCTCCAGGCTGCCTCGTCGACCCGTCCTCGTGGCCTACCAGCGGGCATGGAGCGCCGTTTCCTGACCGGGACCGCCCAGCACCTTCAGCTTCGGTCGGCGGCACAGCGCTGGAGCGCTATCATGGAGCGTAGCGGGCGATGCCTTGCCTGGGTCGCCACGCCGGGTCGACGCGGTGGAGCTCCGGTATGCGGTGACCGCCGAGATCAACACCTCCGGGCTGCGGGTCTGCGGAGCGACCAGCCGCGGGCGGCGGCGCCGACTTTAACATCGGGAGCCTCGTGGCTCCAACTCGGCGCGGCCCTGTCGGCTTCAGGTGCCATGGACTCCGCTGGGAAACCGGCCGTTCCAGCCGCTGCGAGGACTCTCCCGACGGCCAGGAACATCGGGCCTCCGTAGAGGCAATTGTGGTGGCCTTGATGGGCCTGACTCTGGGGAGAACTGGGTTGGGGACTGGACATTGTGCCTTCCCCCACAGTGGTAACCATTGTGGGGGGATGATTTTGTGTGCTGTGCCTGTTAGTCTGCGTGCAAGATGGCGGTCGGAGGGGAGAGTGGACGCTGGCGCGGTTTGGCTGCCGCTGCTCTCTCTTCAAATTGTGTTTCTTATTTTCTTTTTGTGCTTTTGTAATTGAATTCTGTCCTTGATTTGTGTACTGTGATGTTTTTATATTTAATTTATTCCGATTATGTGTTTTGTATTTTTGTGATTCTATGCCTTGTAAGGTGTCCTCGGGTGTTAGAAAGGCGCCAGCAAATAAAATGAATTATTATTATTATTATTACCTATACACTTGGTAAAATTTACAGAAGTAATTTAACCTACAAACCTGCACGTCTTTGGAATGTGGGAGGAATCTGGAGCGTCATGGGAAGAACGTACAAACTGTCCAGATAGCACCCGCAGTCAGGATCAAATGCGGGTCTCTGGTGCTGTAAGGCAGCAACTACCCCAGCGCCACTGTGCTGCCCAATATATCATATTATTAATAATTATTTTATTATTATAAATAAATATTTCCTCTTGAATAACAATCATGGCTTTTAGAATCCTATTCCTTAACTTTATTTTCAGATGGAGACAATCGAGAATGAAGAAACTATTACTGATGCCATCACTGCTCAACTGTATGTGATTCGTGTTAAAGCAAAGGATTCTTTCGACTTTGGGAAGTGGAGTGACTGGAGTTCTGAAGTATTTGTCACTACATGGAGTGGTAAGCAAAATACAGAATCTTTGTTTCATAATCAAAAGTCAAATTAGTTTTGGTTTTGTAGAATGTTGAACTTAATACGTGTACTTGAGATAAATTCTACAGCACTCGTAGCAACAGATCTTGTTAGGCAAGTAACATTTAAGTAGCAAATCACAGCTTTCACAGATGGCTGAGAGGTCTATAAAGGCGATCAAAGGATAAAATTAATAATTGACCTAAATGTGATGTGGCAATAAAAGTAAATTAACAATCTCATTGATGAAGAAGACTTTTTAATGCACCTGACCTTCAGATGCAGGATAAAAGTACCTTGTTCTAATTAGAGAGCTTTCATTGTTTTGTAGCTCAGCTATTTTCTGAAGGACAGAAATAAATCAAGTCCTTTCTGCAGGTTAAATATTGGCAATCGTATCTGTAGAACTTGCGTGCACTTGGGAATAAGAGCAGAGGCTGGTCGTTTGGCCCATTATTCATGCTCTCCCATTGTATCCCCAACTTCACACCCCCATCCTCCCAGGGGAACTTCTACACCCCATTCTTTATCTAGTTTCTACCTGGCTCAGTTAGAAATATTCAATTCTCTCCAATTTACCCTTTTATCATATAAACTCCAGCCTAATTTTTACGCCCAACGTTCCCTAACGTTTCTCATAAAACAACTTGCCTTTTCTAGGGTAGACACAAAATGCTTGAGTAACTCAGCGGGACAGGCAGCATCTCTGGAGAGAAGTTTGGGTGACGTTTTTGGTCGAGACCCTTCCTCAAAGGGTCTTTCCCTTTCCCTTTTTCTAAAGGATGTTGCATCTCCTGCGGTTGCCGGGGAAAGTACCTGGGGAGGGGGTGGTTTGTGTGGGAAGGGACGAGTTGACCAGGGACCATGGTCCGTGGACCATGACCCCACAGATGAGCACCAGACCTTAATATCACTCGCCATTTCTGATTTTATTTTTTCTGGCTCTCTGCCCTCTAAAGCCTCCAACCTTATTGTTCCCCAGCCCCGCATGGCCGATTTTATTTTCTCCAAAAAAAAAAAAACTCTCTCATTGCCTTTTCTAGGTGTCTGTTCGTTACAGCTTCCCTGATCTGAATCGGGTGTATTAACATCCTTCCTTAAATAACAAGACCAATACTGTACACTGGACGTGGTCTCAACAGTGCCCTTGATAATTCAAGTGTAACCTCCCTTCTTTGTTTGGGCAGTCTGTTGCAATCCAGGATGACTTGCTTCCACTTAAGTTCTGTGGATTCTGAGGTGACTCCAGATGCCAGCATCTTCCACAGACAGAGGCAGGACATGACTGCTGAAGCAAGTGATATAATTCTCCCTCAGTTTTCACAGGGCGTATTATGTATGTTGGCAATGCATATAGAATTGGATATTCATATACCCCAAGAATTGACAGTCATTGGGGAGGTTGCAGCTTTTTCCTGGAGGCTTTTGTCTTCAATTTGCTTATCATCTTCCCATTACATTGGAGTACAATGTTTAGTTTGGGAGTCTGTCCAAGATTGCCCATCTAAGCTAGTGTCATTTTCTCAAGTTTGGCTCGTATTCCTCTAAACTTTTCCTATTCATGTACCTGCTGAAGTGTCTTAAATGCTGTACAGTGCCTGCCTCAACCACATCTGGCAGTTCTTTCCATATACCCACAACCTTCTGAGAAGAAAAAAATGCCCCTCAAATTCCTATGCAATCCTTCCCTTCTCACCTTAAACCTATGTTCTCTGGTTCCTCATACCCCAATCCTGGGTAAAAGGCTTTGTGCATTCACCATATCTATTCCCCTCATGATTTTATGCATCTCAATAAGATCACCCCTCAGCCTCCTGCGCTCCAAAGCATAAATATAAGCCTGCCCAACCTCTTCCTATAGCTTGGGTCCTTGAGTCCTGGCACCATCCTCGTAAATCTTTTCTGTATTATTTCCAGCTTAACGTCCCTTCTATTTTAGGGTGACTAAAATTAAACACTTTAAAACAAATGTGGTCTCACCAACAACTGTCACATAACATCCCAACTTCTACACTCTATACCTTAACTGATGAAGGCCAATATACTAAAAGCCTTCTATACCACCCTATCTACATGGGACACCATTTTCAGGGAACTCTGCTCTGCAACACTCCCCAGGGCCCTACCATTCATTGTGAAGGTCCTGCTCTAGTTTGACTTCCCAAAATGCAACATTTATCTGCATTAAGCTCTGCATCAGCCATTCCTCAGCCCACATTACCAGCTGATCAAGATCCTGCTGTCATTTTTGATACCCATCTTCACTGTCCACAATGCCACCTGCTTTAGTACAGAGGAGAATGTTGCGGAACTCTGAGATGTAGAGGAATGTTTGTTTTGTGGCTACTCGGTGTAAAATCTCATCCTCTTGTGTGCTTCTTCAAAAATGTTGGGCTTGAAGGATTTTGTGGCAATAACGATAATGGTAGCTTTCATGGACCTTGAGATGCCTGCTATAGGTAGTCAGTCTCTCAATCTTACAAGGGGGTCATGGATTGTTGTTGCCTAGTAGACCATGAGATTTTTGTGCTTGCTCAAGTCTTGGCTTTCAAACACACATTTCCTCAATGAATTTCTTTATCAAGGTCTCCCTTCACTGAGAAGTGGCTCCCAAGATGTGGAAAGGGGTCCACATTCTCCAGGGCTTCGCCATGAACCTTTATTCTTAGACGCCAGTGCTGTGCATTGAGGCAGATTGATAGGGGACCATTGTCTTGTGAATACTGAATGTTGGGCTCATCTACTTGTGTGTTTCAGTGAATTAAATTTAGGAAATCTACATTTGTGAGTGTAGTGATTACATTTCCACAAGCTAATGGCATAAAATATGCAAAGCTGCTGTACTAAAATCTTTTGAGTGCAAGCATATGAGATTTAAACTTTTGCGTGATTGTTTTCATAAAGAAATTTGTTAATAAATCAACTCTTTTCCAATGCAGAAATTATCCCAACCACTATCCCCGCATTTACAATGGACTACATGGACTCTCACAGTCAACAAACAGTATTTGCCTCTTCTCCGACTTCAATAATTTTAGGTAAATTCAGAGTTTAATGTTATTCTTGGTAGTCTGTAAAGGATCAGTGTATAATGTCAATGCATAATAAAACTTGGTATGTTGTAGAATCGGGTCCAGGCCAGTGGAAGGGAATAATGTTGGTGCAATAAATCACTTGAAGGGAAGGAATTCTGATGTGATTTTTTGAGTCTGTTTTGGAAGAATGAATTCCTTAGTACTTTGTGCATGTTCTAACAGTTTCCCCCAAGGTGGTATATTTTCTGTTTTTGAAAACCAATTTAAAATGATAAATTGATTAATAATGATTTAAACATACCACGAGCACTAGCAAGTTAATTATAGAAATGTAATTTAACCTATTTTCACATTATGCAATACATTTTAATACTTCCACGGTGAAAGCAACAGTAACTCAACTTGCAATTATATGGTTGCTCTAATATATAAGCATAAAAGCAGGGAAGATAAATTGACAAACTGTGGATAAGTTCCATGTTTTGTTTAAAATTCTGCCGCAAATAAATTCAAAATGGTGAGATGTGTGTTTTTTGTGTTATTCTGTAGCATTAAAATCTGACCATGTTTCTAATGCTTTGACCACAGATCCTGATGTGTTGGATAAGGACGCTGTCATATTGATCTCAATTGCCATCTTGGTTGGACTACTCACAATAACGACCGTGTTTGTGTTATGGTATAAATTTGGATTACTTTTGATATTTTTATATGTTACTCTGGGGTAGTGTTATGTTTAACTTATTAAGCAGAAATTAATTATTTTAATACAAGGTGTGGTAAATGTGCAGAGGTTACATTTTGCAGAGACCAGAGTTCAAATCCTAGTGTGGTAGTTATGTTTGGTTACTGTTGTGTATTTGGGTGCTTGGAACTGACTTTAAAATAACACTCAGACACGGGAGTGATCTGGAATTTGAAAGAAAAGCGATAGTTGTGATGACCCTGACCTTGCAAGTTTTTGTAATAGCACATCAGGATCACTAAAAGTTCTTTTGTCAGAGGAAGAAATGTTCTGCCCTTAGTCTAACTTGTGTATAAACAAAAGGAAATGCTGGACAAACTGGCCTGCTCAAGCAACATTTGTGGAAGGAGAAACGAGTTAAAGTATGCATCAGATGAAAATTGACTGGTTTGTCTTTCCACGGATGTTCTTTGACTGGCTGAGTATTCCCAGCATCTCTCTTGTTTCGTGCATAGACCACACTGTGTAAGGACAGCAAATTACTTTGTTCTCAGTTTCGATCCCAGCAACTGCAATTTTTTTTAAATAGACAATAGGTGCAGGAGTAGGCCATTTGGCCCTTCAAGCCAGCACCGCCATTCAATGTGATTATGGCTGATCATCCCCAATCAGTACCCCGTTCCTGCCTTCTCCCCATATCCCCTGACTCCGCTATTTTTAAGAGCCCTATCTAGCTCTCTCTTGAAAGCATCCAGAGAACCTGCCTCCACCGCCCTCTGAGGCAGAGAATTCCACAGATTCACCACTCTCTGTGAGAAAAAGTGTTTCCTCGTCTCCATTCTAAATGGCTTACTCCTTACTCCTGGTTCTGGACTCCCCCAACATCGGGAACATGTTTCCTGCCTCTAGTGTGTCCAAGTCCTTAACAATCTTATATGTTTCATTGAGATAACCTCTCATCCTTCTAAACTCCAGAGTGTACAAGCCCAGCTGCTCCATTCTCTCAGCATATGACAGTCCTGCCATCCTGAGAATTAACCTTGTAAACCTACGCTGCACTCCCTCAATAGCAAGAATGTCCTTCCTCAAATTAGGGGACCAAAACTGCACACAATACTCCAGGTGTGGTCTCACTAGGGCTCTGTACAACTGCAGAAGGACTTCTTTGCTCCTATATTCGATTCCTCTTGTTATAAAGGCCAACATGCCATTTGCTTGCTGTACCTGCATGCTTACTTTCATAGACTGATGTACAAGGACCCCCCAGATCCCGTTGTACTTCCCCTTTACCCAACCTTTTCATTTTTCTTTTGCGTATACATGGCTTTTTCTTACTTTGTGGAATGGTTTTGTAGATCACTCAGCTCTTTGCATTTTACTACATTAAAAACAAATACTAAAACTAAACCAGCCAACTGATGTCACCCAACACACCAAATTCGGGCATGGCAAATTAGGTCCCAGCTCTGTTAACGTGGCAAAGTTATCCTCAAACGCCTCTGGTCTTATGTCCAAACCAGGTGGTTGCCCCGTAGATTAGTTAAGCAGCAACCTAGCACAATTGTAAGCACTGAATCATACCATATCATAATCCCAGGCTACATCCTGTCCCATGGGTGGGACTGAGGCCTCCAGAAGTGATGGGTGGGGAGAGATGAATTTTCAGAGTGTACAACATCGGTCCATTTTATTTGGCAATGTCCTCGGTACCATTCATCCCCTCCACTGCTGGTGTGCAGTAATTGCAAATTGTACCACTTGCCAAATGCACTGCGGTTGTACTACAGGTAGGCTACTCCAGCATCTCCCACCATGGTAGCTAAGTTCCCTCCATGTTGCACTGATTTAAAAATGTATGACAGACCACTAGTTGTCACAGAGTCAAAATCTTGGAATTTCCACTCCAACATCACTTCACCAGAAGGTTTACAGCAGTTCACAAAGGCAGCTACCACCATCTTCTCAAGGCCTTTGGGTTGTGGGAATAAATGTTGACTTTGCAGCAATGCACAGGTCTTGAAAATGAATAAATGGGGAAAATTGTTCAGTAATCACCACCCAGGGAACTAGCCAAAGGATTGCTTGCCTCCTTTTAGTTCTACTTGGAACAAAACGTAAGCAATGTATTTTGCAGGACAAAATTGAAGATGCAGCTCCTGATATTGATCAAAATTAGAGAATGGCCAATATATTATCAGTCATGACTCTATAGTCTGAACAGTTACTTCAAATGCATTTTTAGTGTATTGCTTTGTAAATCACTTTAATTGTTACCTGAATGTGAATCCGATCTTTAACTTTTAGGATGATTGAACATATTTTCTTTCCAGGGTCAGAAAGAAAAATCAAGAAGCACATGAGGCCAACGTTTTGATGAAGAAGACACTACCATATTTTTAATGGTATGTATGAGGTGGAGGATAAATGCGTGGTTGAGGAACTGGTGCAGCGGGCAGGGATTCAAATTTCTGGATCATTGGGACCTCTTTTGGGGAAGGTGTGACCTGTACAGAAAGGACGGGTTGCACTTGAACCCGAGGGGGACCAATATCCTGGTGGGGAGATTTGCAACGGCTACTGGGGAGACTTTAAACTAGAACGGTTTGGGGGAGGGACTCAAATAGAGAAAGCTGGTAGAAAATGTGGGAGGCAGGAGGTAGAGAATGGAAGCACTCGGACCCAAAATGTAGGGGAGAAAGAAGAAAAAGATAATAAACAGAGAATAAGTGGTGGTGGGTTTCTTAAATGTGTATATTTTAATGCTAGGAGCATTGTAAGAAAGGTGGATGAGCTTAGAGCCTGGATTGACACCTGGAAGTATGATGTTGTGGCGATCAGTGAAACATGGTTGCAGGAGGGCTGTGATTGGAAACTAAATATTCCAGGATTTCGTTGCTTCAGCGGTGATAGAATTGGAGGAGCAAGAGGTGCGGGTGTTGCATTGCTTGTCAAGAAAGATATTACAGCAGTGCTTTGGCAGGATAGATTAGAGGGCTCGTCTAGGGAGGCTATTTGGGTGGAACTGAGAAATGGGAAAGGTGTAGCAACACTTATAGGGGTGTATTATAGACCGCCAAATGGGGAGCGAGAATTGGAAGAACAAATATGTAAGGAGATAGCAGATAATAGTAGTAAGCACAAGGTAGTGATTGTGGGAGATTTCAATTTTCCACACATAGACTGGGAAACACATTCTGTAAAAGGGCTGGATGGTTTGGAGTTTGTAAAATGTGTGCAGGATAGTTTTTTGCAGCAATACATAGAGGTACCTACTAGAGAAGGGGCAGTGCTGGACCTCCTGTTAGGAAATGAGACAGGGCAGGTGGCGGAGGTATGCATCGGTGAGCACTTCGGGTCCAGTGATCACAATACCATTAGTTTCAATATAATTATGGAGAGGGTCAGAACTGGACCTAGGGTTGAGATTTTTGATTGGAGAAAGGCTAACTTTGAGGAGATGCGAAAGGATTTAAAAGGAGTGAATTGGGACATGTTGTTTTATGGGAAGGATGTAGAAGAGAAATGGAGGACATTTAAGGGTGAAATTTTAAGAGTACAGAATCTTTATGTCCCTGTTCGGTTGAAAGGAAATAGTAAAAATTGGAAAGAGCCATGGTTTTCAAGGGAAATTGGACACTTGGTTCGGAAAAAGAGAGAGATCTACAATAATTATAGGCAGCATGGAGTAAATGAGGTGCTTGAGGAGTATAAAGAATGTAAAAAGAATATTAAGAAATAAATTAGAAAAGCTAAAAGAAGATATGAGGTTGCTTTGGCAAGTAAGGTGAAAGTAAATCCAAAGGGTTTCTACAGCTATATTAATAGCAAAAGGATAACAAGGAATGAAATTGGTCCATTAGAGAGTCAGAGTGGACAGCTATCTGCAGAGCCAAAAGAGATGGGGGAGATATTGAACAATTTCTTTTCTTCGGTATTCACCAAGGAGAAGGATATGGAATTATGTGAGGTAAGGGAAACAAGCAGAGTAGCAATGGAAACTATGAGATTCAAAGAATAGGAGGTGCGGACACTTTTGAAAAATATGAAAACGGATAAGTCTCCAGGTCCTGACAGGATATTCCCTAGGACATTGAGGGAAGTTAGTGTAGAAATAGCAGGGGCTATGACAGAAATATTTCAAATGTCATTAGAAACGGGAATAGTGCCGGAGGATTAGCGTACTGCGCATGTTGTTCCGTTGTTTAAAAAGGGTTCTAAGAGTAAACCTAGCAATTATAGACCTGTTAGTTTGACGTCAGTGGTGAGCAAATTAATGGAAAGGATACTTAAAGATAATATATATAAGCATCTGGATAAGCAGGGTCTGATTAGGAACAGTCAACATGGATTTGTGCCTGGAAGGTCATGTTTGACTAATCTTCTTGAATTTTTCGAAGAGGTTACTAGGGAAATTGATGAGGGTAAAGCAGTGGATGTTGTCTATATGGACTTCAGTAAGGCCTTTGACAAGGTTCCTCATGGAAGGTTGGTTAAGAAGATTCAATTGTTGGGTATTAATGGTGGAGTAGCAAGATGGATTCAACAGTGGCTGAATGGGAGATGCCAGAGAGTAATGGTGGATGGCTGTTTGTCAGGTTGGAGGCCGGTGACTAGTGGGGTGCCTCAGGGGTCTGTGTTGGGTCCACTGTTGTTTGTCATGTACATCAATGATCTGGATGATGGTGTAGAAAATTGGATTAGTAAGTATGCAGATGATACTAAGATGGGTGGTGTTGTGGATAATGAAGTAGATTTTCAAAGTCTACAGAGAGATTTAGGCCATTTGGAAGAGTGGGCTGAAAGATGGCAGATGGAGTTTAATGCTGATAAATGTGAGGTGCTACATCTTGCAGGACAAATCAAAATAGGACGTACATGGTAAATGGTAGCGAATGCAGTTGAACAGAGGGATCTAGGAATAACTGTGCATAGTTCCCTGAAGGTGGAATCTCATGTTGATAGGGTGGTAAAGAAAGCTTTTGGTGTGCTGGCCTTTATAAATCAGAGCATTGAATATAGAAGTTGGGATGTAATGTTAAAATTGTACAAGGCATTGGTGAGGCCAATTCTGGAGTATGGAGTACAATTTTGGTCGCCTAATTATAGGAAAGATGTCAACAAAATAGAGAGAGTACAGAGGAGATTTACTAGAATGTTGCCTGGGTTTCAGCAACTAAGTTACAGAGAAAGGTTGAACAAGTTAGGTCTTTATTCTTTGGAGCGCAGAAGGTTAAGAGGGGACTTGATAGAGGTCTTTAAAATTATGAGCGGGTTAGACAGAGTGGACGTGGATAAGCTTTTCCCATTGAGAGTAGGGAAGATTCAAACAAGGGGACATGACTTGAGAATTAAGGGACAGAAGTTTAGGGGTAACATTAGGGGGAACTTCTTTACTCAGAGTGGTAGCTGTGTGGAATGAGCTTCCAGGGGAAGTGGTAGAGGCAGGTTCGATTTTATCCTTTAAAAATAGATTGGATGGGTATATGGACGGGAAAGGAATGGAGGGTTGTGGTCTGAGTGCAGGTAGATGGGACTAGGGGGAAGTAAAAACAAAAAATTTTTTTAAGTGTTCGGCACGGACTTGAAGGGCCGAGATGGACTGTTTCCGTGCTGTTATGGTTATATGGTTATATGGTTATACAACTCTGGCTCCTTCCCTATTGCAATCTTTTTTTTAAAGAAACCAAAAAGGGGTTCAATTTATATTAATTATTATAATTCAGTATTTGGGAATTGGTACAATTTTCTGCATTTAAGTATTAAGTTGGAACATATTACTGGAATACATACTGGTGACCCTGTATTATGGGATAGATTGCGTTCCTCATAAAATGTCCAGCTCCTAGAGCCACGTGAGCGGCACGTGTTTGTCAACAAAGTTTTTCAAAATATTTTTTTTAAATCTTTTTTTTCTGCAAGTTCTGGGAGAACAATTTTAATTTAATTTTTAAAATTTGGGGGCATTGATTAGGTATTGCTTTATCATTGTTGCGTGTACTAAGATAGAAATACAGAAAATATGCAGGAGTAGGCCATTGAGCCCTTCGAGCCAGCTGGAATGTACATCAATATGATCATGACTGATCATCCTAAATCAGTACCACGTTCCGACTTTCTCCACATATCCCTTGATTCCTTTAGCCCTATGAGCTAAATCTAACTCTCTTAAAAACATCCAGTGAATTGGCCTCCACTGCCTTCTGTGGCAGAGAATTGCACAGATTCACAACTCGCTGGGTGAAAAAGATTTTCAAAAAGATATATCAAAGTTTTATTTGTGCACTATCCAATCAAATCATATCGCAATTCAGTATAATCAAGCCGTACTCAAATACACAATCCAACAGGTAGTGCAAAAAGAAAAATGCCAGAGTGCTGAATATAATTTTACAGCTTTATGGTGTTACAGTTACAGAGAAATCATCCATGGTCCGCAAGAATCGAGTGTTTTATTGTCATATGTCCTGAAATGGAACAATATAATTTTAATGTTCAGCAGCACAACATAGTACTCTGTGCACACCATAATAATCAACAGAAAAATTCAGTGTGTATGTATAGATCTATATTGATTTTTATTTTTTTTGCTAATGGTTGCCTCCAAGTCTATGCAGTACAGGGATTATTTGGAGGTTGTAGTGTTTAATAATCTGATGGCGATAGGTTGTACCTCAAACAATGAGGTAGGTTGACTGACATCGTAGCCTATGGGAGGACTGTTCAATAGTCTGATAACAGCAGGGAAGAATTAATTCCTGTATTGTTGGTGTGTGGTTTCAAGCTTTTGTATCTTCTGCCTGACAGGAGAGGGGAGAGGAGGGAACGACTGGGATGATAAAGGTCCTCTAAACTGAAGAAGATGTCTACATGCTTCCAACCAGTTTCCACATTTAACTTGGTTGATTTTCTCAACAGTACATACTAAATACAATGTTTTTACAAAACTGTATAAGTTTATTGGAAATTGATTTGATGTCATTGCGGTTGTTAAATTTCCTTGTTAATGACCTCCTAATTTATGCATTTATGTATTTTCCAGAATTTGGCTATATTATCATAGCCTAATGTCACAAATTGTTTGATGCAGTTTGGTTCCTGCCGCTAAGTTTGGTTTTTGAAAAGCAGAGTTTTCAACACGATGAACTCAACAACCAAAAACATCTGCTTGTTATCAGAAGAAAAATGTTGGCAGCTTCTGAAGACTAACAAAGGATAACTATTGGAAAGAATGTGGCGAGCCTTCAGAACTGCATCATGTCGCAAAATGTCCGCAGTGTACAGAAGAAAAAATCATTCTTAATTTTAACTGTCTCCGTAACCTGCAACCACAAGATACCTTACAAGTGTTGCAGCAGGAAGCTGGAGCTAAGTGCTAAGAAAATAGTGATTATTACATGTAAAAGTCTGAGCCAGTTTTGGTCTTTGCTTACTTTAAAGCTCTTGACCATTTGAGTATAGAATCACATCTGCAAAGTATTTTCTGTGACTTTTTAATTGCAAAGGAGAAATGCTCTGTGTTGCACAGGTGTTGATGTACATCGAAGGGAAAAGGCATAAGATGCGGATTATGTACATCGCTGCTTTTTGTCTGTGCAGCCTTGCTCATTTCTGTAGAGCATAAACTATACATAAAATTAACCATTAGAGAGCAGGTGTGCTGTTTAATATTTTTGCACAAATTGTGCTTGAAATCAAACATTTTAGATAAAAGCCACAAAAATTAAAGGTGGCTTAATGATTCGGGTTCCTAACTTTTTTGTTCTTTATTATTGAAATGTCAAATTGCGTCATTTTAATTGTGGCTGCTGCTCTTCAATCAAAAGAATACCTTGCCAAACCATGGTAATGATTTAGTAAGACATTTAAATACCTATTTAATGGAGATATTTCAAAATTGGTTCAATTTCTGTACAAATTTATTTCACACTCTCACCACGTAAAGACGCATACAAGCTGTACAAAGTTTGAGCAAAATGCTTTCTTGAAAAATGTGTTTAATTCTGTAATTTTCCTGATACAGTAAAATTTGCTCAGTCATCCAGGTTAAAAAGCAGAGTGAAAACGCACATTTATAAATTGGCTTTTTAAAGCTTTTTTTAAACCCAGTGGTATTTAAATCCACCAAAACGAGTACTTCATTAAATGAAAATGTGCCATCTGAAAAACATTGTAAAATAATTGTTATCCTTCACTAAAATTGCCAGTTTCGTGAAATATGAAATATCATGTTTTCTATGTATTATTTCAATATTATTGATTTCTCTCCAATATTTTGAGGAAATTTATGCTTTTTAATACAAATCTAGAAATGACTATTGAAGGTCTTGGAGATATTAAAACTGGTTTGCAACATCAGTTTTAAATGTTGTGAATGAGCCAAACTATGAGATCTGCCATTATATCTATATTGTAGCAAAATTGCATGATGGGCAGAATCAAATAAAACCTGAGGGCAAGCCGCAATGAAGGAGTAGGTCACATGTTCAAAACCTTGGTCTAAACTAAGGGATTTTTGAAGGTCAGAGGAAGAAATGGAAACAGAAGGAAATTGAGAATGTGGGGCCTTGGCAGATGAAGACTGGTGGTGAGAATATTTAATCATTTTAAGTTTATCGGAAGTTGAGCAAGAAAAATCAGATGTGCATTGGAAAAGGTGAGGTATCAAAGGATGACGGAGACCAAAAATGGTGGTTTCATCTCCTCTTTAATAGGAGGTATGTGTGCTGATCCAGCACACTGAAAGACAGTCTGACAATTTAGAGGCAGTGAATGGCACAAGAAAGGCAGTCCCCCCCCCCCCCCAGTAGGTAGCCCTCAATGCACATTATATAATTGTTAACCACAAATTAGCATTGCCGTATAAATGATAATAAAATCAGTTGCTAAACAGTTGGTGCAAGGAGAAAAGGCACTTGTCTAAGTATTGTCTACTTTCTGTTGTGAAGCAACTCGTGCATCTTGGATGGGAAAATGAAACTTAAACTGGCCAACATCTGTCAATTATTAGTCATAGATTTGGCTGCATTAATTGCAGGATCATAACTGTCAAGTGAGTCGCTATGAAACTGTTCAACTAACCAACCAGTCGGCTTGCTTCTACCAGAAGAATATCTCAATAGGCAATAGGTGCAGGAGTAGGCCGTTTGACCCTTTGAGCCAGCACCACCATTCACTGTGATCATGGCTGATCATCCACATTCAGTACCCCGTTCCTGCCTTCTCACCATATCCTGACTCTGAGCTTTATCCAACTCTCTCTTGAAAGCATCCAGAGAAATCGCCTCCACTGCCTCACTGATCTCATGAATGATTAGGTTTGAAAACATTAGCATCAAGGACTAAATTGATAAACTAAGTTGCTAATATTTCATTTATGCCATACAGATATTGTTTTTCTGAGCAGAGAAGAGGCTAATTGAGCAATGTGCTTTGACTGGTCCTTTTGAAGTATCTGTAATTCTAGATTGCTTTTTTGTTGAACATTTGATATTGATAAAAAAATATTGCTGAAACTCAGGATAAGATAATTGCCATTTGAGGAGATGATATTAATTTGGTGATATGGGATTTGAACAGGTGTTTATCAAATGTTTTGATCTTTTTAAAAAGACACTGTTATTGCACTTGAGAGAATTTGATACTGGATATGGTCTATAACTGTAGATGCATGGGAGCCAGTGATTTCTCAAAATTGTCTTGCATCATTTTGTTACAATTGATCAGCAATGGAAGTAGACAGTTGCCTCTGCTGCAGATGCATAACATCATTTATGCTAAATTCTGAATATTATTTGCAGTTCCAATTGAAGAATGTGGAGGCTTTGGAACCGGTACAGAAGAGGTTCACCAACATACTGCCTGGATTAAAGAGGATTAATTATAAGGGAAATTTGCCAAACTTGGAATGTTTTCTCTGGATTTTTAGAGGCTGAGGGGCAACCTGATTGCAGTCTAATTACTAGAGGCATAGATAGGATATATGATCGGTCTTTTTCCCAGGGTAGAAATGTCAAATATTAGAGGACATGGTTTAAGTGAGAGGGGAAAATTAAAGGACATTTTTTTTCCCAATGCAGGGTGCCTGTAAAGTACTGCAAGGAGAGGTGATAGAAGCAAATACAATAACATGCAAGAGGCATTTAGACTGGCACTTGAACAGGCAGGATTTGATGGGATATGGATCATGTGCAGGCAGATAGGATGAGTTTAAATTGGCATTGTGGTCAGCATAGGCATTGTGGGTTGAATGACCTGTTCTGTATGTGTTGTGCTTTATAATGCATTTGATACATGCTTGAGACTTTTCTTGATAGTAGGCTGGTAAATATATTTATCTATTTCAATTGTGTAGGAAGGAACTGCAGATGCTGGTTTACACCGAAGATAGACACAAAGCTGGAGTAACTCAGCGGGACAGGCAGCATCTCTGGACAGAAGGAATGGTGACATTTTAGGTCGAGACACTTCTTCAGACTGGTTAGGGATAAGGGAAACGAGAGATATATAGATGATTATGTGAAGGTATGTCTACTTTGAAGAAGTTCTCCTTCAACGAGAGTTCAACAACAATCTTTCATTGTTCTTTAACTCTCTACATCATCGTCTATCTCTCTTGTTTCCCTTATCCTTAACCAGTCTGAAGAAGAGTCTCTACCCGAAACATCACCATTCCTTCTCACCGCTGCCTGTCCCACTGAGTTACTCCAGCATTTTGTGACTGACTTCTATCTATTACAATTATTTTGTTGTCTAGAAGTTATACATTTAGTCGTGAAGCTTGAAAGGGCATATGTCACAGATTCGCAGCCAGATGCTGAGCTGCAGTGCAGTTCAGAACAGATTGTCTTTGTGCTTCACTGCTGTTAATCTCTGTTCTCTGAGAACCCTCTCCGTTCATTCTTGTTTCATAATTGGCACCAGAAATATGCCACACACTGACTACTTTGCACTCAGTAACCCTGAGGCTGGTCTTGCCATCAAATGTCAATTTAAAAAAGCTACCCTTTATATCGTGAATCTGGATCAGGGGTGTTTATTTGTCATATTCACCGGATATGAACTAGACCAATGAAATTCTCTCTTACGGGTCCATTGGACTCAACAATACCAAAAATAAATATACAATAAATTAGTTATTCAAAGTAAACTAAACCATGATAACCCAAAAGAAGTAATAGCGGTGCATTTGGATAACAGTAAAAGGATTGGTCCAAGTCAGCATGGATTTATGAAGGGGAAATCATGCTTGATAATCTTCTGGAATTTTTTGCGGATGTTACAAGTAAAATGGATGTAGGAGAGCCAGTGGATGTAGTGTATCTGGACTTTCAGAAAGCATTTGATAAGGTCCCACACAAGAGATTAGTGGGCAAAATTAATGCACATGGTATTGGGGGTAGGGTATTGACATGGATAGAGAATTGGTTGGCAGACAGGAAACAGAGTAGTAATAAACGGGTCCCTGTCAGAATGGCAGGCAGTGGCAAGTGGAGTGCCGCAAGGCTTGGTGCTGGGGCTGCAACTATTTACAATATATGTTACTGATTTAGATGATGGAATTAAAAGTAACACTTGAAAATTTGCAGATGATGCAAAGCTGGGTGGCAGTGTGAACTTCGAAGAGGATGCTACATGGTTGCAGGGTGATTTCGACAGGTTGAGCGAGTGGGCAGATGCAGTATAATGTAGAGAAATGTGAGGTTATCCATTTTGGCGGCAAGAACAAGGAGGCAGATTATTATCTCAATGGTGTCAGATTAGGAAAAAGGGAAGTGCAATGAGACCTGGGTGACCTTCTACATCAGTCACTGAAAGTAAGCATGCAGGTACAGCAGGCAGTGAAGAAAGCTAATGGCATGTTGGCCTTCATAACGAGAGGATTTGAGCATAGGAGTAAAGAGGTCCTTCTGCAGTTGTACAGGGCCCTGGTGAGACCACACCTGGAGTATTGAGTGCAGTTTTGGTTTCCTAATTTGAGAAAGGACATTCTTGCTATTGAGGCAGTGCAGCGTAGGTTCACGAGGTTAATCCCCGGGATGGCGGGACTGTCATACGAGGAAAGATTGGAAAGACTGGGCTTGTATTCACTGGAATTTAGAAGGATGAGGGGACATCTTGTAGAAACATATACAATTATAAAAGGACTGGACAAGCTAGATGCAGGAAAAATGCTCCCAACGTTGGGGAGTCCAGAACCAGGGGCCACAGTCGAAGAATAAAGGGGAGGCCATTTAAAACTGAGATTATAAACTTTTTGTAGAATTCTCTGCCACCTGCACCTATTTTCCATGTTTCTAAAATAGCAAATTCCACAGAGCAACCATAGTAGCTAATGTTAAAGTATTATTAGCCCAATTTTGACTTGCAATGCGGGCTTGACAAAATTGAATACATTGCCTGGCTTTGCTATATTTTTGGCCATTGTAAAATCTACAGAATGCAAATTTATGCTCTTTCACATATTCATGTCTTTCATATAACTTTATTCATAAGAATATATGCAATGAATACAGAAAAGTGCTTGGCTTTCTTTATATTCATAGTGCCCTTCCTATATATTCATATGGGTTATTAGTTCTATACATTATAGCAATGTGAACATATTCCGTATACGGAGTGCCGCTGTCACCCATGTAGGCCCCTTTGAATGATACAACACAACTTGTGTTTGAGATGCTTTTGCACAGGAGTCAGCCCTTTCAGTGTCTTGTCAGAGAAGGACCTTAGGCTGCAATCATTCTTCACAAAGACTCCACATAGGTTGCACTAAGCTTCAGTGCATCCTCCCCAACACGTATTTCTGTAGCTTGAAATGTCTCGTACAAATCTCAAAAGAACCTGTTCAATGACATTAAGACGTGTAAAAAAAAAAGTCCCTTCAGAATAAAATGGTTTAAATGCGTATTGACCCCCAATCCTAATTGTAAGGATTTATCCATCTTGGAACATTCATAACACTTTTCCTTCCTCAGGCAGGAACGTATATCTGAAATGTATCCAATATTTCAAAATTCATTCATTGCCTTGTGATCCTTACTCTTCATTTGATATGGAAGAAACCTGTTAGTGTTGAGTGCTTTGCTAAATCACCGTAGAATTTTAGGAAAAAAGTTGATGCCAATTAAAAGGCAACTCCTGCAGAATTTCTTTTAACATTGGATTCTTTTTTTACGTTTGCAAGTCTAATTCTCTGTTAGGACCCTGGTCCCAGGTCAATTTGGGCTGCTTTGGTTTCAGTGGTCAACCTGTTGTAACAAGTGAAATGAAATCCCTTGTCCCGGCACTAAATATTCAGGCACATATTTGTTTTTGTCATCTGTTTAGCCACATACCAGATTGTACATATTTGAGGAAATAATTCAGACATTTGGCATGTTGATAGAGAATCATAGAGTCGAACATCACGAAAACGGGCCCTTTGGCCCAACTCGTCCATGCCAACCAAGAGGCCCCATCTAAGCTACTCATCTGCCAGCATTTGGCCCATATCCCTCCTAAACCTTTCCTAGCCATGTACTGGTCCAAGTGCATTTTATATGTTGATTTTGTACCTGTCTCAACTGTCACCTTTGGCAGCTCATTCCACATACCCACCTTCCTCTGAGTGAAGCAGATACAATAATAACATGTAAGAGGCCTTTGGATAGGCACTGTTCTATAATTTTAGTAATCTACTCCATGTATTCTCCAAACAGGACCTCCTTGTCCACTCATATTGTTGACCTCAACATGAAGCATTAGGACTCTATCCCCTCCCTCATTAATTGTTATGCCTAATACTATCAGAATTATTTTTTTAAAGTTACTCTTAAAACTAATATTAAAGGCTTGCTTTTACCCTTCATTTGTACCTCCTTTTCTTGTATGGAATTCACCATTGAAAGATTGTTACTGAAAAGCAACAATCTAGGCAAGTATGTCCAGATGTAAATAAGGATGGACTTTGGATATTTATCTTGGAACCAATCAACCAAAATAATTGTATTGTGTGCAAAGGATTCTGGAGCTTTCAGTGGAAATCCACGTTCCCTGATCTTTTGTGCTACTTTTAAGAAAGACAAACAGCACAAGGTAGTGCCATCCAAAAAAACTGGTTGAATAAATATACTTTTCGGAGTTTCCACTTATTGCACAGACCATTTAGGAAAGCTTGAAAAATAAACTGGCTCCTCTGAACACATGGGTACCAATAAAGATGTTAAAGATTTGAACTGATTTGCTGCTCTGACAGTAAATTCATTTATATTCTCATAATTTAAAACTTACTCCCAATTTATAGATTGCCACTGTCACGAATGTCATATTAAAGATGCCGGAGTTATATTAACTTTTCTAAAATGTGCATTGATCGAAAGTGAAATGGGATTGATTTTGGGGGCGATTTTGCATACACAGAATTTGAGTGGAAACTAGAGGAAAGTTCTGAAAACAAAGCTTTGTTGATTATGAAAATCTTAAAGATATTGCTGCATCCTCAAAGTAAATACAAGTTGGACCAGTTTTAATTAGCCAGCAAGCTTTGTTCCTCATCTTTATTTGTTTTACAAAATGCCAATTGTGAAAAGGGGACAAATCTGGGGATACTTGCATGTGATGTCTTGATGAGTTGAAGCATTTTGACTCTCATAGATTTAAATAATGTAACGTTTTCCTGTGGCGAATGATTTTTTATAAATGATCTATGCAGCAAATAAATAATGTTTGTGGTATGTAATGGGTGATGTTTAACTCAGTAATTTTAATGAGTTGCCATGAAATGTAATGGAGGATTAATAATTTGTTTGAGTTGAGCTGAAAGTTGACAAATTGATTGACTGGATCAATAGTGGATGAAGAACTTTCTCATCTATGTTTAGCAAGTCGACCAACATGTTGGAACATCTGGCCTTGTAAAATAATCTGTCCAGAAAAGACTGCATGGATTCTGCCATTTATGAAAATATCATATACTCAAATTTGGCACTAGACTAATATTGCCCACACTAGTTTAATGTGGGCAATATTGTATTTGCCACTTCAGTATTATATTTAATAGCAAACCAAACTATCTTTTGGAAGGAACATTGTTTATTTTTGATAGTTTGGCAATTGTCCTATTATATCGGTAAAGAAAAGTGGCAAAAGATAATCAAATACTGGGGATTTCAACTATTTGAGAAATTACAGCTAAATGTGAGAATAAAAAATACCAACATTGTATTTTTTTTGAATCATTTTGTAAGTGGACAAAATACTACTTTTAAATATTGGTGAGTAAATTAGAATTTGATTTCATTTAGTAGCATCAGTTCTCTAGCTACCTTTTATTTTTGTACTTGTAAATTAACGTAGCAGCAAAGTAATGGCAAGTTGTGGATGGTGTGTGTTCTCTTGTGAATGAGAACAATTAATGCTAGTGGTAAAATATATTAATGGACCCTTCAATACTTGTGCATCAGTATTATTCAATATTTTCTGTTGTAACTGAAAGGTTTTTAATAAGTTATGTTTTGTTGGTTCCAAAGATCTATTTTCAGTAAATCATGTGATTTTTAATGAAAGAAGCTATGTCTTTTTTAGCATCTGTTCTGAGGAAAAGGTTTTGACAATTTTTTCATTCTAGAAAATTTGACTGGTTTAATTGCATTTGCAATTTTTTATGAAAATTGACAATCTTGCTCATGAATACACTTTTTTGTCACAGTAATTAGAATGTTCTTGTATTTACTAGTCTTTTCAAAATAAACAAGTTATAACATTCTGAATGTATAAATTGATCTTTGCTTACTTAGTTACACATCACATGCACGCATGCCATATCATGGTGCATGCATCTCCATTCCGGTAATATTACCTGTGCCTAAACCAACCACTCTATGAAACTTTGGATGGCTCAAATACATGCTCAAATACAATCTATATTTGCATGAGGTACTGTTTGCATTGTCGCTATTATACCTGCCTCAACTACCTCCTCTGGCAGGATGTGTAGGAAAGAACTGCAGATGCTGGTTTAAATCGAAGGTAGACACAAAAACCTGGAGTAACTCAGCGGGAAAGGCGACATCTCCGGAGAGAAGGAATGGGTGACGTTTCGGATCGAGACACTTCTTCAGACTGAAGAAACTTCACCCATTCCTTCTTTCCAAAGATGCTGCCTGTCCTGCTGAGTTACTCCAGTAATTTGTGTCTACCTCCTTTGGCAGCTCATTCCATATACCCACTGAGTGAATAAATGTGTGAATAAATGTGAGGTTATCCACTCGTAGCAAAAACAGGAAGCCAGAGGCAGGTAGCATCACAATGTGCAATAAATATTTGGACAGGTTTAGAGCGATAGGGGCCAAACGCAGGCAGGTAGAACTAGTGTAGATGTGACATGTTGGGTCAAAGGGCACTGACACTGTTTCTACACATTAAATCTTTCAAAGACTTTGCTTTCACACTGTCAATTTCCCTCATTTTATACATGCCTATAAGATACACGCCCTTTGCCTCTTGCCTTCCCAGGAATAAAGTTGTAGCTCGCCCAATCTCTGCCTGTAGCTCAGGCCCTCTTGAATCCTAGCCACATCAATCATAAATCCTCTCTGCATTTCTTGCCAGCCTAATGTCATCCTACCAATAAGAAAGACACACAATGCTGGAGTAACTCAGCAGGTCAGGCAGCATCTCTGGAGAACACGGATAGGTGATATTACAGATGGGGACCCTTCAGTCTGACCCGCTGAGCTACTCCAGTACTTTTGTGTCCTTTTTGGGGGCAACCAGCATCTCAATTGGTGTCTCAACATCCTTGCTATAGCGAGGTGACCAAAACTGAACAAAATACTATAAATGTGGCCTAATGTCCCAAATTCTATACTCAATACCTGACTGATGACGGCCGATGTACCCAAAGCCGTCTTTATCATCCTGTCTATCTCTGACATCTTTTTAGGAAAGCACCGATTCTGGACCTCCAAGCGGCGGAGTGCTTTCGACCGTCCCGACGTCGGAGGTTTAACCATCCCGACAAGAGGGCCTGTACATCAATCAGTCAGTCAGTCAGTTTTATTCGTCACATTGCACATAAAGTGCAAGTGAAATGAAAGCGGCGACTAAGGAGGTTTAAGGCCCCGACCACAAGTGACCAATGGAGGACTGACTGTACTTTGTGCCTTCACCACAGTGAAGAATGCTGTGGTGGATGTTTGTGTTTAATTTTATTGTGTATTGTGTTCTTTATTGATTGTACCGCTGCTGGCAAGTTAATTTCACTGCACTGTATTGTGTATGTGATGAATAAAACTGATTGATTGATTGATTTGCAAGGAACTGTGTGCCTGTGCTCAATCTATCTGCTCTACAACGCTCCCCAGGGGGTCTACCATTCACCATGAAGGTTCAGGCCTAGTTTGACTCTTCAAAATGCACCGCCATTTAGTGGGTGGCACAGTAGCGCAGCTGATAGAGCTATGCTGTTCCTCTATAAATCTCACACTTTGGTCCTTTAAAGCTACATCATAACTTCCTGACTCTTATACTCAATGTGCAAGAAAGAAATGCAGATGCTGGTTTAAACTGAAGATAGCCAAAAAAAGCTGGAGTAACTCAGTGGGACAGGCAACATCTCTGGAGTGAAGGAATGGATGATATTTTGGGTCAAGACCATTCTCAATGCCTTGACGAATGAAGCCAGGCATACCATATGCCTTCTTTACCACTTGATCTACTTGATGGCACTTTCAGATTCCACCAAGAGACACGTTTCCTTCCACTCTCTGTCCATCATTCTGAAAGGAAGGTTCCCTCTACTGCTCTCTGTTCATTCTTCCACCATCTATTGCTGCCTTGCACCATTTACCGCCAAAGGTCCTGTTTCCACATTGTAAGAGTCTATGACTATGATCTCCTCGTTGGAATTGTACTGTAGGCCCCCAAATAATCACTGGTAATTAGATAAATAAATATAGATACATAGACAATAGGTGCAGGAGTAGGCCATTCAGCCCCTCGAGCCAGCACCGCCATTCAACATGATCATGGCTGATAATCCGCAATCAGTGCCCCGTTCCCCGCCTTCTCCCTTTACCCCATGATTCCGCTAGCCCCAAGAGCTCTATCTAACTCTCTTTTGAATGTATCCAGTGAATCGGCCTCCACCCCTGTCTAAGGCAGATAATTCCACAAATTCACAACTCTCTGTGTGAAAAGGTAATTTCCTCATCTCGGTTCTAAATGGCCTACCCCTTATTCTTAAACTGTGGCCCCGGTTCTGGACACCCCCAACATCGGGAACATTTTTCCTGCATCTAATATGTCCAATTCCTTAATTACTTTATATTTCTATAAGATCCCCTCTCATCCTTCTAAATTCCAGTGAATACAAACAGAGAGATTGCAAACAGCTGTAAGATTAATAGTTGTCAGAGTAGGGGATTTTAACTTTCCCAAATAGATTGGGACTGCCTTAGTGTCAAGGGGTTAGATGGGGTGGAATTTGTTTAGTGTATTCAGAAAGTTTGCTTCGGCAATGTGTGAACGATCCCTTAAAGGAGAGGGCAAAATTTGATCGACTCTTAGGGAATTGGAATTGACCTCATAGGACCTCCTAGGACCACATGTTGACCATGCTGCGAGTTTGAGTCGAGGGCAAACTCTTCTAAACTCGCAGATTAGGTCGCTGCAGTGGGACAACCCCTTAAAGTATATTCCTGAAGGGGTATAGGAGATTAAGAAGGAAATCAGGAGGGTAAAAATTGGGCACGAGATAGCTCTTCTATATAAGATTAAGGAGAATCCAGAGAATTTCAGAATTTTACAGGAAGAAGGTTAACTATAGAGATAAAACAGTGTGGTCATAATGTGTGTATCATAGACAATGAACATGGTTGTCAACAATTACATTAGGATCTTGATCAGCTGGGCAAGCGGGCCTTGGAATGGCTAACCGCGTTTAATTCAAGTAAGCGTGAGGTGGTGTATTTTGAGAAGTCTGATCAGGACAGCTTTACAGTAAACGGTAGAGTCTGGGGACCTCAGAATACAAGTAGATAGATACAAGAAGCTGGGACAAGCAGCGGGACAGTCTGAAGAAGGGTCTCGACCCGAAACGTCGCCTATTTCCTTCGCTCCATATATGCTGCCTCAACCGCTGAGTTTCTCCAGCATTTATGTCTACCTTCGATTTTCCAGCATCTGCAGTTCCTTCTTAAACGCCCAGTCTTTTAGTGTCGCTGATGCATAAGAGTCCACATCTTAAATAATGGATACAGTAGATGAGATTGGAGGAGGTGCAAGTGAACCTCTGCCTAACCAGAAAGGACTGTCGGGGTCCCTGGAAAGTCGAGGGAGGAGGTATGGGGACAGGTGTTGCATCTTCTGTGGTTTCTGGGGAGGGGGTGGGAAGGAATGAGTTAACCAGGGAGTTGCGGAGGGAACGGTCTCTGTGGAAGGCGGAAAGGGGTGGAGATTGGAAAATGTGGCTAAGTGGTTGGATCCCGTTGGAGGTGGTGGAAATTTCAGAGGATTATGTGGTTGTATGTGACAGCTGATGGGGTGAAAAGTAGAGACTAGGGCAAGGGTTCCCAGCCTGGGAAAATTGATTGATTCTGGATTTGCACATATTTTTTCTCATTGACTGACTGTTTGGTTCTGATATACCAGTATCTGTTCATCATTAGTTGTTTATAAATAAGTGAAATTACATTGTTATGTGCTATTAAATTTGCCAGAGGTAAATGGGATGAAAAAGGTTGTGAACCCCTGGACTAGGGGGAGCAAGGCCGGAACTGAGGAGAACGAGTGAGGGCCTTATCTATGATGGGAGAGGGAAACCCCCGTTCCCTAAAGAATGAGGACATCTCAGATGTCCTGGTATGGAACACCTCATCTTGGGCGCAGATGTGGTGTAGACGGAGGAATTGGGAGTAGGGGACAGTCTTTGCATGAAGCAGGGTAGGAAGAAGTGTAGTCGAGAAAGTTGTGGGTGTCAGTGGGTTTGTAATCGACGTCAGTCTATAGTCTATTTCCTGTGAAGGGGACTGTGAGATCAAGAAAGGGGAGGGAGGGGTCAGAGATGGTCCAAATAAATTTGAGTGCAGGATGGAAATTGGTGGTGAAGGTGAAGTCCATGAGGTCTGCATGGGCGCAGGAGGTAGCACCCATGCAGTCGTCAATGCCTTGGTCTTGGAGGAAGTGGGAGGAGTTGAAGGAAATTTTTTATTTTTTAAATTATTTTTATTACAGGCGTAAACACATAATAACAACAGTTTGTTGATCAATTACATTCACACAAAGCTTCTGTTCTTTTTTTTAGATTTTTTTGAAAGATAGAACTGAAAAGAAAAGGTCTATAAACTAATAGAGAGGGAGGAAAAAAAAACACACAAAAAAACAAGGACAAAAAAAATGACCAATAATAATTTTGGAGATAGGTCCGTAGATTATAAGGCATAGTTATTCATCCAATCCTGAGCTCAGGTTTCAGTCCAGTTTCTGTGTTGAACCAATTTACCTCTTTAAGAAATCAATAAATGGAGACCATATTCTAGCAAATAGTTCTGATTTGTCAGTTAAGACAAGTCTAATTTTTTCCAAGTGTAAGGTCTCGGACATTTCCGTAACCCACATTTTAATTGTGGGGGTTGTTGGGTTTTTCCAAAATCTTAGTATTCATTTTTGCCCAATTATTATACTGTAATCAAGAAAATTTCTTTGATTTGTTGTAAGTTTTACACTTTGTTCTGATATTCCCAATATTATTAATTTTGGATCAGGATCCAATTGAATATTAACAACCAGAAATAATTTAAAAAATATCCATCCAGAAATTTTTAATTTTAATGCAATTTACCAAGGTACGAGTTAAGTTGGCTTCTAGGTATTGACATTTATCACAGATAGGTGAGATATTTGGAAATATTCTGTTTAATTTTGTTTTGGAGTAATATAATCTATGTAATACTTTAAATTGTATAAATGAGTGTCTGGCATTTAACAAACAGTAATATATATGTTGTAAGCTTTCATCCCATATATCCTTTGTTATGGATTGAGCCAATTCATTTTCCCATGCTTGTCTGTGTGGTTCCGTCGACGGGACCTCAGTATCTAACAGGATATTATAAATGTAGGATATTAATTTATCTGTGTTAGGATGCTTATTCAAACATTCATCGAGGATTTCTGGGTCCTTAGTTCTATACACTTGTGTATGTGATTTTATATCATCTCCAAGTTGCAAGTATCTAAACAAATTATTTTGATGTAGTCCATAATTCTGTTGTAGCTCCTGGAATGAAAGAAGGATACCCTTTCGATAAAGGTGTCCCACTTTTGTAATTCAGTTTTTCCATTTCCATTTTACAAATCCTTTATCTAACACAGACAGTTTAAAAGAAGGGGTTTATTTAAGACAGGAAGAAGAAGAGGTTGATAAATTATCCCAATTTTAGTCTTTTTTAATTGTTTCCAGGTTCGCACATACCACTATGTGCTATTATCGGGTTTCCACTATAAGTTTTCTTAATCAATTTTATAGGTGTTAACAAAATCGCACCAATTTCAAAAGGTAGCCAGTCCTCTTTTTCCATCTTTAACCAATCTGGTGTTGGTCCATATCCTCAACCAGAAAGTTCATATTTTTGATATTAACTGCCAAAAATAAAATAGAAAAAACTGTTATAAACTAATCCTCCATTCATCTTCGATTTACACAGGTGTTTTTTACTTATTCTATGATTCTTGTTGTCCCAAATAAAACTTGTAACAATAGAGTCAATTATTTTAAAACATTTTTTTGGAAGATAGATCGGGATTGATTGAAATAAGTATAGTAATTGTGGAAGGAAAATCATTTTTATGGCTTAATTCTACAGAAAAGTTATTAAGTGTGAGGAACAGCTCCAGTAGAGTGTTCGTGGAGGGAAATTGGATGGTTCTGTGGTCGCGAAGAAACGGAGGGCTTTAAGGCCTCTCGATGGGGGATAGAGGTGTAGAGTGACTGAACGTCATAGTAAAGATGAGGGGGAGCTTGAAAGAGGAAGTCATTAAAGACACAAAGGGCATGGCGAGGTATTTTGGACATACCGTAGGTCGGAGAGATAGGACCAATACAAGTAAATTGGTGAGGCATCGGAATATTTTGGTCAATTTAGGTAACATTACAATTGTACATGACTCTACAGCTCCCTCTAGCAGCTTATTCATATATGCACCATCCATATTGCACCTCAGGTCTATTTTAAATGTATGCCCTCGAATTCTGGACTCCCTTACCCTGGGAAATAAGCAGACGATTCACTTGTATACCTCCTATAAGGCCACCCAGGAGCATCCTATGCTCCAGTTTCTCAATCTATGCAGCCACTTTTTTATTATACAAGCCCTCGAGACTTGGTGATAACGTGGTGAATCAGGTTACAGATAAACTTGCCATTGGTTTAGTCACCTTTGGCAGATAATTGCATTACAGATATAACATTTAGAAAAGGCAAAGAATGCTGTGACTTGGTTCATAAGTATAATGTAATTTAAATAAAGACGAGTGCAGGAAGATGAGAGGGTTGAGTTTAGTACTTTTTAGTTAGTTTAGAGATACAGAGCGGAAACAGGCCCTTCGGCCAAACAAGGTCAGCGACGACCAGCGATCCCGCACATTAACACTAGCCTACCCCACTAGGGACAATTTTTTACATTTACCAAGCCAATTAATCTACAAACCTGTACGTCTTTGGAGTGTTGGAGGAAACCGAAGATCTCAGAGAAAACCCACGCAGATCACGGGGGAGAACGTACAAACTCTGTACAGACAAGCACACATGTCGGGATCGAACCCGGGTCTCCAGCGCTGCATTCAAAATGTAAGGTAGCAACTCTACCGCTGCAGCCACCTTGACCGCCCAAAGCGAATGGAATACTTTATTGTCATGTGACTTGGGGACAAATGAAATTCTTGGCATACCCAATGTATACAAATGCGGCCACCTACGGTGCTCAAAAGTTACAAAGCACGCTGGCTCTTCTTTTTGTCTCCCCCCTACTCCAAGACCGAATTGCCACATTGTCCTTGTTCTCTTCCCCCCCCCACACAGCGGTTCCCCCAAGCCGGGTCCTCCGTCTTCCTCTCCCCCCTCACCAGTGGTCCCCCACGCTCTCATCGACTGTCGACCGTGGGTCGACCCCGAGGCATCGCCGCCACCGCGAGGCTTCACCACCGCCGAGGCCCCATCATCGCAAGACTTCACCGCTGCCGACGCCCCACTTCACGCCTCCATGGTGCGGACCTGGGCCCCAGCCGTGGCTCCGTCGGCCGGTCCAGCGACCCGGACTCCAACCTGCGATGCCCGGCTCCACCATCCGACCCACGAGGCCTCGGCCAGACCCCGACCAGGGACTCTACGCGGCGATCCGGGAGGCATTGAGACTGCAGCGCCTCGATAAAGGCCTCTGGCCGCATTTACAGTCCACAGCTGCGGCGCGCAGCCTGTCAGGAAGCCTTAACGTGGGAAAATGTTTGTGCCTCTATTCAAGAAGGGCTGCAGGGCAAATGCTGGGAACTATAGGCCAGTGAGCTTAACATCTGTAGTTGGAAAGTTACTGGAGAATATTCAGAGGGATAGGATATTCAGGCATTTAGATGGACAAGGGCTAATAGAAACATAGAAAATAGGTGCAGGAGGAGGCCATTCGGCCTTTGACCCAGCACCGCCATTCATTGTGATCATGGCTGATCGTCCCCAATCAATAACCCGTGCCTGCCTTCTTCCCATATTCCTCTAGCCCCCTAGAGCTCTATCTAACTCTCTCTTAAATCCATCCAGTGATATGGCCTCCACTGCCCTCTGTGGCAGGGAATTCCACAAATTCACAACTCTCTGGGTGAAAATGTTTTTTCTCACCTCGGTCTTAAATGGCCTCCCCTTTATTCTAAGACTGTGGCCCTGGTTCTGGACTCGCCCAACATTGGGAACATTTTTCCTGCATCTAGCTTGTCCAGTCCTTTTATAATTTTATATGTTTCTATAAGATCCCCCTCATCGTTCTAAACTCCAGTGAATACGAGCCTAGTCTTTTCAATCTTTCTTCATATGACAGTCCTGCCATCCCAGGGATCAATCTCATGAACCTACGCTGCACTGCCTCAATCACAAGGATGTCCTTCCTCAAACTAGGAGACCAAAACTGTACACAATACTCTAGATGTAGTCTTACCAGGCCCTGTATCTGCAGAAGAACCTCTTTACTCCTATACTGAAATCCTCTTGTTATGAAGGCCAACATTCCATTAGCTTTCTTCACTGCCTGCTGTATCTGCACGCCATCTTTCAGTGACTGGTGTACAAGGACACTCAGGTCTCGCTGCACCCCCTTGTTTTTGCCACCAAAGTGGATAACCTCACATTTATCTATATTATACTGCATCTGCCACACACCTGCCCACTCACTCAACCTGTCCAGGTCACCCTGCAACCTCCTAACATCCTCTTCACAGTTCACACTGCCTCCCAGTTTTGTGTCATCCGCAAACTTGCTAGTGTTGCTCCTAATTTTCTCTTACAAATCATTAATATATATGGTAAACAGTTGCGGCCCCAACACCGAGCCTTGCGGCACTCCACTCACCACTGCCTGCCATTCTGAAAAGGACCCGTTCACTCCTACTCTTTGCTTCCTGTCTGCCAACCAATTTTCTATCCACGTCAACACCCTACCCCCAATACCATGTGCTCTAATTTTAGTCACCAGTCTCCCGTGCGGGACCTTATCAAAGATTTTCTGAAAGTCTAGATACACTACATCCACTGGCTCCCCTTTAATGCATTTTACTTGTCACATCCTCAAAAAATTCCAGAAGATTAGTCAAGCATGATTTCCCTTTCATAAATCCATGTTGACTTGGACTAATCCTTTTACTACTATCCAAATGCCCCATTATTACCTCTTTAATAATTGACTCCAGCATCTTTCCCACCACCGGTCGGGCTAACTGGTCTGTAATTCCCTGTTTTTCTCTCTCGCTCCTTTCTTGAAAAGTGGGATAACATTACCTATCCTCCAATCCACAGGAACTGATCCTGAATCTATTGAACATTGGAAAATGATCACCAATGCGTCCACTATTTCTAGAGCCACCTCCCTGAGGACCCTGGGATGCAGACCATCCGGCCCAGGGGATTTATCATCCTTCAGTCCCATTAGCCTACCCAATACTATTTCTCACCTAATGAAAATGTATTTCAGTTCCTCTACCCCCTTAGATCCTCTGTCCTCCAGTACATCTGGGAGATTATTTGTGTCTTCCTTAGTGAAGACAGATCCGAAGTACCTATTCAACTCTTCTGCCATTTCCTTGTTGCCCATAATAATTTCACCCGTGTCTGCCTTCAAGGGACCCACATTTGACTTTGCTACTCTTTTCCCTTAACATATCTAAAGAAGCTTTTACTGTCCTTCTTTATATTCCTGGCCAGCTTCCCCTCGTACTTCATCTTTTCAGCCCGTATTGCTTCCTTCTGTTGTCCTATGAAAGTTTCCAATCCTCTGGCTTCCGGCTACTCTTTGCTGTGTTATACATCTTTTCTTTTTAGTTTTTTTCTATCCCTAACTTCTCTTGTCAGCCACGGTTGCCTCCTACTCCCCTTAGAATCTTTCTTCCTTTTTGAAATGAAATGATCCTGCATCTTCCAGAGTATGCCCAGAAATTCCTGCCATTGCTGTTCCACCGTCATTCCTGCTGGGATCCTTTTCCAATCTACCTTGGCCAGATCCTCTCTCATGCCTTCATAGTCCCCTTTGTTCAACGGCACCACTGCCACTTCAATTTAACCTTCTCCTTCTCAAATTGCAGGTTAAAACTAATCATATTATGATCACTACCTCCAAGCGGTTCCTTTACCTCGAGTTCTCTTATCAAATCTGGTTCATTAGACAACATTAAATCCAGAATTGCCTTTTCTCTGGTCGGCTCCATTACAAGCTGCTCTGAGAATCCATCTCGGAGGCACTCTACTAACTCTCTTTCTTGGGGTCCTGAACCAACCTGATTTTCCCAATCTACGTGCATATTGAAATCCCCCATCACCACAGTGGCATTACCTTTGTTACATGGCAGTTTTAACTCCTGCTGCAACTTACACCCTACATCCGGGCTACTATTTGGGGGTCTGTAGATAACACCAATGGCAAGTCTTCTTGCCTTTACAATTCCTCAACTCAATCCACAGTGACTCTACCTCGTCAGTCCCTATGTCTTCCTTCGCAAAGGACTTAATTCCATCCCTCACCAGCAGAGCTACCCCTCCTCCTCTGCCCACCTGCCTGTCCTTTCTATAGGATGTATAACCCTGAATATTAATTTCCCAGGCCCGATCCTCCTGCAGCCATGTCTCAGTAATCCCCACAATGCCATATCTACCAACCTCTAACTGAGCCTCAATCTACTTTACTTCTTATACTTCGCGCATTGATATACAATACTTTTAATTCCTTACGCATCTCACCTTTCACATCGATCCCTATTACACTTGGCCATTCCCTCCTATCCAATTTGTGAGCTTTCTTTCCCGTTAATTCTGGGGTCATTAACAATCCCTTTACTCTCAGTCCTTGACTATCCCATTTGGCAACACCCCGCCCTTATTTAGTTTAAAACCACCCATGTAGCAGTGGCAAACCTGCCTGCCAGAATGCTGGCCCCCACCTGTTAAGGTGCAATCCGTCCCTTTTGTACAGTTCCCCCTTACTCCAAAACAGATCCCAGTGGTCTAAGAATCTAAATCCCTGCCCCCTGTACCAGTTCCTCAGCCACACATTCAGGTCCTGTATCTCCCTGTTCCTGCTCTTGCCAGCACGAGGAACTGGAAGCCACCCGGAATAAACCACCCTGGCGGTCCTGCTTTTCAGCATTTTTCCGAGCTCTCTAAAGTCACGCTACAGAATATTCATCCCCTTCTTTCCGACATCATTTGTGCCGACATGCACTACCATTTCTGGCTGTTCACCTCCGCCCTTGAGGATTTTCTGCACTATGTCCGTGACATCCTGGATCGTGGCACCAGGGAGGCAGCACACCATCCTCGAATCCCGTGTGTTGCCACAGAAACCTCTGTCCGTACCTCTCACAATGGAGTCTCCAACTACCACAGCATTGCCTGACGTCGGCCTCTTTGATTTTGACTCAACAGCACTTTTTGCTTCGCAAGGCTGCAGCGAATCATCCGATCAGCAGAGAACTGTACACTGCAAGGGCCAGGAAACGAGCGGGCAAGATCATCTCTGACCCCTCTCACCCTGGCCACAAACTCTTTGAATCACTTCCCTCTGGAAGGTGACTCCGGATTGTCAAAGCTGCCACAGCCAGACATAAAAAGTTTTTATCCACGAGTAGTTGCTCTACTCAACAGCCAAAAATCTGTAGCCTCCCTTTGATCTAGTATTTTGTTGGTTCACATGCTTGATCAATGGTGTTTTATCATTAATGTTTTATTATTATTAATATTTAGTGTTTCCCGAGTCATTCCTAACTGTCACTGTGTCATGTTGTTACTTGTGGGCGGAGCACCAAGGCAAATTCCTTGTATGTGAATACTTGGCCAATAAACTTACTTTTTAAAAAAAAAGCCAGTCCGCCGCTCAGTATGTTAACGTCTTCTGTCCCGACAGCTTCTAAGTAGGTTAACCTGTTCTCAAGAGGTACAACACCCGGTGACCTTTACATTCCATGTTTCCTTCCCTTTCTCACGGTCACCCACTTTCTCTCTTCCAGTACCTTAGGTGTAACAATCTTACTGTAGGACTTGTCGAGGTACGACTCAGTTTCTCGGACGAACCTGAGGTCATCCACTTGCTTCTCCAGTTCCCCAACACGGTCCTTCAGGAGCTGTACCTGGATGCACTTCTCACATTTGTAGCAGCCAGAGGCACCAGCAGTGTCCTTGACCTCCCACATCCTGCAAGCATCACACTGAATCAGCTTGCTTGACATTTCCTCCTTTTGCCTCTCCCTCTCCAGCGTTTGGTGTGGCGTCCTCCATCAGCCTCCTCGCCGAAGACTCGCACTTTTCTCGCAGCCAAAGACTCGCACTTTTCTCACTGGGCACTTACCTCGACAGGACCGCACCCCTTGACTAGATCTTGCTTATATCAGATGCTAAATTGCCTAATTGTCCAATTTACCAACCCTCCAATCTAATTGTTCAGCCAATCCCCACACTCACTCCTAACCTTCCTTCCTCTGATGAGCTTGGAAGTATGTGCTTTGTCCGACCTGCACTCAAACTGCTAAAGTGCTGTTTGCCCTCTTTTTAAACCTGCACTCAAGACTCACCAAGTCCAGCCAACGGTCGTTCTCGCTGCTGCTTTGTCCGACCTGCTCTCAAAGGGATAGTCAGCATGGCTATTTACATGGTAGGTCTAGCCTTACACATGATCAAAAATGTTGATGAAGGCAGAGCTGTAGATGTTGTATACATGGACTTCAGCAAAGCATTCAACTTGGTAGGCTGCTCTGAAAGATTAGATTGCATAGGCTCCAAGGTGAGATAGCTGAATGGATAGAAAATTGGTTTCATGGAAGGAAGCAGAGGGTGATGGTGGAAGGTTGCGTCTCGGAATGGAGGCCTGGACTAGTGGTGTGCTTCAGGGTTCGGTGCTGGGCCCGTTACTGTTTGTCATTGATATCAATGATTTGGATGAGAACATACATGGCAAGATTAGCAAATTTGCTGATGATACAAAAGTGGGTGGTTTTGTAGATAGCGAAGATGGTTGTGAAGAATTGCAGCAGGATCTGGATCAATTGGCCAAGTGGGCTGAGGAATGGTTGATGGAATTTAATGCAGAGAAATGTGAGGTGTTGCATTTTGGGTCGTCTAACATGGGCAGGACCTACACACTAAATGGTAGGGCTATTTCCTGTACTTTTGGGTTTTATTTCTACTGGAAAGTGGGGTGGGTGAAGAAGGGCTCGCACGGTGCACCTTGCGAGCTGGAGGTGTCTTTGGCAGATCCATCCACTATAACCGAAATCCATTAAAGCGAGTGTTGACTGTATTCATTCTTTGTTAAGTACAATATTACATGTGAAAATTATCCCATTTGTTTAAGGAAAATAAATAAATAAAAAGCAATGCACATTTTAGAAACAAACAGAGCAGGGGTTTAATTGAAAACACTGTACTTTAATTTGAAATTGTTAGTAATTTCAGGTCATTATAAACAAAGTTGCTCACTTTTACAAAAGTTCAATTGTTAAACATAAATTAGTCACAACTATTAAATATAGATAATCCAATGTCATCACAATATAACTAATTCTCAAACTATCATAAATAAAATTATTTTATAGCTAAATCACAGTACATTTATATCTGATCAACAGAAAACTAGTGTGTGAAGATTTGATCACATTCACAATAGAGTTAATGTAGAATGTAAATTTAAAAGGTTACAGACGTTCTTAAAAGCATTAAGCAATTCAGTGATTGGAATGAGGCTATGTCTTAGAATGTATTACACAGTGCATCTTCCTCTGCTACAAGTTTCACAAAGTATACTGCTAGTTGGTATTTCCAGATTAACGCATTTCAGTGCAAGGATTTTTACCTTAAAACGGAAATCGTAACATGTTATACATCAATTGCAATTCCATGGGACATGGACATTGTTTCTCTAGTACCAGTCACATACATAAGAACAGAACAAAGGTGTGGAAATGAGGATGTGATTGCTATGTAAGTCCAATACGGCACAGGAGCTGTATTTCCAAAGGGACAGAACCAAAGACCATGGCGGATACCATCACGAACATGATGCGAAACCCAAGACATGGCAATCATCCATGGGAGAAAACACCAAGAATCTTTAAGTCTAAATATCCACATGGCAAGTTTCACTGAAAACACCACCACAGGTATCACTGTGAAACAATGTAGAGGTGGCCTTTGCGGGAGATGCAATGCAGCCTGAGAGAGAGAAAACTGCCATTAATGCAAAGTTCAAATCATTTCAATCAGAATTTTATTTAAAATATATATCAACAACTTTTAAGCAGTTTGCCACAAACTTCATTAGAAATCATTCAAAAAATAATAAGGACAAGCAACCCTGGCAAACTGAAAGAATCCATATTGTGCACAAACACTGAGCAATTACAACACAAATAGATTAGGATACCAATGTGGTGAATGGATGTAATGTACTCAAGTTTGATGACAGTACAAAGTTAGTTGGGAGCAAGCTAGGATAGAGGATACAGAAGTCTACAATTGGATATATACTGTAGGTAAATGGAGCAGGAAAGAATCTGGATCATAATCTGAGGATGACAAGTTACAGTCAATTTAGTGAAATAAGATTGTTATAAATGGTGAGAACGTAATAAATGTTAATATTCAGAAGGATTTAGTGTCTATGTATATAAGACAAAATTAACAGATACGTTAGGAAGACAGCCAATATGTTCGGCTTCATTGTCAGGATAACTAGATTACAAAAACAATTAAGTTTCTTTGCAATTATAGAATAAGAATGAGACCTCATCTATGTGCAGTTATGGCATCCATAACTAAGGAATGAAATCTTTGCATTAGAATACCAATAGATTGATCGCATGGAATCTGAGAATGGCCAGGAGGGGGAGTTACAAGGAAAAAATGAGTAGGATGCACCCAAACACTAGAATTTAGAAAACGGCAGTCATCACATTGACATATAAAATATACTGAAATAATAGATCGTGGGAGGGCGTTTTCCCTGACGAGACAGTCAAACACTACAGAGCAAATCCTCAAGATAAAAGGTGACCTGTTCAGATAAAGATGGGGGAATTTTACATACTAGAAATCTGGCCTCTCCACTCTCTCACTAATATATATACACTACATGTAGTTCTGATTTAACTCGATAATTACGTTCCCAAGTAAAGTTGAGTTATAGAAAACTGTGTTATGATGAACATTGTGTGAATGGGGGAAAAGAAGGTTTAAGGCTGGAGAGTTTCACACCCACAATAACAAAGCCATTTCCTCTGCAGGATTTTCAAAAATAAAATATTTTCAATTGTGGTAAGTTTATTTTTGTTACTGTTAAAAATTAAAGGTTGTATGATACATTATTTAATAGGGTATCTTCACACGTGGCAATAGAAGCGACTATGTGTCAATTTTGGTAGCCACCCATGGTTGAAACAGTAGCTGACTTCTTAATAGACAATGGTGTCCCATAACTGTGGGGGGGGGGGGGGGGTTATAGGGAACAGGTATTTTGTTCCCCTGTAGATAGATTTTTTTTCCTACTTGTGAATTTCCAAAATAACAACCAATTCTCGATCGAAATTAGGTTATAACCAATTTGACCTGCATAATGCAGATAGCGTTTCCTAATTTATCATTTGCGTCATACCAATATGTTATGGAGCCACATTATAGCAGAACTGTTTGTGCTGTTCTATCCACTTAACATTATTCCATATTGTCTAGTCTGAATCAAGCCTTACATTTAAAATGAAGGCCAGCTGCTGCACATTTGACTGAATTCTGTGGGAGTCAAACCCAAAACAGCTTTGTACATGATCGGTTGTCTCAATCCTCCAGATGTCTTCCTCCGGAAATTGCCATGGTTACGGAGGATCATGTGCTTCATCTACAGTTCTCAGGTACAGCAGCTCTTACAATGAGGATTATTCAGAACATGCTGAACTTAAGCTATAAATAATGATGTCATTTTATTAATTATGTAATAGAAATGGTTAGCGTTGTAATGCACATGTACTAAATAAACATTTTACTTCGAAACGTACGTTCTTCACTGAATATGGGAATTGGTGTAATAAATGCCCCTTCATAGAGAGAAAGTGAGGTGTTGCATTTTGGGACGTCTAACATGGGCAGGACCTACACAGTGAGTGGTAGAACTCTGGGGAATGTTGTAGCGCAGAGAGATCGAGGAGTGCAGGTGCATTGTTCCTTGAAGGTCGAGTCGCAGGTAGATAGGGTGGTCAAATAGGCTTTTGGCACATTGGCCTTCATCAGTCAGAGCATTGAGTACAGAAGTTGGGAGGTCATGTTGCAGTTGTATAAGACGTTAGTGAGGCCGCATTTAGAGTATTGTATTCAGCTCTGGGCACCATTGTTATAGAAAAGATGTTGTCAAGCTGGAATGGGTACAGAGAAGATTTACAAGGATGTTGCCAGGGCTAGAGGGTCTGAGCTATAGGGAGAGGTTGAGTAGGCTGGGTCTCTATTCCCTGAAGCGCAGGAGGATGAGTGCTGATATTATTGACGTGTGTAAACTCATGAGGAGAATAGATCGGGTAGATGCACAGAGTCTCTTGCCCAGACTTGAGGACCAGAGGACATAGGTTTATGGTGAAGGGGAAAAGATTTAATAGGAACCTGAGGGGTAACTTTTTCCACACAAAGGGTGGTGGGTGTAGGGAACAAGATGCCAGAGGAGGTAGTTGAGGCAGGGACTATCCCAACATTTAAGAAACAGTTAGACAGGTACATGGATAGGACAGGTTTGGAGGATATGGACCAAACATGGGCAGGTGGGACTGGTGTAGCTGGGACATGTTGGCCTGTGTGGGCAAGTCGGGCGGAAGGGCCTGTTTCCACATTGTATCACTCTATGACTCTATAGAATCTATGAACAAAGTAGGGCCAAAGAATAGGTCAAATCAGTTAGATTAAATTCATTTTACTTCCCAAAACAAAAATAGTTAACTGTTATGAAATACAAAAGATCTTTCTTATAAAAAAACATCAAAAAGCGATTAACGATTGAGTGTTATAGTTTAAAATGCAAAAATATTTTTGATATCAGACTGTGCAAAGATAAATAGTTTTCAGAAAATATACAAACTCTATTTCACAATAGATTTTTTTTTAAATGAGTAAGATTGATCCATCCATCTGCCAATCAACCCCCACCCCCTCTCACCTGTACCCACCTATCACTTGCCAGGCTTTGTCCCAACCTCACTTCTCTTTTCCAGCTTTCTCCCCCTGATGCCAATCAGTCTAAAGAAAGGTCCTAATCCAAAACGTCACCTTCCACCGGACTTGCCCACACCTTCACAGATGCTGTCTGACCCGCTTAGTTTCTCCAGCAGTTTGAAAGTAAGATTACCAATGCTTCCAGCAATTTTCCAATTAACTTTTGTTTAGTAGAGTCATAGAGTGATACAGTGTGGAAACAGGCCCTTCGGCCCAACTTGCCCACACCAGCCAACATGTCCCAGCTACACTAGTCCCACTTGCCCGTTTGGGCCATGTCCCTCCAAACCTCTCCTATCCATGTACCTGTCTAACTGTGTCTTAAACGATGGGATTGTCCCAGCCTCAACTACCTCCTCTGGCAGCTTGTTCCATACACCCACCACCCTTTTGTGTGAAAAAGTTACCCCTCGGATTCCTATTGAATATTTTACCCTTCACCTTGAACCTATGTCCTCTGGTCCTCGATTCCCCTACTCTGGGCAAAGGACTGTGCATCTACCCGATCTATTCCTCTCATGATTTTGTACACCTCTATAAGATCCTCCTGCCCTCCGTGGAATAGAGACCCAGCCTACTCAACCTCTCCCTATTGTTCACACCCTCTAGTCCTGGCAACATCCTCGTAAATATTTCCAACAGGTTTTACAATTAGATCAGAAAAATTATTTGCCCCATGAACAATGTGATGCAAAGCATGCAGTAAAATTAGACCTTATGGACTAATATTTAGGTTGAATAATCTAATTTTGTTTTGTGCTTACCTGCAGGGATAAGGATCTAGCTGCGACAAAGTGGTCAGCATCAATGACAGAGGACAGAAGCCCAGCTAAAATGACTTCATAAAAATCACTCTTCTTTCTCAGTCCAATCACAATAGCCCAAGACCACAGTCCAATGGCACCATGTACTGCATTGTCTGAAAGAGCCCTAAGCCAGTTGTTGCTCTGTATTAATGAAAGTTGTAAACACTGATCAGCGAGGAAGCAGAAAACTCCTAGTCCAATGCTCGAAATGATTGATGCTGTGCTGAACGTTTTCAGCAGTGCTTGTGCATTTTCTGTCTCTGTTGCCAGAGCAATTGTTGATTGTTTTGAGTTCAACATCGTAAAATGTATCATCCATGATATTTTACATCCATGTTCTCATTCTAGATCTAGAAAGTAACCGGCATTGTTAGTGTCAACCGCAAAGTTCAATTAAATCAATACATTTTTACGCTTGTGATTTGAGAAAGTGACAATCCTGCTTACATTAATTGTATATCAGAGAAAGAAACGCTTTGTGAGCCAACTATCTATTAGGAGTGTATCTGCACACATGGAACTGGTTTCTTCAGTAATTTCCAGATTATATGAAATATTAATCTTCAATTTGAATACATCAGATATTTGTCTATTAACAATTGACTACTAACTATTTCCTTATGGTGGCTGTCCCCAGAGTTATTTAAGCAGAGGGCAAATCAATTTAATTCTTATTTATTGGATATCAGATTACGAATGCTGTAAATGGGAAATAACAATAAGAAACTCAGCATCTGTTAAAAGAGAAATCAAGTTGAAGATCCTTCCTTAGAACTGGGTTTCCAGTATTCTCTATTATTAAAAATATGAATTAGGATTTTTTTTGATTTTCAAACACCCTATTTTGATTTTCAAACACCCTATTTTGTCAAATCTAGGTATTGCTATACAAAAGTAAGCTCAATAATACAATCTGAAGCAATCACATTAAAAACAAACTGAAGCATTAAGTCACCACTCAAGTCCTCAATTCATAACAACCAATAGACAATAGGTGCAAGAGTAGGCCATTCGGCCCCTTGAGCCAGCACCGCCATTCAATGTGATCGTGGCTGATCATTCACAATCAGTACCCCGTTCCTGCCTTCTCCCCATATCCCTTGATTCCGCTATCTTTAAGAGCTCTGTCTAGCTCTCTCTTGAAAGCATCCAGAGAACCGCTCTCCACTGCCCTCTGAGGCAGAGAATTCCGCAGACTCACAACTCTATGTGTGAAAAAGTTTTTCCTCATCTCCGTCTATTTCAGAGTATACAAGCTCAGCCGCTCTATTCTATCAACATATGACAGTTCCGCCATCCGGGGAATTAACCTGGTGAACCTACGCTGCACTCCCTCAATAGCAAGAATGCCCTTCCTCAAATTGGGAGACCAAAACTGCATACAATACTCCAGGTGTGGTCTCACTGGGGCCCTGTACAACTGCTGAAGGACCTCTTTGCTCCTATACTCAACTACTCTTGTTATGAAGGACAGCATGCCATTTGCTTTCTTCACTGCCTGCTGTACCTGCACGCTTACTTTCATTGACTGATGAACAAGGACCCCCAGATCCCGTTGTACTTCCCCTCTTCCCAACTTGACTCCATTTAGATAATAATCTGCCTTCCTGTTTTTGCCACCAAAGTGGATAACCTCACATTTATCCACATTAAACCTGCATCTGCCATGCATCTGCCCACTCACCCAACCTGTCCAAGTCACCCTGCATCCTCATAGCATCCTCTTCACAGTTCACACTGCCACCCAGCTTTGTGTCATCTGCAAATTTGCTAATGTTACTTTGGCATGGATTTTGCATTTGGCATTAGGCATTAGACATGGATAGCCTAATCCATGCAATTCATTCACAACAATTTCAGTATAGATTTGTGCAGATATAAATTAGATTTGTTCCAGAATATATTTTGCTTAAATTATACATATGTTATGCTTTGTAGAAGGAGTTAATTTGAATAAATTAGGGTTTTCTCTTATATTGTTTTCTAGCCATTGGCTGAAGTCACCTATACTTGTTAAGACTGGTCTATCACCCCATGATCACTGAATAGCCATCCTATGGGGATGGTAAGATATGAAGGCAAGGACACTGGTCTTTTGTTGTCTAGTAACTCCTGTCTTCTAAAAATTAACACATTCCACTTTAAAAATTCCCAGGAGAAACTGACCGTCTTATGTGTTTCATACACTATTCCATACATTTCCTTAAAGCAGAGAAGGTAGCCATTTGCTGTCTATGCTGTCTCTCAGCACAACCTCGTTTGCCCACTTATTTCTCTGTAACCTGTTCGCTCACTCATTTCCATTTGTACAGGCACTCCCCGACTTACGATAGGGTTACGTTCCGAAAACCCTTGCACAAGTCATTTTATGCAAGTCGGAATCTTTAAATCGAGGTAGAAACAAATAGTTAATACACAAAATGACACAAAGTGCTGGAGTAAATCCATAGATCAGACACCACCTCTGAGGAACATGGATACGTGACGTTTAGAGTCTGGACCCTCCCTCAGATAGCCTGAAGCACTGTTTCAAACGCCACTGTTTAAAGTCGAAAGTTACTCCAGCACTTTCATCTTGTTGTTTCACCTTGAAACTGTTGACACGGTTGTTTTTGTGGCTCACGATATAGCCCTTGGCCAACAGCACTTTCTTCAGGCTGCTGCTACCGACAAGATGCGTTTGGCCACTGTGCTGCTCCCCCCTCCACCGCCGCCTCCTCCTCCTTTTCTGCAGCGGCAAGGTGGAAGTGTCGGTGAGGAGGCAGCGATGGAGGAGGGAGTGGCAGAGTGGACAAGCTATGGCCAACAGGAAGAAGCGGCAGGAGGTAAGAGAGGAGAGAGCCCCACAGTGACTGAGGGCATCCTGTCGGTGCCGGCAGCCTGAAGAAAGTGCTTTGGCCGGGGCTACAACGTGAGCCGTAACAACAGCCGCATTAGCCTGACGGTGTGGCAGCTGGTGAAGGGCTTGTGGAAGATGATGGCGACTCAGCTGGGACTTGCTTTGCCTTCTCTGTGCCGCACCCATGGCGGCCAAAACTGGAAGAGCAGCGAGCCTGGGTGCCGCTTTTATATCTATGAAGCAGAGGGAAGCCCTTGCCATCCACCCTTTGCAAAAACATAGATTATTCAGGAAACGGGATCACCTATTGTAAATTGTTCATGTAAGCGCAAGTTTACATAATTTGCCTATTATACTAGATTTGTAATGTAAAAAAATCACATGTGGTTAATCACATAGTCGCCCCATTTCAGGACACCATAATGTTTGGGACACATGGCTTCACGGGTGTTTGTAATTGCTCAGGTGTGTTTAATTGCCTCCTTAATGCAGGTATAAGAGAGCTCTCAGCACCTAGTCTTTCCATCCACCTTTGGAAACTTTTATTGCTGTTTATCAACATGAGGACCAAAGTTGTGCCAATGAAAGTCAAAGGAGCCATTATGAGACAGAGAAACAATAATAAAACTGTTAGACTGTGGAGGCTTCAGTAGTAAAGAAAACAAGAGGACATGTATACAAAAACAGGGATGTTATGTTGAGTCTCTAAGGTGCTGGTAAGGCCACATTTGGAATATTGTGAGCAATTTTGGGCACCATATCTGAGGAAGGATATGTTGGCTCAAATCACGTATTGCTTTGTGTTTTGCATCATTTGGGAAGTTGTTATGTATTGTGACTTTGAATTTGTGTCAGATTTCCTTTACAAAGACTCGACCATATGTTTGTTTCTAAACAAGTACACAATGTCTGTTTCCAAACAAGTACTCCAGATGAAAAGCATTTTCCAGTTCAAAGAATATACTAGTAGATGTTCATATAGAGAGTGGTAGGCAGATGGAACGAGCTGCCCAAAGCACTAGATGAGACGGGTAGTATAACAGTTAAAAGACATTTGGACAGGTACATGGATAGAAAAGTTTGAGACGGATATGTGCCAAACATGGGCAGGTGGGATGTACATAGATGGGCATTCTGGTCAAATTCAACCATCATTATCATTTGCTAAATTCTTTCTATAAGAATCACTCTCAGAAATAGTGGCCTGATGCGACTCGCCTATCTCTGTACTGATATCTGACAGGACTACAGTGGAAAATTGTGCAACAGTCCAGTTTAGCAAGGGTGACAAGACAATCAACTAATGTGCATCCTTATAATTTTCATTAACGGAATTGAAGTGAAAATTGGAAGGATGAACATCAGGCAGCTGAATCAATATTGCACATTTTATGTTGTCATTAAAAGTTCAAATCATTACCATACTAACTCAGTGAGAAATGCTTGCCTATTGTGTGTGTATATATAATGCTATGAATGCACTGACTATTGATGAGTGGTGCTAATTAAAGTTTCAAAGGGCTGCTGCATTATAAAATGTCATTATTTTCTATATTTTCATTTCCATTGGAGGGATGGTGCCTTCGACTTTTTAAAAACTGCTGTGGTCGAAAGATATTTCCAGTGTTGTCAAATGGCAGTTCTAGGCTGGCTTTTTGACTCAGCAATGATGAAAGGATAGCTGCATCTTTAAATCGGGATCATGCTCCCATAAGCTATTACTTCCTCTTAGCTATTTGGGCTTGACGAATTTGGAACAAAACTGGAAGAGTGAATTTTGGACCACGGTAAAATATCCCATTGCAAATGGACTTCAGTTTTTGAAACACCAACGCTGATATATAGAGCTATCTAATGGAGCGGTATCATCTGGAGGTTTGTAATTTATAGTGTCTTGTCAATTAGGTGAAATTGATTTTTGGGTCTCATTTCAAGCTAATACAGTGCCCTGCATAATGTTTAGGACAAAGACGCATCATTTATTTATTTGCCTCTGTACTCCACAATTTGAAATTTGTAATAGAAAAAATCACATGTGGTTAAAGTGCATATTGTCAGATTTTAATAAAGGCCATTTTTATACATTTTGGTTTTACCATGTAGAAACTACAGCAGTGTTTATACATAGTCCCCCACATTTCAGGGCACCATAATGTTTGGGACACATGGCTTCACAGGTGTTTGTGAACTAAAGTTGTGGACCAAACTTGTGCCAATGAAAGTCAAAGAAGCCATTATGAGGTTGAGAAACAAGAATAAAACTGTTAGAGACATCAGGCTTACCAAAATCAACTGTTTGGAACATCATTAAGAAGAAAGAGAGCACTGGTGAGCTTACTAATCGCAAAGGGACTGGCAGGCCATGGAAGACCTCCACAGCTGATGACAGAAGAATTCCCAAACACCTGTCTCACAGATCAGAAACACTCTTCAGGAGTCAGGCATGGATTTGTCAATGACCAATGTCCGCAGAAGACTTCATGAACAAAAATACAGAGGCTACACTGCAAGATGCAAACCACTGGTTAGCTGCAAAAATAGGATGGCCAGGTTACAGTTTGCCAAGAAGTACTTAAAAGAACAACCACAGTTCTGGAAAAAGGTCTTGTGGACAGATGAGACGAAGATTAACTTATATCAGAGTGATGGCAAGAGCAAAGTATAGAGGAGAGAAGGACCTGCCCAAGATCCAAAGCATACCACCTCATCTATGAAACACTGTGGTGGGGGTGTTATGGCCTGGGCATGTATGGTTGCTGAAGGTACTGGCTCACTTATCTTCATTGATGATACAACTGCTGATGGTAGTAGCATAATGAATTCTGAAGTATATAGACACATCCCATCTGCTCAAGTTCAAACAAATGCCTCAAAACTCATTGGCCGGAAGTTCATTCTACAGCAAGACAATGATCACAAACATATGTCTAAAGCAACAAAGGAGTTTTTCAAAGCTAAAAATTGGTCAATTCTTGAGTGGCCAAGTCAATCACATGATCTGAACCCAATTGAGCATGCCTTTTATATGCTGAAGAGAAAACTGAAGGGGACTAGCCCCCAAAACAAGCATAAGCTGAATATGGCTGCACTACAGGCCTGGCAGAGCATCACCAGAGAAGACACCCAGCAACTGGTGATGTCCATGAATCGCAGACCTCAAGCAGTCATTGCATGCAAAGGATATGCAACTAAACATGACTACTTTAATTTACATGACATTGCTGTGTCCCAAATATTATGGTGCCCTGAAATGGGGGGACTATGTATAAACACTGCTATAATTTCTACATGGTGAAACCAAAATGTATAAAAATGGCCTTTATTAAAATCAGACAATGTGCACTTTAACCACATGTGATTTTTTTCTATTACAAATCTCAAATTGTGGAGTACAGAGGCAAATAAATAAATGATGGGTTTTTGTCCCGAACATTATGGAGGCCACTGTATAGTTCGGGAATGCCTGTAAGATTTTAAATCTCTCAGTTAGATACCAGGCAATACAGTGAAGAAAAATGCCAGTTTAGTCAGTGATAACAAAATACATAAAGGAAAACAAACATTTTTGAGAGGGTCCAAATGATTTCTAACTTTTAAAGTTATGTAGTGCCATGTGATAAAAGCAATATAAATGCTCTAACTACAAGATCTCCATATTACAACAATGGTTTGACTTATCAGGAATATCTTCCATGGTTCCCATGATTGCCAGTCGCTTGCACCCTAGTCTGAAGAAGGGTCTCGACCCGAAACATCACCTATTCCTTCGCTCCATGGATGCTGCCTCACCCGCTGAGTTTCTCCAGCATTTTTGTCTACCTTGCACCCTAGGCCACACAGTTTAATTCTCTGTGGTGCAATCTGAAACCAACACCAAGGCTCCTCCTGGTCATGGCGCAAGGCTGAGCAGGGCCTCAGCAAGTGCAAGTAGCTGACTGCAATGACAGGATAGCTGTATAGTGAGGCTCCACCCCCAGCTGCTCAGCTGTCAGCAGACATTTAAATTAATGGCCTTGAATGTACTTGACATTCAAAACCAGCCTCGATACGCTTGAAAGGGAAATAATTACTTAAAACGGTATAAGTTAAAGGACTATAAACATTGAACTAACTTAATTAAATAAAGATGTACAAACAAGGAACTGCGGATGCTGGTTTACACGAAAGGACACAAAGTGCTGAAGTAACTCAGCAGAACAGCCTCAGAATAAAAGGACGTCCCTTTTGGAAGGAGATGAGTAGGAATTGTTTTAGTCAAAGGGTGGGGAATTTGTGGAATTCATTGCCACAGAAGGATGTGGAGGTCAAGTTAATGGATATCTTTAAGACAGAGATTGATAGATTCTTGATTAGTATGGGTTATCAGGGGTTACAGGGAGAAGGCAGTCTCCTTATGGGGTTGAGAGGGAAAGGCATATCAGCAATGATTGAATGGTGGAGTAGACTTGATGGGCCGAATGGTGTAATTCTGCTCCTCTCATTTCTGAATTTATTCCCATCCAAACCAGCCCCACCCCAGCTACTTTCCCCTGCACCTGCAGCTGATGTAACACCTGTCCCCAAACCTCCTCCCTCGCTCACAGGGATTCCGGCAGTCCTTCCTGGTGAGAAAGAGTTTCACATGCACGTCTTCTTACCTCATCTACTGCATTCGGTGTTCCCGATGTGGCCTCCTGTACATCGGCAAGACCGACCGTAAACTTGTCCATTGTTTCACCGATCACTCGGTTACTAACCATTTTAATCCCTCCTTTCCATCCCCATACTGACCTTTCTGTCCTGGGCCTTCTCCACTGCCAAAGTGAGGACACACGCAAACTGGAGTGACAGTGCCACATATTCTGCTTGGGTAGCTTACATTCCATGATCATTGAATTCTCCAATTTTAGGAAACCTCTAACAACCTCCCCATCCCCTTTCTCCCATACACACCCCCTCTCTTCCCTGTGCCCCACCTGGACTTGCACCTTATTTCTCCCCACCCTCTCCCTCTGGCTACACAATTTCCAACTCTCAATCCTTCTCTCACATCTTCTCCTTCAGTCTCTTCTTCCAACTATCTGCCTATCAAAACTTCCCCTGTCTGTATTCACATATCACCTGCCACCCTTTGTCCTGCATCTCCGCTCCTATTGCTCATATTTCTTCCCTACCCCCCCCCCCCCCCAATGGAGATTAGCTCAGTTATGGCAAATCTACCTGCACATCTCAGTGAAAATGTGGTCCCATCTTAATGACTTACCTATAATGACACAGCAAAAGGGCATTCAACTTATTTGTTCCATGCCAGCTACCAGCACAAAATCATCATCATCCCCACCTTATGATCTATGGTAAGAATTTTAATAACTGCACCGCCGTTTCTAGACACTTTAATTTTTAGGAAGGAAAGAACAGCAGATGCTGGTTTAAATCGAAGGTAGACACAAAATGCTGGAGTAACTCAGAGGGATAGGCAGCATCTCTGGAGAGAAGAATGGGTGACATTTCGGGTCTAAGGGTCTCGACCCGAAACGTCACCCAATACTTCATTAATTTATCTATAAATTGATTATAAACCCACATAAGCAAAATGCATTCGTTCAATTAGGCCTTTGTGCAGAATTGTATGGAATTGTATGTGATGTATGGAATATGTATAGATATGGAATCTTATTTGGAAACAAAGAACTGCAGATGCTGGTTAATACACAAAGGGACACAAAGTGCTGGAGTAACTCAGTAGGTCAGGCAACATTAATGGAGAACATGGATAGGTATCGTTTCAGATCGAGACCCTTCTTCAGATTGATTCTTCTGATTTATTTGCCCCCTCTCCCCAAAATTAACGCAGCATTACGTTTGAAACACATTGGTAAATACAGAAAACGAAACATATGGTTGAGAACCTGTCGCTGGAAATGTGTCAAAAGTGTGGAAAATGATCACAAGACCAATAATATGCATCATTATAATTACATATAACGTTATATATTATACAATTATATATATTATATAATATGCATTATATATATTAATGTGATTATTATTATTCCAACAAAAATAATTCCGAACGATACAAAGCCTCTGATACAAAGGCTTCAACCATCTTTTTGCTGGGTGGAGGCTGCGTATTGCAAGCAATCTTTCTCGTCAATCCCCCTCCAAATCATATTGTTTGCCCATCTCACAGAAACCCCCCACCCCAGGGGATGGATGCACTTGACACTTGCCGTAATGGAGAGCCGGTGGACCTCGATGACAAACGGGGCGCCGGGCTCGATCGATGGCGAATGAAAGATAGATAGACAGACACAAAATGCTCGAGTATGTCAGCGGGACAGGCGGCATCTCTGGAGAGAAGGAATGGAAGACATTGGAGCCGCCGGGGCCGGGTCGTTTGGACGGACGGACGGCGCTACCCTCGCACCAGGCGGCTTCCCATCCTCAATGAGCGTCGCCTCGCCTCGCCTCAATGCCTCAACGTCTCAACGCATCGTCACCACCAGAGGCGCGCGGCGGGCGGCTCCGATGGACGTCTGAGGCTCAGGCCGCTGCCCCGCAGCTCCGTCACCTTCCCCCGCCCCCCCCGCGTCACACGGGGGCCGCTAGACCCGCCCCTTCAGCGTCACACGGGAGCCGGTAGACCCGCCCCTTCAGCGTCACACGGGAGCCGATAGACCCGCCCCCTCGCGTTACACGGGGGCCGATCACGGGAGCCTGTCGTTACACCTCCGCTCCATTGGTCATTCATAATGTCAATCACGCGTGCGGTCCCGCCGTTCCCCATTGGCTGGCGAGCCGCTACACCTCCGCTCCATTGGTGGGTTCCAATGTCAGTCACTCGTGTGGTCACGCCCCCTTCGGCTGCGTCACTATACCCGCCCCTCGGGCCGGTCCCAGTCCCCATTGGCCCGCGAGCCGCTACACCTCTGCTCCATTGGTGATTCTTAATGTCAGTCATATGTGTCGACCCGCCCCACGGACCAAAGATTTAAAGCAAAGATCCTATAGCGGAGCTTGCTCTGGATCTTTGATTTAAAGACCGCATGGAACCAAAGATCATAGAACGGAGCAAGATAGTCCACTCTATGATCTTTGTTTCAGACTGCAGATGCTGGTTGACACAAAAAGACACAAAGTGCAGGAGTAACTGAGCAGGTCAGGCAACATTTCTAAAGAACCATCTGAAGAAGGGAAACGTCACCTATTCACTTTCTTCAGCGATGCTGCCTGACCAGCCCACGTTGGTACATTGACCAAGATGCCAATCTCAAGTCAAATCCAGTTAAGTTTATTGTATTGTAATTGTATTGTCATTAATGTATTAGCCAAGTCTGTAAAAACAAACAAGGAATTTGATTTGCCATAGTCATACCAAAAAAGCAACAAGCCACACAACTACATAAAAGTTGACATAAACACCCACCACAGCGGCACCGCCACATCCCTCACTGGCAATTTTATCTTCTTTCCTCCTTATTCTCCCACGGACGGGGCAGTCCAACCATCTGCAGTCGATGCTCCCGCAGCCGGCGATCGAAGCTTCCAGGTCAGGGCGATCGAAGCTCCCGCGATCGAAGCTCCTGCGGTTTGAGCTCCTGAAGTCGATCCCTAACCAAGGAACCACGAGCTCCACGATGTTAAGTCCACAGGCTCCCGCGGTTGGAGCTCCTGAAGTCGATCCCCAGCAAAGGGACCGCCAGCTCCACAATGTTAGGCCGCAGTGCAGACGGACATATGATACGGAAAATGTTGCATCTCTGTCGAGGAAAGAGATTTTAAAAAGTTTCCCCCACTCACATAATACAAAACTAAAGATACTTTAAAACATACATTTAACAACAGACTAAAAACAACAAAAGAAGCAAAAGGACGAGACAGACTGTTGGTGAAGTATCGTACGGTGCCACACGGTGCATTATTGTCACATGCACTAGTGTGGTAAGCTACAGCAGCATCACATGAACATGAAACAATACATACATTTTGTTTATTTTTTTTATAAACAAAATGTATGTATTGTTTCATGTTCATGTGATGCTGCTGTAGCTTACCACACTATAACAAAATTGAAGAAAACATCAAAAAGGATGTTGAAAGGTGGTCTACCCTTCCTCTAGATTTCAGTGCCAGAATACAAATGGTAAAAATGAATATCCTACCTAAACTACTATATTTATTCCAATCTCTCCCAATTAATGTTCCCCGAGATTAATTCATAGCCTGGGATAAGATGATCTCTAGATTCATTTGGAATAGCAAAAAACCAAGAATAAAACTAACAACACTTCAACTGCCGAAAAGTAATGGTGGAATGGCTTTACCAAATCTGAGGAAATACTTTTATGCAGCTCAATTCAGACCTCTGGCTTGTTGGTGTAGACCTGATTATGAATCTCGATGGAAAGAAATAGAAAGGGAGATACAGGGTTACCAGACCCAGATTTTGGTGGGGGACAAATATCTGAGAGGGGCTTTGAGACAAGCTATGGATCCAATAGTAGCATTTACGTTAGAAATATGGAATGTTATAGTGGAAAAATACAAATTAAAAAGAGGGGTTCACGCAAAGAAGTGGTTCGCATATGACTCAAAGTTTAAGCCAGGGGTGTATGATTCAAGATTCCAAGAAAGGGCACAAAAAGGCATAATGGCAATGTATACAGTTTCAGAAAATGGCGAGTTTATGAGCTTCCAAGATTTATAGTCAAAGTATGGTCTCGAAAATAAAGATGTTTTTAGATACTTGCAATTAAGAGACTACGTTACAAAAGAGATAAGGCCAGAACTAGATGAAACTTCAAATAATGTGATCAAGGTGATTGTGGATGCATACAAACAGAAGGGATCTCGGGTCATCTCTGCTTTCTACCAAGCTCTAGTGGGAAACGGTGGAGAATCAACGCTCTACATAAAAACAAAATGGGAAGCAGAATTAAAGATTCAAATAACAGAAGAAGAATGGTATCAAATGTGTGAAACACAATGTTCATCCACAAGCTCACTAGTATGGAGAGAATTTTGCTGGAAGAATCTATCTCGCTTTTTTATAACACCCAAAATAAAAAGCAGACAACTTGCTGTACAACAACACTGTTGGAGGCTGTGCGGGAGTATGGAGGCAGACCACTCGCATATTTTCTGGAACTGTGTAAAGATAAGGCCATACTGGGAAAATGTTAATGCAGTTGTTAAAAATATCTTGGGTTATAAAATCCCAAATACCTGCCCTGTGATGTATCTGGGGCACATTAAAGATATTGTAAAGATAGAAGATACATATTTGATTAAAGCAAGTAAGAAGGCCAATACCAGGCAGTGGCTTAATGAAAAAAGTCCAAAACGGGAACAGTGGTTAGAAATTGTGCGAGACATCTTTATTATGGAGAAATTGACATATTCCTTGAGAGTCAAGGAGAATTCATTTGAGAAGATCTGGGAAAAATGGACCGTTTATTTGAGCCATGACACCAACTAGATAAATGCCGAGCTAGATATGGGAAGATTGTGTTATATAGAACTAGATGGTATGTTTGTGTGAATATTGAAATATCTCCAGATGACTAATCAATGTAACGTTTTTTTTAAATTTGGTAAGAGAACCACACGGTCTTATTCCAATTTTTTTATTTATTTACTTCTTTTTTTTCCTCTATCTATTTTTTTATTTTGATTGTTGGTTTTCTTTTTATTTATGGTGATGGTGTTGCACTGTTTTGTATATATCTCTGAAAAATCAATAAAAATGTAAGTGAAAAAAAAGAAAAAGAAACAATACATATAGCACAGTAGCGCAGGTAATAGAGCTGCTGCCTCACAGCACCAGAGTGCTGGTTCAATCCTAACCTCAGGTTCTCACTGTGTGGAGTTTGCATACTTTCCCTGTGACCCTGTGGGTTTCTTCCCACATCCCCAAAACGGGTAGGTTAGTAGGTCATAGAGTGACAGTGTGGAAACAGGCCCTTCGGCCCAACTCGCCCACAACAATGTCCCAGCTACACTAGTCCCACCTGCCTGCGCTTGGTCCATATCCCTCCAAACCTGTCCTATCCATGGACTTGTCTAACTGTTTCTTAAACGATGGGAGTCAATAGACAGTAGACAATAGGGGCAGGAGTAGGCCATTCGGCCCTTCAAGCCAGCACCGCCATTCAATGTGATCATGGCTGATCATCCCCAGCCCTAACAACCTCCTCTAGCAGCTTGTCCCATACACCCACCACCCTTTGTGTGAAAAAGTTACCCCTCAGATTCCTATTAAATCTTTTCCCCTTAACCTTGAACGTATACTGTATGTCCTCTGGTCCTCAATTCCCCTACTCAGGGCAAAAGACTGCATCTACCCGATCTATTCCTCTCATGATTTTGTATACCTCTATAAGATCTCCCCTCATCCTCCTGCTCTCCATGGAATAGAGACCCAGCCTACTCAACCTCTCCCTATAGCTCTCACCCTCTAGTCCTGGCAAAATCCTCGTAAATCTTTTCTGAACCCTTTCAAGCTTGACAATATCTTTCCTATAACATGGTGCCCAGAACTGAACACAATATTCTAAATACGGTGTCAAGATTCAAGAAAGTTTATTGTCACGTGTCCCAGATAGGACAATGTAATTCTTGCTTTGCTTCAGCACAACAGAATATAGTAGGCATGAATACAGAACAGATCAGTGTGTCTATATACCATTATATAAATATATACTCAGAACTGCTGTAGATTTGGGAGCAACAGCAGCAGGAGATTAGCAAGAGATACGACTGATTGGCTCTAGCCCGAGTGGGAGGAGAGAAGAAGACGGCTCTTAGCGAGCGGCAGTGAGTGAGCGGCCTTGTGAGGGAAGTGCCCTGTGAGTAAAGTGTGAGTCTTTGGCTCGAGAGTCTTCGGCGAGGAGGCTGAGGAGAGGAGACCACGCAATACGCTTGAGAGGTAGAGACGAAAGAAGGAGATGTCAGGCAAGCTGATTCAGTGCGATGCTTGCAGTATGTGGGAGGTCAAGGACACCGCTGGTGCCTCTGGCTGCTACAAATGCGAGAAGTGCATCCAGGTAGAGCTCCTGAAGGGCCGTGTTGGGGAACTGGAGAAGCAAGTGGATGACCTCCGGTTCGTCCGAGAAACGGAGTCGTTCCTCGACAAGTCCTACAGTACGATTGTTACACCTAAGGTACTGGAAGAGAGAAGGTGGGAGACGGTGAGAAAGGGAGGGAAGCATGGAATGCCAACGTCCCCGGGTGTTGTACCTCTTGTGAACAGGTTCACCCACTTAGAAGCTGTTGGGACAGAAGACGTGTTTACACTGAGCGGCGGACTGGCTTGCGATGCGAATAGGGCTGTTGAGCCAAAATCAAAAAGGCCTAAGGCAGGCAACGCCATTGTAGTGGGAGACTCCATTGTGCGAGGTACGGACAGGGGTTTCTGTGGCAACAGACGGGATGCGAGGATGGTGTGCTGCCTTCCTGGTGCCAGGATCCAGGATGTCACGGACAGAGTGCAGAAAATCCTCAAGGGCGAAGGTGAACATCCGGAAGTGGTAGTGCATGTCGGCACAAACGATGACGGAAAGAAGGGGATGAATATTCTGCAGCGTGACTTTAGAGAGCTCGGAAAATTTCTGAAAAGCAGGACCTCCAGGGTTGTTATCTCCGGTTTGCTTCCAGTTCCTCGTGCTGGCGAGAGCAGGAACAGGGAGATACGGGACCTGAACGTGTGGCTGAGGAACTGGTGCACGGGGCACGGATTTAGATTCTTAGATCACTGGGATCTGTTTTGGGGTAAGGGGGAACTGTACAAAAGGGACGGATTGCATCTTAACATGTGTGGGACCAGCATTCTGGCAGGCAGGTTTGCCACTGCTACACGGGTGGTTTTAAACTGAATAAGGGGGGTGGGGTGTCGAATGGGATAGTGGAGGATGGAGTTAAAGAGAAAGGGTTTCTTAAATGTGTGAGCGTAGAGACAGAGGGGTGTAAAATGAGGGTAGAAGCAATAGGTAGCAAGGTGAAAAGTAAAAGTGGCAGGCAGACAAAACCAGGGCAAAAATCAAAAAGGGCCACTTTTTAACATAATTGTATAAGGGGTAAGAGTGTTGTAAGAACAAGCCTGAAGGCTTTGTGTCTCAATGCAAGGAGCATTTGTAATAAGGTGGATGAGTTGAATGTGCAGATAGCTATTAATGACTATGATATAGTTGGGATCACGGAGACATGGCTCCAGGGTGACCAAGGCTGGGAGCTGAACATCCAGGGATATTCAATATTCAGGAGGGATAGAGAGAAAGGAAAAGGAGGTGGGGTAGCGTTGCTGATTAGAGAGGAGATTAACGCAATGGAAAGGAAGGACATTAGGTTCGAGGATGTGGAATCGGTATGGGTAGAGCTGCAAAACACTAAGGGGCAGAAAACGCTGGTGGGTGTTGTGTACAGGCCACCTAACAGTAGTATCAAACAGGAAATTAAAAATGCGTGCGACAAAGGCAAAACAGTTATAATGGGTGACTTCAATCTACATATAGATTGGGTGAATCAAATTGGCAGGGGTGCTGAGGAAGAGGATTTCTTGGAATGTATGCGGGATAGTTATCTAAATCAACATGTAGAGGAACCAACGAGAGAGCAGGCTATTTTAGACTGGGTATTGAGTAATGAGGAAGGGTTAGTTAGCAGTCTTGTTGTACGTGACCCCTTGGGCAAGAGTGACCATAATATGGTTGAGTTCTTCATTAGGATGGAGAGTGACATTGTTAATTCAGAAACAATGGTTCTGAACTTAAAGAAAGGTAACTTTGAGGGTATGAGACGTGAATTGGCCAAGATTGACTGGCAATTAATTCTAAAAGGGTTGACGGTGGACATGCAATGGAAGACATTTAAAGACTGCATGGATGAACTACAAAAATTGTTCATCCCAGTTTGGCAAAAGAATAAATCAGGGAAGGTAGTGCATCCGTGGATAACAAGGGAAATCAGGGATGGTATCAAAGCGAAGGACGATGCGTACAAATTAGCCAGAAAAAGCAGCATACCAGAGGACTGGGAGAAATTCAGAGACCAGCAGAGGAGGACAAAGGGCTTAATTAGGAAAGGAAAAATAGGTTATGAAAGAAAACTGGCAGGGAACATAAAAACTGACTGCAAAAGTTTTTATAGATATGTAAAAAGAAATAGATTAGTTAAAACAAATGTAGGTCCCTTGCAGTCAGAAACAGGTGAGTTGATCATGGGGAACAAGGATATGGCGGACCAATTGAATAACTACTTTGGTTCCGTCTTCACTAAGGAAGACATAAATAATCTGCCGGAAATAGCAGGGGACCGCGGGTCAAAGGAGTTGGAGGAATTGAGTGAAATCCAGGTTAGTCGGGAAGTGGTTTTGGGTAAATTGAATGGATTAAAGGCCGATAAATCCCCAGGGCCAGATAGGCTGCATCCCAGAGTACTTAAGGAAGTAGCTCCAGAAATAGTGGATGCATTAGTAATAATCTTTCAAAACTCTTTAGATTCTGGAGTCGTTCCTGAGGATTGGCGGGTAGCAAACGTAACCCCACTTTTTAAGAAGGGAGGGAGAGAAATAACGGGGAATTACAGACCAGTTAGTCTAACATCGGTAGTGGGGAAACTGCTAGAGTCAGTTATTAAAGATGGGATAGCAGCACATTTGGAAAGTGGTGAAATCATTGGACAAAGTCAGCATGGATTTACGAAAGGTAAATCATGTCTGACGAATCTTATAGAATTTTTCGAGGATGTAACTAGTAGCGTGGATAGGGGAGAACCAGTGGATGTGGTGTATCTGGACTTCCAGAAGGCTTTCGACAAGGTCCCACATAAGAGATTAGTATACAAACTTAAAGCACATGGCATTGGGGGTTCAGTATTGATGTGGATAGAGAACTGGCTGGCAAACAGGAAGCAAAGAGCAGGAGTAAACGGGTCCTTTTCACAATGGCAGGCAGTGACTAGTGGGGTACCGCAAGGCTCAGTGCTGGGACCCCAGCTATTTACAATATATATTAATGATCTGGATGTGGGAATTGAAGGCAATATCTCCAAGTTTGCGGATGACACTAAGCTGGGGGGCAGTGTTAGCTGTGAGGAGGATGCTAGGAGACTGCAAGGTGACTTGGATAGGCTGGGTGAGTGGGCAAATGTTTGGCAGATGCAGTATAATGTGGATAAATGTGAGGTTATCCACTTTGGTGGCAAAAACAGGAAAGTAGACTTATCTGAATGGTGGCTGATTAGGAAAAGGGGAGTTGCAACGAGACCTGGGTGTCATGGTACACCAGTCATTGAAAGTAGGCATGCAGGTGCAGCAGGCAGTGAAGAAAGCGAATGGTATGTTAGCTTTCATAGCAAAAGGATTTGAGTATAGGAGCAGGGAGGTTCTACTGCAGTTGTACAGGGTCTTGGTGAGACCACACCTGGAGTATTGCGTACAGTTTTGGTCTCCAAATCTGAGGAAGGACATTATTGCCATAGAGGGAGTGCAGAGAAGGTTCACCAGACTGATTCCTGGGATGTCAGGACTGTCTTATGAAGAAAGACTGGATAGACTTGGTTTATACTCTCTAGAATTTAGGAGATTGAGAGGGGATCTTATAGAAACTTACAAAATTCTTAAGGGGTTGGACAGGCTAGATGCAGGAAGATTGCTCCCGATGTTGGGGAAGTCCAGGACAAGGGGTCACAGCTTAAGGATAAGGGGGAAATCCTTTAAAACCGAGATGAGAAGAACTTTTTTCACACAGAGCGTAGTGAATCTCTGGAACTCTCTGCCACAGAGGGTAGTCGAGGCCAGTTCATTGGCTATATTTAAGAGGGAGTTAGATGTGGCCCTTGTGGCTAAAGGGATCAGAGGGTATGGAGAGAAGGCAGGTACGGGATACTGAGTTGGATGATCAGCCATGATCATATTGAATGGTGGTGCAGGCTCGAAGGGCCGAATGGCCTACTCCTGCACCTAATTTCTATGTTTCTATACACACATAAATATATAAACAGATAAAGTGCAAATAAACAGATTATGGTCTAATAATGTTCAGAGTTTTGTTTGAGTTGAGTTTAATAGCCTGAGGGCTGTGAGGAAGAGCTATTCCTGAACCTGGTCGTTGCATTCTTCAGGCTCCTGTACCTTCTACCTGAAGGTAGCGGGTAGACGAGTGTGTGGCTAGGAAGGTGTGGGTCTTTGATGATGCTGCCAGCCTTTTTGAGGCAGCGACTGCAATAGATCCCCTCGAGGGTAGGGAGGTCAGAGCCGATGATGGACTGGGCAGTGTTTACTACTTTTTGTAGTCTTTTCCACTCCTGGGTGCTCAAGTTGCCGAACCAAGCCACGATGTAACCGGTCAGCAGGCTCTCTACTGTGCACCTGTAGAAGTTAGAGAGAGTCCTCCTTGACAAACTGACTCTCCGTAATCTTCTCAGGAAGTAGAGGCGCTGATGTGCTTTCTTTATAATTGCATCAGTGTTCTCGGACCAGGAGAGATCTTCAGAGATGTGCAAGCCCAGGAATTTGAAGCTCTTGACCCTTTCCACCATCGACCCGTTGATATAAATGGGACTGTGGGTCCCCATCCTACCCCTTCCAAAGTCCACAATCAGTTCCTTGGTTTTGCTGGTGTTGAGAGCCAGGTTATTGTGCTGGCACCATTTGGTCAGTTGGTCGATCTTTCTATACTCTGTCTCGTCCCCATCAGTGATACGTCCCACAACAGTGGTGTCGTCAGCAAACTTGACGTCTTATGCAACTGCAACATGACCTCCCAATTTCTATACTGAATACTGATAAAGGCCAAAGTGCCTAAAGCGTTTTTGACCATCTTATATCCCTGCGACTCGACCATCAAGGAACCATGCACCTGTACCATGAACCATACTCCTAGATCGCTCTGCTCTACAAAACTACACAGAGGCCTACCATTTACTGTGTAGGTCCTGCGCTTGTTCGACGCCCCAAAATACACCTCCCACTTCTCTGTATTAAATTGCATCAACCATTCCTCCGCCCAAGTGGCCAATCGATCCAGATTCTGCTGCAATCGTTCACAACCATCTCCACTAACTGCAAAACCACTAACTTTTGTATCATCAGCAAACTTGCTAATCTTGCCCTCTATGTTCTCATCTAAATCATTGATGTAGATAATGGTAACGGGCCCAGCACCAAACCTTGAGGCATCCCACTAGTTACAGGCATCCAGTCTGAGAAGCAACCTTCCACCATTACCCTCTGCTTCCTTCCAGGGAGCCAATTTGCTCCCTAATCAGCTATCTCTCCTTGGATCTCATGCAATCTAACCTTCAAGAGCAGCATACCATGCGGAACCTTGTTGAATGCCTTGAGCTTTGTAACTCGCAACTCTTCAATCCTGGTTGTTAACATGGTTGTTAAAGTATCAAAGATTATGACACATCCAAGAAGTCTTTAATAACAAAAGGTTTATTATCCAAAAACAAACATAATACTGATATAATTTAACTATTTTTTTGTTTAAATAGTGCAGTTTAGGCAGCTTTCAATAGGCATGGCTTATTGCTCTTCTTGTGTCAAGGTTGTGGTTAAACTTTATTTTGGAGGTGTTACAGTATATTTTACAAGTTCAATGAGAATTTACAAGCCAACATTTGACACAGACCCCAGAACTGTATCCCTTCGCAGTGCAACTCATTCTAATGAACAGTTATATACATTTTTAGGCAATAGGCTGGCTATAGCTGGAGTAATTGTAGGCATTATGTCGGCACAAAGGAATGGGGATGTTGGATCGGTATTAGAAAAAAGAGAGCTGCTGGAGGAACTCAGTGGCTCAGGCATCTTTGGCAGGATGAAGATGAAATGTCTCCACCCAATTTTTCTCCATATAGTGCCTGATTCGCTGAGTTCCTTCAGCTGCCCTCCTTTTTTCAAGGTTTCAAGGTCAGTTTATTGTCACATGTACCAACTAAGGTACAGTGAAATTTGAGTTACCATACAGTCATACTAAGTGAAAAGCAACCAGAAACAGAACCACATAAAAGTTAACATAAACATCCACCACAGTGGATTCTACATTCCTCTCTGTGATGGAAGGCAATAAAGTTCAATCTTCTTCCTCTTTATTCTCCCGTGGTCGGGGCAGTTAAACCATCTGCAGTCGGGGCGATCAAAGCCCCCACAGCCGACGATCGAAGCCCCAGTCGGTGTGATCGAAACTCCTGCGTCAGGGCGGTTGAAACTCTCTCTGCGGCATGGAGCTCCCGAATTGGCCGTTTCTTACCAGAGACTGAGGGCTTCACGATGTTAAAATCCACAGGCCCCGTAGTTGGAGCTCTCCACAGTCGATCCCCGACAAAGGGATCGCAAGCTCCGCGATGTTAAAGTCCCGCAGTTTCCCGAGGCTTGGAGCACCAAGGAAAGGCTGCCAACTCCACGATGTTAGGCCGCAGTGGGGACGGAGATACGATATGGAAAAAAAATCACATCTCCGCCGAGGGAAGAGATTGTAAAAACGTTTCCCCCAAAAACAAACCAAGGAACACTAAAAGACAGACAAAAATGCTGGAGAAACTCAGCGGGTGAGGCAGCATCTATGGAGTGAAGGAATTAGGCAAAGTTTCGGGTCGAAACCCTTCTTCAAGAAGTCTGAAGAAGGGTTTCGACCCGAAACGTTGCCTCACCCGCTGAGTTTCTCCAGCATTTTTGTCTACCTTCGGTTTTCCAGCATTTGCAGTTCCTTCTTAAACAACACTAAAACATACCTTTAACACATTCTAAAAATAACAAAAAGGTGAAGACAGGCTGTTGGCGAGGCAGTCACTGCTGATGGTGTTCCGTTTTTGCAGTACGATTGTGTATTTCCTTTAATATTTATTGCATTTCTTTGAGGTTGTAAAATTAGAGGGACTGGTAACATATTCTATACAAAACAGTTTGGCTCTCCCTTCATTTTTTGTAAAGTAAGTACAGGAAGATGGACATTAAATATCATTTTGATTGTAAATTGCCTGCAGCAGGTAATAAATGCCTCCCAGGTAAAGAAGACCTGAGAATGTCAGCTTTGTGAATTTTAATCCCTGCTGTGTTCAAGTAGCAGAACCTCAATTGTGGCATCCATCTAAAAATAAAAGCAATTCAAGTGACTGTTTAAAACACAAAATCTGGAAATATTCAGTATGTCAGGTAGCATTTTTCTTGTCAGTAATAGAGAAAATATTTCAGTTTTATGAATTGCTGTGCCATCAGAATTGAATTTAATGCTTCACTTGTAACAATAGGTTGAAGAGAATGTGAAGTGGAGAACAATGTCCACTGGGGGGAGACCAAATGACAGAAGTGGCAGTGGTAAGCCTGCTGAAGGGGCTAGATTATTGCAGCTGCAAATAGGAAAAGATGAATGAGGAGAGAAAAAACATATACCAGAATCATGAAATACAAAACACTGCAGATCATGGAGATCTGAAATTAACAATGCTGGAGATACCCATTAGGTTAGTCAGCATAAGCAGAGAGAAAAATATCACAGAATGATGGCATTTTCATAGAGTCATACAGCACAGAAACAGAACCTTATGCCAACGTTTTTGCTCATCAATCCCTTTTTGTCACATTGGAACCATTTCCTTCTTCACCTTGCCCCAAATACAGACACTTATGGTAGACACAAAATGCTGGAGTAACTCAGATTATCTCAGGCAACATCTCTGGAGAGAAGGAATGGGTGATGTTTCGGGTCGAGACCCTTCTTCAGACCCATTCCTCTTCAGAGAAGCTGCCTGTCCCGCTGAGTTACTCCAGCCTTTTGTGTCTACCTTCGATTTAAACTTCATCTGCAGTACTTTCCTACATAGACACTTATGTCCGTATAAGTGTCTGTTTTATATAGACACTTGTACACAATTGTCTGCACAAAAGCCTCCTAAATGTAGTTGCTGTATCCAATTCCACAAACTCCTCTATTAGTGCATTCCAACTATAACCACCATGTGTCAAATAAACGTTGCCCATTTTTTGCCCTTTAAAACGCCTTCCTCACATTAAACCTATGCCCTCTTGTTTTAGATGTTCCTCATGGGAAAATTATTCATACCCTTTTTTTGCCTCAATTTTATATACTTATATCAGGTCCCCAAGGCTCCAGAGGAAAGAAGCCCAGTTTATCCTTTATCTCCACATAACTAATGTCCTTCAACCCAGGCAACATTCTGATGAATCTACTCTGTATTTTTTCCAGTGCAATCACATCCTTCATATCGTGTAGCAATCAGATCCAAACGTAACACTTCCAAGAGCAACCCAATTTGTGTTTTGTGAAGTTGCAACAAAATGTCCAACCCTATTTTACACCCTGATGTATGAAGGCACATGGTAGGCTTTTTGTATCCTAAATGGACATATCATTTAGATTTAATTATTGACATGGTGTCTTGAATATTTATATTTATCCATTATAAATTATGAACTTCAGGAATATGAAACAAAATTCACCATTTCTCATAACAATGAAAAAACCCTGTAATATATATGCAAGAAATCTAAATGTTATTTAATTTGTGCTTTAAATGTTATGCACAATGATGCAGAGTGAATAGCAGATACTTTGTGGTAGTTTTCATTTAATCTTTCATCAATAGTTTTAAATAACATCCCTGCCACTCCAAGAAACCTTCAATTAAATAGAAACTTTATGTTTTATTTTGTTATTTTTATTTTTATCACTTCTTATTTTAAACTTTAATAGGAAAAAAGGATAGAGTTAGTAAAGATAGTCAGTGAGTGAATGAAAGAGTGGTCCAGGAACACCCATATGAACCTAAACCACAAGAAATAGTTAAAAAAGAAAAGAAAAAACCCAAGAGGAAAAAGAAAAAAGAAAAAAGAAAATAAGATTGGACATTATGAGAAGGATGTACCTACTTCTTATCTTTACTCACCCCTCGCCAGGTCCTAAAACCATTTATTATCAACATTTTGTTGCACCCTATGTTTGTAATAAGTCGATATATGGAGACCAAATCTTTTGGAATTGGTCTTGTTTACCTGCTGGGAGGAATCTCATATCTTCTAGGTGTAACAATTCTGACATATTAGAAGTCCACATTTTTATTGTTGGCGTAGGAGCATTTTCCCAAAATTTCAGTATCAGTTTTTTTGCCGTTATTAAGCCATAATTAAGAAAACTCCTTTGAAACGAAGTCAGCTCCAAACTTGCTTCTATTGTTCCAAAATTAATCAATTCTGCATTCGGTTTCAGTTTTATTTTAAATAATTTAGTGAAAATTTCAAAAATTTCATTCCAAAATTTTTGAATTTTTATACAAAAAACAAAAGAATGTGCTATAGTTGATTCTTGGATTAGGCATTTATCACAGATAGCAGAGGTATTTGGGTAAAATTTACTTAATTTAGCTTTTGATTAGTATAATCTATGTAAAATTTTAAATTGAATCAGAGTATGTCTTACGTTAATCGAGCATTTATGCACATATAATAGGTGTTTATCCCAACTCTCTTTCGAGATTTTTATAGCTAGTTCCTGTTCCCATTCTCTTCTAATCCCATCCGATGATGGAATTTCTATGTTTAAAATGGAATTGTATAGGTATGATATTAAATTAGCTGATTCCGCTTTTATATTCATTATCCCATCTAATAGGTCAGGAGACATATTTTGATATTCTCGTGTATACTTTTTCAAATAGTCACGTATTTGAAAATATTTGAAATATTGATTACTATTCAAGTTGTAGTTGATGAAATGTTAAAAAACTTCCATTATCATACATATCTCCAAACATTTTAATTCCTACTCTTTCCCAATTTATAGAAGCTCTATCTATCATAGAAGGTTTAAACGAAGGGTTATTCATTATAGGTGAGAGAAGTGATAGATTTCTTAATTTTAACGTTAATTTTATTTGTTTCCAAATTCTAATTGTACTATGAATAATTGGATTTTTACTATATATTGTATTCTTCATTTTTGTTGGTGAGAGAAGGATCGCTCCTATATTAAAAGGGGAACAGTCCTCTCTCTCCATTACTATCCACTCCACCTGCTGGGTCGAATTGTCCAACAGGTGAATCATATTTTTGACATTTGTGGCCCAATAATAATATAAAAAATTGGGGAGTGATAATCCACCAAATTCTTTAGGTTTACACAAATGTTTTCTTTGGATTCTGTGGAATTTATAGTCCCATATAAAGTTTGTAATATCAGCATCCAATTTTTTAAACAATTTTTTTGGTAAGTATATCGGTATTGACTGGAATAGATATAAAATTTGTGGTAAAAAGATCATTTTTATAGCATTTATTCGGCCTATAAGAGACATCGGGAGGGTTTTCCAGAATTTAATCAGTGTGTTTAGTTTATTGAGTAAGGGCATATAGTTTGCATTAAATAGAGATTTATATTTTCTAGTAATCTCAATTCCCAAATATTTAAATTTTTCTGAAGCGATTTTAAAAGGGAATTTTAACAGGTTGTCGGTTCTTGAGGTTTAATCGTCATAATTTCACTTTTATTCCAATTTATTCTATATCCTGAAAAGGATCCAAATTCCTCTATTAAATTTAATATATTTGGTATACTAATTTGTGATTTTGTGATATATAGTAGTACATCATCTGCATATAAAGATATCTTATTATTTGAGTATTTTGTATTGTACCCATGAATGTTCGGATGTATCCTAATACTTTCCGCTAACGGTTCTATTACAAGAGCAAATAGCAGAGGTGATAATGAACAACCCTGTCTATTTCCCCTTGATAACTGAAATTTCGAGGACAAAATATTATTAGTTAATATTCTGGCAGTAGGCATATCATATAATAATTTTACCCAAGCGATAAAATTCTCTCCCACTTGAAATGTTTGCAATACTTTAACCATATAATCCCATTCCACTTGATCAAATGCTTTTTCTGCGTCCAGTGAAATAATTGATAAGTCTTGTTCTTCGGTTTTATGTGAGTGCATTATATTAAACAGACGTCTCAGGTTATTGCTTGAGTATCTCTTGGGTATAAACCCTGTTTGATCCAGATTTATTAATTTACTAACATAGTTACTTAATCTTCTAGCTAATGTTTTCGCTAATATTTTTTGATCTGTATTTAACAGCGCAATAGCTCTATAAGAACCCGGATCTTCTAAATCTTTACCTTTTTTAGGTATAAGTGTAATCGTTGATTCCGCTAATGTTTCTGGAAGTGTATGTTCTTTAAAAGCATATGTATACATTTTGTGTAGTCGTGGTGTAATTATCTCGTAAAATCTTTTATAAAATTCATTACTAAAACCATCTGGTCCTGGTGTTTTTCCATTCTTTAATGTATTTATTGTTTTTTCTATTTCCTTAGTTGAGACTTGTGCACCTAATTCCTCTTGTTCACTCAAATTGAGTTTTGGGAGATTACAATTATCCAGAAACTCTCTAACTTTGGTACTATCTGCTACCGCTTTAGATGTATATAAGTTTTGATAAAATTGAGCGAATCTTTTATTAATATCCTTAGGTAGTGTTAACAATTCCCCTTTATCTGATTTAATCTTTAAAATCGTGTGGTCCTTTTCCTGTTTTTTCAGTTGTCGAGCCAGAAGTTTGTGTGGTTTATCCCCAAATTCAAAATGTTCCTGTTTTGTAATTTGAAATAATCTAATAACATTTGCTGATAATATTTTGTTTAATTTAAATTTCATTATTGTTATTTTATTATGTTTGTCTATAGTAGGCTCTTTAGCATTATCTAATTCCAATTCTCTAATTCGTTCTTCTAACTGCCTTTGTTCTTTCTTATTCCTTTTATTTAAAAAAGCTTGGTATGAGATTATAGATCCTCTAATAACTGCTTTGAATGATTCCCATAGTAGAACTGGTGAGGTCTCTGGGGTATCATTATTCTTTAAAAAAAGTTCCATCTGTTGTTTTAAATATATTTCCCCTTGTGGGTCATTTAAGATTTGAGGATTAAACCTCCAAAACGATTTATTAGAAGGCATTCCTTCTAATTAAAAAAAAAAAGTTAACGGGGAGTGATCAGAAATTATACTATTGTGATATTTTGGATTCAATATATAGGGAATTAGTTTTGTATCCACTAAAAAATAGTCGATACGTGAATAAGTTTTATGTACCATTGAATAAAACGAGTATTCCCTTCCGACAGGGTTAGCGATCCTCCAAACGTCTGTTATATTTGGGTTTTTTATGTAAGTATTTAAGATTTCCCTGGTTTTAGATTTTGTGTTGCCCCTGCTCTGTTGTGAAGATTTATCCAAATATGGATCTAAAACAGTTAAAATCTCCCCCAATTATCACATTTTGATAATTGAACTCTGTAATTATATTCAAGATTTTATTTAAAAATTGAGGATTATCAAAATTAGAAGCATAAACATTTACCAAGGTAATTGGGGTAGCATGAATCTCTCCGGTAACTATAAGGTATCTCCCTTCCTTATCTGTTATGATATTCTTCGATTTAAATGGTATACCTTTTCGAATAATGATTGCTGTGCCTCTAGCTTTGGAAATATATGAAGATTGGTATGTTTGGCCTATCCAGTTTGCCTTCAATCTGGCTTGAGCTTGCAGTTTCAAGTGAGTTTCTTGTAGAAATATTATGTCCGTATTGAGTGACTTCAATTGTGCAAAAGTCTTACCCCTTTTAATTGGTTCATTAGCACCCCTAATATTCCAACTGCAGAATGTGATTCCTCCAAATTTCTTTTGTTTATCGTCTTGCATTTTGAATTATTTAATACCTTTTAAACATGTGATGCAACCCATACACCTTAGGTCTCTGGCTGTTGGGCGAGCATTTGCAATATTAAATTCAGTTATTACATCCCTCTCAAAATTGTCCTTAAGCAAAGAAACAAAAAAGTGTACATTATTGTGACATTTAAAAAAAATCAAAAAAGTGAGGTTACAGTGTCTAAAAATGACGACACTGTAACCAATTATCCACCTAATGGTGGTAGTTACACAATTAATGACTTCCGTAGTTGTTAATGTACATTTAGCTCCGTCCCCTTGAATAATCTTACAAAATGGAGTTGGGACCCATTCAAAGCCAGATTTTATGTGTCAGCCTTACCATATCTACCATATCTATATATCTAAATAAATCTTCTCTAATCTCCAAACTTATCTACCATTTACTTATGTTAACAATTATTACATTTTCTTCCCCTGCCTTTGGTTGGAAGGGGTTAACCCGATTCAGGCACCTGGCTGTTTGCCAAGATTCTGAATCTCCTCACCTCCTTCCACACAAAATTTGAACTGCAGCCTATCATAATTTCTAAATTAAATTTTTAGTCTGTTGTAAATCTATTTCCTTATATTTAGCCCTGCTCCTCCCCTACCTGGGGGGTCAATCCTTATAATGGCTTATTACATTTTATCAATTAAGCAATTCAATTTTAAATCAATTACTATTACTGTTAGTGTGTTAATTTCAATAACTTGAATTACTATTACTATATTAGTTCAATAGTTTTTGTGTTAGTATGGAATTAGTGTAGGGATAAAATTTTAAGTCTTTCATTCAGGAATTTTTCTTTTCCAATACGTCTTCGTTAGGTTCCTCATTCAGCCACGCCCTTGTTATTCCATCTTTCGCTCATGTTGGAGCCGAAAATGTCCTTCAAGAGATAAGAGTGTCTAGACAGCCGCACATGGAGAAGCTGCGCCATCTTAATCCTTTATAAAAGTTTAAAAAGTTATTTCTATCGACCTTCCCTCAGCCGTTGTCTGTAGAATAAAAACCTTGTCTTGAGGATGTGATATTTTACTTAAGCATCTATTTCCTTTAAGATGTCTTGAGCGTATTTGTAAGCAGCTTCTGGATCGTTAAACTTATGTTCGGTACCATTATAAGTAATGATCATCTTAGCTGGATAAATTATTCCATATCTGATTTCCCTGTGCCCTTTCAAGATCTGTTGTGTATTTTTAAATGTTTCTCGTTTTTTAGCAATTTCATAGGGATAGTCTCTAAAAAGTTTGATAGTGTCCGTCCCAAACTTCATGATCTTTCCATATTGAATTTTTCTCATGGCCTCTTCCAAAGCTGAAATGTCTCGAAATTTCAAAATGATCCGTCGTGGGGGAGCTCCTCCTGTTTGTGCCCTTGATTTTGCCCGTTTCACCCGGTGTGCCACTTCTATTTTCGGTTTAGCTGGCAGGTCGAGCATATGTTTAAGTAAGTTGGCAGTGTACTCTCGGGGCTCATTCCCCTCCGCTCCTTCTGTCACTCCAACTATTCTTAAATTCTGCCGTCTTGACCGTGCTTCCAAATCAAGGCATTTATCCGATGTTTTAGCCAGCTGACCCACGACACATTCATAATTCTTCTTGATTTTCTGCATTTCTTCAGCCATTTGTAACATTGCTATTTCCATATCTTTCATTATAGTACAACATGTTGTAACAGTTTGGTGGACCACATCCAACTTATTAGTACAATCTTCTTCCACCTTATCAATTTTCAAAGATAATTCACCATGCACATCGTAAATTCGTTTATTTATATTACCGATTGAATCAATTACTTTCTGATTCCCAGTGTTCATGTTCTTCATCATGCTCTCCATCATACTTTTATTACATGCCAAAAGTTCATTTTTTAAGTCACTCACCGATGTCTTAATGTCCTCCAGCTCTTTATCCTTTAAAACTTTTTCAACCGTTTCAGCCTTTGTCATTTTCAAGGCTAGTTCAGCAATTACTTCTTCAGGTTCTTGAATTTTTTCAGGTGGTGACTGTTTTTTCAGAAGTTGCTTGGAGACAGATCTCTGAGGGCTCCGACAGGGAGTCGTTCTTATCATTTAAAAATACCTTAAACCTCCATTATTTTCACGGTGATTTCTGATGACGTCATCAGCACCGCGACAAGCAGCTCTGGTAAGTTTATACACTCGGTCCCGACTTCCAAATCAATTTTTAAAGCGAGAATTCGCAATTTTCGGGAACAGAGCTAAATGCTGTGCCTGTTCAGTTAAACATGGCACCACCGGAAGTCTAGAAACTTTATGTTATATCCTCAAATTCAGTTAACGTCTTCAAGACAGTACTATTCTGTTTTCACCAAATAATTTTAATCATATATAAAACAATTTATCCTTGAAGATTGATCTTTCGATATTTTTGATATTGCCAATGTTAATCAAATAGTGTCCAGAACGTGAACTGAGAGAGAGATTACAGTGCCAAGTGATCTTGAAGATATGATGACCAATTTATGTAGTAAAATGCAACATGCAAAGTTATATTTCATTTTATTGTGAATTCTTCAGACTTTCAAATGTACTGTAGTTTTTTAAAAACATTTAATTATGATTTTATTTTCTCACACCAACATGTGAAAACTTAGCTATTACATATAATACATGAATATGGTATGCAGGTCTGTTAATTGTTCAGATTATCATTAATTGTACTGTCAGATCAAATATTATATGCAGGATTATGAATGCTGTATGGAGTGAAATCACTATTATTACTGATTTGTTATTTAATGTTATTTATTTTTAATAACTAATCAGGATCTACTCTATTCCTGATTAGAATAGATCAACAAGAGGTTACAGAATAAGTAAAAAAAGTCTAGTAAATAATTATTTAGTTTACAAATCTATCACTTAGCTATACAAATGGTATAGTAAAACAACTTGCAGTTTTGTACATATCTACCAAAATTTATTGTACACTATATAACCATACTGCAGTAAATTGTATTCACTTAAATAACTGAATAATGGCTTGACTTCTCAAATACTCTGGTTCAAACCTTCAACAGGTCTGCCATTCAATTGTCTAGAAGCAAGGCATCCTAAATACTATACTACTAAAAAGTGATAAGTACCAGTTAACTATCTTCCAAATGGTATAACATAGTCTTATTGGATAAGTGCAAGGTAATATTTAATTTACTTAAATCAAATAAATAGTTTTACAAGAAACTTATGATGGGGCAAAAAAAAAAAAAAGCATTTTAACTTCTACATCATGTTAAAGCAACTGGATGAGGAGTGGAGGTGAGTGGGGCAATGAATACATAATTTGTGCTAAAAACTGCAAACACATACAGGTCAGTTTTCAACTGAATGCTTCTTGGTACAGGAGATGCAATTTACAAAGAACAAGAATATCAAGTCTACAAACTAAGCTAAGACACCAACGAAAGCCAATGTGCTGAATGTTGAGAGAATGCTCGGAGCAGTACTAGTCAAAAATGCCTCATGCAGAATTTTATAACAACAGATATTATAACAACAAACCTATCTTTATTCTTTCCACTCTAACATCGGTCTATAACTCCAACTCAGTCTTTCAACCAATTTCTGTTTTCCTCTTCATTTGGCAGTGTTTCCCAAGAACTATAGGCACTGTCTGGGATGACAAGATGGCTTTGAGATTCATCACTGCATTCTGGGCATAAGATTCATCTGTGCATCTTAAAATAGCATATGCATTAATTTATCATCTACCTGGATTAGTAAACATCTGATCCTCAAAGTCCCTATTTCTGCTTCTGGTTATATTATTATCCTAACCTGAATTAGCATGACTATGCATTCCAAATGGAGTGTTTAATAAATGAAATAAGCATTAACAAATATGGCAGAGTGAAGTTCTACAAACGAGTATTTTCCAATAAAAATACCATGGGCATATTTGAACAAACATACTGACTACATACTTTTCAACAGGAATATTAAGGAACACATAGGTAGAACAAAAAAAGCATTTACAAACTATTGTCTGCAATTTTAATGGTCCATTATCCCACAATCATTGTTTTAACAGCAGTGACAACTGACTATTAGACAAGTAGTATATCTAGCTAATGTTATACATTTCATTTCATTTGCGTTGAAGTTTTGCACATTGTCAAAATCTGTTTCAGAGCTTTCTGAACATCTTCATCCATTTGACCCTGTAAATATGTGGAAAATGACATTAGAACAGCACTGAGACAATATGCCAAAATTAAAACATTTGGCTTAAAAACAGAGGAAATAGTAGAATTAAGGTCCTTCAGATTTGAGGAAGATACTGCAAGAATAGCATTCTCAGGATGCAACATATTGTTATTTGCTAATAGGTACAGAGGGAGGTAGGTATTAACACAAAAGTTACAGCTGGATAAACATATGACATATGAATCATCATTTGACATGAGAAGGGCTGCAAAGAGAAACTTGGGACAATAGACGAGTAAGCTGAACATCTGTGGTAGGAAAGTTATTGGGAGAGAATTCTGAGGAATAAGATGTACATGCATTTGGACAGACAGAGGTTGATCAAGGATAGTCAGCATGGTTTTGTGCGTGGGAGATCATGTCTCACAAATTTGATTGAGTTTTTGAAGAAGCAACCAAGAAGGCTGATGAGAGCAGGGCTGTAGACATAGTCTGTATTGACCAGCAATGCCTTTGAAATGTTTCCAGTAGGTAGGTTTCTCTGGATGGTTAGATCACATGGTATCCAGGGTGAAGCAGCTAATTGGATATGGAATTGTCATTTAGGATAGGTAGCAGAGGGTGGTTTAGGCTGGTTATTTTTTGGACTAGAGGCCTGTGGTGTGCCTCAGAGATCAATGCTAGGCCCATTGCTGTTTGACATCAATATTAATGATTCGGATGAGCGTACACAAAGCATATTTAGTAAGTTTGAAAACAACGTTAAAATAGGTTGTGTCAGACAATGATATCATAGTTATCAGGAATTACAGTGGGATCTTGATCAAAACTGGACAAGTAGTCCAAGGAATAGCTAATGGATTTTAATTCAGATAATTGTGATTAATTGCATTTTGGAAAGTTAAACCAGGGCAGGACCTTTACAGTGAACACTAGGGGTTTAGCGATGTGTTGTAGACAGAGGGATCTCGGAGTACAAATACAAAGTTCCCTAAATGTGGCGACGCACGTTGATAAGGTGGTGAAGGCTATATTTGACATGCTAGGCTTCATCAGTCAGGGATTTAACTATGGACGTTGGGAGTTTAATGAGACTACACTTGAAGTATTACGTTTAATTCTGGTCACTCTGCTATAGAAAGGATCTCTCAATAAGCAGAAAAGGAGATTTACGAGGATGTTGCCAGGGCCCAAGGGCCTGAGCTATGGGAAGGGATATGGAACGAGCAGCCAAAGGAAGTAGTTGAGGCAGGTACAATAACAACATTTAAAAGACATTAGGACAGGTACATAAATAGGAAATGTTTAGAGGGATAGAGGCGAAACGCCGGCAAATGGCACAAGCTTATATGGGCATCGTGGTCGACATGGACGAGTTAGGCCGAAGAGCCTGTCCCTATGCTGTACTTTTCTTCATTCTATGTTCCAGTTTACACTCATTCTTTCTTGCCCAATTTTATTAATTTCTTGGTTCTTCTTCACAGAGTTCAGAAATTTCCCAATTCTCAGCTCCACAACTTCATAAGATTCTTCCTTGCATGTAACACTTCTTTTACTTTCTTTTCAGCCACATTTCCTGTGATTTTTTTGGTGACAAAATTATTTTTGCATGGCACGTTTTAAGATGGCAAAAACTGATAGTGTAGAAATAAGTGGCACTGCAGTTAACATAGCAGTGTCACATCTCCGTCAACATGTGGTATTCTTTGCCACAGAAGGCTGTGGAGGCCAAGTCAGTGGATATTTTTAAGGCAGAGATGGATATATTTTTGATTGGTACGGGTGTGAGAAGTTATGGGGAGAAGACACGAGAATGGGGTTAGGAGGGAGCGATAGATCAGCCATGATTGAATGGTGGAGTAGACTTGATGGGCCGAATGGCCTAATTCTACCCCTATCCCTTATGAACACATGTGTTGTTAACGTGGAATTTGCAAATTCTTCCAGCAAATTTATAGGTTTCCAACCAAGTCTCAAAAATGTGCTAGTTGTTTATTTACAGTAGCCAAATAACCTAACTTAGATTGCTGGTAGGGAAATAAAATCCACAGGGGTGTCAATAGGCATATGAGAGAATAGGTTACAGCAAGAAAAGTGGGGGAATTGGATAGACTGCTGTAGACTGAATGGTCTCACTCAATGTCTTTTTTTAATAATATGATTGAAATGGGAAATAAACCCTTGAGAAATAAAGGAACCAGGCATTTCACAATTCATCTTAAACTCATCTTAAAATATATCGGTATTGGTTTATTTTTCACATGTATCAATACACAGTGAGAAAAACTATCCATAGAAACATAGAAAATAGGTGCAGGAGTAGGAGTAGGCCATTCGGCCCTTCGAGCCTGCACCGCCATTCAATATGATCATGGCTGATCATCCAACTCAGTATCCTGTACCTGCCTTCTCTCCATACCCCCTGATCCCTTTAGCCACAAGGGCCACATCTTACTCCCTCTTAAATATAGCCAATGAACTGGCCTCAACTACCTTCTGTGGCAGAGAATTCCAGAGATTCACCACTCTCTGTATGAAAAATGTTTTTCTCATCTCGGTCCTAAAAGATTTCCCCTTTATCCTTAAACTGTGACCCCTTGTCCTGGACTTCCCCAACATCTGTAACAATCTTCCCGCATCTAGCCTGTAAGTTTCTATAAGATCCCCCCTCAATCTTCTAAATTCCAACGAGTAGAAGCCAAGTCTATCCAGTCTTTCTTCATATGAAAGTCCTGACATCCCAGGAATCAGTCTGGTGAACCTTCTCTGTACTCCCTCTATGACAAGAATGTATTTCCTCAGATTTGGAGACCAAAACTGTACGCAATACTCCAGGTGTGGTCTCACCAAGACCCTGTACAACTGCAGTAGAACCTCCCTGCTCCTATACTCAAATCCTTTTGCTATGAATGCTAACATACCATTCGCTTTCTTAACTGCCTGCTGCACCTGCATGCCTACTTTCAATGACTGGTGTTACCATGACACCCAGGTCTCGTTGCAACTCCCCTTTTCCTAATCAGCCACCATTCAGATAAGTCTACTTTCCTGTTTTTCCCACCAAAGTGGATAACCTCACATTTATCCACATTATACTGCATCTGTCATGTATTTGCCCACTCACCCAGCCTATCCAAGTCACCTTGCAGCCTCCTAGCATCCTCCTCACAGCTAACACTGCCCCTCAGCTTCGTGTCATCCGCAAACTTGGAGATGTTGCATTCAATTCCCTCGTCCAAATCATTAATATATATTGTAAATAGCTGGGGTCCCAGCCCTGAGCCTTGCGGTACCCCACTAGTCACTGCCTGCCATTCTGAAAAGGACCCGTTTACTCCTACTCTTTGCTTCCTGTTTGCCAGCCAGTTCTCTATCCACATCAATACTGAACCCCCAATACCGTGTGCTTTAAGTTTGTATACTAATCTCTTATGTGGGACCTTGTCAAAAGCTTTCTGAAAGTCCAGATATAACACATCCACTGGTTCTCCATTATCCACTCTACTAGTTACATCCTCGAAAAATTCTATAAGATTCGTCAGACATGATTTACCTTTCGTAAATCCATGCTGACTTTGTCCAATGATTTCACCACTTTCCAAATGTGCTGCTACCCCATCTTTAATAACTGAGTCTAGCAGTTTCCCCACTACCGATGTTAGACTAACTGGTCTGTAATTCCCCGTTTTCTCTCTCTCTCCCTTTTTAAAAAGTGGGGTTACATTAGCTACCCTCCAATCCTCAGGAACTACTCCAGAATCTATCCAATCACATAATATCATGCATGAATACAATCAAGCCATATACATGCACAACAGGCTGTGCAAAGATAAAAAAATATCAGATTGCAGAATATTGTGTTACAGCTTTAAGGACTGTCCTACTTAGGCGACAACAGGCAACTAGGCTGTCGCCACAGGGTTGCCTGTATGGTCGTGAGTAGTCTCCTCACTCGCTAAAAGAGTCGTAGTTTCTTTCTGGTCGCCGCTGGATTTCGGAGACGGTCGGCTACAGTGGGTTTGACGCCAATGAGCGTAGCTTGATTTCTCCTGACGTAGGTGCTGTCGTAGTTGTCGCCAGGTTAGAGTAGGTTGTCGTCCGGTTAACGTAGGTTGTCACTTAGGTTACTGACCGTTTTTATTTTGTTAAAGTAATGATTCTATTTCAGATTTTATGTCGAAGGGGGGTCCAGTCGCCGTTTTTTCGGCGACCTGCTACAGTCGCCGGCAGTCGCCTAAAAAATTGCCGAAGTGGGGCAGGCCCACAACTTTAACAGAGAAAGTGCAGACAACAAAAAATTGCAAGGTCCACAATGAGGTAGGTTGGGAGATCAGGACTACACCCTCGCTTATGGAAGGATCATTCAGAGTTCTGATATCAGTGGGGAAGAAACTGTTCCTGAATCTGGGTGGTATGTGTTTTCAAGCTTTTGTTTCATCTATCCAATGGAGAGGTGAGAGGGGAGAAGAGGGAACAGCCAAGCTGAAAATGGTCCTTGATTATGCTGGTTGCTCTCCTGAGGCAGTGTGGAGTGTAGATGGCGTCGATGGGGAAGGAGGCTGCTTGTGTGATGGACTTGGCTACTTCTACATTCTTTGGCAAAGCTGTTGCCAAACCAAACTATGATGCATCCCAATAGGACACTTTCTGCCGTGCATCAGCAGTAAATAAAGGATAATTAAGAAAACCTACCTGGACAGCATAGAGAAGATGCATTCGATACACTGATACTACTTCATGATGTCGTTGATTAGCTTCCTATGAATAAAATTAATGCAATTTATAAATTGAGACTGCTTAGAATACATTTTAAGCACAATGACCGAAAAGCTTGTGAATTATATTTTGCTTCCTTTTCCTGAAGATGGTCATCTGTTCCAAACTTTCCCAATGTAGCTCGATGTCAGATTCTGTTTGACAATCATCCTGTGAAACAGCTTGGAAACCTTTTCTACCTTGAATTTGTTTTATCAATGCAAATTGTTGTTGTGTTTCAAAAGATAAAAATGAGTATCAAAAGTAGCAGAATCTTTCTAAAGCTATACTTGAGTAGCTTTGCTTGCCTTAGACAAAGGACAAAATCTTTTTAATTTGAAGACACTTTCCCTATGACCAATAAAATAGAATACAAATAATGAGAAGAACATGCACTTACTGATAGCTGGTGCTGTAAATGTTTCACTTGCTGCTGAAGAATCTCAAGCTGTTGGTTCTGTCTTTTGAGAGTGTTTGCAGTGTAGGAAAGCTGAGAAAGACTGTTTAGTGCCTCTTTCAATTTGCTTACTTCCTTTGATAGTTCATTGTTCTGTTTAAAAATGCCAAAATAAAAGAATTTCAGATGATGCAGCAGATTTATTGATGGTTGAACAGGTAAAATTGGTCAGAAAAGGAATGCATATAGTTGGAGGACGTTAGAAACGAGAATATGTGGCGAGAATAGGAAATGAGGACTAGAATTTTAAATTAAACATTTGGATCTGCTAGAAATTAAGAATTGTTTTTAGTATTTATTTTAAGATTTCCAATAGTCATGGGGGCACCGTGTCATAGTTTTCCTGTTAACCACAATCCTTAAATCAGTGCCATCTCCCAAGTTTTTAAAATATCAGAATCAGCATTATCTATGTAAACAATGGCAACAGAGCTCCCAGCATGGACCTCCAGCAGAATATGATTGCCAAAATTTTCCCAGGATGGATAAGTATCTGTAAACTTTCTGCATTTTCTGTTTGAGACACAGCTTGCAAAGCCATACAGTAGAAATAAAGGGGTAGTTCAAATATCCAGATAAAGAGATGAATGGTAATAAATGTAAGATTGACAGTGAGAGGAACTTCTGAAGTATACTCAGAAGAATTTTCTCGATTAGTATTTTTCTGGCCCAGGAGGAAGATGGCATTTATTCTGAGAAATACATCATGCTAATCGGATCAGATATCAGTGGGGGAAATGTCCAGAAAAAGTTGAAATAGTAATATCATAACATTTAGATGAGCAATTCAAAAGAATATAGGCCATTCTTGGTTAAAAAATAATGTGTTGGGGAAGGGCCAGTATCAATGCGCTGAGAACAGATTTGGCCAGGTCATACCAGACGGAATCAAAGCTTGGCAGGCAAAACCGTGTTTAAAAAGCAGGAGGCCTTTAAGGATGGAGATGGTTCAGCTTCAGTCGAAGTACATTACAATGAGGTAGAAACAAAAGCCATAACTCCATGGATGACCAAAAATATATATTAAATGAAATACAGCAGAGAAAAAAAAAGCATTTGTCATATAAGTTAGAATCAGGCTGAGTATAAGAGTTCAGAGAGGTTATACTGTTATAGACAATAGACAATAGGTGCAGGAGTAGGCCATTCGGCCCTTTGAGCTAGCACCGCCATTCAATGTGATCATGGCTGATCATCCCCAATCAGTACCCCGTTCCTGCCTTCTCCCCATATCCCCCGACTCTGCTATTTTTAAGAGCCCTATCTAGCTCTCTCTTGAAAGCATCCATAGAACCTGCCTCCACCGCCCTCTGAGGCAGAGAATTCCACAGACTCACCACTCTCTGTGAGAAAAAGTGTTTCCTCATCTCCGTTCTAAATGGCTTACCCCTTATTCTTAAACTGTGGCCCCTGGTTCTGGACTCCCCCAACATCGGGAACATGTTTCCTGCCTCTAGCGTGTCCAAACCCTTAACAATCTTGTTTCAATGAGATCCCCTCTCATAGAAACATAAAAAATAGGTGCAGGAGGAGGCCATTTGGCCCTTCGAGCCAGCACCGCCATTCATTGTGATCATGGCTGATCTTCCCCTATCAATAACCCGTGCCTGTGTTCTCCCCATATCCCTTGACTCCACTAGCCCCTAGAGCTCTATCTAACTCTCTCTTAAATCCATCCAGTGACTTGGCCTCCACTGCCCTCTGTGGCAGGGAATTCCATAAATTCACAACTCTCTGGGTGAAAGTCAGAGAGTTGAATAAAAGTCAGGGCTTCAGAATGGTGCAGAAGATATTAAGAAAATTATTCCAAAGACCAGAGCTTCAGTTATGTGAATGGATTGTAAAAAGGGGGGTTGTTCTCAATGGGGAAAAAAGAGTCTGGCAAAAGTACTTACAAACAGTAAAGCAGATAGACAGAAACTGTTCCCATCGGTGGAAGGATCAATAACTACCGGGTAGTTTAAATATCTTGCAAAAGAACCAAAACCAACATGAGGAAAAATAAATCTTTAAAACACAGAGTAGCTATGGTCTAAAATTCAATACTAGGACTAACATTGGATAGATTCAGAAGTAGCATTCAAAAATGGAGCTGGATAAATATTTAAAGGAATAAATCTGCAAGGCTATGGGAAAATGCAGGAATGGAATCAGCTGGATTGCTCTTACTTAAATCACATTTTAAACTTGAACATTTGGATACATCTTCAATCTTTCAATCATTTTTATGATTTTTGCATCTGTACTGTTACTTGTCTCCTGATTCAACCTATTTCCACCTTAGTTGTAAGTTCACTACACAACCCCCCTATCCACTAGGACTATATTTTGGAGATAAATGTGTGGATTTTCTCTGGCATGGCAGGATCAAGGACCTTTACCTGTTCCTATTTCTTATGTTCCAGAGGCTTCTTAAAAATCCAGATAACCTCCATCCACTAAGCTCCTATTAACTTCCTGGTACTTCTTTAAAAACTTAATTGAAATTGATTAATCGTGAATATCCTTCCTTCTTTATTATTTTCCTATATTCTAACTTTCTACAAGTCTTTCTAATACATCTTGAATAAAGATTAAATATTTTAAATTTTATTCTTATTCGAAAGCTGTCTTTTCTAGGCTAACTCAAAAGGCTTTACAGTTGGATTGCAGGAAAATGTAGCCCTTTTAAATTTAAAAGACATTTCTAATTTTGTTTGTTCTCAAGAACTTGTGGTATTACGCCTGATATTTCATGAATTTGCTTTCCAAAAATTATATTCCAAGCTGGAAAATCCTGAAAATAGCTGCATTTTACCAAATAACAGAGGGAAAAGTATTACCTTCTTGTCTTTATCTTCTTCTAGTTTCAAGGAATCTTTAACCCTCCTTTGCAATTCTTCCATAGCTTGCTGCATATCATGGCCCCTGATGCGAAGCCTCTTGATTTCTTGCTCTTTGCTCAAAAGCTGAGTTTGAATTGTGTCTCGCTCATTTTTTGCCAGTAGATTTTCCTTCCTAGCCTGCACAGCTTCCATGGATAACTTTTCCTGCTCTTTCAATATATCATTTACTTTAACAGTCAATCGTTTTGATTCTGCTTCCAATGAATTTTTCATCTTCTCGTACTCTGATTTTGGAACCATTGCCTTCTCTGTGGCTAAATTTCCTTCTAATACATTCAACTGTATCTCCTTTTGTTCTAGCTCATGTTCCATCTGCCGTATTTTGCCATCAAAATTCTTTATAGTATTTTCAAGAGACATTATTATTTCTGTGTGCTCAGAGAGAGGTACAGAAGTTTGTTTTTGAATTTCAAGGTCCCTCTGCGATTTAGCACTGTCTTGCTCGGATCCCTTAAGCTTTATCTCCAAGTCAGATAACTTTTCTTTCAGTTCATCAATGGACTCATTTAGAACTTGAACCAGCTGTTCGTGTTGTTCTTTATGGATATAGTTTGAATTAACATGTTCGGATGCCACTTCAGCCTTTTTATTTTTCAGCTCTTTTAATTCACTTTCTGCTGCATTGTACTGTTGTGTCACTGCAGTTAGTTCATTATTTAATCCATCTGTTCTTTTCTTCAATGCAGATAGCATTTCCTGAAAGTCATTTTCCTTTTCTTGAGAATATACCTGATGGTTTAACTTTTCTTGTAACTTCTTAATCTCTTCCTGCGATTCCTTATACTTTTCAATTAGTAATGATTTTTCTTGATTGATGTTCTCAATAAATAGGGCATGAGATTTTTTTATCTCATCATACTCTTCCTGTGGCATGCAATTGGACAAGATTTTATCTTTAATATCTAGGAGATCCTCTAGTTCTCTCACACTATAATTAGCCTTTTCCTCATCTTCCAAAGCCCTTTTAAGTCTTTGTTTCATTTCCTCCAACTCGTCTTCATAGGACTGTGTTAACTGCGACAGATTTGGGAAAGGTAAACGCTCTTCCCTGGGGTGCAAGTCTTGTTGTACCTGTGAACGCAGACTTGAAAGTTCCTTCAGTGCCTCTTCATATTTACTCTGCGTCTCTTGCAGCTTTTGTTCAAGGCAATAACCATTTTCATTAATTTCTCCTGCTGTCTGCATCCTTTCCTCAGATAACTCAGCCAACAATTCCATTGCTAATGCATGCTGAGTTTCTTGTTCATCCAAATCCTTCCCCTCTGTATTAGAACCACTGTTTTTAAAAGTCTCCGTTTTTACTTGGTTAGGAGATATGTTTGAAAGCATCTCTGCTCTTAGGTTAGTAATTTCAGTTTCAGCATTGTTATACAATTCCTTTAATTGGATATAATTAGCTTCAAGCATACAATGAGCATCAGCAGAATTAAGATTTAGGTCAAATGGTGTTTCTGGATTCTGTGTCAATTCTTCCTTTACCTAGAAAACAAATTACATTCACAATTAAAACATAAGATGCAGATTATAAAGAACCACCATTTTCGTAATCTCACTCTCCATTTCAAACTAAAACTGTGCCATTGGTCCTAGTCCGTCCAGGCAGAGGAAACACTATCTCTGTATCAGGCTGTCAAGCCCTTTCAGAATTTTGTATGCTTTGATGAGATCTCTTTTCTTTCTTCTAAATCCAAGAGAATGTAGTTCTAGTCTCCTCAATTTCTCATCAAATGCCAATCACACCATCCCTGGAACTAGTCCAGTAAATCTTTGCCACGTTCCTTTGCCACAAGCCACTATATTTACCACAATGTTCTTGGTTTCATCCTTGGCTCTGTACACGACCAAGAGAGATATTGCTCATACACAGTGCAATACACAGTATACATATTATTTGTATACTGCACAAGTCCTTTGCCATAAATTGATGCCACAAAAGCAAAAGCGTCTTATTATTTGTTTTCACAACTTGGGATGCTTCATATTTATGAAGTATGAGAAATATAGTGGAGAATAACTATTGAGAATTATCTAAGGTACCTGTAGTATATCCCATAGCTCTTTATTTTGCACTGCTAGAGATGCAATTTGTGTTTGCAAAGCTGCTATCTGATCAGGCTCTTCGACATTAGATGTTACCGTTTCTTCAGTTCCACTACCTAAAGGCAATTAAATCAGAAATGGCAAATACTTGAGTATCATTTAAAAAAAAACACATTTTAAATTGAAAGTTAAATTACATGCTTACACTAATTTACAAATATATAAAGCCAAAATTTTGACAGCAATTACTATTGTATTTTTTTCATGCAAATTTCCATGCGCTTTGCATTAGTCAGAAATCAGTCATACAGCACAGAACCAGGCGCTACTGCCCTGTTTGTCTGTGCCAACCAGGTTTAAATGACTGAGCTAATCCCATTTGCCTGCCGATGGCCCATATCCTGCTGAAACTTTCATATTCATGTACCTGTCTTGAAAGACTTTAACGTCATAATTGAATCCACCTCTACAGCTTTCACTTGCAGCTTATTCCATACACACCACCGTCTGTGTGAAGAAATTTCCTGTGAGGTCTCTTTTAAATCTTTCCCCTCTTATTTTAAACTATGCTCTCTGGTTGTGGACTCCTATAACCAGGGAAAAAAACTGTGATCATGTACCTTATCAATGCTCCTCATGATTTTTGCAAACCTCAATCAGGTCAACCCCTCAGCCTTCTGCGTGCCAGGGAAAGATGTCTCAGTCTCGTGCTCATGCCAGATGCCAGCTCTTTCAGGGATCACCTCACACCCACCCTGGACTATGACTCCACAGATGAACAACAGGCCATCATCTCCCAGACGATCACATCAGGTACGACCCTTCCACAGTCTCTGACCTTATCGTACCCCAGCTCCCGCACTGCCCATTTCTACCTCCTTTCCAAAATCCACTCTCAGGTCTACCCTGGCAGACCTATTGTTTCCGCCTGCTCCTGCCCCAAAGAACGCCTCTCCAAATAGCTTGATTCCCCCATATGTCCCATTGTCCAGACACTTCTGACCTATGTCCAAGACACCACACATGCCCTTGAACACTTCAATAACTTTCAATCCCTGGGCCACCACTGCCTCAACTTTACCATGGATATTTAGTCCTTTACATATCCATCCCCCACCAGGAAGATCTCTTGAACAGAGAACAAATCAATTTCCCTCTACCAACACTCTCTTCTCCCTGATGGAATTTGTCCCCACCTCACACTTCCCTTTTGACTGCTCTTACTTTCTTCAAGTTAAAGTGTAGCCATGGGCACTCGCATAGGCCCCAGCTATCCCTGCCTTTTTGTTGGTTACGTCGAACAGTCTCTGGTACCATACCCTAAATCCACCTCCAGTACATCAACCGTGCAGAATATATTGATTTTATTAACTTTACCACTAACTTCCTCCCTGCTCTCAAATTCACTTGGACCATCTCTGACACGTCTCAAACTCACCGACTTCCACAGGTATCTGGACTAAACCTCCTCCCACCCCGCCTCTTGCAAAGACGCTACCTCCTACTCTCAATTTCTCCATCCCCACCGCATCTAATCCAAAAGTGAGGCTTTCCATTCCAGAGCATCAGGCAATGCCATTGTAGTTGGAGACTCCATTGTGAGAGGTACGGACAGGGGTTTCTGCAGCAACAGACGGGATTCGAGGAAGGTGTGCTGCCTCCCTGGTGCCAGGATCCAGGATGTCATGGACAGAGTGCAGAAAATCCTCAAGGGCGAAGGTGAACAGCCGGAAGTGGTAGTGCATGTCGGCACAAACGATGTCGGAAAGAAGGGGATGAATATTCTGCAGCGTGACTTTAGAGAGCTCGGAAAAATGCTAAAAAGCAGGACCTCCAGGGTTGTTATCTCCAGTTTGCTTCCAGTTCCTCGTGCTGGCGAGAGCAGGAACAAGGAGATATGGGACCTGAATGTGTGGCTGAGGAACTGGTGCAGGGGGCAGGGATTTAGATTCTTAGATCACTGGGATCTGTTTTGGAGTAAGGGGGAACTGTGCAAAAGGGACGGATTGCATCTTAACAGGTGGGGGACCAGCATTCGGGCAGGCAGGTTTGCCACTGCTACACGCGTGGTTTTAAACTGAATAAGGGGGGTGGGGTGTCAAATGGGATAGTCGAGGATGGAGTTAAAGGGAAAGAGAGTAAATGGATGGTTAATGACCCCAGAATTAACGGGAAAGGAAGCTCACAAAGGGATAGGAGAGTATGGCCAAGTGTAATAGGGATCGATGTGAAAGGTGAGATGCGTAAGGAATTAAAAGTATTGTATATGAATGCGCGAAGTATAAGAAGTAAAGTAGATGAGCTTGAGGCTCAGTTAGAGGTTGGTAGATATGACATTGTGGGGATTACTGAGACGTGGCTGCAGGAGGATCGGGCCTGGGAACTTAATATTCAGGGTTATACATCCTATAGAAAGGACAGGCAGGTGGGCAGAGGAGGGGGGGTAGCTCTGCTGGTGAGGGATGGAATTCAGTCCCTTGCGAGGGAAGACATAGGGACTGACGAGGTAGAGTCACTGTGGATTGAGTTGAGGAATTGTAAAGGCAAGAAGACACTAATTGGTGTTATTTACAGACCCCCAAATAGTAGCCCGGGTGTAGGGTGTAAGTTGCAGCAGGAGTTAAAACTGCCATGTAACAAAGGTAATGCCACTATGGTGATGGGGGATTTCAATATGCAGGTAGACTGGGAAAATCAGATTGGTTCAGGACCCCAAGAAAGAGAGTTTGTAGAATGCCTCCGAGATGGATTCTTAGAGCAGCTTGTAATGGAGCCGACCAGAGAAAAGGCAATTCTGGATTTAGTGTTGTCCAATGAACCAGATATGATAAGAGAACTCGAGGTAAAGGAACCGCTTGGAGGTAGTGATCATAATATGATTAGTTTCAATCTGCAATTTGAGAAGGAGAACGTTAAATCGGAAGTGGCAGTGATGCAGTTGAACAAAGGGGACTATGAAGGCATGAGAGGGGAGCTGGCCAAAGTAGACTGGAAAGGGATCCTAGCAGGAATGATGGTGGAACAGCAATGGCAGGAATTTCTGGGCATAATCCGGAAGACGCAGGATCATTTCATTCCATAAAGGAAGAAAGATTCTAAGGGGAATAGGAGGCACCCGTGGCTGACAAGAGAAGTTAGGGATAGAATAAAACTAAAAGAAAAGATGTATAACACAGCAAAGAGTAGCCGGAAGCCAGAGGATTGGGAAACTTTCATAGGACAACAGAAGGAAACAAAACGGGCAATACGGGCTGAAAAGATGAAGTACGAGGGGAAGCTGCCCAGGAATATAAAGAAGGACAGTAAAAGCTTCTTTAGATATGTTAAGGGAAAAAGAGTAGCAAAGTCAAATGTTGGTCCCTTGAAGGCAGACACGGGTGAAATTATTATGGGCAACAAGGAAATGGCAGAAGAGTTGAATATGTACTTCGGATCTGACTTCACTAAGGAAGACACAAACAATCTCCCAGATGTACTGGAGGACAGAGGATCTAAGGGGGTAGAGGAACTGAAAGAAATTTTCATTAGGCGAGAAATAGTATTGGGTAGGCTAATGGGACTGAAGGATGATAAATCCCCTGGGCCTGATGGTCTGCATCCCAGGGTCCTCGGGGAGGTGGCTCTATAAATAGTGGATGCATTTGGTGATCATTTTCCAATGTTCAATAGATTCAGGATCAGTTCCTGTGGATTGGAGGATAGCTAATGTTATCCCACTTTTCAAGAAAGGAGCGAGAGAGAAAACGGGGAATTACAGACCAGTTAGCCTGACTTCGGTGGTGGGAAAGATGCTGGAGTCAATTATTAAAGAGGTAATAATGGGGCATTTGGATAGCAGTAAAAGGATTAGTCCAAGTCAATATGGATTTATGAAAGGGAAATCATGCTTGACTAATCTTCTGGAATTTTTTGAGGATGTGACATGTAAAATGGATGAAGGGGTGCCAGTGGATGTAGTGTATCTAGACTTTCAGAAAGCCTTTGATAAGGTCCCGCACGGGAGACTGGTGACTAAAATTAGAGCACATGGTATTGGGGGTAGGGTGTTGACATGGATAGAAAATTGGTTGGCAGTCCGGAAGCAAAGAGTAGGAGTGAACGGGTCATTTTCAGAATGACAGGCAGTGGCGAGTGGAGTGCCGGAACGCTCGGTGTTGGGGCCGCAACTGTTTACCATATATATTAATGATTTGGAGGAGGGAATTAGGAGCAACACTAGCAAGTTTGCGGATGACACAAAGCTGGGTGGCAGTGTGAACGGTGAAGAGGATGTTAGGAGGTTGCAGGGTGACCTGGACAGGTTGAGTGAGTGGGCAGATGCGTGGCAGATGCAGTATAATATAGATAAATGTGAGGTTATCCACTTTGGCTGCAAAAACAAGGGGGCAGATTATTATCTCAATGGGGTTAGGTTAGGAAAGGGGGAGGTACAGCGAGACCTGGGTGTCCTTGTACACCGGTCACTGAAAGTTGGCGTGCAGGTACAGCAGGCACTGAAGAAAGCTAATGGAATGTTGGCCTTCATAACAAGAGGATTTCAGTATAGGAGTAAAGAGGTTCTTCTGCAGTTGTATAGGGCTCTGGTGAGACCACATCTGGAGTATTGTGTAGAGTTTTGGTCTCCTAATTTGAGGAATGACATCATTGTGATTGAGGCAGTGCAGCGTAGGTTCACGAGAATGATCCCTGGGATGGCAGGACTGTCGTATGAGGAAAGATTGAAAAGACTAGGCTTGTATTCACTGGAGTTTAGAAGGATGAGGGGAATCCTATAGAAACATATAAAATTATAAAAGGACTGGACAAGCTAGATGCAGGAAAAATGTTCCCAAAGAACTAGGGGCCACAGTCTTAGAATAAAGGGGAGGTCATTTAAGACTGAGGTGAGAGAAAACGTTTTCACCCAGAGAGTTGTGAATTTATGGAATTCCCTGCCACAGAGGGCAGTGGAAGCCAAATCACTGGATGGATTTAAGAGAGAGTTAGATAGAGCTCTAGGGGCTAGTGGAGTCAAGGGATATGGGGAGAAGGCAGGCACGGGTTATTGATAGGGGACGATCAGCCATGATCACAATGAATGGCGGTGCTGGCTCGAAGAGCCAAATGGCCTCCTCCTGCACCTATTTTCTATGTTTTTATGACATCTGAGAAGTCCTCTTTCTTTAGTAAAGATGGTTTCCATCCTGTTGCCATTGATAGATCTCTCACCTGCCTCTCCTGTGTCCCATAGTTCTGCTCTCACTGCCTCCAGTCAGAATAAGGAGAGTGTTCCCTGGTCCCTTTGCAAAACACCACTAGTCACATCTTGTCATCACCATCAATTTCCGCCTTCTGCAGAGACCATTTACTCATTCCTTCCCACCTAAACAACCCCTTCCCCAGGTAACACCTGTCCCTATACTTCCTCCCTCACCTCCATCCAAGGACCCCAGCAGTCCTTCCAGGTGAGATAGAGGTTCACGTGCACCTTGTCTAACTTCATCTATTGCATCCAGTGTTCCCAATGAGGTCTCTTGTACAACGGCGAGACCAAGCGTATATTCAACAACTATTTTGCTGAGCACTTTTGCTCAGTCAACTGAGGCCTGCTGGATCTCCCAGTTGCTAATCATTTTTACCCTTCTTCCCATTCCGGTACTGACCTATATGTCCTGTGCCTCCGCCATTGCCATTGCTCTTCACATCTCCCCCGCCAAGTTCTCTCTGTGCCCCACCTGGACTCACACCTATTTTTCCACTCCACCTCCACTTCTTCCCTTAGCTTCACAATACACAACTTTTCCATCCTTTTGGCTCGCATCTTCTGTCTTCATTTTTGTCTTCGCCCAACTATCTGCCTACCAAAAGCCCTCCCTTACCTGTATCTACTCAGGTTTCGACCCCAAAAGTCACCCATTCCTTCTCTCCAGAGATGATTGTGGATGATCAGCCATGATCACATTGAATGGTTCGAAGGGTTGAATGGCCTACTCCAGCACCTATTGTCTAATGTCTATAGTCTATGCTGCCTGTCCCGTTGAGTTACTCCAGCTTTTTGTGTCTATCTACTAATTATTTGTCAGGCTTTGTCCTGCCCCTGCCCTGCCCCTGCCCTGCCATCTGTTGCAGGCCCTGCTTTGGTCTGCCCTTTTCTTACCTCCAGTTCCCTCCCCTATAAATTGTCACTCTCCTCTCCTTAGAGACTCCCTTCTCCTTAAATTTTTCATAAAGTCATCCAATATATTGCAAAGAGTAACAGAAACTGCTGTTCAACTTCTTAAATCAGTGAGAGATTTCATGTTGAATTTGTAACATAGAACCATTTCACTGAAAGTTAAACAGTTGGGCTGAATTTGGCTCGTTCCTACAATAGAGGTGAGTTGGAAATAGCATTACACATGAGTAATAAGGATTAACCATACTTTAAATAGATTGACAAGCTCATTATACCGATTGCATCTGCTGGTTCTTCATTATTCCTACACACTTTTCTTTTGAGGTCATTTTGATGTGCCTAAAATGAGAGGAAAAAGCATTATATTAAGGTCCAACAACGCCAAAAGATTTGGAGACTGAGTAGATAATACAAGCATTTTAGGGTTATGAGAAACAGGTATTAAAAAGACAAATTGTGGCAATTAATGCCACAGGTCCATTACAAAAGGTCTGAATGCAGATATACTGTACCCAAGCATCAGACTGATTCATGCACTAATTTCTGGAAGCAATTCGTTTTTAAAAACAACTTTCTCAGCATGTATAGAAGGGAAATAGTTAAACTGGAGGCAATTTAGAGATTCACTTAGTTGATGCATGGAATGAAGGATTTATCTAATGGGGAAGGTTGGGTTTATACTCATAACAGTTTGGATAATGACATGCGATTTTATTAAAAGGCGTGATCCTGAGGAAACTTGATTGAGCAAAAGCTGAGAGGACATTTTCCTATTGTGGGGAACCTAGAACTACAGGCATAGCTTCAGAATTTAAGAAAGAGAGGAGGGCAAGTTACTTCCCAGCGGACCATGAACCTACCCTGGAGAACATAGACACAAGGAACTGCAGATGCTGGAATCTTATGTGGAACACAAAATGCTGGAGTAATTCAGCAGGTCAGGCAGCATCTCTGTAGGATATGGATTGGCAACTTTTCGGGTCAGGACCCTCTTCAGACGGATTGTGGTGGGGGAGAGAAAACTGGAAAATAAATGGGGGCTGGGCAAAGCCTGATAAGTGATGTTGATTAGTGATGGGTGGACAAAGGTTAGAGATGAAAGGAGACAGAATAGGAGTAAAGGAGAAAATCAAAATCACACTTTAGTTCTCCTTTAGTTCTATTTTGTCACCTTTTTGTCTCCTTTTAATCTTCAGCCTTTATTCACCCATATGCCAATCAAACCGCCCCTCCTCTGTATCCAACCACCATTTGCCAGGCTTTGTCCTGCTCCCATCTCTTTTCCAGCTTCCCACCCCCCATTACAATCAGCCTAAAGAATAGTCCCAACCTGAAAGGTTGCTTATTCATGTGCTCCAGAGATGCTGCCTGACTTGCTGAGTTACTCCTGCACTTTGTGATCTACAACACTAGAAAACAATATGGACTAAATTACTAAGTATATTCAAGGGAGAGATAAATACAAATTGGACTCAAAGGTTACAGGGATTAAGGTTTGTGGAAAGCAGACTGGATACAAGTCAAGCTTATATCTGTCTTGAGAGTATGCAAGGCCTACTCCTACTTCTTTTTCTTACATTGTTATAACCAGACCAGTTACTGACATCGGTGGTAGGGAAGATGCTGGAGTCAATTATAAAAGTTGAAATAGCGGCACATTTGGATAGCAGTAACAGGATCGGACCGAGTCAGCATAGATTTATGAAGGGGTAATCATGCTTGACTAATCTTCTGGAATTTTTTGATGATGTAACAAGGAAAATGAACAAGGGAGAGCCAGTGGATGTAGTGTACATGGAATTTTCAGAAAGCATTTGATAAGGTCCCACATAGGAGATTAGTGGGCAAAATTAGAGCACATGGTGAAAGAGTTAGTTATTAATTGATTGTTGTCATATTTAAACTTTCCTGTTGTAAAAGGCCAATTGTAATGCATGATGGGATTTGGACAACTCCTATCATGCCAGGTTTTTTTCCCTTTATGTTGAAAAGTTCACAGCTCTCTTACAAGTTTTTTTATGCAAGTTGAAGAGGTTAATCAGATAAGAAGGTGCCCAGAGGATGCCATTGGGGTGACTGGCTTTTGGCAAAGAGTGAAAAACAACTCCAAATTTGGAGGTGGATGATGGTTTTTGTACATTACATCATGCAATTGGTTTTATATTTGTACGTATATAAGCTTCGATGTTCTGGTATTTCTTTGTGTGTGCTGCTGGAGATTCAGACGTGTAACTGTTGCCTCTGGGTCTCTGGGTCCACACCCGTCAGACGTTAAATTAAAGCTTTGTATGGTCTTAAGAATTTGTACTTTGTCTATCTTTTTAAGTGAACTTTTTCAATGGTATTGAGGATAAGGTACTGACATGGATAGAGAAGTGGTTGGCAGACAGGAGACAAGGAGTAGGGATTAACGGGCCCCTTTCAGAATGGCAGGCAGTGACTAGTGTTGTACCGCAAGGCTCGGTGCTGGACTGCAGCTATTTACAATATACATTAATGATTTAGATGAAGGGATTAAGAGTAACATTAGCAAATTTGCAGATGATACAAAGCTGGGTGGCAGTGTGAACTGTGAGGAGGATGCTATGAGGATGCAGGGTGACTTGGACAGGTTGGGTGAGTGGGCAGATGCATGGCAGATGCAGTTTAATGTGAAAAAATGTGAGGTTATCCACTTTGCTTGCGAACTGGAAGGCAGATTATTATCTGAATGCTGTCAAGTTATGAAAAGGGGAAGTACAAAGAGATCTGCGGGTCCTTGTTCATCAGTCACTGAAAGTAAGCATGCAGGTACAGCAGGCAGTGAAGAAAGCTAATGGCATGTTGGCCTTCATAACAAGAGGAGTTGAGTATAATAATAATAATAATACATTTTATTTATGGGTGCCTTATACCAAAGTCTCAAGGACACCTTACAGAGTTTAACAAGTACGAAACATATAATCGGAGTAAAATAAATTATAAAGACATCACCAATACACAAATTAAAGACAGAATTCGATCCAAAGACAAACAAAAAAAAATCAGAAACACGATGTGGAGAGCAGCGGCAGCTAAACCGCGCCAGCGTCCACTCTCCCTTCCGACCGCCATCTTGGACACAGACTAAAATAGACACTACATACAAAAATCATCCCTCAACATTGGTTACCACTGTGGGAGAAGGCACAATGTCCAGTCCCCATCCCCAGTTCTCCCAAAGTCAGGCCTATTGAGGCCTCTGCTATTGCCTCTACGGAGGTCCGATGTTCCTGGCCGTTCTCACCGGGTGCTGTTGCCGCGGCGTCGGGAGAGTCCTCTCAGCGGCTGGGCCACCTGGAACGGCCGCATTTCCTACCGGAGGCCGCGGCTTCCGAAGCCGACAAGGTCGCGCCGGTTTGGAGCTCCCAGGCTCCCGATGTTGAAGTCGGCGCCGCCCACTCCTCTCCGCAGACCCGCAGCCCGGAGGTGTTGAGCTCGGCGGTCACAGCTCACCGGAGCTCCAGCGCGTCGATCCAGCGCAGCGACCCAGGCAAGGCATCGCCCGCTCCGCTCCGCGATAGCGCTCCAGCGCTGTGCCGCCACTGAAGCTGAAGGTGCTGGGCGGTCCCCGCCAGGAAACGCCACTCCAGGCCCGTTGGTAGGCCGCAAGGACGGGTCGACGGGGCAGCCCGGAGAAAAAGCTGCCTCACCGACCAGGTAGGGACCTAGAAAATAGTTTCCCCCTTACCCCCCCACATTAAAAGTCAAAATTCCCCAACAGACATAGACAAAAAAAACTAAAAACTAAGAAAAAAAAGTGAATTTAACGGAGAGCTGCTGGTTAGCAGCCGTTCCCCAAGATGGCTCCTCCTCCTGAGTATAGGAGCAAAGAGGTTCTTCTGCAGTTGTACAGGGCCCTAGTGAGACCACACCTGGAGTATTGTGTACAGTTTTGGTCTCCAAATTTGAGGAAGGACATTCTTGCTATTGAGGGAGTGCAGCGTAGGTTCACAAGGTTAAATCCCGGGATGGCGGGACTGTCATAAGTTGAAAGAATGGAGCGACTGGGCTTGTATACTCTGGAATTTAAAAGGATGAGAGGGGATCCTATTGAAACGTCTAAGATTATTAAGGGATTGGACATGCTAGAGGCAGGAAACACGTTCCCGATGTTGGGGGAAGTCCAGAACCGGGGGCCACAGTTTAAGAATAAGGGGTAGGCCATTTAGAACGGAGATGAGGAAAAACATTTTCACCCAGAGAGTTTTGAATCTGTGGAATTCTCTGCCTCAGAAGGCAGTTGATGCCAATTCTCTGGATGCTTTCAAGAGAGAGTTAGATAGAGTTCTTAAAGATAGCGGAGTCAAGGGATATGGGGAGAAGGCAGGAAAGGGGTACTGATTGTGGATGATCAGCCATCAGTGAATGATCAGCCATCAGCTGGCTTGAAGGGCCGACTCCTAGACCTTTTGTCTATAATTACCTCGTGCAAGTTTTTATCCCGTAGTTGTTGATTTAAGCTTTGTATCACTTCCAATAGATTTGCCTTCTCTGCATAAAGTTTTCTCATTTCGTCATTTTTCTTTTCTTCCTATTATATCAAAATAAGCAAAGGCATAATTTCAGAATAGGAACACATTTTTTGTTGCTTGTAAATAGTATATGTTCTATGACATTAAATGACAATTGGAATCTTGCACAGAATGTAATTGCTGCCTTCTAAAGGACATGCACAATTGTTTCACACATTATTTTCCGAGTGGTGTGGGGATCTACATTTTTTGGTTCCAATACATGACAAGTTGATGCTAGTTTGCAAAAAAAAACTGGGTATATTTCTTTAAATTTTTGAATAAGATTCAGCACCACAAATCTTCTTGAATTTCCACATTAATTATCTTAAAAATTGTATCAGACCCTTCTTTCAAACATTATTAAAAATAATGCAGCAAATGAGTTTCATGTCACCCCAACTCAGTTAAGAACTAGTAGTAAACATTCAAATAGCTTAGATTCCCATTTTTCATAATTATTATTTCCTCCTTATCACCTTCCACAGATATTCTGATAATTGGAGCAAAATTATAATCCTTGACGATCTCTGCATAACATTTTTTTGAGTTACAGAATTAAAAATATTGAACATTAGGTTGAAAAATAACCTTAACAGATGTTTCTTCTTCTTCGGCTGGCTCGGGTTTTGATGAACGAGAACTGTGGGGCTCTGGACAAGATACTTCACTAGACTGGAGACTCTAAAAGAAAATATCACGTAGTGATAATTAAAGAACTGACTGCAGTAATATGTTCTTTGAAAAAATGAAACCTTTGTTCATAGTTAAACCTATGACATGGTCAAAGATAAGCCATTTTTTACAGATTTCATTTTAATTGATTTTCTTTCTGTAATTATTTTTAATGTTACTCGGATGACCATCAGTTTGGTGCTTTCTCTTTTACCTGTGTAATACTGGTTGTTGGTGGTGGTGGTGGTGCTTTTCGTTTTTTGGGAGTTCCACTTCTATCTGCATTGAATTTATTGCCAGGTTCCAGCTGAAAATTTTACAGATCAGAAATGCAGAGGAATGAATTATGTTAGTAAAGAATGTGAATGTTAAATTGAAATAATGAGTTAATACATGCCTTCAGTTATTTGTCCAGGCCTGTGAGTGATCACTCAATTGAGAGTTCATCATGCATTAGAAAAATGTAATTGGAAAATGGGCAACAATGTTGGAAGCATACAATAAACTTGAAGAACCTGGATTAGTTGCTGTGGTAATTGGTAGATTTTTTTGCAGAAAAGAGTTTATATCAGAATTGAAAAGGTAGCAAGCAATATGCAGAAATCATTTACAATGCTCCAAGAATCACTGCCACCAGCAGACTTCTAATATGCAGACACAGCAGACAGTGGTAAGGAGACAAATTCCACATGAACAAAGGCCCCTAAAACAGCTGGAATAGAGAGGCAGTTGGAGAGGGTGATTCCCAATAACGTGCAAAGGAAGCTCAGCAAGATTAGTGTCTGCCTCTGGACTTTTCAATTGGAGCTTTGCGGCAGAACAATTGACTGAATTGGTCTTCCAAATCCCTCAGCAAGCCCTGGTCTTTGAGAATTAATGGTTTAGGCAAGTAAATCCGAGATTAATTTCAGTTCTGATGACCAAGCAACAGTCTAATTCAGTCAAAAGTCAAATACCTCCTCTGGCACAAAAGGGCACAAAGTGTTGGAGTAACTCAACGGGTCAGGCAACATCTCAGGAGAACATGGATCGGTGATGATTTGGGTCGGGACCATTTTTTGAACGATCTATTATCTATCCATGTTCTCCAGAGAAGTGGATGGGTGTAGGGTGGGGGAGGTTGGGGGTGGGGAGAAGTGGGGAAAGAGGAGTGGATAAAGGGGAAATGAATGAGTCTGGGATGGGAGATAAATGAACCAAAGAGGGGAAGGGACCAGGGTGACTGGGAGGAGAGCATAAGATTTATGCCCTGAAATATGTGTATTCACCCAATAACTTTCAAAATGGCAGTGATGAGAAGTGATTAAAATGCTGATTTATTTGTGGATTTGTGTAATTTCCAAAGATTAAAGACAAGCAGTTTATCATCCTGTTTTGCTATTCAATAGTCAACCCACACCAAATGAGCAGGAGCTCTGGCCTCAGATACTCAGCAGGGTTAGTTTGACGTGTTGAAATCTAACTCCCTTCAACTAGTCTTTAAAAAAAGAGATTTACGGTCAGCCTGGTCTTTAAAGGTAAGCAAGCAAGGTTAGTTAGAATCTTTTTTGTACTGTGCTTAGCTTTTCAGGCTAATTTGAGGTATCAAAACTAATTAGGTGTTGGGAAATCTCTGCAATTGAAATACCATCATATTGAGAAATTGCTTGCAACCAAGTAGATCGTCCTCCAAGAGGTTTATATCTGTTACCATAGAGCACCTTCAAATTCTGAAATGTCAAGCTATTCTTTTGCTCATTTATCAAATCATCTCAGGCCTTACAACTGTCCAACTATTCATGTTCATCCAGTTGCATTAGGGTTCAACAATGTATCATTCAACTCCATTTGCTCTACAATTGATAGAAACAATGATTCAATTATACTTTATTGTCACATGTACCCAGGTACAATGAAATGCTGAAGAAGGATCTCGACATGAAATGTCACCCATTCCTTCTCTCCAGAGATGCTGCTGGTCCCGCTGAGTTACTCCAGCATTTTGTGTCTACCCAGTAAAATCATATAGTAGACCTCACCAAGACAGTATACAAGTGTTGCCATGTTTTGGCACGAAAAAGTTACAATATTGCTGCACGTGGCAGCAGGCTTCCCCCTTCCCGGCAGGTCCCTCTTCATAATCGGCATGCTCCCCACCCACCCCCCCACTGGGCCCCCCTTCACTCTCGGCGGCCCCCCCTCCCCGCCGGGCCCCCTATCATTCTCGGCACCCCCCCCCCCCCCCCACTCGCCGGGTAGCTCTTGACGGCCTTCCTTGCCCTTCAACATAAAATGTCTTTATTCCAGAGACGTCAGCATTACTCTCCATCCCTTTATGCTCTGTGGAAGTAGTGGTGAGCCATCTTTCTGAACTGCAGGTAACTGTTCAAGTCAATTGTTGGGCCAATTGGAAAGCAATATAAACAAATTCATATTGACATATCATAGATTGAAAAAGGATGAGTTTCCTTCCCTGGAGAAGGCAGGTGATTTTGCAGCAATCTGAGAACTTCACCGCCACACTTACTGTTATCAGCTTTCAATTTCACAATTTTACAAGTGAATTGAATAGATTGAATGGCCACGGTCAAATTTAGACACAAGCTAAGAAACTGGATGATGTTATATTTATCCATTTTTTTCCCCATTTTCCCCCAGGGTGGAAATGTCAAGGACTAGAGGACTTAGCTTTGAGATGACAAGGACAACATTTAAAGGATATGTGCAGAGCAAGCTTTGTTTACACAGAGAGTGATGGTTGCCTGGAACATGTTGCGACAGGTGGTGGTGAAGGAGACAAATAAGACAGTGGCATTTAAGAGGCTTTTGGATAGGCACATGGATTTGCAGGGAATGGAGGGATATGGATCATCTGCAAGTAGAGGAAATAATTTAACTTGGCATCATGTTTGACATGGACATTGTGACCAGAAGGGCCTGTTCCTGTGCTGTACTGTTCTATGTTTTATCACTAGTTTTTAATATTATTTTGGTAAGAAAGATAAGATAATGAGGTTAACTGCTGAGAATCACATGGTTTATGAAATTCAAACCCTCTTTCTTGCAATGGATGACTGGAATTTGTAATTCTTGTTCAAGTTAATGACCTTCTACTGTAATGCCTTAGAAAGATGACCCTTGTTCAGAAGAATATAGAAAGGAGGTGAAAAATAGATGGGTATCACTTATCTGCCATTTGCTTCAGGTAAATATCTCCTAAATCGATGAAAGGTAGAGTGAAAAATAGCAAAATTAAAACTTATCTTAAGGGCCTGTCCCACTTTCACAACCTAATTCACGACCTCTGCCGAGTTTGCCCTTGACTCATACTCGCAGCATGGTCGTCACGAGGTCGTAGGTAGGTCGTAGGTATGTCGTGATGCTAGTCGTAGGTACTCGTGGCATCAAGTAAGTCATGGCGTTTTTCTAGCCTGATGAAAAATGTCCACGAGTAAAAAAGGTCGTGAATTAGGTCATGAAAGTGGGACAGGCCCTTTAGTTTTGAATATTTTTATATCGTTATTTTGATGCTGGTTGGATCAAAAACCCAGACTGATAAAAACTAAAACCACATCAATCAAATTATTCCATCATACCAACATTTTTAGAAGTTAATGTTATGTAAATGAGGAAATTATTATTAGCCTGATGCTTCATAGCAATTTGACCTAATACATGTGCTTGAAACTATCAGTATCTGGCAAATGGTGAAGATAAGTTTAGTTTAGTTAAATAAAACATATTTGAGCAGCCTAATAACCTTCAATGGTAAATCAGATTAAGCATCAGGCACTTACTGTACAGGAACTTGTGCACACAGAGAGCAGTTGCCTCTGTACTGACAAGCACTTCTGACCTGAACAGCTTGCAATGTGTTAACTGGTTACCACATTTCCTATGCAAAAATAAACTGCTAGACCAAGGTCAAACAGCAGCTGGGATGGCCAACCTTTGGGATCAAGACCCTGCATCAGGATTGAGAGTCTAGAGGGAAGATAGTCAATATATAGAAGACACGGGGAAGGGTGAGGCAGAGGCACCAAGTGATAGGAGGAACTGGATGAGTGGGTACAATGATGAATACAAATGAAAGGGTCTTTTCCCCCTGCACCCAACCGAAGAGTTGAACCACAGAACATGGAGTCTAACTCCAGTTTTGGTAGTGTTCTTGAGCATGGCAACAATGCCATGCAGTCAGAGGAGAAAATGGACAACTTTGTAAGCGCAACAGTGAAGAGTTTACAATTCCCACAAAAATCCAGTCAGCTTAGGGAGGACTGATTGTTGCCAATGAGGCTCTGGGGACTGAGCATCTAATGCTTCCATCCACTGGTGGAGTGCCCAGTAAGGGAGTTACAGGGACCGATATATATGATGAGAATTTAGTTGGCACAATTAGTAAGATTGCAGACCACACAAAAATTGGTGGAGTTATAGGTAGTGAAAAAGGTTGCATAGAACAGTACAGCACAGGACAGGACCATTGGCACACAACATGAGACCAAGTTAAACTGATATCCTTTGCCTGCACATGATCCATATATCTCCATTCTCTACATATCCATGTGTTGCATAGTCACAGTGAATGGCAGGGCCCTGTAGTGAACCATAGAGATCAGAGAGATCTAGGAATGCAGATACATAGTTCCGTGAATATGACGACACAACTAGATAGGTCTTCATGCAAAATTGCAGCAAATTAGTCTTCATTAGTCGGGGGATCAACAATAGAAGTTGGGATGTTATGTTACAGTTGTACAAGGTGTTGGTGAGGCTGCATTTGGAGTATTGTGTTCAGTTTTGGCCAGCCTGCTATAGGAAGGATGTTGTTAAGCCCTGAAAGAATGTACAGAAGATTTACAAAAATGTTGCCAGAACTTGAGGACATGAGCTACAGGGAGAGGTTGCTCAGGCTAGGACGTTATTCCTTGGAGTGAGCATAGGAGGATGAGGTATGATCTTACAGAGGTGTACAAGATCATGAGGGGAATAGATAGCGTGAATACACAAGTCTTTTACCCAGAGTAGGGGAATCAAGGTGTGAGGGGAAAAGATTTAATAGGAACCTGTGGGCCAACATTCTCACACAGAGGGTGGCAGGTGTATGGAACAAGCTGCCACATGAATCAGAAGATGGGTCTCTCGACCCAAAAAGTCACCTATCCATGTTCTCCAGAAAAACTGCCCGACACGCTGAGTTACTCTAGCACGTTGTGGTGTCCTTATGTGCCAGAGGAGGTAATTGGATCAAATACAGAGGTTTAAGATGAGCAGGGAAAGATTTAATAGGAACCTGAGGGGGAACCTTTTCACTCAGAGGGTGGTGGATATAAATAAGAGGATAGTTGAGGCAGGTAGAATAACAACATTTAAATGACACTTGGACAGGTACGTGGATAGGAAAGAATCGAGGGATATGGGACAAATGTGGGCAGGTGGGACGAGTGTAGATTGGGCATTTTGGTCAGTGTGGGAAAGTTGCGGCAAAGGGCCCGTTTCCATGTTGTATGACTGAAACTCCAACAGAGAGGGCAGGAGAGATTTGTAAGGATGTTTAAGAAAGAACTGCAGATGCTGGTAAAATCAAAGCTAGACACAAAATGCTGGAGAAACTCAGCGGGTGAGGCAGCATCTATGGAGAGAAGGAATTGGCAATGTTTCGGGTCGAGACCCTTCTGTCTACCTTTGCAAGGATGTTTTCTGGAATGGAGGATTGTTATTATAAGAAGAGATGGGATAGGCCGGGTTTATTCACACCGAAATATAGAATTTGGAAAGCACGGAATGCATTTAATAGCCTCATCTGGTGGAACTACTATCCTCATCTCTAAATCATTGTGCTGCATTGCTTTGCATACTTCTGCAGACACCAGCACTCACAATTTCACTAATAGGAGATGCAGTTTTGTGGCATAAATGATTGACACCATTTTGGTTACTGATTATCAATTTGGTAATGTAGTTGAACAGCTGCCGAATCAAGTTCTAACTCCAGATTTCTGTCCTCGGTAATCTATACTGCTTCTTCCAGAGCACTGAAGTTAAGAAGCATCAAATCTATCCAACGCTGCCTCTCAATCTCTCCCAGTGACAATTTTCACAATGAAACGTACAGAATAGTGAAAGGCTTGGATAGAGCGGACGTGGAGAAGATGTTTCCACTAGTGGGGAGTCTAGGACTAGAGGTAATAGCCTCAGAATTAAATAACGTTATTTTAGGAAGATGAGGTGGAATTTCTTTAGTCAGAGAGTGGTAGATCTGTGGAATTCTGTGCCACAGGAGGCTGTGGAAGCAAAGTCAGTGATATATAATTAAGGCAGAGATTGATATTCTTGATTAATACGGGTGTCAGAGGTTATGGGGAGAGGGCAGGAGAATGGGGTTAGGAGGGAGATAGATCTGCCATGATTGAATGGCGGAGTAGACTTGATGGGTCGAATGGCCTAATTCTACTCCTATCACTTATGATCTTATGATGATCTTATGACACCAACTAGACTTGAAGGGCCGAGATGGCCTGTTTCCGTGCTGTTATGGTTATATGGTTATATGGTTATATACATTCTTAAATTCCCTCTGGCCTTTCACCTCACCACCATGAGCAGAGCTTTTAAACACCTAATCCCTACTCGATAAATTCCTTCCCCAAGCTCTTCTCATTAACACTTGTCTCATAAGCCAATTTTGATTGGCATCTACAGTATATGAACACGAAGAGAGTAGATTATGTGTCCTACACAAATTACTTTGATTTGATCTGCAGAGTATGATGAGATGAGATGTACGGTGACTAGAGACTAGTGGGGTGACTCAGGGGTCTGTGTTGGGTCCACTGTTGTTTGTCATGTACATCAATGATCTGGATGATGGTGTGGAAAATTGGATTAGTAAGTATGCAGATGATACTAAGATAGGTGGTGTGGTGGATAATGAAGTAGATTTTCAAAGTCTACAGAGAGATTTAGGCCATTTGGAAGAGTGGGCTGAAAGATGGCAGATGGAGTTTAATGCTGATAAATGTGAGGTACTACATCTCGGCAGGACAAATCAAAATAGGACGTACATGGTAAATGGTAGAGAATTGAGGAATGTAGTTGAACAGAGGGATCTAGGAATAACTGTGCATAGTTCCCTGAAGGTGGAATCTAATGTAGATAGGGTGGTAAAGAAAGCTTTTGGGGTGCTGGCCTTTATAAATCAGAGCATTGAATATAGAAGTTGGGATGTAATGTTAAAATTGTACAAAGCATTGGTGAGGCCAATTCTGGAGTATGGAGTACAATTTTGGTCGCCTAATTATAGGAAGGATGTCAACAAAATAGAGAGAGTACAGAGGAGATTTACTAGAATGTTGCCTGGGTTTCAGCAACTAAGTTACAGAGAAAGGTTGAACAAGTTAGGTCTTTATTCTTTGGAGCGCAGAAGGTTAAGAGGGGACTTGATAGAGGTCTTTAAAATTATGAGCGGGTTAGACAGAGTTGACGTGATAAGCTTTTTCCATTGAGAGTAGGGAAGATTCAAACAAGGGGACATGACTTGAGAATTAAGGGACAGAAGTTTAGGGGTAACATTAGGGGGAACTTCTTTACTCAGAGAGTGGTAGCTGTGTGGAATGAGCTTCCAGTGGAAGTGGTGGAGGCTGGTTCGATTTTATCCTTTAAAAATAGATTGGATTGGTATATGGACGGGAAAGGAATGGAGGGTTGTGGTCTGAGTGCAGGTAGATGGGACTAGGGGGAAGTATTTATTTAAAAAAAACAAAAAATACTGTTCGGCACGGACTTGAAGGGCCGAGATGGCCTGTTTCTGTGCTGTAATGGTTATATGGTTATATGGTTATATGGAGATGAGGTGTTATGTATAAATTGCACAGAGAAAGACTGGATGAAGTGGTAGGAAATAACAAATCAGATTCTTTCAAGACAGAGACCTACCTCAGTGTTTGGTCAGGTTAGGATTTAGATCATTCAAGTTGTGTCTGGCCATTAACATGTTAAGGTTAGCTTGTTCCCCTGGTCTACTTGTGATAAACTTGAGGAATCACAATAAATGTCTTTGTTTATTTATCAGTTTTATAACACTCCCAAGTGACAAGACACCGAGGGTCAGAAACTCTTGAACCAACGCACAAGGTATTACCTGGGAATGGGACATGGGTAAATGGGCTACAAGTCCCCCATTTCCATTTTATCCCCCAACTTTTGCTTCCCTCTTTCCACCCATATCCTTCTCGTTGGCTTTATATTTCACTCGTCCTCTTCATTCTTTATCTGATATCCTCATCTCCACCTCTAGCCTTTGTCACTATTATTATCCATTTACTAATCACCTCCCCCTCCCTCCTCCACCCTATCTACCCAGCACTTGCCAGGCTGGGGCCACCGCTAACTCTCTTTACCAGCTTTTTCCCTCCTACCTGACTCGAAATGTTGTCTGTCCATTCATTCCCCCTTCACGAATGCTGCCTGACTTGCCGAGTTCCTCCAACACCTTTTTTTTTGCTCAAGATTTCAGCATCAGTTGACCCTAGTGACCCTAGATAGGCAGCCTGATATTTTCCCATTCAATGTTTTGAAATGCTTGCACCGAAAATATCTTCATAACCAATTTTTTTTAACCATGTTCATCATGCGCTTCTGTGCTTTTTAATGATCCATTCGCAGTATATTGCAGTTGGTGGCTTGGCCACCAATTATTCTTATGAAATTGGGAAAGCTGCTAGAACACGACAGAGGTCACACTTCAGATTGAACCAAGTGGATGTGGGTCTGGGGTCACAGGAAGGACAGATCTTCCATTGTGAAGAACTTTAATGATCGTTGCTTCCTGGTTACTTTGTTGATGCAAGTTTTAGTCTGGCATTAATTGATTAGTAACAATTAAATTGCCAGACGGCCGCACCTTCAAATTCACACCTTCAGTATCTTAACTACATTAGTTACATAAGGGAGGTGCCGATATAGTCTGGCTGGCTGAACTTTACTTTGTTGGGACCAGATGGCAGCTCACAGACACCTTATATTAGGGGTTCCCAACTTTTATCATCCCATTTACCCCAGGCAACTTTAATAGCACATAACAATGTTATTTCACTTATTTATGAACAACTAATGATGAACAGATCCCAGTATACCAGAACCAAACACAGTCAGTCAATGAGAAAAAATATGTACAAATCCAGAATCAATAAATTTACCCCCTGGGTAGGTGAACCTCAGGTTGGGAACCCTTGCCTTATATCTCTCCCCCTGACCATAACCCCACAGTTGAATACCTGGCAATCATCTCCCAGACTGTTTCTAACGAACCCGGGTTTCCAGCGCCGCAAGGCAGCAACTCTACTGCTGCGCCACCATGCTGCAGTATAATAATGTGGATAAATGTGAGTGCAGTATAATATGGATAAATGTGAGGTTATCCACTTTGGTGGCAAGAACAGGAAGGCAGATTATTATCTGAATGGTGTCAGATTAGGAAAAGGGGAGGTTCAACGAGACTTGGGTGTCCTTGTACATCAGTCACTGAAAGCAAGCATGCTGGTACAGCAGGCAGTGAAGAAAGCTAATGGCATGTTGGCCTTCATTGCGAGAGGATTTGAGTTTAGGAGCAAGGAGGTCATACTGCAGTTGCTATTGAGGGATTGCAGCGTAGGTTCATCAGATTAATTCTCAAGTCGGCGGGACTGATATATGAGGAAAGAATGGGTCAACTGGGCTTGTATTCATTAGAATTTAGAAGGATGAGAGGCTATCTTATAGAAACATATAATATTCTTAAGGGATTGGACAGGCTAGTTGCAGGAAAAATGTTCCCCATATTCAGGGAGTCCAGAACCAGGGGGTCACAGTTTACGAATAAGGGGTAGGCCATTTAAGATAGGGATGAGGAAAAACGTTTTCACCCAGAGAGTTATGAATCTGTGGAATTCTCCGCCACAGAACGCAGTGGAGGCCAATTCACTGGATGTTTGCAAGATAAAGTTAGATTTACCTCTTGTGGCTAATGGAATCAAGGGATTTGGGGAAAAATCAGGAACGGGGTACTGATTTTGGATGATCAGCCATGATCATATTGAATGGCGGTGCTGGCTCGAAGGTCCGAATGGCTTACTCCTGTACCTATTTTCTATGTGTTTCTGATCTCAAACCTCTGGCCATTTCCCCTCCACAACATCCAACCTTATTGTTCCCCAGCCCTGCACTGCCAGCTTTTATCTCCTTTCCAAAATCCACAAGCAGGACTGCCCTGGTAGACCCATTGTTTCTGCCTTCTCCTGCCCCACCAAACTTATCTCCAAATACCTTGATTTCATCTTATCCCCTCCCGTCCAGTCGCTACATCCGAGATCTCACATATTTCAACTCTTCAATAACTTCCAGTTTTCAGGCCCCCATTGCCTCATCTTCATCATGGGTGTCCTGTCCTTTAACACCTCCGTCCCCACCAGGGAGGTCTCATGGTTTTTGTTGGTGATGTCAAACAGTCCTTGTTCTAAATGTAGATTGGCCCCATCCCCCTACTGCTTCTCCACTATGTTGATGACTGCATCGGAGCTGCCTGCTGCATCTGTGCAGAACATTGATTTCATTAACTCTACCATTAACTGCTACACTGCCCTCAAATTCATTTGGACTATCTCTGACACCTCTTTCTCCCCCATTTCCTCCCACCATGCCTCTTGCAAAGACGTGAGCCCCTACTCTGTCTCTGCTGCATCTGCTCCAAGATGAGACTTTCCATTAAGACATCAAAGATGTCCTCGTTCTTTAGTAAACATGGTTTACCCCCCTGCTGTCATTATTGCATCCCTCGTCTGTGTCTCCTCTATGTCCAGTAGTTCTCTACTCTTGCTCGCCCTCTCCCCCAAACAAACAATGATAGAGTTCTCTGGGTTCTCACCATTCACCCGACCAGCCACTGCATCTAACACATCATCCTCCCATCATCAATTATATCTTCCCATCCCACCCCTTTCTACCTTCTGCAGAGACCGCTCCTTCCGCAACTCCTTGGTTCACATCCTTTCTCACTCAAACCACCCCCTCCGCAGGTATTTTCCCCAGAAACCGCAAGAGATGTAACTCCTGTCCCTACTGCTCATCATTCGCCTCCATCCAAGGACCCCAATAGTCCTTCCAGGTGAGACAGAGGCTCACGTGCACCTCGTCTAACCTCACCTACTACATCCGGTGTTACTGATGTGGCCTCCTGTATACTGGCGAGACAAGCTTAGCCTCAGTGACCACTCTCACTCCCCTTCGACCTACATTTCTTCTTCTCGCTTCACAATTCGCAACTCTACATACTTTTATCTCACACCTTCTGTCTTTTTATCTCCAGACTTTGCCCAATCATCTGCCTATCAACCCCCCCCCCCCCCTCACTTGTTTCAACCTATTACCTGCCAGGCTTTCTCCTGCCCTCCTCTCTTCCATTCGCCCTACAATCAGTCTGAAGAAGTCCCAACCCAAAATATCACCTATGTTTTCCAGAGATACTGTCTGACCCGCTAATTTATTCCAGCACTGTATCGATTTTTGTAAGCCAGTACCTGCATTTCCCTTTACTACTGTGGTCAATTTCCAAACTGCATTTTATTGCGCTCTTTACTTGAAAGAACACCCCAGTCTTCTTTATGATGACAAAAGGAAACATCATGCAGAGGTTAGGTGAAAATGAAGGATAACAAGTGTCAGCCAGAATGACAGAAAATTACTTTTGCTATGATAGCTTGCTTGGGTGGGGTGTGTCTTAGTTCAGTTCGCAGCAATATTGTTCAAGTAAAGAGGCTGTAGGTTTAAGTCCCACTTCAGACACTCAACCACAAAGGCTGGCCTGACACTGCAGTACTGTGTTACTAAATTAAGTCCTCATCTGCATCTAGAGCAGAAGCAAAATGCCCCTTGGGATTATTCTGAAAAAGAGGAGGGAAACTGTGCAGGTACAAGGAATTGCAGTTGCTGGAATCTTGAGCAAACACAAAGTGTTGGAGGGACTCAGCTGATCATGCACCATCTGTGAGGGGAATGGACGGGCAATGTTTCAGGTCGATACCCTTCTTCTGTTTGAACCCATGCACACAGTCCAGGGCAATCCCATTTTCTGCTCTTGAGATCATGCTGCCTGCATTGTGGTCAATGTGTTTCCTTCATTACATCAATGAGTACATTTTCAATATACTTCATGAAATACCTTGGAACATTCAGAATTTATCTAGGTACACATGGTGTCATTTTTAAATTGTGTATTTCAGATGGAGGCACACAGCTGGTATAGAAAATGTTCAATTATCTTACTGACATGAAGGATGTGGTTGGATTTGAAGGAAGCAGGTTGGATGAGCATGAATTGCTAGAAACCAACAAGAGCACTTTGTTCAACAATCTAAACTCTAAAGAAATCCACAAAAAAATCCATTCTGAACTAGGAATAGAAGTGGCTGTTCCATCTTTTACAAAGTCTGTTAGGTCTTTAACCATTTTAGTAAATTTTGCAAAGCTTAACTCATTGCTGAAATTAGTCCGACATAATTATTTTACAACCTTGATCATCACATGCTAGCTTGACCGATGGACACCAAATGTTGAATAAAAACATGAAAACCAGAAAGATGATTTTTATAAGCTGCTATTGACTCAAGTACTAAACAAATGTTAATTAAAAACAGAACTGTGATTAACATAAATGAATGAAAGATAATTGTCAAAGCAAATAACTGATCAATTGTTGATGGGAATATCGTGACTGTGCTAAAACTATATAGCAAGCACTAATAATATCATATTTAAGCAAGCTGTCAAATTAGAAGTTTAAGCTTCACCTGTTTGGGTATTTGTGCAGATTTCATATCTGGTTAAAGAAACAAGAAAAAAGCAAATTAATGCATTATGACAAAATCCAATACAAACAAAGCAATTTAGTAATTTGTGTCAATTCTTTGACTCAACGTCATCTGATGAATATAATTGCACTGGTCTTAATTCCCTACCTCAGTTTTAAATGATGCCGCTAATTTTTAGTTAGCCCTGTACGACTCATTGTTACTATGAACGTGTCATACTAGTCTTTTGTGTTGCTATGGAAATAAGTTTGGCTATATTCATATCACCATAATCTGTTTCAACTACCAAGATAACCAGATCCTACATTTAAATGTACATAGACTATATGCATGTTATCAATTCCTACATCACTTCATTCTTATGTTGATTATGGGAGGTTTGATGTGGACCATATTGTCAATCTTGTGTTCTGGAATTATTATTTCATGCACAAGATTTTTAAAATAGGATTATCAGTGCAATTAAAGTTCTTACTTCACAAATGTGTTCACACACTATACTAGAACTCTATCGATATCTTAAATTGAAACACAGAACAGTAAAGCACAGAAACTGGCCTTATGGCCCATAATGTCTATGCCGAACATGATGCCAAGATAAACTAATCTCCTTCTGCCTGCACATAATTCATATCCCTCCATTCCCTGTGCTTCCATGTGCCCAGACATTCATCATCTTTAACATAGTCTTGATAACATCCCGGTGAATCTTTTCTTAACGTTTTCCAGTTGAAAGGAACATTGAGAACTTTCCATTTCTTAGCACGTGACCAGACAGGAATTGATTAGATTGACAAATGGCATGATTTCATTCTAAATTATGAAATGAGAACAGTCACTGATCACCCTGACTTCCTGTTATGTCAGAGGGAACCTCGATTTTCAGTGCAATAAAAAAAAATTGCTCCACCACCATTTCCCAATTACGAAGGTCGAAGCCCAAATATTTTCTGAGGCAGATGAATCTCTGAAATCCTCTGCCCCAGAGGGTGGTGAACAGATTATTAATCATTATTAAAGTGGAGATTTTTGAGAGATGAAGGAATTAAGGGTTATGGAGAACTGGCACAGAAGGGGCACAGTGGCACAGCGGTAGAGTTGCTGCCTTACAGCGAATGCAGCGCCGGAGACCCGGGTTCGATCCCGACTACAGGTGCTGTCTGTACGGAGTTTGTACTGCGTGGGTTTTCTCCGAGATCTTCGGTTTCCTCCTACACTCCAAAGGCGTACAGGTTTGTAGGTTAATTGGCTTGGTAAATGCAAAATAAATGTCCCCAGTGGGTGTAGGAGAGAGTTAATGTGCGGGGATCGCAGGTCGGCGTGGACCCAGTGGGCCAAAGGGCCTGTTTCTGCACTGTATCTTTAAACTAAACGAATGAGGGAGTGGGAATCGACAGGCCAGGTACAATCAGCTTGAATGAAATGGCGGGCTCGTGGGGCCCTGTGGCCAACTCTTACTTTATACATTTTCTTATATCACAAGGACATCTACACTGACCCTGGTGCAGCACAGGTCAGACGGACCGTGGTAAATACATATAATTTTAAGCTTCTTGCATGACAAATTCTCAAGTTGCTTTCATTTTTTTTTTTTCTGATGCCTTGAAATCTTTCCTGGAGTACAACAAAATGGGGTTTCTGGTTTGGGGCCCGAGAATAATATCACAAGCTGTAATGTGGATATACAAGTCACGATAGAATCATACAGCTATATAGCACAGAAACAGGCCCTTTGGCCCAAAGGCCATATTGACCAAGTTGTCCAACTGAGCTACGCTCATATACCTGCACCTGGCTCATATCCCACCAAACCTTTGCTATCCACGTCCAAGTGCCCTTTAAATGGTGTAAATGTACCCACCTCTACCACTTCTTTGGCTGTTTATTCCATATATGCACTATCTTCAGGTGCTTTTAAAATATTTCCCCTCTCATCTTAAACCTATGCCTTCCAGCCTATCTAGCCTTTCCTTTAACGTAAATCCTCTAGACCCAGTAACATCCTCGTAAATATTGTTTTGCCTCCAGTTTAAGGGAAGAACATGTCTTTATCTGTGCAACCATATAAACCTAATTTAATTGTGAAATATTAAACAATGTCACATTCAACAAAATTGATACAAATCTGAAGGATAAAAGAGGCAAAGTATGGTAGCAGGCATTGCTAATTTAGAAGTGAGAAATACAATTGATTAAAAAACATAACAACAGATCTTGAAGAAACAAAAATAACAATCAAAAGCCAATGATGATCTAAATGAACAGCTCAAAAGAAAGGATGTTCATATTCAGCAACAGAAGCTGAAAGGAGTGTGATTGTATGATCAAGTATAACAGAGTGGTTCTCCAGCTTTAAGCAGTTTTTCACAATGGAAGCAGATCGATCAAGTTGAAAATCTTGAGCAGCAAGCTACATATCAAACTAAATATTGGGAGTACAGGAACAGCCATTCCATAATATACCACAATGAAGTTTGAGTATGCAAAATGGATAATGATTTCATTCTAAATTATAAAATGTGTTTACAGCATCAACTAGGAAACTAGCTGGTAATTTGTGTTGAATTCCTAAGTAATAATGTTCTTTCTAATCAACTAACTACATCAGTAAACACAATCAGCTCGATTGCATCTGATTCTTCAATATCTTCCCCCACCCTGCCCTTATATTGGCACTCATTCAAACACTGAGCGGTCTTCTCAGTTTCCTGATGAGCTTTAGCATTCAATCTATTCAGAAACTTAGGATGACATAGCTGGCTTATTCAATCCTTCCAGCTGACCCATTTTCTGCCTCCAATACTAAAGAGTGGAAAAGGGAAATTGAAACAAATGAGGAAAGTGCTTTTTTCTGGAGGTCAAGCATACCAACCAGAGACACACTTCAAGAAATGTTCAAGGCCGTTTCCTTGCCCTAACCATTCTAGTTGCCTCAATGATCTTCCATGCATTATAGGACCACGGCCACCATCAACAAGGGACACCTGATGTTTAATGAGATTACCATTACTAATTCACCAACATCAACTCCCTGATGAAGTAATAGAACCATAGAGTGATACAGCGTGGAGACAGTCCCTTCAACCCTACTTGCCCACACCGGCTAACATGTCCCAGCTACACCAGTCCCACCTGCCTGGTCCAAGTCCATGGCATTCAAGTCAGGCTATCATGACATGTTTAAGAAATCCACTTATGACCTTTGCTAAGCCACCCAAGAGAAAATTCTGACCAAGTTAGAGTCTCAGCATGACTACAGGGGCACCAGTCGAATGAGAAAAGGCTTGCATGTCAGAATAGGCCACAGAGTGAAGTTAAGCAGTATCACTGGCAACAACTCATCCCTCCACAATGAGCTTAATGCATTCTATGCTCGCTTTGAACAGATGGTCAATGCAATTATATCCCCCGCCCAACTACCTTGGGTGCACCTGTGCCCACGGCCAACGTCATATATATCAGATCGGCCTTCCTGAAAGTGAACCCACAGAAAGCAGCTGGCCCAGATGGAGCCATGGCTATGGAGCCGTCCCAGCCATGCCCTCGGGAGCTACGTGTACCGGCTGCTGGTAGTCACAGACATGCTTTAATATCTTCCTACTCCCTCCAAGCTCCCCACCTGCATTAAGACTACCATCATCCTGGTGCCAAAGAAAAGCAAGGTGGCATGCCTCAACGACTAACATCTGGTGGCTCTGACATCCACCATTGTAAGACGGTCCTGGCGCACATCATCTCCAGCCTCCCAGACAGATTTGATCCACTGCAATTCACCTACGGCCACCTCATGTCCATGACAGATACCATCGCACTGGCCCTGCACTCATCCCGGGAACATTTGGATATCAAGTACATCTATGTCAGACTGCTATTCATTGACTATAGCTCAGTCTTCAATAACATAATTCCAACAAACTAATTTCCAAATTCCTGGACCTAGGACTTAGTGGCCCTCTTTGCAACTGAGTCTTATATTGTCAGGTATATCAAGATACCGCTAAAAAAAACTTTTATTTGTGTGCTATTCAGGCAAATCACACCATGCATGACTATATCAGGGAGCGTAAAAGAGAAAATAAACAGAGCGCAGAATAGGGATTTTTCTTTGAGTCAGTCTGGGATTCCAAGGGTGGATATTATGTGAACAATGTGTGCCAATGTAATTGTCTACCCAAAGTACAGCCAAGAAGTAAAGGAATGTTGGATACAAATTTATATGAGCACAAGCTGTTTCTAGTATTTGTTTTTCAATATGTTTACTTTTATTTTCTAATTCCTGCTTCTGTCCAGATAATCCACAATGAAACACTTATGAGCTTGCTCAGGATTTCCTTTTGGGATGGGGAATGGGTACAAATGCTACACCTGATCCCAGAAAAAAAGGGCATAGCCAAGAAGCTCAAGTTTTTAATGTCAATCATCTGAGAAGCTGAGGAAATTGCATGCAACAGTCAAGGTCATAACATCTCCAACTTGCAGATGCCCCTGGCGCAAGACAAAATATATTATAGGGCCAGGTTGCCAAACCTGTCAGTTCACTCCACATTGTGGCCATCTTCACAAGGTGAACGGTAGATGGTCATCCAGTTGGACAATTTGCTCCACTGTACGCGTCTTCATTAAAAACTACAGTGGTTATAAAAGGATGCTGACCATTATGGCAAGACCAACCTAGTTAGCAAGGGCCATAACCTGAGAACATATTTTAAAAACCTGTACAAGTTGCTTTTTCCGCACTCACCGGGACAAAATATATTTTCCATTGCTATTTTTCATAGTTACTTAGAATCACAAAAAAAGGGTTCATGAACTCACTCTTATCCTATATCCACCAGATGGCAGCAAAACACAAAATTGCTACATCTTCTACAAATATAATTTCAGTAATTAATCCCTTTACAATTTTCAAAATACAATGGTTTCTACTTTAACAAGGAGAGAATTTTGGCTGAGAAACGTGAATTGCATCACAATAAAGCTTGAATCATAATCAACCAGGTTTAACAAATTAATTAAGGAATCCGTTAGGCAAGGCCTATGTCACCCCAATTTTGGACCTCACCTCTTGTACAGTCAAAGCTTTAAGTAAGGGTTCAGGTCAGCACCAAAAACAGAGGAGCGGAATAGGAAAAGGAGAGTCATAATGTTCAGTGAACTGGAGCAAGAATAGGCGGTTGTGCCAATATTTAGTTACTTGTTAACCTAGTGTTTGTGGGATCTCATTACATGCAAATTCAGTCCATGTTGACTTGCATTACAACAACCACTACAATTCACAAGTGCTTCATTGCCTGCAAAATGCTTTGGGACAACCATGAGGTAATCAAGAGGCTAGACATATACAAGTGTTTTTTTCCCCCTTCAAAATCCCTAGATTTCTCAACTTAGATAACACCATGAACAATATGATTTCTTTTAAATGATGTGCAATTATGTTAAAATGCAGGAAGTGGGATATTCAAAATGATGCTTCATATTTCTGGAAAATTGATCTGCAACCAAAAAATGTCAAATTGAATTTGCATAAATTCAAAGGCTTCCTCGATCATAAGCAGATAGGACACGTACCAGGATCCTCAGAGACCTTTTTAAGTGCAGCCTGCAGGAAATGCAGGATATCGGCATTTCCTGAGAGCCTGTAGTAATGAAGTGCATCATGACCCAATGCATCTACTAACTTCAAGTTGGCGCCCTTCTTGACCAAAGTTTCAACAGCGTTTCCACCACCGTGCTCACAGGCCAACATTACAGCAGTCCTGTGGGGGGGGGGGGGGGGGGGGGGGGAGAGGGGGGGAGGGGGGGAGTGAAAGAACAAAAAAAAAAGTGATTCACTCAAATCTCTTATGAACCATACCCAACAACAAAACTTACAAAGGATTTTGTGATTATCAAGGGAATCCCTGTATACCAGATTCTTTATTGGGACGAAGAAGAGAAATGGTGTGCGAAATCAAGGTAAATCTGGTCATAATTACGAATTGATTTCACACTACTAATAATGCTTGGTACACGAAACCCATGGTGGAATTAATCTGTAGTAATTGGCCGACATAAGGAACTGCAGATGCTAGTTCACCAAGGAAGGACACAAAATGCTGGAGTAACTCAGCAGGTCAGGCAACATCCATGGAGAACGTGGATAGCTGACATTTTGAGTCAGGACCCTTCTTCAGTGATTACAAGGATGGTGGAAAGAAAGCTAGAAAAGTGGAGGGGCACGACAAAGCATAGCAGGTACTAGGTGACTACAGGCTGGGCGGTGGGGTGTGATATGGTTGGGCAGCAGGACTTTATTATTTAATTGGAATGTTAATGAATTAATTCATGAGATGCAGCCAAACCCAGTGCTTAATGTTCATCACTCGTCGGGATGAATGACTGGCTTACTGGAGCCTCAGTTTGTCATCTACACTGGTAGGTCTGAAATCTATGAAGGCAAAACCAAGTATTGTCTGAGTGACACTAATGAACCCGATAGGTCATAAGAACCGTGTCCCCATTATTAATTCAAGTTTATGTAATCAATTGAATATAAATCACTCAGCTGCACACGTACAAAATCAATGAACAAAGCTTCTTGACACAATTCAAAAACCTTAAAAAAGCTGCCAAACTCTATAGTTAACTTTGTTGGCTGAGGAAAACTTGCTTTGCTATGCAATTTGCAATAATTGCATTTATTACCCTGTCCCCATGGTATCCATCTCCAAGTCATGGTGTTACATGAAACAATCGTTAAAACTCATGGCAGGTTAAATTCCTGGCAGCCCATCCTTGAATTCCAGAAACTGCACTGTTTATTTTGTTGTGCACATTCTGGAAAGTGTTAAGAAGCCTACCAGTGCATAGTTTTGTCAATGATGAATTTCAATGTCGATGATGAAAGAAAGAAACTTGTTTAATCATGATCCAAGTCACCTTTACAAACAACACTCCGAAAGTCTGTAGAAAGTTACCCAATGTTTGCAGCATTTGTTATCTGGTAAAGAATGAACTGAATTGCAACAATATAATGAAGAAGGAGCTGAATATGGAAGTCAGTTTCTATGTAAAACCAGTATATATCGGTGTTTCGCCAGGTTGTTTCAAAGGCAATATTCAAAGTTTAAAATTAAGTTGTTCATTCCAATGTTTTTGCATCACATCAGATCACCAATGGATCTGCAACTGAACTGGTCAAAGTTGTCGTGTGACTGCTTCTCTCTTCATCATTAAGTGCTACCCACTACGAACAGTGATATTAAAAAAAAAAGACAATCTTCTATAAATAAATGCTCGTTATATGTCATCACTTTTCTTGGCTATGCTGCAGACAAAATAAAATGAATGTCCTTGGAAAGTTAACATAAAATATAATAGAAACTGATATTTCTGACAGTGCATTACATCTTGTTCTAACCTCAGGAATCAAATATTTCAGATGCCATCTGGAAACACGTGGAGGGAAAAAAATACTTCAGCAGGTCTGGGCAACATTAACTTTATGACAGAAGACAACTACTGTCAAAACAATTCCAATAAACATATTACATTAAATTTTATTAGATGCTCAATGTTCTGATATGGATTCATTTTCTCAGTCTTTCCACCTTTAATATCACCAATAGG
>CM075977.1:367095650-367507019 GCA_038087875.1 Malacoraja senta
TGATACGTATTGTTTGTTTGTTTGTTGGAAACTGATGTACAACATTCAATTTTTTATTGCAAACATCTTAACCCATTGTAATCACAGATTATATTCAAACCAATTTTGGTGCAGCCAATTTCACATTGTTTTAGAGTATTTTTATTCTGCTGCAAAGCTATAATTAACTTATTTTAAGAGGAGGAAGATCAAGATGAAAAATAGAAGAAATAAACTAAAATTTTACAGGCTAGAATACTGTGCAATGATGATTTAGATCTCGTTATCGCCATTTTTACCTGCCATTCTTTGTCTTGTGTATCAATGTCCGCCCCCTTGGTCTATCAGGTAAAGACACACTTCGGCATGGTTGTTCTGTGCAGCCTGGATCAGTGGTGTGAAACCTTCCTAGAAACAAATAAATGTAGAATGGTAGAATAAATTAACTTTGCATATTACTTCTGCACAGGTAAGATGTTGAACTGATGATTTTTTACATGAGATAAAATGACTTGCTATCACAAAATTTACTTGCGAAATTATAGTTTTTTTTTTTAAAAGGGTCCCTTAAAGAATTCACAGGTAAAGCATGACCCTAAATGTACCAGTGAACCATAATGATCAGTATATTGCCAGGTATGATCTGCAGTAATATTGAGCTAGATAATTGCTAGGTAGCTTTTGTCAAATGCTGGTTTGATTTTAAGAATAGGTAAAAAGTACCAATGCTAGTGAACAATTATATTACAGATGGAATAATTCACTCAAAATATCTAATTGGTGAAAAAAAATGTTTTCTTGTGGTGGAATTAAGCAACAGATGGCAGAAACACTGGAAAAAAACAAACAGCTGCAGAAGCCAATTGTTAAAAGATGAGAATGAAAGCTTCTCTAATTGTGAAGCTAGCACAGTAAAAATGAACTGTGCATAATTATAGGCCCTATCAATGACAGGATGAGAAACTTCATTTTAGGAAACTTCAAACCCTCCAAGTCTGAAACAGTCAGACATTTTTTTAATCAATTCCAAAGTAATGTTACAGAACCAGCAACATCTCAATTTGTATACATACATGTACCATTTTAGTTTTTCTTGCTTTTCACTTCATCTACTTAATTAATTGGCTTTAACACATCTATGAATAAATGATGAGTCTACTTTCAATGTTGCTTGATCAAATATCACACCTAATAATTGCAAGTTACCCAAGTTAGATAATCACTGCTCTTTAAAAACATGAATTGTTTTTTTCCATATTATTTCATATATTGTCAAAATTGTCATTACTGTCAAAACATGATTTTTTCACCTCCGCAACATTGCCAAAATCAGATCCTCTCTCACACCCCCCGCTGCTGAAAGACTCATCCATGCCTTCATCTCCTCCCGGACTGGACTACTGTAACTCTCTTCTCTTTGGCATCAATTCCAGCAACATCAACCGACTCCAACTGTCCAGAATGCAGCCGCCCAACTCATTACCCACACCAAATCCTGGCACCACATCACCCCAGTTCTCAAAGAACTTCACTGGCTTCCCATTTCCCACCGGATCATCTACAAAATCCTGGTCCTCACCTACAAAGCCCTCAACCACTTGGCCCCCCCTTATCTCACTGATCTCCTCTCCCCCTACCAACCCTCACGGTCCCTCAGATCCACATCAGCTGGTCTCCTCTCCACTCCGAAATCCAACCTCTGCACTTTTGGAGGCAGAGCCTTCGCCAGGGCAGCTCCCAGGCTCTGGAATTCCCTCCCACAACTGATCCGAAATTCTGAGTTCCTCACCATCTTCCAGTCCTGCCTCAAGACCCATCTCTTCACCTCTGCATACCCTTAGTCCCATGTCCCCCTCCCCTTTGCATCTCTGTCTTACTGCTCTATTTTGTTTTGTTTATTCTTGACTCTCAATGTAAAGCGACTTTGAGTCCTGAAAAGCGCTATATAAATAAAATGTATTATTATTATTATTATTATTATTATTATTATATTAAAGTTTCAGTTGTTTGCATGAGCACATTATTATTGTACAGATAAAGCAACTGCAGGGCAATTAAACATTCGAAATCAGTGCATTCTCAGACCAAGAATTCATTAAACATTTGAATTGTTCTAATTGTCCTCGTGAGCATTGAAATGCAAGATCGGGTATATTTCTTGAACTTTTTCAACTACATTAGATAGTTCTGAAAAAAAGATGGGCCAAAATAATATTAGGAGTATCTTAATTCTCATGTTCAGTTTGAGAAGTATATAGTTTCACTTGATTATGAAATCATCAATTTACAGTGCAAAAGAATACAAGTTTAAACATGTTTCCATAAAGATAGAAGTTTTATCAAACAAGAGTGCAAAAGCCGATCCTTGTCCATGGTTCAAATGTTCAATACTCAGTCACAAAATTTAGCATGAATACAATGTTGTATTTCCTATTTCTGTTGGAAAAATTAGATTGTAATGTATATTTAAGTGACAACAGACTCAGATTTAGAAGCCGTGCAAACTACGATGCAATTAACTCTTCTCAAAATCAAAAAAAAACCTGCACTTTAAAAGTTCTCTCAAAGACGTAAATATACAGCGGGAGCTGTTTTTTCATTCTAAAATAATCTCCAAGTTGGATGCAAAATGAGACTCTACTCAAAGATAGTTTTGCTCCCTCAGAGTGAAACGCCCAACCTTTGCTTTGCTTCACCCTACAATATGGGCAATATCATGACCATGAAGGAATGAGGAAAACAATATTTCCCTGTTCTACGGTACCTTGCATATATATTTTTCCAGCAAAAAAATAATTGAATTGTGGGTTGTGAGTTGGAGAATCACTCTAGGCAATAATACACCGTTTTCTGATCAATGGGATGGGGTGCAATTATACAAACTTTAGAATGAAAGCACGTGGATTATAGACAAGAGTATTTGCTTATATTTTAATTTATTACATATTTTGAAATAATATTCCTTTAATAAATGAACTGTAATAATGTCCATGTATGGGTTTAAAAGGGTCAAATAGAAGTCTCAACTAATCTGTCTGAAAGGCAATTTCAAGATGAATACACACAGTATTTCTGAGCAGGGAGCGGTGTCAGAACGGAACAAAATTCCCCTTCCGGCCACAGAAACAAGACTTTTTTTTAAACTGAAGAGAATTCTTCTTTCATTTGATCATTCTGTGGGTTTTGTGGATTTCCTTGGAATCTTTTATTCAAATGCAATGTGAACTTTCTCCAAATAGGTCTCAGTTATTTAGTGCAACTATGCTACACAAAAAAATGCTCAAACTTTGCTCACAATATTTTCTGCGCTTTATAGAAAAGGAATATTTTAGTCACAGCTTTGGACTAGAATCTAATTAAACCTGGAAAAGTACTGTAAATTAATTTAAACAATTTTATCATATATCCATCATTCGATACTGCACAGTTTTGACTATTTACTGTTCTAGTCGGAAATGGTGCAGAAGGTTAGTAAGTGGAGTGATTGAGAAGGTGAATGTTAAGTCAAGTAAGTCTAATAGCAAAAGTAGGCAGGGACCAGATAATGAACACAGCAGGAAGGATGGCCTGAAGATCCTGTATACTTTCCTCTTATACTGGCCTCCCAAAGTGCAACATCTTTCAATTGTCTGGATAAAAAGCCAATTTCTCTGACCAGATTGTGTGAAGTAATGCTTTTTTAAAAGTTAAACTTGGCTAGGGTGTACAAGTGAATAGCAGGGCCTTAGGGAGTGTTATTGAACAACAAATCTTATGAATACAAGTAACTAGTTCCCTGAAAACAATGTCACAGTGAGGTAGTGGTGAAGGTGTATGGTATGCTTATCTTCATCAACTGAGCCATTAAGTATAAAAGTTGGGATGTCATGTACAAATTGTTATTTAGGCAATTGTTTGAGTACAGTTCTGGTCTCCATGGTTTAGGAAGGGTGTATTAAGCTAGACAGGGTGCAAACGTAATTCACAGGAATGTTGCCTGGACTGGAGGGCTTGAATTATTAGGAGAGATTGGATAGACTCGTGCCTTAGAATGAAGGAGAATGAGGGGTGATTTTATGGAGCTTTATAAAATCATGAATGGCAAAGATAGGGTAGAAAGTTCCAATTTTTTTCATGACACGAGGATTTGATTAAGTCTAGTTGATACCGAGAAAAGAGCAAGAAATGGGATTATTGCATCTTGACAGAAATCTTTATATTCTCTTTAGCATGTGAAAGTAGCTAAGATTATTTATCCAGGAAAGTAGCCAAGATTATTTATTTGTAAAAGAAACAGGGATAAACCGGGAATTTATAGTCCTGTGAGCCTTGAATGAGTCCTGGGAAAGATATCGCAGAAGATTCTTAGATACAGAATTAATTTACATTTGGAAAAGCATGTATTTATTACGGATAGTCAATGTGGCTTCAGGTGGGGGAGGTCATGTCTCACATATTTGATTAACATTTTTGAGGAAGTAACAAAGATGACTGATGGGATTGTGTAGTGGATGTTGTCAACATGAGCTTTAGTAACATATTTAACAAGATCCCTTAAGGTAGGCTCGTCCACAAGATTAAGTCACGTGGAATCCATGGAGAGTTGGCAAATTGGATCCAAAATTGGCACTGCATGAAAGAAAGAGGGTAGTGGTGGAGGGATGTTTTACTAATTTGTGCCCAGTGGTGTTACACAAGGATCAGTTCTGGTGCCTCTATCCATCTAACACATATTATTGATTTGGATGAAAATATGAGTTGCCTGCATAAAAGATTTGCAGATAACATGAATACTTGTACAGTTGTACAGAACGAGGTAGGTTGGCAAAGGTTACAGGATATATTTATATATCAATTGGAAATTTGGGTAGAGAAATGGCAGATGGAATTAATCCAGACAAGTGAGGGGTGTTGCATTTTGCACCAAGGAGAAGGACATGAAGGACAGTGAGATCAGTGTGGAGAATACTAAAATGCAAGGGCAATTCAAGATCAAGAAGAAGGATATGTTGGGGCTCCTGAAGAGCATTATGGTGAATAAATCCCCATGGCCTAGATAGAATCCATCCCAGGTCATTGAGAGAAGCAAGTGAGGAGATTGTGAGAGCCTCAACGAAGATCTTTGCAAATTCTCTAGCCACAAGCAAGATCCCGGTGCTCTGGTGAGTAGCTAATGTTGTTCCTTTTGTTTAAAAAAATGAAACGGAGAGCATTCAGAGAATTATAGGCCAGTGAGACTCATGTCAATGATGGGGATGTTATTGGAGGGGATTACAGGATATGATTTATACCCATTTGGAAGTGAATGCTTTAAATAAGAACAATCAGCATGGCTTTGTTTACAGCAGATTGTGTGTTACTAACGACTACGTTCTTTTTGAGGGGAGAACATAGGTGATCAATGAGGGTAGGATGGTAGATGTTAATACATATATGGATTTTAATAAGGCATAGGATAAAGTCCCCCATGGTAATCTTATGCCGAAGATTAAGCTACACATGATCATAACTGGCTTACTGATAGAAGACAGAGGGATGTGGTGGAAAGACAATATTCAGGATGGAGGTCTGTGACCAGTGGAGTTCTGCAGGGATCTGTGCTGGTATCTATATAGATCAGCTACAGAATTGGGCAGAGAAATGGCAGATGGAGTTTAATCGGACCAAGTGTGAGATGTTGCAGTTTAGGAGGTCAAATATAAGGGGAAATATACATTCTATGGCAATCACTTGACGCCTAAAGAGGCAACACAAGTAGAAGGGTAAAATAGACATATGGTATACTAGACTTAATTGGTCAGGACATTGAGCATAACAATCAGAAGACACAATACAGCTTTATATCATGTGTGTAGTTCGGTTCCAATGTATTTGGAGTATTTTGTGCAGTTCTGGTTGCCAAAATACCGGAAGGATGTGGAGGTTTTGGAAAGGATGTAGAAGAGGTTTACCAGAATTATGCCTGGTTTAAGGGGTATAAGTTACAAGAAGAGGTTGGACAGACTTGGATTGTTTTCTCTGGAATGCAAGAGCTTGAGGAGAGACTTGATAGAAGTATATAAAATTACAAGAGGCTTAGGCGTAGTCAGTATCGTTTTTTCCCAGGATGGAAATATCCAATACCAGTGGGTATAGTTTAAAAATGGGAAGGGCCAAGTTAAAAAAAAGATGTGCAGGCAAGTTTATACTTTATGCAGAGGGTGACGAGTGCCTGAAAAGCACTCCCAGGGTTGGTGTTAGAGGCAGAAATGATAGTGGTATCTAAGAGACTTTTAGAAACACATGGATATGCAGGGAATGGGGGGGATTTAGATTATTTGCAGACAAATAAGAGCTAATCTCAACATCATATTCAGCACAGACATTGTGGGCTGAAGGGCCTGTACATGTACCATTCTGTGGAAGCCAAAGGTGAAGATCTCAAGCAGAGGAAGTGAGATGAATTGATAACCAACATGCCAAAAACATGTGTCTATTGGGATGAATATTATAGGAAGAGTGCAATTATACACATCTTTGTTAATATCACACAGATCAAATTTTACTGTTGCAAGGTCATATTCAAAAATCGCATAGATGAGTTCCACAAACAGCATTTATACTGCAACTACAAAAAAAAGATACGTACGGTATCCTTTGTGTTAATAGGGCACTTGTGTTCGCACAGCAGTTGAACGATAAAAATAGAACCACTTGTAGCTAAAAACAAAAATAATGAATTAGTATCATGTTCTATGTAACCATATTTTTAATATACCTATTGATTTTTATAATCAATTTCTTTTTTGTTTAAAAAAGCATGCACGAAACACCAAAATTATGAAGTCTTAGCTGAAAAATTGCAACTTGTTTAAAAACTGATTTTAAACCTTGTGTTTATCTCAACAATTTGAAAGTATTATTTCTGTTTTTCAGCACAAAGCGTTATAAAATTAATATTAAAGATGTCGTCACAGTGGATTCATGAATGAACACCTCTCTCACCCATTCCTCCCGTAAGCTAGGGTGCAAAACCGATCTTCCAACCTATCTCATTGCAGTTGTGGACTTTTTCTCTGTATCTGTCATGCTGTATTCTGTACTCCAGCATTTTTCTCTTTGCACTACCAGTTGTACTTGTGTATGGCTTGATCTTACTTATGTACAGTATAATTTGTTTAAATAGCTCACAAACAAAAGCTTTTCACTGTATTTTGGTGCATGTGACAATAATAAACCAATGGATCGACTGGGCTTATATTCACTGGAATTATAGAAAGATGAGAAGGGATCTTATAGAAACATATACAATTATTAAGGGATTGGACAGACTAGATGCAGCAAAAATGTTCCCGATGTTGGGGGAGTCTAGAACCAGGGGCCACAGTTTAAGAATAAGGGGTAGGCCATTGAGGACTGAGATGAGGAAAAACTTTTTCACCCAGAGAGTTGTGATTCTGAGGAATTCTCTGGCACAGAAGGCAGTGGAGGCCAATTCACTGGATGTTTTCAAGAGAGTTAGATATAGCTCATAGGGCTAAGGGAATCAAGAGATATGGGGAGAAAACAGGACCGGGGTACTGATTTAGGATGATCTGCCATGTTCATATTGAATGGTGGTGCTGGCTCGAAGGGCCAAATGGCCTATTTCTGCACCTATTTTCTATGTTTCTATCCCTCCTTCTCACGGAAGGGCATAAAATGCTGGAGTAACTCAGCGGGCCAGGCAGCAACTCCAGAAAACATGGATAGGTGACGTTTCCGTTTGGGACCCTTCTTCAGTCCACTCCTTCTCACCTCTATATACTATCCACTTTCCCCTCTACATTCAATCCTAGTTTTATTTTAATTTCTGCTTTATGAGGACTGTGATTCATTTGAGTTATTCTATAAACTTTAGTAATAAACTAATAACATTCTGAACACTAACATAAGAATCTCTCTCTTGGGGTCTTCTCAGGTTTGCTTCATGCTTGAACGTTTTCATCTGTTTCTGGGATGTGAAATTACTTGGAAAGCAGTATTTACTTTCCATTCTTGGATATTAAGATGGTTCAATAAATCAGTTTTATGGTGTGGGATGGTAATCATATATCGCTAGTCAAACTTCAGAGATCTGTTTATTTTCCTTAAGTATATAAGTAAGCCAGTTGTTTTTATGTTTGCTATCACCCTTATGGATTTTCACCGCATGGTTCAAAATTCACTAACCTACATCATTTTCAAGACAGCAAGTTAATCAATTCTATGACTATTATTCCAACCGTTTTTAACATAACTATTTAGAATTTATTCATATCCCATTTGTGTACAGAAAGCAATAACCACTTAGCGTGACATATTTCTGAAGCATGTGTTAATTTTGACTATTAGCAGTGTGCATTGACGTTGAAAGAAATGTTTGAAGAAAAGAGAATCATAAACTTTTCAGTACAGGACAAATGGGTCACTTTAAATTAAGCAGAAAGCTCAGACAGTTCATTATCAATGACAGCAGGAAGTTCATTATGAAATGCTGTTTAGGATCATAATGTTATTTTATCATGTTTAACATGAGTACCTGCTCTGAAGGCAGTAAAATATTACTGGGCGGATGAAGTCCCATAAAGTTTTGAAAAAACTTTCATGGTGAAATCCCTCCCTAAAGGGCCTGTCCCACTATGGCAACCTTATTTGCGAGTTTAGGAGAGTTTGCGCTCGCCACAATCTCGCAGCATGGTCGACACATGGTCGTAGGTGGTCACTGGTAAGTCACCTTCATGGTCGAGAGGAGTTCCCGCATAGTACTCGCGGCCTCAGTTTGGTCGAGGAAAATTTTTCAACAAGGTGAAAAATTTTCTGTGAGTAAAAATTGGTCGGCATGGAGAAAATCGATACTTTTTTACTTGGAGGTTTATTCAAAGTAGGTTGTAGTAGGTTGGCATATTATCGTAGGTAATCGAAGGTAATCTAAGGTAATCAAAGGTAATCGAAGGTAGTCGTAGATAGTGTTAGATAGTCGTAGTGTTAGATAAGCTGGTCAAAGCTAGTCTTCAACATAGTCGAAGGAGGTCGAAGGAGGTCTTCTACAATCGAAGGAGGTCTTCTACATATTCGTAGGAGGTTCTCTACATCATCGAAGGAGGTCGTAGGAGGTGTTCTACTTGTTATTATCTAATCATGTTCTCCAGGAATGCTGCCAGTGCTGCCTGACCCATTGAGTCCTTTTTTATAAACCAACATCTGCAGTTCCTTGTTTCTACATTATGCCGCCTCTCCATTCATTCACTTTCACTTATTAAGGGTTTGGACACGCTAGAGGCAGGAAACATGTTCCTGATGTTGGGGGAGTCCAGAACCAGGGGCCACAGTTTAAGAATAAGGGGTAAGTCATTTAGAACAGAGATGAGGAAACACTTTTTCACACAGAGTTGTGAGTCTGTGGAATTCTCTGCCTCAGAGGGTGGTGGAGGCCGGTTCTCTGGATACTTTCAAGACTCTTAAAAATAGCGGTCAGGGAATCTGGAGAGAAGGCAGCAACGGGGTAATGATTGGGGATGATCAGCCATAATCACATTGAATGGCGGTGCTGGCTCGAAGGGCCAAATGGTCTACTCCTGCACCTATTGTCTATTGCAAAACAGGAGGTTTTTGCCATTAATTTTGGCCAGCTACCTTTCTTTCATTATTCTAGATTAAATGACAATTGACATTATAGCGAATTGAGGAATGCAGTTGAACAGAGGGATCTAGGAATAACTGCATAGTTCTATGAAGGTGGAATCTCATGTAGATAGGGTGGTAAAGAAAGCTTTTGGTGTGCTGACCTTTATAAATCAGAGCATTGAGTATAGAAGTTGGGATGTAATGTTAAAATTGTACAAGGCATTGGTGAGGCCAATTCTGGAGTATGGTGTACAATTTTGGTCGCCAAATTGTAGGAAAGATGTCAACAAAATAGAGAGAGTACAGAGATTTACTAGAATGTTGCCTGGGTTTCAGCACCTAAGTTACAGAGAAAGGTTGATCAAGATAGGTCTTTATTCTTTGGAGCGCAGAAGGTTAAGGGGGGACTTGAGAGAGGTCATTAAAATTATGAGAGGGATAGACAGAGTTGACGTGGATAAGCTTTTTCCATTGAGAGTAGGGAAGATTCAAACAAGTGGACATGATTTGAGAATTAAGGGACAAAAGTTTAGGGGTAACATGAGGGGGAACTTCTTTACTCAGAGAATGGTAGCTGTGTGGAATGAGCTTCCAGTGGAAGTGGTGGAGGCAGATTTGATTTTATCATTTAAAAATAAATTGGATAGGTATATGGACGGGAAAGGAATGGAGGGTTATGGTCTGAGTGCAGGTAGATGGGACTAGGTGGGAGTAAATGTTCGGCACGGACAAAAGGGCCGCGTTGGCCTGTTTCCGTGCTGTAATTGTTATATAGTTATATGTGGTTATATTAAGATCTGAGCTATCTTCCATTACCACAATTGTGAAATGAACCCATTATTTAAAAGATGAGAGAAATGTCATTACCTGCATGATGCAACGCTGTCTTCCCATTATTATCAATGCATTCCACTGGACATTTGTGCTATGATCAAGAAAGAGAAAGATGATATCATTTAATTACCTGTTCTGCAGTTGTATCCAACACAAAAGTTCCACTTTATATTTGTTATTTCAATCTGATATATTCTGAAGACTGTCCTCACAATGAATATTCTGATTGTTATGATACCAGATGACACAAAGCTGGGTGGCAGTGTGAACTGTGAGGAGGATGCTATGAGAATGCAGGGTGACTTGGACAGGTTCGGTGAGTAGGCAGATGCATGGCAGATGCAATTTAATGTGGATACATGTGAGGTTATCCACTTTGGTAGCAAAAACAGGAAGGCAGATTATTATCTAAATGGTGACAAGTTGGGAAAAGGGGAAATACAACGGGATCTGGGGGTCCTTGTTCATCAGTCAATGAAAGTAAGCATACAGGGACAGCAGGCAGTGAAGAAAGCGAATGGCATGTTGGCCTTCATAACAAGAGGAGTTAAGTATAGGAGCAAAGAAGTCCTTCTGCAGTGTACAGGGCCCTAGTGAGACCACACCTGGAGTATTGTGTGCAGTTTTGGTCTCCAAATTTGAGGAAGGACATTATTGCTATTGAGAGAGTGCAGCGTAGGTTCACAAGGATAATTCCCGGGATGGCGGGATTGTCATATGCTGAGAGAATTGAGCGGCTGGGCTTGTATCCTCTGGAATTTAGAAGGATGAGAGGAGATCTTATTGAAACATATAAGAATATTAACGGTTTGGACACGCTAGAGGCAGGAAACATGTTCCCGATGTTGGGGGAGTCCAGAACCAGGGGCCCCAGTTTAAGAATAAGGGATAAGCCATTTAGAACGGAGATGAGGAAACACTTTTTCACACAGAGAGTTGTGAGTCTGTGGAATTCTCTGCCTCAGAGGGTGGTGGAGCCCGGTTCTCTGGATACTTTCACGAGAGAGCTAGATAAAGCTTTTAAAGATAGCGGAGTCAGGGGATATGGGGAGAAGGCATGAACAGGGTACTGATTGTGGATGATCAACCATGATCACATTGAATGGCGGTGCTGGCTCGAAGGGCCGAATGGCCTCCTCCTGCACCTATTGTCTATTGTGGGGTGGTGAGACTACAAACTGACTCCTTTAGTACTAAAATCAAATATTGCAATGGTATTTTGCTCAAGTGCTTAACCTCTCAAGTTTATTTTACTTTGGGCAATAAACTCAAGTTTATCAACTTACCAATAGCTTTGAATGGTGACATTATCCAGTTCAAAAGAAAGCAAACTAAAATGTGGACATTAATTTACACAATTCTAATTGCATGCAATTGTGAAGCAATGTATTTTCAGTTTTTATAATTTCCTTGCCTTATCCTGGAGAAGTAAATCCAGTCAAAAGTTATGACAATAGTAGTTTAATAACATCAGATATAAATGGTCAATTGAAACGAACCACACTTGGAGAAGAAATGAATTCCATTTAATGAAGGAAAACTTAACCATGTTTCCTTCTGGATGAAGAATTTAAAAATTCCGATAAGCTTTATGCTGCCTTTGCAATGCACATAAACATCTGAAGCCAAACCACATGCTCCTTCAATCTGATGTTGTTAAATTGTCAGCATCAGAAGAAACTGAACCTAGCAATTCTCCTGAAATTATGCACTGTACTTTTGGGGCAATTTGTGCAGAATGTTTAATATATATAATATCCACTTCTAATTTCAGTAAAAAAATTTGGCAGTACCTTCTGTGACATTTTTATTTTTACTCCAATAAAATAGTTAACCTTGTCTTTCTGCTTTCCTGGTTGAGAAAAACTCCTCTGTACAGAATTCACCACAAAAAATCTCATATTTTATAGAAAATGGGCCAGCTTTAGAGAGTGTTACCATCTACCATGAAAACAATACCAATTGAACTTATTAATGGGTATTTCCTATTTCCTAATGGTTGTTTCCTGCACACATAATGACAAAGGGTTTGGCTTAGGATGGTATCCCAGGTAATATTTCTGGGGAAACAAGTGTTTAATTCTATTTTTGTTAATAATTCATTCAACATTGTAAGTTAACAGTTGGATTTACTGGCTAAATTCAATCCTTATGTTTAATGTATGTACATTAATGGATGGCGAAAGAAAGATGCATCACAAAGCATCTATAATAAAAAGAGTTTTGAGTGCAATTACTGTTTTTCTCCTTGAAACATTGATGCTAAGTTCCATCAACATCTTTTTTGGTCCTCTTTTCCCAGACATGTCCAATGATAGGAAGGACAGGACACACAAGGGCAAAAGCAAATACCAAGAGATTCATCCTGCACTAAAGGTAGTATACAATGTTCATTTTCTTGAATGCAATGTAACAGAATTTAAGAAGAGTTAAAACACTGTCACTTACAGTGCTTCCAAAAGGTGATGAAATTCTGGGTCTCAAATTAAAAAAAAATAAAGATAAAAGGTAGCAAAAAGGAACAAGGATGCTGTTGAATACACAAGGCACAAAGTGTTGGAGTGACTCAGCGGGTCAGGCAACGTCTTTGGAGAACATGGATAGGTGACGTTTCAGGTGGAGACTCCTCCTCAGACTGATTGTGTAGGTGGGGGCACCACCGAGAGCTACCTGACCGGGGAGGGGGGACGAGATCGATTGGGGGACCCGGCAGGAAGCCACCAAGAATAAAAGGGGGAGCTGGAGAGGAGGGGTGGGCGGGGTGGGGGCACCGGTGGCCTTGTGCTGTGCCGGGCCTGGTGTGCTGCTGCTTGTAGATGGTAAAACTGTTTGATGAACTTTTTTGTAATTCTATCAGCACCAGAAACGTGATGATTCTAGCGTGGTGGCTAGATGTCTGCCGTATGATTTTACCGGGGTGTATGCAAAACAAAACATTTCACTGTAGCTCGGTATACGTGACAATAATGTATCATTGAATCATGGAAGATGAGGTGGTGATTTTTTTTCTCAGAAGATCGTGACCATTTGAACTCTTCCTCAAAGGGTAGCGGTAGCAATGCTTTTAAATGTTTTTTGAAACTAAATAAATTCTTGTTAAGCAATGGAGTGAAATTTACCACGGTCTCATGTGAACGTGAAATTGAGTTTTTCGCCATTATCTCATTAAATGGTGGGAACGCTTAAAGGGACTTCTGCTTCTGCTCCTCCTTCTGCTTCATCTTCGTAGGTTACCCATTCCAGAGGAGCTAGTTGAGGCAGAGACTATCCCAACATTTAAAAAGCACTTAGACAGGTACATGGATAGGACAGGTTTGGAGGGATATTAGCCAAACGCAGGCAGGTAGGACTAGTGTAGCTTGGACATGGTGTGGGCAAGTTGGGCTGAGGGGCTTGTTTCCACACTGTATCACTGTATGAATCCAATGTATCAATCAGACAGACAGAAAATTCAAAATGGAAATAAATCTGAAGTGCTACATCATGGGAGGGAAAATAAGTTGAAGGAATAGATAACAAATGTTGGATGTCAAGAAGAGCAGTTACTTTGAGTTTTTGTACACCTGTCAAGTACAGACATGGCCACAGATTGCCGAAGGTTGCAGGTAAACACTCCCCTTGGGATGCTTCTTATCATTAGCCGTGGCGCAAAAGATATATTAACAAAGCAGGGAAATTATGCTGGAACTATATGAAACACTTATTGGGAGACAACTAGCATGCAATGTTTAGTCCAGTCACCAAACTATAGAACTAGAGGGGCTACAGTGAAGAATTATGTGGATGCTGCTATGACTTGATAACTTTATCTGTGGATATTTGTTAGGCAAGAATGTATTAAAAATAATGTCCTGGTAAAACTCAGCAGGTTAGGCAGCATCTGTTGAAAGAGAGTTGGAGTTAAGGTTTCAGGTCATTTCAATCACTTTGAGCTAGAGCATGTTTTTCTTTAATTTAGTAAGGAAACTGAAGGAAGAATTAATTAGGTGTATAAAATTAAAGGCCTGGATTGGGCTAGTGGGGAAGGCAGACAGCTTCCTTAGCCAACAAGTTAGTAACCAGATACAAATTTAAAGTAGATAGTTTAGATAATAGTTGTGAAATTTGGGCTGCTATATGAATACATTGCTAAAATACCTGGTTACAGTTTGTGTTCTAATACATTTACATCCCCATTGTCCCATGTGTTTGGTAGTCTGCTATCTAGACTGCAGGAAATTAGAGCAATATGTTCAATAATAAATCATTGAGCATTAAATATGAGCATCCAGTACCTGAAGCATCTTTCTCACACATTCTTGATGACTGTATTTTGAAGCAAGATGTAATGCATTGCAGCCTGCAATTCAAATAAGAGGAAAAGAGTTAACATTCTTGAACTTATGCCTAAATTTGAAGCTGCACAATAGAAAACTGGCAATTAAATGTTACTTCCTGTCTTATATGCACAATTTGAAATTAGATTTATAGTCTAAAAGATTATTTTGTAAGGGATAGGAAGCAATACATTAACTAAAAAAAATTATACTGCTAAGAAATCCAATAGCAAAATGATCAATAACAAGATTCTGCCAAGATAACAAACAAATTAAATGGGGATTATTCAAGAGAGAGTTAGATATAGATCTTAGGGCTAATGAAATATGGGGAGAAAGCAGGAACAGGGTACTGATTTTGGCTGATCAGCCATGATCATGTGGAATGGTGGTGCTGGCTCACTCCTGCACCTATTTTCTATGTTTCTATTACTATCGTGATTAAATAATGTTGCTGGTACCGCTGAAAATGTATGCATCTATGCATCTGAAAACGGAAAGACAAAATTAGATATACAGTATAAACAAGCTTATCAAAATTTCATGAAAATATTCAGCTTGTTGATGAAAGTAGAGATAAAATCATGTTTGTGTTACAAATATTCTCTTTTGGACAGCCAGCAAAACCAGGAAACACTCAAGCTCCTGAGACTGACCATTTAAATCTCCTAGCATCAGAATAAACACGATGGAAAACTCTATCCCAGCAGTTTTGAACAGTAATCCACTGATCAACTTTCCCAACCTAACCTGAATAACAATTTGTTTCCCCTCAGACATTATGCAGAGTTTTTGAAATAATATTAAACCAGCCAGTGTAGGAATACCAAGATGTCATAGATTTGACCCACATTGACTGCAAATTTCTCCAGGTGATAGAATTCCTGATATCGATCACCTTGCTCTGGGCCAGCATTAAGTGGAACACTGATGGGTTTTCTGAGGAAACGCAAGTTATTTGATGGGGTGATTGTGAAGGTCAGACAAACAAGTTGTTCATCACACTACATGATGATGATGATATGTGATACGTCATGATGATACATTACACCAAAATAAAAATCACACTATCATCCTGTAAGTATGGACTATACCATAACTGAATTACAGTTTAGTTTAAGATGAAATGCAAGGGTTTCAGAATATGGTTTTACATTTAAAGAGGAGACATTTTGAAGAGTTAAGAAATTAATTAAACTGAAACCTAAAAAAGGCCCACTGGTGGAATCAAACAATTTTGATCAATAAAGAGCAGTACATTTTTAATTTTACACAAATGCTAGGAACAGGTGAAATTTAGTGAATTATTAAAGCTATTAAGACAATAGACAATAGGTGCAGGAGTAGGCCATTCGGCCCTTCGAGCCAGCACTGCCATTCAATGTGATCATGGCTGATCATCCACAATTAGTACCCTGTTCCTGCCTTCTCTCCATATCCCTTAACTCCACAATCCCTAAGAGCTCTATCTAACTCTCTCTTAAAAGCATCCAGAGAACCAGCCTCCACCGCCCTCTGAGGCAGAGAATTCCACACACTCACAACTCTCTGTGTGAAAAAGTTTTTCCTCATCTCTGTTCTAAATGGCTTACCCCTTATTCTTAAACTGTGGCCCCTGGTTCTGGACTCCCCCAACATTGGGAACATATTTCCTGCTTCTAGTGTGTACAAACCCTTAATAATCTTATATGTTTCAATAAGATCCCCTCTCATCCTTCTAAATTCCAGAGTATACAAGCCCAGCCGCTCCAATCTATCAACATATGACAGTCCTGCCATTCTGGGAATTAACCCTGTGAACCTACGTTGCACTCCCTCAATAGCAAGAATGTCCTTCCTCAAGTTTGGAGACCAAAACTGCACACAATACTCCAGGTGTGGTCTCACTAGAGCCCTGTTTAACTGCAGGAGGACCTCTTTGCTCCTATACTCAACTCCTCGTGTTATGAAGGAGTGTTATGAAGGACAAAGAAAGCTCCTCGTGTTATGAAGGACAAAGAAAGCTGTACGAATGAAGTCATAAGATATACAAAAGGGAAGGTTGGACATAGGTGGGATGGCAGTGATGATGATTCCTTATTTATTTATGTTGAAGAGGAAGACAAGACTCCAGTGGAGCATCACAGGCACAAAACACAAAAACTAATTCTACACAAATGACATGTACATTTTTTGTTGTGACTTCAGATTTCAGTTTGTGAGGTCAGAGCGTGTATACACAAGTCTACTCCTGCATGCTGCCTGCAAAATGGCACCTCTCTTCCGTGGCATCTTTAAATTCACACAAGGTAGTAAAAGAAAAAAATAGAAAATTGCAAATGTTAATGGAGTAAACAGAGAGCTGGAACAAAGGTCATCTTTTGTTATAGAATAGTACAGCACAGGAACAGGCTCTTTGGCCCACATAATCTATGCCAAACATCTTAATCTAATCCCTACTGCCTGCATGAGATCCATATCCCTCCATTCCCTGCATATCCGTGCCTATCCAAAAGCCTCATAGATGCCAGTATTGTTCGTAAATTAATAACTCATAGGAGCAGAATTTGGCCATTCGGCCCATCGTGTCTACTCCGCCTTTCATTCGTGGCTGATGTATCTGTCCCTCTCAATCCCATTCTCCTGCCCTTTTTCCATAACTCTTGACACCCTTACTAATCAAGTATCTGTCAATCTCCACCTTAAAAATACCTAATGGCTTGGTTTTTACAGCAGTCTGTGGCAATGAATTCTACAGATTCACCACCCTTTGACTAAATAAATTCCTCCCCATCTCCTTTAGAAAGGTACATATTTTTATTCTGAACCTATGTCCTCTGGACCAAGACTCTCCCACCTATCTTTGTATCATCGGCAAAGTTGGCCATGTAGCCTTCAATTCCTTCATCCAAATGATTGATATGCAATGTGAAGAGGAGCGGCTCCAGCATCAACCCCTGCGGTACTCCGCTGGTCACTGGCAGCCGGCCAGGAAAGCCCCCTTTCTCACCACTCTTTGCCTTCTGCCATTCAGTTAACCTTCTAACCATTCTATCATCTTCCCTCTAATACCACAGGCTCTCATCTTATTTAGCATCCCCACATGCGGCACCTTATCAAATGCCTTCTTAAAATTCAGGTAAACAACATCCACTGACTATCCTTTGTCTATCTTGCAATTTCACCAAAGAATTCCAACAGGCTCATCAGGCAAGATCTCCCCTTCTCAAAACCATGCTGACTTTGGCATATTTTATCATGTGTTCCTAAGTAAACATAAAAACGTAGAAAAATAGGTGCAGGAGTAGGCCATTCGGCCCTTCGAACCAGCACCATCATACAATATGATCATGGCTGGTCATCTAAAATCAGTACCCTTTCCTGCTTTTACTCATATCCCTTGATTCCTTTAGCTCTGAGAGCTAAATTAAATCTCTCTTGAAAACATCCAGTGAATTGGCCTCCATTGTCTTCTGTGGCAGAGAATTCCACAGATTCACAACTCTCTGGGTGAAAACTTTTTTCCTCATCTCAGTTCTAAATGGCCTACCCCTTATTCTTAAACTGTGACCACTGGTTCTGGACACCCCCAACATAGGGAACATGTTTTCCTGCATCTAGCCTGTCCAGTCCTTTAAGCATTTTATATGTTTCTATAAGATCTCCTCTCATCCTTCTAAATTCCAGTGAATACAAGCCCAGTCGACCCATTCTTTCATCATATGTCAGTCCTACCATCCCAGGAGTTAACCTGGTGAACCTACGCTGCACTCCCTTAATAGCAATAATGTTTTTCCTCAAATCAGGAGACCAAAGTTGTACACAATACTCCAGGTGTGGTCACACCAGGGCCCTGTACAACTGCAGTAGGGCCTTCTTGCTCCTTAACTCAAATCCTCTCGCAATGAAGGCCAACATGCCATTAGCTTTCTTCACTGCCTGCTGTACCTGCATGCTTACTTTCAATGACTGATGTACAAGCACACCCAGGTCTCGTTGCACCTCCCCTTTTCTTAATATGAGACCATTCAGATAATAATCTGCCTTCCTCTTCTTGCCACCAAAGTGGATAACCTCACATTTATCCACATTATACTGCATTGCCATGCATCTGCCCACTCACCCAACCTATCCAAGTTACCCTACAACCTCATAGCATCCACCTCGCAGCTCACAGTGCCACCCAGCTTTGTGTCATCCGCAAACTTGGAGATGTCACATTTAATTCCCTTGTCTAAATCGTTAATATATATTGTAAATAACTGGGGTCCCAGCACTGAGCCTTGCTGCACCCCACTAGTCACTGGGTGCCATTCTGAAAAGGATCCGTTAATTCCTACTCTTTGCTTCCTGTCTGCCAACCAGTTCTCTACTCATGTCAATACCCTACCCCCAATACCATGTGCTCTAATTTTGTCAAAGGCTTTTTGAAAGCCCAGATACACCATATTTACTGGCTCTCCCTTATCCATTCTACTTGTTACACCATCAAAAAATTCCAGAAGATGAGTCAAGCATGATTTCTCCTTCATAATTCCTTGCTGACTTTCACCGATCCTGTCATTGCTTTCCAAATGCGCTGCTATAACATCTTTAATAATCGACTCCAGCATCTTCCCCACTACCGATGTAAGGCTAACTGGTCTATAGTTCCCCATTTTCTCTCTCCCACCTTTCTTAAAAAGTGGATTTACATTGTCTATGCTCCAGTCCACAAGAACTGATCCAGAGTCGAGAGAACATTGGAAAATGATCACCAATGCATCCCTTGTGTCTGCACCCCATTGTAGTTTACACCCCAGCGGTGTGAACATTGACTTCTCAAATTTCAGGTAGTCCTTGCTTTCTCCCTCCTTTCCCTCCCCTTCCCAGCTCTTCCTCTTCCTTTCTTCTTCCCGCCCCCCCCCCCACCCCCACATCAGTCTGAAGAAAGGTCTGACCCGAAACGTCACCTATTCCTTCGCTCCATAGATGCTGCCTCACGCGCTGAGTTTCTCCAGCATTTATGTCTACCTTCGATTTTTCCAGTATCTGCAGTTATTTCTTAACCAATCCATCCATGATTTCTAGGGCCACCTCCTTGAATACTCTGGGATGCAGACCATCAGGCCCTGGGGATTTACCTCCCTTCAGTCCAAACAGTTTACCTAACACCATTTCCTGACTAATGTGTATTACCTTCAGTTCCTCCCTCCCACTAGATCCTCGGTTCCCTAGTATTTCTGGGAGATTGGTTCTGTCTTCACTAAGGAAGACACAAAGTAATTATTTAACTGTTCTGCCTTGTTTCCCATTGTAAATTCACCTGTCTCTGACTGTAAGGGATCTACATTTGTCTACACTAATCTTTTCCTTTTTAAAGAAGTTTTTACAGTAAGTTTTTATATCCCCGCAAGCTTTCTTTCATGCTCTTTTTCCCCCCTTAATTAACCCCTTTGTCAGGGCTCGAAATTAACAGTTGCCCGGATGCCAATGGCGACCTAAAGTCACGCCGGGCAACCTAAGTGCCATGCCATTTTGGAAAGCACCCGGGACTGCTATTGTTTAATTCTGAGCGGGTCCCCCTCTCTATCTCTCTGTCACTCTCCGTCTCCGCCCACCATCCGGATCCGTGACCGGGCCGCCGGGTCTCCGCTCTCCATCGCTCCTCATCCGCCGGCACAGCCGGCCGCCTTGCTCATACGCACTGCCACGGCCTGCACATTCTCCCCCTGCACATGCGCACAACCACGGCCAGCACATCATTGGCCGCCCTGCACATGCGCACTGCCACGGTAACTGGTCGGCGCCGTGCACTTTCTCCTTCTCTTTGCATTGTGAGAGATCTGGCCACCATTGCTGTCCCGTCGCCGCCTCGCCGCGACCGCTGAAAACCAATGCAGAATCACTCCCTGGAGCTGGAGTAACTCCCTGGAGTAATTCTTGCTTCTTGGTTTCCTGGTCCTCCAAAAATATTCCAAATGGAATTTAAACAGGAGTGGACCCACCACCACCATACTCCAACTCTGAACAATAACAGCCTATTGCACTTTATCGGTTTATTTATTGTGTATATATATGGTCTATGGTATATAAACACACTGACCTTTTATCTCCTGTTCTGTATTATGTTTACATATTCTGCAGCAAGCAAGAATTTCATTGTCCTATCTGGGACATGACAATAAAACTCTCTTGACTCTTGACTTGGACTTAAGCAAAAAAGGGTTCTTGGGGAAAAAAGAGCTACCTTAAATTTAGTTGCATCTGGTTGGGTAAATATGGTAGGGTGAAGACTATTCCATGCTTTAATTGTGCGGGGGAACTCCATGGAGCAGCTGGATAGAAGAAATTGGGTGATGTTTCGGGTAGAGACCCTTCTTTAGATTTTCTCTGGTTATTGTTTTCAGTTTAATTTAAAGATACAGAGTGGAAACAGGCCCTTCGGCCCACCGAGTCCACGCCGACCACCGATCACCCGTACACTAGTTCTATCCCACACATTCGTGACGTAAGTCAAGAGTGTTTTATTCTCACGTCCCAGTTAGAACAATGAAATCCTTACTTGCAGCAGCACAACAGAATATGTAAACATAGTACTCTGTAAACAATGTTATAAAGGAGAAAACAAAACAGTATATATGTGTGCATAATATACACACACATACACACAATTTCCCTCCTGGGATTAATAAAGTTATATCGTATAGCATCGTGTGTGTAGGAAGGAACTTCAGATGCTGGTTTAAACTGAAGATAGACACAAAAAGCTGGAGTAACAACTGGTCAGACAGAATCTCTGGACAAAAGGAAAATATTACATTTTGGGTTGGGTCTGAAAAAGGTTCCTGCACACCTTTGGAATGTGGAAGGAAACAAGAGCACCCGGAGAAAACCCATGCGATTAAAGGTAAAAGGAGCAAACTCCATACAGACAGCACCCATATTCAGGATCAATTCCGGGTCTCTCGCAATTTTAGGCAGCAACTTTATGGCCAATGTACTGCCCCATAGTCTTGAACTGAATTAAAACATACAGTAGCTGTAAAGAGGGACATAGTGTCACTTAGAGATTTAAGACTGAAAATGGATAGTTTCCCTTTTTTTTAGTAACCAAAGTTATCAACGTATAATTTTTTGTGTTGGAAAATAAAATATAGTGGCACAGCTGGTGGACTTGCTGCCTCACACGCCAGAGATCTGTGTTCGACCCTGTCCTCGGGCACTGTCTGTATTGAATTTGCACATTCTCCCTGCAAGCGTGTGGGTTTCCTCCCACATCCCAAAGACGCATTGGCTTTGTAGGTTAACTTGTCTCTGTAAAATTGCCCCTAATGTGTAGGGAGCGGGTGAGGAAAGTGGGATAACAGAACTTGTGTGAATGGGTAGACAAAAATGCTGGAGAAACTCAGCAGGTGAGGCAGCATCTATGGAGCGAAGGAAATAGGCGACGTTTCGGGTTGAGACCCTTCTTCAGACTGATGTGAAGGTGGGGGGGGGGGAGGGGGGAGGGCCGTGAAGAAGAAAGGAAGAGGTGGAGGCAGTGGGCTGAGGGAGAGCTGGGAAGCGGAGGAGAAAGCAGGGACTACCTGAAATTGGAGAAGCCAATGTTCATACCGCTGGGGTGCAAACTACCCAAGCGAAAAATGAGGTGCTGCTCCTCCAATTTGCGGTGGGCCTCACTCTGGCCATGGAGGAGGCCCAGGACAGAAAGGTCGGATTCGGAATGGGAGGGAGAGTTGAAGTGCTGAGCCACCGGGAGATCAGGTTGGTTATTGCGAACCGAGCAGAGGTGTTGGGCGAAGCGATCGCCAAGCCTGCACTTGGTCTCACCAAGGTTGATCATACGCTGAATAATCCAACCAGACTTTTGTTTGGAAGTGGAAAGAAATAATAGAAATTACATTCATTGTAACGTGTAAAAAGAGATGAGATACTGTATTATAATTTTGCTGCATGTCATTGTGGTATATATCATGTCTTGATTGGTGAATATGTTTAGTTTGTAACTTTATTTGAAGGAGAAATAATATGTGAATGCTTCATTGAGCAGAATTCCCACTGGCAACTACGCACTTCGTCCGAAAATATTATCGCATGCGTCATGCAAGCCGTCTTAAGTGACCACCTAAACTGTCATTTGGCAACCTAAAAAGCTGCCGAGGTTGCCTGGCTGGCATCAGAGAAAAAAAGTTAAGTGAGAGCCCTGTTGAGCTCTAAATTTCTCCCAGTCCTCCAGTTTGTTGCTTCCTCTGGCCAATTTATATGCGTCTTCCTTGGATTTAACACTATCCATAATTTCTCTCGTTAGCCACTGTTGAGCCGCCTTCCCCATTTAATATTTTCGCCAGACACGGATGAACAATTTTGGGAGTTCATCCATGCGGTCTTTAAATCTTTGCCATTGCATCTCCACCGCCAACCCTTTAAGTAATCTCTTTACTGAGTTGAACTTTACTTTTCAACATTTCCATACCTACTCGTAATTCTTGGCTCCATTACAATTTGCTATCGATAATCGGAACCTGAATACAATCATTTATCAATTCTGCATGTAAACTAACAAAGCAATACACAATAGACAATGTTCTGCAGGGAGAACAAAAAATCCACTGTTTTCATCAATACAAAGCCCCTTAACTGACCACCAGTGAGTTTTTGTAAGGATTCCTTAAAAAGACGATGGAAGCACATTTGACCATTGAAGGAGAATACATAGCAAAGCTATCGGGAAGGAATTACAGAACAAGATTTACCAGACTGCTTCTGCAGAGAACTGATATAGTGAAAAGCTTGGATAGTGCAGATGAGGAGAGGATGTTTCCACTAGTGTGAGAGTCTGGGACTAGAGGTCAGCCTCAGAATTAAAGGACGTTCTTTCAGGAAGGAGAGAGAAACATAGAAAATAGGTGCAGGAGGAGGCCATTCGTCCCTTCGAGCCAGCACCACCATTCATTGTGATCATGGCTGATCGCCCCCAATCAATAACCCATGCCTGCCTTCTCCCCATATCCCTTGATTCCACTAGCCCCTAGAGCTCTATCTAACTCCCTCTTAAATCCATCCAATGATTTTGCCTCCACTGCCCTCTGTGGCAGGGAATTCCACAAATTCACAACTCTCTGGGTGAAAACGTTTTTTCTCACCTCAGTCTTAAATGGCCTCCCCTTTATTCTAAGACTTTGGCCCATGATTCTGGACTTGCCCAGCATTGGGAACATTTTTCCTGCATCTAGCTTGTAATCCTTTTATAATTTTATATGTTTCTATAAGATTCCCCCTCATCCTTCTAAACTCCAGTGAATACAAGCCTAGTCTTTTCAATCTTTCCTCATATGACAGTCCCGATGAGAAGGAATTTCTTCGAGGGTGGTGAATCTGTGGAATTCCTTGCCACAGAAGGCTGTGGAGGCCAAGTCAATGGATATTTTTAAAACAGAGATAGATAGCTTCTTGATTAGTATGGGTGTCAGGGGTTATGGGGAGAAGGCAGGAGAGTGGGGTTAGAAGGGAGAGATAGATCAGCCATGATTGAATGGCAAAGTAGACTTGATGGGCCGAATGGCCTAATTCTGCTCCTATCAATGATGACATGGCCCAGTGGGCTGAATAGTCCCATTCTTTGCTGTAAAGATTGTATGTTTTCATTTACTGTATTTCCCAGCAATGAAGACGCAGCTGCGTCGAAGACGCACCCCCATTTTGAGTTGCTAAAGTTTGAAAAAAGGCTGGCTGGTAATAGAATTTCTCACGCTCAAAAAAATACAAAATAAAAAAAGTAAAGTAAGTAACAATTCAATTTGCCCAAGGCTTCCAGATCTCTTGAGCTGGTCCCCTCACTGTCCGGTCTCCGAGTCAGGTCAAAAATAGGGATAATGAGAATTTCAAAACTAATACCAACTGCTTTTGTGCGTGTCTGTTGACAAGGCAGCAGCACTTCTTATTCTCTCTGTTATTCTCACTTGACCGACAACCGCCACAAACCTCCAAAGCCTGCGTGCCATGGGACTGGCTGTAGCGCCCAGGTCGGCTCGCTTGCCCAGGTCTGGCTGTGACACCCAGGTCGGCTGTGTGCCCTGCAAATGGCTGCAGTTCCCAGGTCGGCTCATTTGGGTTCGCTTGAGTTCGGGTTATGGGCCGGATCCGGGCCATAGGTTGCCGACCCCTGTGTTAGGCCTAATTGTGTCCCCCCCCCCCCTCATGTTTTAAAAGCGATTTGGCCCAAGTCTATCATTCTTGGCTAACAATCTAGCCATCGGCCTTCAAAACGCAGGTACATTTTTGGGCCTTACTTTAGGGTAAAAAAATCTGGATTTAGTGTTGTGCAATGAACCAGATTTGATAAGGGAATTCAAGGTAAAGGAACCATTAGGAGGGAGTGACCATAATATGATAAATTTCAATCTGCAATTTGAGAGGGAGAAGTTAAAATCAAAAGCGCCAGTATTGCAGTTGAACAAAGGGGACTAGGTTAGCGTGAGGGAGGAACTGCCCAAAGTTGACTGGAAACAGACCCTAGCAGGGATGACGGTGGAACAGCAATGGCAGGAATTTCTGGGAATAATCCAGAAAATGCAGGATCATTTAATTCCAAAGGGGAGGAAAGATTTTAAAGGGAGCAAGAGGCAACCGTGGCTGACAAGGGAAGTCAAGGACAGTACAAAAACAAAAGAGAAGATGTATAACAAAGCAAAGATGAGCGGGAAGCCAGAGAATTTGGTAACTTTTAAAGAACACCAGAAGGTAACTAAAATGGCAATACGGGGAGAAAAGATGAAGTACGAAGGTAAGCTAGCTAAGAATATAAAGGAGGATAGTAAAAGCTTCTTTAGGCATGTAAAAAGGAAAAGATTAGTTAAGACAAATGTGGGTCACTTGAAGACAGAACCAGGTGAATTTATTATGGGGAACAAGGAAACGGCAGGTGAGTTGAACAGGTACTTTGGATTTGTCTTCACTAAGGAAGACACAAACAATCTCCAGATGTACTAGGGGACAGAGGATTTAGGGTGATGGAGAAACTGAAGGAAATTCACATTAGTCAGGAAATGCTGTTGGGTAGACTGATGGGACTGAAGGCTGATAAATCCCCAGGGCCTGATGGTCTGCATCCCAGGGTACTCAAGGAGGTGGCTCTAGAAATCGTGGATGCATTAGTGATCATTTTCCAATGTTCTATAGATTCTGGATCAATTCCTGTGGATTGGAGGGTAGCTATTGTTATCCCACTTTTTAAGAAAGGAGGGAGAGAGAAAGCAGGGAAATATAGGCCAGTTAGCCTGACATTGGTGGTGGGGAAGTTGCTGGAGTCAATCATTAAAGATGTAATAGCGGCACATTTGGATAGCAGTAACAGAATCGGTCCAAATCAGCATGGATTTACGAAGGGGAAATCTTGCTTGACCAATCTTCTGGAATTTTTTGAGGATGTAACAAGTATAATGGATAAGGGAGAGCCAGTGGATGTAGTGTATCTGGACTTTCAGAAAGTCTTTGATAAGGTCCTACAGGAGATTAGTGGGCAAAATTAGAGCACATAGTATTGGGGGTAGGGTATTGACATGGATATAAAATTGGTTGCAGACAGGAAGCAAAGAGTAGGAATTAACGGGTCCATTTCAGAATGGCAGGTAGTGACGTGGGGTGCCGCAAGACTCGGTGCTGGGATATCAGCTATTTACTATATATAGGTTGGGTGAGTGGGTGTGGTTACTCCTTCGCTTCCTGAAGCCAATCACAATCTCCTTTGTCTTACTGACATTAAAGGAGAGCTTGTTGTCTTGGCACCAGGTTACAAGGTTCCCAATCTCCTATTTGTACTCCGTCTCGTCATTATTTGATATCGTCTGCAAACTTGTCAATTGAGTTGGATTGGTAACGAGCCTTTTGATAAGTTAAATAACTTGTTTCCATAGCTCTGAAGGTTGGTCATCAGAAGAGAGGATTATTCAAAAATTTGCTGGTCAAGTTGTTCTGATCTCAAATATTTCATGGGCCATTCTTTGGAAAGTGAACCAAATGTCACACACGTTACCAAATGGCATCACATAAAGTAATACATTAAAAAATTATTGTAAGAGATTAATCTTATTCATTGCTATTTTCCTACCTACATATGTGCATATCTGCTAAAGATATGAACATTCTAGTTTTTTTTAATTCACAAGTTTGTAAGATAAAACTGTTATGAAAAAAATGCTTCCGTGTACGTGACAAGTCATATTTGACCTCTGACCCTAAACAAACATTGACAACATAACATAAATATTTCACTTGATAAACTTCAAAACAAATATGAATCATATATTCAGTGCAAAACAATATACCTGTAATGCTTTCAGAATTAGAAGAGATGTATTCCACAATTTTTCATATTTCTGGTCACACACATGACGAAGAATGGGCCTCATGTGAAAGAGTGGTGTACAGAAGTTGGGAATTAAAAATGAATTGATTTATACATTTGTGGGTGGAAAACCAATGAACATCTTTAGGGAATGAGGAAGGAAGTGGATCACTTACTCAAGTAGCAAATTAGGGAGAATAGCCGCTTTAATGCTGTATAGGTCAATAATTCTAACCCCTCTAATATGTTTGATGGGGATTAAATCAAATTTTAAGCCTTATATTTTAAATAGTAATCATAATCAATGATAAGAATTAGAAGCAGAACTAGGTCATTTGGCTCTCTGTGCCTCTTCCGTTTCTTCATAAGATTGTAACTGACTTTTTTTTAACATCCGGGCCACATTTCCATAGTAACCCCATATCCATTGACTCTTTTGATATGTAAATGTCTTCTGAGCCTCTAGGGGAATGAATTCCAAAGATTAATAACACTCAGGGCAAAGATTTTTTTTTTCATCTCGCGGTTTAATGACTGATCCCTTATTTTGAAATTATGAGTATTGGTTACTGATGCCACAGCTAGTAGACACACCAATTCTGCATCTATCTCATTAATTCCCAGAGGAAGTTTGTACATTTCAGTGTACAAATTTGCATTCTTATAAACTCGAGGATATAGGTCATCTTAAGCTCGCCTCAAATGACTAATCAGTCATTCAAGGGATCAGTCTGGTCAATCTTCACTGCACACCTACCATTGCAAGTATCCTTCATTGGGTGAGCAGATCAGACCAGTGAACAATACTCCAGATGTAAACTTATCACAGCACTATAGAACATATGCCTGTACTCAAAACCTCTTGCATTAAAGACAAGTGTATGACTTGCCCTCCTAATTACATTTGTACCTGCATTTTAACTTTAATTAATTCATGTATAAGAAAACTTGGTTCCAGAACATGCTTACTTTTCAACATCTCATAATATTTTAAAAAGTGCCTTTTTATTTTTTGACTGAAGTACAAAAACGTTGCCTTTTTCTTGTTGTTTCATTGTCTCATTGTTCATATCTGATAAATTGATATAGATTGTCAGCAGCTGAGTCCCAAACTCCTATCACTGATGCATCTTCCCAAACTAAATGTAGGGCATTTGATGAAGCCTCTCATGGTAGGCTGATCCAGAAGATTAAGGTGCATGGGATCCATGGTGATTTAGTTATTCGGAATCAGAACTAGCTTAATCCTAGAATACAGAGGGTTGTGTTATTCTGGCTAGTGGTCTGTGACCAATTGAATTCCATAAGACATAAGAGCAAAATTGGACCATTCGGCCCATCGAATCTACTCTGCCTTCCAATCATAGCTGATCTATATTTTCCCCCTCTCAATCCCATTCTCCTGCCTTCTCCCCGTGACTTTTAATGCCCTTCCTAATCAAGAACCTATCAATTTCCACTTTAAAAATACCCAATGGCCTCCACAATAGTCTGTGGCAATGAATTCCACCGATTCACCACCCTCTGACGAAATAAATGTATTCATATCTCCATTATGAAGTTACGTCCTTTTAGTCTGAGGCTGTGCCCTGTGGTTCCAGACACTCCCATTACTGGAAACATTCTTTCCATGTCCACTCTATCTAGGCCTTTCATTCTCCGATATGTTTCAATGAAATCCTCTCTCATCCTTCTAAATTCCAATAAATACAGGCACAAATCTTTCAAACACTTTTCATACATTAACCCAATCATCTCTGGGATCATTCTTGTAAACCTCCTCTGGACACTCTCCAATGACTCAGGAAGTCACGTTGCAGCTTTATAGGACTTAGTTTGGCCGGATTTGGAGTATTATGTGTAGTTCTTTTTGGCCCATTACAGGAAGGATGTGGGGACTTTGGAGAGGATGCGGAAGAGATTTACCAGAATGCTGCCTGGTGTTAGCTATAAACAGAGATTGGACAAATTTGGATTGTTTTCTCTGGAGCGTTTGAGGTTGAGAGGGGACCTGACAGAACTTCTTAAATTGAGAGGCATAGACAGGGTGGACAGTCAGAAGCTTTTTCCCCACAGTGAAAATGTGGAGGCATTAGTGGTGATCTTTCAAGAATCACGAGAATCAGTTGTTCCAGAGAATTGGAAAATTGCAAATGTTAATCCACTGTTCAAGAAGGGAGCAAAGCTAATGAGGGGAAACTATAGGCCGGTAAGCCTGTCTTCAGTGATTGGTAAGATTTTAGAATCCATTATAACGGATGAGGTTTCTGAGTAAAAACTGGAATGTTAGGTTATCCACTTTGGTGGCAAGAACAGGAAGGCAGATTATTATCTGAATGATGTCAGATTTGGAAAAGGGGAGGTACATCAGTCACTAAGTACTGCAGGCAGTGAAGAAAACTAATGGCATGTTGGCCTTCATTGCAAGAGGATTTGAGTTTAAGAGCAAGGAAGGTCTACTGCAGTTGTACAGGGCCCTGGTGAGACCGCACCTGGAGTATTGTGTGCAATTTTGATCTCCTAATTTGAGGAAGGACATTCTGGCTATTGTAGGAGTGCAGCGTAGGTTCACGAGGTTAATTCCCGGGATGGCAGGGCTGTCATATGATGAAAGAATGGAACGACTGGGCTTGTATTCACTGGAATTTCGAAGGATGAGAGGAGATCTTATAGAAACATATACAATTCTTAAAGGATTGGACAGGCTAGATGCAGGAAAAATTTTCCCGATGTTGGGGGAGTGCAGAATCAGGGGTCACAATTTAAGAATAAGGGGTAGGCCATTTAGGATTGAGATGAGGACAAATGTTTTCACCCAGAGAGTTGTGAAACTGTGGAATTCTCTGACACAGAAGGCAGTGGAGGCCAATTCACAGGATGTTTTCAAGCAAGTTAGATTTAGCTCTTAGGACTAAAGGAATCAAGGGATATTGGGAAAAAGGCAGGAACGGGTACTAACTTTAGATGATCAGCCATTATCACATTGAAAGGCAGTGCTGGCTCGAAAGGCCGAATGGCCTACTCCTGCACCTATTTTTCTATGGTAGACAAAAGTGCTGGAGAAACTCAGCGGGTGCGGCAGCATCTATGGAGCGAACGGAATAGGCAACGTTTCGGGCCAAAACTCTTCTTCATGTTTCTATTACATGTGACAAGGAGAGAAATTTACTTGGTGTATGTCTCTATGACACTTTAAAGAAAAATAATATGATAAGCATTATCATGGTTTCTTAATATTTCCCTAAAAAACTCGGTTAAGAGATTACAGTTGACGTGGAGTGAAATTTCCCTGGCGTATGACTATGGTATATTAAAGAAAAATAATTAGCATAATCATAGCTTCTTAATATCGCCAAAAAAAAATCATGTATTTCAACACGTTCCAACTAATTTTCAATAACACCTCCAATGTTAGCAGTAAATTGATTACCTGAGCCATCCAGTACAGTAAGATCAACGCCATGAGTGAGCATTGCTCCCAAACAGTCCACCTGTCCCTTGGTGGCAGCCAAGTGAAAACTGAAGGAAAAGAAAGATTAAAATGAAATGTTTGCATATTTTTACATTTATAGTAGTTTTGAATATTTTTCTGGCACTTGAGGTTTTTTAACATTCTAATGACCAAATTTAGTCATTTTTAACATCATCATCTGTCTGCACGAACTTCAGTGGTGAAGGAAAACATGACGAATGGGTGCTTTGGGTGAAGGCTCAGACTTGGGTTTATTCTCAAGCATGCATAAAATAGTTTCATTATTCCTTTGAAAATATTTTTGGACAGTTATTGATTATATGTTACCCATTTTCTTTCTAGTTTAACTCTCAGCCACACAAATCACTCTCAGCTGTTTTTACTTCTCTCAATACCACCACAATTGCTGGCCGGACTCTTAGTTCGGGTTCAAACAAGATGGTTTAATTTTGCTTAAATTCACTCTTGAGTATAAGTGTGAAATCTTATCCTGGACCATTTATTTCAACATAAGCTCTTTCAAATTTCTCACATTAGATAGCTGACCACCCAACTTTCTTTCTAACAATAGTTCCCTCTCGGATTCAGAGGAAAGTCGTCAATAGTGTCCTTATCAAAAAGTCGTTAATAGTGTCCTTATCAAAAAGTGTACCCCTGTCGCTTTTGCCGGACAATCCATTGTTCCATCACATAAAACATTTCTTCTCGGCATAAACATGACAAGAAGAATGTAGCTTTGGAGAGGGCACAGAAGAGCTACCTGGATTCAGAATGCTACCTGGATTAGAAGATACTAGCTACAAGGAAAGGTTGGAGAGACCCAAAACTGTTTTCTCTGGAATTCCACAGGTTGAGGGGGAAACTGGTAAATGAAGTTACAAGAGCCATAGATAGGAAAGACTGTCAAAACATTTTTCCTCGGATGTAATTGTCAAAGACTAGAGCGCACAGGTTAAATATGGGAGTGGCAACATTTAAAAGAGATATGCAGGGCAAGTTTTTTTAAAGTTTTTTTATAAACAGAGGGTGAAGAGTATTTGGACAGACTGCAAAGGGCGATGGAGACAGATGCGATAGTGGTGTTTGAGAGGTTTTTGGATAGATTATCTTGGCCACAAATTCAGCACCGACAATGTGAGCCAAAGGGCTTGTTCCTGTGCTGTACTGTTCTATATTTCTTTGATTAGAAAAATAATTGAGCTGAAATACTGACTGTTTTTCTCTCCTCAGATGGTGTCTAAGATGCTGTGCATACAAAAGCACCTTCTGCTTAATTTTTATTTCCTTAAGAAATTATTTGAAGGAGTTGCTGTCTCCTACATCAGTGCCCTTCTTTCTAAGTTTTCCTTGTTTGAACATGTTTGGGTTCCTGCCCCACCTACATTGCGAGTCTGATCTATTTTCTTTGCTGGTTGTGATATGTTAGAGCCGTCGCTTCACAGCTCCAGCAACCCAGGTTTAATCCTGATCTCTGGTGCTATCTGTGTGGAATTTGCACATTTCTACTGTGACCATGTGGGTTTATCTCGGTACTCCAGTTTCCCCTCACATCCCCCAAAAATCTGCAGGTTGGAAGGTTAATTGGCCACTACAAACTGTCTGTAGTGTGTAGATGGGAAACTAGCGGGAATTCATAGGAAAGTGGAGGAAATAAAATAGATTATGGTAGGATCCAAGAAATCAGATGCTTGATGTTCTTAGGTGATTATTGGTGATATGGGATATTTTATGTCTCAAACAAAAAAAGATGGTGCAGTATTGTGGGGTTGCTGCACTGCTTGTTTAGGACTTTACTCCCAAGCATCCATAATTAGACCTAAAATACATTCTAACAACTCAGCCACAGCTAATCAAACTCTCAATCATGTTAAATTCCAAAATTAATAAAAGTAAATCGTGACCAAATAATTATGGGGAATATTTATTCATGTTTGCATTACTAAAACTAGTTTCCAGTTTAAAAATCAAGTATTCAAATTTAAGAGCATGTCTTTTTATAACAAGTCACTATCCTAAGATAATTAAATGATGAATCAATTAAATATTGCCAAATGTGTAAGCTGAGATTTCTCTCTTAAACAATGTTATTAAAGGCAATAATATAACTGTTATCATGCTGCTAATTTTGGGAACTTGTTAGTCACAGATTAGCAGCTGGCGATATAAATTGGAGCTCTAAAATTGAAAGTGTTTTCTTCTTTCATCTACACCTGAAAGAAACCAATGTCACCACATTACAACATAAAACTTCTAATAGGCATAATTTTCAGAAAGAAATGCATGAATTTAACAGAAAAGTTGCAAATCTCAGGTGTACTACACTTTTCATTGCAATATTCTCAATTGGATAAACATTTGTTTTCTTTCCATATATTTCCATAATATGCCTGAATTAATATTAACATGATAAACACACCTGATGAATCAACAATGTCACTTCTGACATTTGTGGATTTATTTTAGTACTTCCAAGAATTCTCACAACTCCCACTCAAAAAAATACATAATACAATTATTATCTATCTCGCTGGAAACAACCGTTATCATATTTTTGTTTGGATGACTATTTTGCTGGTTTACAAAAGCAGTGGGTGTTGGCTGTTTTGACAGGCACTACATTATTAGAAGTTGTTTTAATGTGGCACAGGACCAGCTTCTTAACTCCATTACAGAAGATGCCATACTGCTCATCTGAAACAGAATATTACAGCAAATGGATCATTTAGTCTCTTAAGTCTGTTCAGGAGTTGGGTGTCAATTCAATTTATCTAGTCCAAATATGCCATACATATCTTCCTTTAATATCTGTTGTCATTTTAAGGAATATCCACCTGAATTAAAAAAATTATGAGCTCTAGTTGATCAATGGTACACACCATACAATTCTGCATTACATGTTAAGAATTAGCATAATCACCTGAGGTGCGTGCCTTGAGATACCATGTAGCCAAACAGTATAAACAATATCAACCATTTTCCAGTCTGAAGGTCTGACACAAAAACGTCATCTACCTGACATGTTACATTTTTTGGAATTCACTAACCAAGAGTAGTGTGGAGGCTCGGTCAATAGTGTATGGTCAAGACAAAGACTAATAGATTTGTTTGGGTATTAACAAAATCAAGGGAAATGGAATTAGTTGCAATTAATTAACACTCATTTAAAAAAGGTCAGCTATGACCCTATTGAAAGATTGCAAAGAGCCAAACAATTGTATTTCTTATGTTTTTTGTTCCTACATATCCTCAGTTGCTGGACTCTTCCAGGTCACCAACAAAAACCATACAGATTGCATGACATGAGATATATATATCTGGATGTCCTTTGTGTAAATACTCCCAAATATTTTTTTTCTTATGGCGGAGCAACAATTTTGAATACCCAAAAACTACTTCATTCTGGGCATTTGGCTTGTATCTTTATTGTAAACATTAAAGGGCCTGTCCCACTTGGGATGCACGCATGGTGCGCATTACGCGCGCATGATGCGTGGTGACGTAGGTAGTGACGCGCAGTCGCGCGCGGCACCCCAGGATTTTGGGATGTACAACATCTTTGCATGCCATCTGCGTGATGCGCAAATGACGCAAAAGTGGAACAGGCCCTTTACAATGCACTGTCTTCATAATTTCATTACATCCATACCGGATGTATTAATATACTGTGGGAGCAAACTATGAGGTGCTGACTGGAGTATTGTCCATGTTTTCCAGCAGTAAACCAACTTCATTCAGTGCTTGTAACTCAAGTGAACATTCACAATCTAATTGTACTGTTCACTGTTGTACTCTAGAACACTGTCACATGTAAACAATATGAATGTTCATCTCGGCACTCTAGCCTTCGTCAGCTCACAAAAAACAGTGCAATTTTGGATATAAATATAACATTTGTTTGTCCACAATAGCTAAACTTTTATAAAATTCTACTACTTTGGAAAGAAACCTTGATATAAAACTAGGACACAAGGAACTGCAGATGCTGGTTTAGAAAAAAAAGAGACAAAGTATTGGAGCAACTCAGCGGGTCAGACAGCATCTCTCTCTGGTGAACATGAACATGACCGCGGGTCAAATGAGATGGAGGAACTGAGTGAAATCCAGGTTAGCCGTGAAGTGGTGTTAGGTAAATTGAATGGATTAAAGGCCGATAAATCCCCAGGGCCAGATAGGCTGCATCCCAGAGTACTTAAGGAAGTAGCCCCAGGAATAGTGGAAGCATTAGTGATAATTTTTCAAAACTCTTTAGATTCTGGAGTAGTTCCTGAGGATTGGAGGGTAGCTAATGTAACCCCACTTTTTAAAAAGGGAGGGTGAGAGAAAACGGGGAATTACAGACCAGTTAGTCTAACATCGGTAGTGGGGAAACTGCTAGAGTCAGTAATTAAAGATGGGATAGCAGCACATTTGGAAAGAGGTGAAATCATTGGACAAAGTCAGCATGCATTTATGAAAGGTAAATCATGTCTGACGAATCTTATAGAACTTTTCAAGGATGTAACTAGTAGAGTGGATAAGGGAGAACCAGTGGATGTGTTATATCTGAACTTTCAGAAGGCTTTCGACAAGGTCCCACATAAGAGATTAGAATACAAACTTAAAGCACACGGTATTGGGGGTTCAGTATTGATAGAGAACTGGCTGGCAGACAGGAAGCAAAGAGTAGGAGTTAACGGGTCCTTTTCAGAATGGCAGGCAGTGACTAGTGAGGTACCGCAAGGCTCAGTGCTGGGACCCCAGCTATTTACAATGTATATTAATGATTTGGACGAGGGAATTGAATGCAACATCTCCAAGTTTGCAGATGACACAAAGCTGTGGGGGCAGTGTTAGCTGTGAGGAGGATGCTAGGAGGCTGCAAGATGACTTGGATAGCTGGGTGAGTGGGCAAATGCATGGCAGATGCAGTATAATGTGGATAAATGTGAGGTTATCCACTTTGGTGGCAAAAACAGGAAAGGAGACTATTACCTGAATGGTGGCCGATTAGGAAAAGGGGAGATGCAACGAGACCTGGGTGTCATGGTACACCAGTCATTGAAAGTAGGCATGCAGGTGCAGCAGGCAGTGAAGAAAGCGAATGGTATGTTAGCATTCATAGCAAAAGGATTTGAGTATAGGAGCAGGGAGGTTCTACTGCAGTTGTACAGGGTCTTGGTGAGACCACACCTGGAGTATTGCGTACAGTTTTGGTCTCCTAATCTGAGGAAGGACATTCTTGCCATAGAGGGAGTATAGAGAAGGTTCACCAGACTGATTCCTGGGATGTCAGGACTTTCATATGAAGAAAGACTGGATAGACTCAGCTTGTACTCGCTAGAATTTAGAAGATTGAGGGGATATCTTATAGAAACTTACAAAATTCTTAAGGGGTTGGACAGGCTAGATGCAGGAAGATTGTTCCCGATGTTGGGGAAGTCCAGAACAAGGGGTCACAGTTTAAGGATAAAGGGGTAATCTTTTAGGACTGAGATGAGAAAAACATTTTTTACACAGAGAGTGGTGAATCTCTGGAATTCTCTGCCACAGAATGTAGTTGAGGCCAGTTAATTGGCTATATTTAAGAGGGAGTTAGATGTGGCCCTTGTGGCTAAAGGGATCAGGAGGTATGGAGAGATAGCAGGTACAGGATACCGAGTTGGATGATCAGCCATGATCATATTGAATGGCGATGCAGGCTCGAAGCACCTATTTTCTATGTTTCTATGTTTCTATAATAAGCAACCTTTTGGGTCAGGACCCTTGATCAGTCTGAAGAAGGGTCCCGACCTGAAACATCAATTACTCATGTCCTTCAGAGATAGTAGAAACATAGAACATAGGTGCAGGAGGAGGATGCTGGTTTCTTTGAAGAAAAATTACATTTGGAAAGATTTAATAGTAATCCGACAGCTAACTTTTTCACACAAAGGGTGGTGTGTGTATGGAATGAGCTGCCGGAGGAGGCAGTTGAGGCAGGCACTATTGCAACATTTAAGAAGCATTTAGACAGGTACATGGATGAGACAGGTTTGGAGGGATATGTGTCAAGTGCAGGCAGGTGGGACTGGTGTACTGAAGAGCCTGAATCAACGCTGTATGACTATGTCTTTAAATGAGACGCATCATTTTCCCTATGGTGTGACATGGTTACAGCAACACCTTACATGAGATAGTAGCAAGAGCTTTGCTAATTATAATGAACAAAGGCCTATGAATTCAACAGCTATTGCTTTGTGTTCAAAATGTTGCTTAGGATTGCACTAGCCACTTCCAAACTATCTTGTTATTCAGCAGTATGTGGAGAGGTCCGAACACTTCGCTTAAAAAGATATCTGGAAATGTCCATGGTGATTGATGAGCCAGAAGTAGGGTGCAACTGCGTTAAGTTGGTTCAACTAGATGCAGCTAATACTCCTTTGATCTTGCTCTCAAATAGATCTCCTTCCACACCCATCAAGATTTATTACTTACTAGACTAAGTGGGACCCGTTGGATCCCAGCATCACACGGGAGGGCTGGTCCCCCAACGCAATATTCCACCTCTCCACCAATTCCAATATTGGTGGCCAGTGGGAGGGGGGGGGGGGCTTTCTGGAGCGCTAGTATGGGTGTTCTGGGCTGAAGGGACTGGTTTCCAGAAGGCATGTATGAACATTGTGGGCTGAATGGATTCTTGGGATGGCGGCTCAGTCACTCAAGCCTGTTGTGCTGGCAGCTCACTCACTCACGGCTGGTGGGCTGGCAGTTGACTCACGGCTATTCCTTGAAATTCCATTTCAAGCAGGGTGCAAGGCCACCAAATTCAAATGCAGTTTATTACCACTTCAAGCAGGGTGCAAGGCCGCCAAATTCAAGTGCAGTTTCATACCATTTCAAGCAGGGTGCAAGGCCACTAAAGACAGCGAGTGGTGAACTCTCCCTCCTCCATCTTGCAGAGACTGAGCCACGCCCACACTTCTGGGTTTTATAGTCCCTCCCCCTCCCACCAGAAAGGGCCTGGCCTTATGCCGTGATTGACAGGAGAGAGAATCTCAACATTTTTAAACACTAATAACTCTTTTATTTTTCATCGATGGGAAAATTCCTCGGCACCAGATGAGTGGAGGGGGACTCTGAGTAAGATGGCCAAAAATGACAGCCTTCGTGGTAGCGTTTTTTCTAAAATCAATATAAAGTGCAAACAGGAAGTGGTCAAGATTAGACTTTGAATTATATAGAAGGCAAGGCAACTTTAATTAGGCAAGGCAACTTTAATTAGGCAAGGCAACTTTAATTTGGCAAGGCAACTTTAATTAGGCAAGGCAACTTTTGCATTTCCAAACCAAAGGCAACACAGCTTTAGCATTTCCAAACCAAAGGCAACACAGCTTTAGCATTTCCAAACCAAAGACAACACAGCTTTAGCATTTCTAAACCAAAGGCAACACAGCTTTAGCATTTCCAAACCAAAGGCAACACAACTTTAGCATTTCCAAACTATATTTTCAAACCACATTAAGGGCACTGACAGGTCAGTAAAACCACTCACAGTTTAGTAGACATGTGTTCTGTGTTATTCCCAGCTCAGACTGAGAGACGTGACCTCTCGCTCCCCCATCTTGCAGAGACTGACTGAGGCACTCAACACTTCCGGGTTTTATAGCCCCTCCGGAAGGGGCCTGGCCTTCAGGAGAGAGAATCACAACATTTTTTTAAACACTAATAACTCTTTTATTTTTCATCGGTGGGAAAAATCCTCTTGTCCTGCGCAGCGGAGGGGGACTCTGAGTAAGATGGCCAAAAATCACAGCCGTAAGTGGCAGCATTTTTTCTAAAATCAATATGCAGAACAACAGGAAGTGGTCAAGATCAGACTTTTAGTAATATAGAAATCAAGCAGCAAAGACCAACCCTATCCTTAACCAACCCTATTTCTCTCAAAAATTAGCTCAAAAATTGCCTTTCATCACAGTGAGGTGTTTGGAGATTCACTGTGATGGATGTGTGTGTGGAATTGTGTTATTTGTGTGTCTTGTTTTTTTTGTTGTTATGACTGCAGGAACGTAATTTTGTTTGAACCTATATTTAAATGACAATAAACGGCATTCTTATTCTGATTTTGATCAGATTCTACGTTTTTACCAGACAGCAACATATCATCTACCATTTGCACTGAGCCATGTTAAATTATTTTATCCAATGACCTTTGTAAAATACTTGGAACTGATGCCACTCCAACTGTAAGCCGGTTGGCCTGGAACTGTCCAAAGCAAGCACTCCTTTGACGCTTTGCTTAACTCAATCGGCTGACCATCATGTGACAGGTCAAGGGTTGTGATTATCTGTTCTCCCGCCAGCTGAGATACCAAATCACCAGAGGCAGGGAACACTTTCCAACCTTTGTTTCTCTGTTAAGTACAATTTTCAATCTCCACATATTCTGGTAGTGAAGGGAGGTGGCAATACAAGAACAAATGGAGTAGTCCAGTCAGAAAGCTCAACTAATTCAATGATGTCCAGCTTTCCACAGTTGTTTCACTGCATACTCTGTGGTATAGAACATGTTTTGAAGAACCAATGTGTATCATTCTCCTTTGGGCTAACCTTGGCTTTCATAATTTAAATGCTTCCAAGTTCACCACAAAATACCTTGAGTCATACATCAGGTAAAGCTGATACAGACAGTTCCTTCATGCTCTTCATCTCTTCCTTAATCTGAATTTATAGCCAGTTCCTACCTTACAATTTCGATCCTTGCCCTGGAACAAGATTACTCAAATTTTACTGTAACATCTGGTTAATACATAAATTCCTGTCCAAATAGCACTGATACTGCAGCACCAATGTTAATTTTCACTAACGCACTACTTCCTTCAGTGCATATTGATTTAGGAAAGGTTCTGTGTATGTCTGACATTTCGAATATGATTTGCCCAGGTCACCTCTATCCAGCTCATGTGTACATTGCATTTTACTTTTCTTCCCAGCAGGCTTCAACTGACTTGATTGCTCGCTTGTTTTCAATCACACTATTGAGGGGTGTCCCCAAACACCTCAGTGATGGCAAACAGAATCTGTATTTGCACTCATCAGCCCTATGCTGCATGTTATTATTATGGTGACAATTAACCTTCAGGTTTTTCTTTCCTTTTCAAGAAGGTACCATTGAGCCCGGCCCCAATTATGAACACTGACTTTTTGTTGAAATCAATTACCTTCCTGAGTGCCATCTCCATTGCCTCGGTAATACTGAACCCTTTTTTGAAATGCAGTTTCTTCTCACTGCACAGTATATGAATAGTAAAAGTCATGGATTCAAGTTTGCACCATACATGCAGGGTTCAGCAATCCATCTCAAGTCTGCAGGTTTCATCTGGATGCTGATTTTGAATTTGGATCTGCAAGGTATTTCTAGGACTTTGCGTGGGATACTCGTTTTGTTCAATTAGTTTAATCAACTCCATAAGAATCCCAAGTGTGTGTCTGAGTGCATGCCTGCCATTTGTACTAACACAAAAAGAGACACAAAGTTCTGGAGTAACTCAGCGGGTTGAGCAGCATCTCCGGAGAACATGTCTGAAGAAGGGATTCGGCCCGAAGCGTTGCCTATTTCCTTCGCTCCATAGATGCTGCTGCACCCGCTGAGTTTATCCAGCACTTTTATCTACCATGTATAGGTGATATTTTGGGTCAGGATCCTTCTTCAGACTGATTGTAAGGAGGGGGGGAGGGGGGGAGAGGGGGGACAGGGGGGGGGGGAGGGGGGAGGGGGGGGGGGAGAAAGCTGAAAGAGAGGAGAGGCAGGCCAAAACCTGGCAAGTAATAGGTTGATACCGGCAAGGAGAGTTTTTTGATAACCGGCATCTACAGTTCCTTGTTTCCACATTTATGTTAACACTTTCTTTATTCTCCCCATATTCTCAATATCCACAGAATCAATCATTCACCTACTCATTGCTGACAGTTTACAAAGCCAACTGCCAGCACATGTCCATGGGTTGTGGGATGAAACCAGAGCACCCGGGAACCCACACAGTAAGAGGGAATGCATGCACACACATGGGCATCACCTAATAATCTCTGCTTTAAAAATACCCAATGACGTGGCCTCTACAGCCGTCTGTGGCAATGAATTCCATAGATTCATCACCCACTGGCTGAAGTAGTTCTACCTCATCTCCATTTTAAAGGTACATCCTTTTATTCAGTGGCGGACTGGGTCTAAAAATATTGGTTGCCAGGAGACAAAGGGGGCCCACTTCATCAGGGGCCCACGATATAGGGGGCCCACTTCATCAGGGGCCCACGATATAGGGGGCCCACTTCATCAGGGGCCCACTTGCCATCGGGCAAGCTGACACCCTGGCCAGTCCGCACTGCTTTTATTCTGAAGCTGTGCCCTTTAATCCTAGACTCTCCCACTACTGGAAAGAACCACTGTATTCATGCCTTGATTCAGCAATTTGATCATAGCCTTGATCATGCCCTAGTAGTGGCCTGGACAAGGTCAGGAAAAGGCTAGATGCCAGGCAGGTTCAGAAGTCCTTTAATGAAGCATGACAAAACACACTGATCATTCCCGAGCAGGAACCGGAAACACGTGGGCAGACCACCGTCTCTGTCCCTCAAGTGCCGAGGGGAATGACCCAAGGAGTGGCCTAACCCCCAGGGACCGCCACAGGACCCCCCCCACCCCCCAAGAACCGGAGGCACGAAAAGGACAGGAGGATGTACGCGACGACCAGCCCGGGTGCGCACCATGCCCGGCACAGGAACCAGCAACCGACCAACAGGTGCAGGGGACGGAGTAGCCACTGGAGGAGGTATCCTAGACGGAGGGCGCCCTTGCGGGCGAGGCCGCGCGACCAGCACCAGCCGATCAATGTCAACATGCGCTGGCTTCAGCCTCGCAACAGAAACGGTCTCAGGTTGACCCCCCATGTCCAGGACGAAAGTAGACGAGCCATGTTCCAGGAACCGGAAGGGTCCCTCGTACGGCCGCTGGAGGGGTGTCCGATGAGCATCCCTGTGCAGGGAGACGAACTGGCAGTCCTCCAGAGCCGAAGACGTTGCAAGGCGACCGAAGGCTGCTCCACCTGGCCGGTGGGATGAACTCCCCGGGCACCGTCAATGGGGTCCCATATACCAACTCGGCGGAGGAGGAGGCCAAGTCATCTTTGGGTGCGGTGCGGATCCCCAGCAAAACCCACGACAGGGCGTCTACCCAGTCCGGATCAGTGAGCCGTGCCTTCAGGGCAGCCTTGAGTTGGCGGTGAAACCTCTCCACCAGGCCTTTCGCCTGCGGATGATATGCCGTAGTGTGGTGTAGGCAGGCACGGCCGTCAGGGTAGGCAAGGTAGGCACTGCCTACCCTGACCAAAATTATAGAATGGTAATAACTAAATATAAATAATAAAGGCATGGGAGAATTATGCCTATCTAAGAGATCGATCTCTTAGGTAGGCATAATTCTCCGTGCCTTTCATCCGCAGCGCTTGTAACCCTTGAAGGGCTGTGCAGTCCACGTGCCGTCAGTGCTGCTTCGAGCCATCAATTTCCAGGGAGCTGAAGGCAGCAGAAATTCTCCCTTTGCAGCACTGCGCATGCGCAGCGCTGGTTTCTTCTCAAATATGGATTGTCATTATTTTAAGTGTATCTTGGGAAACAAAGAGAGAAGAATGGAGTTCGTGTACCAATGATGTGGTAAGTACATTTTGTGTTTATGTATTTAAATACCGTATTTCCAGGGGTGTGGGGAGAGCTCCTTTCACAGCGTTTGGGGAGTCTGGCCCGGGGTAAAGTTGCGGGGAGGGCACGAATATTGTGAAGGAGGGGTCGGGAGCATGCCACTTGTGACGCTCCTTGCACGGTGCGCAATGCCAACGCATTGAGGCCGGGGGGGAGAGGTAGCTCGGGTGGCTTTGAGCGCCCTCCGGAACCGGCCGCCACCTTAGCTCCTTTTGCCGGCCCCCGCTCACCTCTGGCAGCTCTCCGTCTAAAAACCTCTCTCCTGCCGCTCGCTGGCCTCACTCATGTCAGGTTGCGGTGAGGTTACTCGGCTGTGGGAATTTAAGGATTTGCAGGAAGCGGCTGACATGAGCGAGCGGCAGGTGGGAGGTGTTCAGACGGAGAGCACTGCCAGAAGTGAGCGGGCCAGCAGAAGGCGTTGAAGTGGTGGCCTGTTCTGCTGTCGGCTCCCGGCGGCCGCTCGCAGCTCCCCAAGCTGCTTCAATCCCCGGCTACAGTGCGGTGGCTTTGCGCCCGGAGAGCTGCGGCAGCGATGAGTGAGTGAGTTACTGGCATTATCCCCGACCCCCTCCTTCTCAACACTCCTGCCCTCCCCGCAACTTTACCCCTGGCACAGACTCTCCACACGCTGTGAAAGGAACTCTCCCCCCAATTGGTCCCTTGAACAAGTGTTGTCATTCAATAAGATGACAACTGATTCAACTTTTCCCTGTACTCCCGTTTTTCCCACCATCTCTCCACCTGCCATCACCCTTCACCCCCCCCACCCATTCAGTAATTCAGAATAAAGGAGACTTGGAAGCCTTGGGCAAATGGAATTGTTACTGTCTTTATTTTTATTTTTTATTTTTACGGAGAGAACAATCTGCGCATGCGCGGTTTAATTTTTTTTTTTTAAAGCTGACTGACTGCCTACCCTGAGTAATTACTCACGGCACGTGCCTGGGTGTAGGCAAACCCCAGGTGGCGTGCCATGGCCGACCACAGTTCTGACCTGAACTGAGGCCCCTGGTCGGATGTTATGTCCAGCGGCACCCCGAACCGGGCGATCCAGTGCGCCGCCAAGGCCCGAGCACAAGTGGCCGCTGCAGTGTCAGCCAGTGGAATGGCTTCACCCTAATACAATGGATGCAAGCACAGTAGACCAAGACAATGCCATGCAACTCACTAAAAGCTAATTCAGTCCTAGTAAAGCTTATTGGTCGATCTGACCCACACTGGCTCTTCTCTCAGCCCTTTTTGGTCCCGTATTGTCAACACATTGCTGGGACTACAGCAAGGCAAGCTAAAGTAAACCAAAGACCTACTAAAGGGATGGAATGTTAATTTTGCGGGATGCCAATTATCACAAATTAATGTCTCCTTGGTCACTGACCTTGTTGTCAAATATCTGAACATTCTTTCAAGTAGAATATAAAATGCAACAAAAAGAACATTGAAAATGGTGTTCAAATTACATCTTTTTATATAGTTGTTCCTGTGCTTCAAAGGCCAGGTGTGGTAAATATCCAAGTTCTCCCTCTGCATTAACAGAAAACATAAAATTTGTCTTGAAATTTCTAATTGATCATAGCCAATAACTGCACATAATTTGGCATACTTAACTTTGATCAATCTGGAATAATTGCTTGAGAAATTATATTAAAAAAAGATAGTGAAGAATTTTGCACACAGATATAAAAGCATTTCATTATCTAGTGATGGGAAATTGTGAGTTGAAAGTGGGTTCCATATTGACAATTCACTTACTGCAATACTGTGGCATATTGAGAATTTATTAGAGCAGCAGTATAAAACACAGCTAAAGAATAGATACTTCCCTCTAACTTGATGCGATATATTGCATTTTGACAAGATGGGATGTTTCAAATATATTAGACAGCACTGAACTGCATGGGGATCCAAAATGAAAGTGGCATATACTGATTTATCTAAAAATGTTTAGGAACGAACGGCAGATGTTGGTTTGCATAAGATGTAACACAAATCAAAAATAAGACACAAAAAGCTAGAGTAGTTCAGCGGGTCAGGCAGCATCTCTGGAGAAAAGGAATAGGTGACGTTTCGAGTCGAGACCCTTCTTCAGCATGCGAGTCAAGGGGAGAGAGAAATAAGAGATACTAGACTAAGTGGGACCCATTGGGTCCCTGTCACAAGGGAGGCCTAGTCCCCCAACGTAACCGTTCCCCCAACGCAATATTCCATCACTGACCCCTAGCCCCCAAGTGCGCTGGCGTAGCTCATTTCCCCTCATCACAGGCACTCTCTCCACTTCCTCTTCACCCTCCCTCTTCTTTCCCCTCTCCTCCTCCCCTCCCCCAATCCCTCCCACCCTCACTCCATAACTCCTCTCCCCTCCCTACCACCTTCCTATCCCTCTATCCCCCACCTCCCCACTCCTCACCTCCCCTATCCCTCCTCACCTTCCCCACTGCCCTCTTCTCCCTCTATTCCCCCTCTTCCCCCACTCTCATTCCTCACCTCCTCCCTCTTCTTTCCACTCTCCTCCTACCCTCCCCCAATCCCTCCCTCACCTCTCCTTTCTCCTACCCTCAGTCACTCCCTCCCTCCCTGCATAACTCCTCTCTCCTCCCTACCCTCCTCCTCTCCCTCTATCCCCCCTCCTCCCACACGCTCACTCCTCGGGATCATCGGCGCAGCCCTGGAGCACCAGCAGCTACGGCCGCGCCGGCAGAGGCGGGCGGGTGCTGGCAGAGGCAGGTGATGGTGACTGACAGTGGACGCGGCCAATTAGTGCGGTGATGGTGCAGGACGGGGCATATCGCCGTCCCGGCGGTGACTGACAGGAGAGGAGACCAATCTCCTTTTAAGTATTTTAACTTTTAAAATATACCAATGATCGGAACCAAACTTGTTGCACTTGCAGCACATGAGAATGGTGAGCAAGGTAGCTAAAGATCGTAGCGCCATCGTGTACTGTTTTTGCGCAAATGTAAATAAAACATAAACCGGAAGATAACAAGATGAGAGTTTTTGTTATATATAGATAGATATAGATAGATGAAAAGGTACATAGAACAAATGAATGAAAGATATGCAAAAGAATAAATCAAAACCAGCAACGGTTATCAAGGAAAGGTGTAGCCCACAATGGTCCATTGTTGGCTGTGGGGAAGGTGGGAGAGAGAAAACAGGGAATTATAGACCAGTTAGCCTGACATCAGTGGTGGGGAAGATGCTGGAGTCAATTATAAAAGATGAAATAGTGGCACATTTGGATAGCAGTAACAGGATCAGTCTGAGTCAGCATGGATTTATGAAGGGGAAATCATGCTTGACTAATCTTCTGGAATTTTTTGAGGATGTAACTAGGAAAATGGACTAGGGAGAGCCAGTAGATGTAGTGTAAATTGGTTGGCAGACAGGAAACAAAGAGTAGGGATTAACGGGTCCCTTTTAGAATGGTAGGCAGTGACTAGTGGGGTACCGCAAGGCTCGGTGCTGGGACCACAGCTATTTACAATATACATTAATGATTTAGATCTCAACCGACTGCGAACCGGGGTCGGGCAGTCAAGAGTGACAATGCACAATGGGGCTACATCGAGGGTACAACAACCCGTGACTGTGGCACATAGACCCAGGCAATGCAACACCTACTGCAATGCCCATTGCTGGATAATTCATGTACTACTGCAGACCTTGCACTTAACACTCCAATAGCGCAACGATGTGTACAGCAGTGGCGAGCCACTACATAGCATAAGGACACAAAAGAAAGTTTAGATGAAAGGATTAAAGTAACATTAGCAAATTTGCAGATGACAAAGCTGGGTGGCAGTGTGAACTGTGAAGAGGATGCTATGAGATGCAGGGTGACTTGGGCAGGTTGGGTGAGTAGGCAGATGCATGCAGATTCAGTTTAATGTGGATAAATGTGAGGTTATCCACTTTGGTGGCAAAAACAGGAAGGCAGATTATTATCTAAATGGAGTCAAATTGGGAAAAGGGGAAGTACAACGGGATCTGGGGGTCCTGGTTCATCAATCAATGAAAGTAAGCATGCAGGTACAGCAGGCAGTGAAGAAAGCAAATTTGATAAGGTCCTTCATAACAAGAGGAGTTGAGCATTGGAGCAAAGAGGTCCTTCTGCAGTTGCACAGGGCCCTAGTGAGACCATACCTGGAGTATTGTGTGCAGTTTTGGTCTCCCAATTTGAGGAAGGCCATTATTGCTATATAGAGAGTGCAGCGTAGGTTCACCAGGTTAATTCCCGGGATGGCGGGACTGTCATATGTAGATAGAATGGTGCGGCTGGGCTTGTATACTCTGGAATTTAGGATGAGAGGAGATCTTATTGAAACATATAAGATTATTAAGGGTTTGGACATGCTAGAGGCAGGAAACATGTTCACGATGTTGGGGGAGTCCAGAACCAGGGGCCACAGTTTAAGAATAAGGGGTAAGCCATTTAGAACAGAGATGAGGAAAAACTTTTTCACACAGAGAGATGTGAGTCTGTGGAATTCTCTGCCTCAGAGGGCGGTGGAGGCTGGCTCTCTGGATGCTTTCAAGAGAGAGCTAGACAGAGCTCTTAAAGATAGCGGAGTCAAGGGATATGGGGAGAAGGCAGGAACGGGGTACTGATTGTGGATGATCCGCCATGATCACATTGATTGGCGGTGCTGGCTCGAAGGGCCGTATGGCCTACTCCTGCACCTGTTGTCTATTGTCTAAGACTCCACTTCAGATCATCGTTGCTGGCTTTGATTTGTTCTTTTGTATATCTTTCATTCATTTGTTCTATGTATCATTTCACATCTCTCGTTTCCTTCTCCTCTGACTTTCAGTCTGAAGAAGGGTCTCAATCCGAAAAAACGCATATTCCTTTTCTTCAGAGATGCTGCCTGACCTGTTGATTTGCTCCAGCTTTTTATGTCTATCTAAAAATGTTATTCATTAGTCAATATTTCACTTCTGTGTAAAGGCTAATATAAAATTTCCTCAGCCAACAACAGAAAACAGTTCAAATGTCACTGGCTAATTGAATCACACACCTTTACATCAATGTAAATCTTAATTTCTCTGCTGGAGGTCAGATTATGACTCAGTTTAAAATAACTGCATTTATGGCTTTCATGATAACAACACTAAGTGGTGACTCGATCCATTTCAAAGACACACGATTGGACTAAAATGATCTTTGAACCAAATATCACATGAGATGACAAAATGCAAAGGAGTGGACTCACCGTAAGCTGAGTCATAGATAATGTTAGGTGCTCTAAGTCTCTATCTTCTTTCACAAAGACAGGTTTATTCTCAAAAATACATTCAATTGAATATCACCTCAATATATTGTTATTTTTAACAGTATCCACAAGCCTCACATTTATTCTCTACCATGCACAAAGGAATAACTGCCCGGATTCTACAATTGTATGTAGGAATGAACTGCAGATGCTGGTTTAAACCAAAGATAGACACAAAATCCTAGAGTAACTCAGTGGGTCTGACAACATCTCTGGAGAAAAGGAATAGGAGACGTTTTGGGTCGAGACTCTTCTTCAGACTGACTGTCAGGGGAAAGTGAAATGAGAGATATAGTCGGTGATATAGACAGAACAAATGAATGAAAGATATGCAAAAAATGTAACGACGATAAAAGGGGACAGGCCATAGTTTGCTATGGCCAAGCTTGTAATACCAGTCCAGTTTGTTGCAGATCATGGAGTCATGCTAATAATTGTACTTTTATTTACATTTGATTGTTCTATTCCTTTACTGAATGACTTGCATCTACTACTTTGTGCCTATACATCAAAAAAGTGTCATCTTTATGAATTTAATTATATGCTTCTTCAATGTTGCCCACAACTCTAGTTCAGCAGTACTTAAAAGATGGTTAGGTGCCTCATGCACCTAACTATTCATCAAACATTTTTGTGCAGCATGGTTAACCAAATCTGTAATACATCAGCCTGCAAATAGCCCCACACATCGAAGTGCTGAACAAAAGCAGAAGCTATGATGATGCGCTGTTTTGAGAGTCAGTTATGCAGCATGGATACAGGTAGTTTGGCCTAACTTGTCCGTGCCAACTTCCTGAACTAGTCTCATTGACCTGTGTTTAGCTCATATTCCTCTAAACCATTCCTATCCATGAACATGTTTTTTTAAACATTGTAATTGTATCAGCCTCAACTACCTCCTCTGGCAGCTCGTTCCATCTTCCCTTCGCCCTCTATGTGGATAAACTAGCCCTTCAGATCCTTTAAAACATTGTCTCCTCGCACCTTAAACCTATACCTTCTAATTTTAGTCTCCTGTACCCTGGGAGAAAAGGCTGACCATCCATCTTATCTATGCCCCTTATTACTTTATAAACGTCCATGTGGTCTCCTTCACTTCCACGAAAAAAAAACAGTCCTAGGTTATCCAGTCTCACCTTATAACTCAAGCTCTGGAGGGCTACATCCTTGTGAATATTTTCTGCAATTCTATAACATATTCACATCCTTCCCTAGAGTATAGCGCCCAGAAGTCCACCTATTATTTTAGGTGCCATCTCACTAGTATCCTATTAATCTTTAACATGACATCCCAAGTCTTTTCTTCAATGAGGCAAGCGTACCAAATTCCACCTTCACTACCTTGGCTACGCGCGTCACCACATTCAGGAAGCCATGTTTATGTATCCCTAGGTCTCTATTCTACAATACTCCCCAAGGCCCTGACATTTATTGTAGAAGTTCTACCTTGGTTTAATTTCCCCAAAATACATCACGTTGCACTTGACTGAGTTGAATTCCACCTGCCATTTATTTGACAACCTTTGCAGTTGATCTTGTAACAATTAAATTTGAGACAATTGTCCATGCAAAAATCCATGCTGATTATCCCTAATCAACCTTATTCACTTTGCACACCATCACCAATTTTGCTGTCATCCTCAAAATTACTATGGATAGGAATGGCTTAGAGGGACCAAACCCGGGCAAATGGGATGAGTTAGCATGGATGAGTTGGGCCAAAGGGCCCATTTCTGTGCTGTAATCTAACTCTAATCATGCAACTATATTCTCAATTAAATCATTAATATATGATAAACAACAGGGGACTTGGCATTGATTCCTGCAGAACACTGCTGCCAACAAGCCTTGAATCTGGGAAAACCATTACAACTCAATGACTCCTTCCTCAAAGCCAATTTTGGATCCAATACTGAACCTTGCCAAAAGTCTTACGAAAGTACATATAGAGTTGTCTAATGTCCTGCCCTTATTAATCTTTTTGGTTTCCTCTTCAAAAAAACTCAAATTAAATTTGTGACTATTTTCCATGCAAAAATCCATGCTGATTATCCCTAATCAACCCTTGCCTGTCAAAATGCAGATACATCCTGTCTTCCTAAAATCTTGTCCAGTAACTATCCCACCAATTATGTTGACTCAGCAGCCTGGGATTTCCTGGCTGGTCCTGGCAGCTCGTTTTAAATAAAGGTACAACAGTAGCCACCCTCCAATCTTCTGGTACTTGACCCCGGCTAACAGTGATTTAAAAAAATCAAGCTGGGCCGCAGCAAGTTCTTATCTCGCTTCCCACAATGTCCTAGGATACACTTGGTCAGGCCTCAGGGAATAATGGAGTGAACAATCTGCTGGAGGAACTCGGGACAGGGAGCTTCTGTGGAGGAAAATGTAATTGGTGTCTCAAGTCAGAAACTTTCATCTGATCAAAAAGAATAGAGGGGAGTAGCCAATTTCAAAAAGCAACGGGGATCTGTGAAACACTAAGTAGATCCAAGTGAGGAAAAGATAGATCCTTAAGGGACCTCCTCTCTCCCTGGTAAGCCTTAAGACCTAATCTGCCGTATCTCATGTGAATTATTGCCCTTCTAATTCCCTTCCTAAATGTACTCCTACATCCCCTTGCACTCATCAAGGGATCGACTCACTCTCTGCAGCCCACATCTGACCTATACCTTATGCCTTACTTTTCCTGATCAGAGTCTAAATGTCCAAGGTTGACAACCAGGGCATCTGAACTCCGGAACAGTGATCTGACAGTCTTGCCCATCCCTCAACCACATTTCTATAATAGCTTTAATATTATAATCCATGCTCGTTTGTTCAGTGCAACATTATTTCCTTTTCTATGGACCTAAAGCATTTCTCAAATAGAAAATACAAGTCACAAGATCAACTATTATTTCCATGTTGAAATCTTGGGAAAAATACTTAAACATAATTAGTTTCACATGTGATCATCTGTTGCTCTCTGAATCAGATGCACCAGACAAGTATTAACCACTCATCCCTGCCAGTTGCCAAAGGAGGAGAAAGGAAACCAGTCACAGCATGTCATGGTGTTCAAGCATATGTGATCTTGCAAATCTGTCTGCTGGATGTGAACGGTGATAGTTTCCTCAGTGCAAATATCATGTGCCTAACATCTGACCATTTGTCTGCACAGGATATCATGATCCAAGGTGTGCCTTCCTTTCAATCTTGACTCACGCACACGCTGTTCTCAGTTTATCAGTTTCCCTTTATGCAGATGGTTACAGTTTATATAAATAATAAAATGCAGGCAACTTACATTGTTTGCTTTGTGGTGGCTTTTGTAGTTTTAATGGATTACATCAGCTGAAATGTAATATATGTTCCAAAGTGCATGTTCAGGCCCTATCCACCTGGTAATGGACGGGAGGACCTAATAGTTCATTACCACAACTTTGGTTACAGTTGATTCTTTGGAACATTGTTGTTTTACTGGGTGTGTCCTTCAGAATGTAGCAGCTTTGCAAAATGAAAGAATTGGGCAAGAAAAGCATGAAAACTGTTTAAAAAATGATGGAGCTTTGAAAAATCAGCAACAACTGCAAGAGTTTATAAAACCTATAGCATGTATTTTATACAATGCTGGTTTAAAACCCCTGACACAAGATTCAATATGAATTAAATATGAATATTGCTTTATTAAATGGGATACATTTTAGCCTATGCAGATTTTTAAAAATCTCTTCTTCATCGAAGGCCCCATCAAAATCAACATTGCAGCACAAATAAAAAACTAATTTATTTGTGTCATGTTTAAGTTTTAAAATTGTTACAAAGCAAAATACTATAAAAGTGAAATCAATTTTCTATTACTTTCAATAACATTTTCAGATTTTATTGGTCTTTCAAAACATTAAACTGAAATAAGCAAAATGGAGTTTATATCGGAGGATTGGAATGCAAACGAGCGTAGGTTGTGCATCGGAGCACACAGTCTCATAACTGAGGTTTACATTTGCTTGCAGGTGGAGGAAGTGCTATATTGATGTAGAGGTTTATTATTATCACAAGTACCAAAGTACAATGAAAGGTTTGATTTGCATGTTATCCAATCAAACAGATAATACTATGCATAATTGCAATTGTTCAACTAATAGATAACGCAAAGGGGAAGTTACAGAGTGTAGAATATAGTTCTCAGCATTGTAGCGCATCAGTTCCACAGACAAAGTCCAAAGTGCACAATGGGGTCGAGGTGAATCTTAATTGGACAGTATCCTAGCTTATAGAAAGACTGTTCAGAAGCCTGATTAAAGAGGGGAAGAAGCTGCTCCCAAGTCTGGTGGGGCGCGTTTTCAAGTTTCTGTACCTTCTGCTGGACAGGAGCATGGGGAACGAGGAATGACTGGGGGTGAAACAAGTCTTTGATTATGTTGGCTACTTTTCTAAGGCAAGTAGAGTCAATGATGGGAAGTTTGGTCTTTGTGATAGACTGGACTGAATCTTGTGGTCTTGGACAGAACTGTTCCCAAACCAAGCTGTGATGCAACCCAACACTATTCTTTCTATGGCACATCTGTAGAAGTTCGTACGGGTCATTAGAGACATGCCAAATTCCTCAATCTTCTGAGGAAGTAAAGGCTTTGTTGTGCCTTCTTGACTGTCCCATCTATGTGGTCAGTCCACAGCAGATTGGTGGTAATATTATCACCAAGGAACATGAAGTGCTCAACCATTTCCAGATTTACCCCAAGCTTAGTCTACAAGCAACTCTAAGGAATTCAGTACTTCTAGCTCTGAAATTTCACACTATGTACATAAAGTGACAATTACAGAAAAACTATTGAAATGCAAGGAATTCATATATTAGTGCAAAACATTTGAAAAAGTTTCAAATATCAATTTTTTATCATGATTCCACTAAACATTTTCACTATCTTCACATCATTTTCTGCATGCACCATTTCTTTCTGTACCTTTGGTTGAAATTTGTTAAAATACAAACATAAACCATTTGGTACTTTTACAATTATTAGGCCGATCAAAATAATTAAAATCTCAGAATTCAGTCGCAGACTAGCTATAAGAACTAACTTTTAGCTTCCCCCCAATTCTTCACATAAAAGAACAGGCACTGAAGCAAAAGAACCAACTTGCTTGGCCAGTCAATTTTATTATACTAATGAACTGAGTGTTATATTAATTGATTATGTTATTAATTCTCAGTTATGAATCTTTTCATGGAAAACAGAAACACATACGCCAGAATCCTGTACATTGACTTCAGCTCAGCGTTCAACACCATCATCCCACAGAGACTTGTGGAGAAACTAACCCTGCTGGGCCTCAACACCACCCTGTGTCACTGGATCTTGGACTTTCTGACAGAGACCGCAGTCAGTCCGTGTTGGCAAGAACACTTCAGGCTCGATCACGCTGAGCACCGGCTCCCCTCAAGGCTGTGTGCTCAGCCCGCTGTTGTTCACATTCCTCACACATGACTGTGCTGCCAGATTCAGGGACAATAAGATCATAAAATTCGCAGATGACACAACAGTGGTGGGACTCATCAGCGGAGATGATGAATCAATGTACAGGGAGGAAGTAAAACAACTAGTGGACTGGTGCGGCAAAAATAATCTAGAATTAAATGTCGACAAAACAAAGGAGATGGTTGTCGACTTCAGGAGGGCGCAGCCAAAGCATGCACCCCTTAACATCAGTGGCGCCACAGTGGAGAGAGTGGAGAGCATAAAGTTCCTCGGGGTGCAAATTACAGACAGCCTCACCTGGTCCAGGAACACCACTGGGACCGTCAAACGGGCCCATCAGCGACTGCACTTCCTGAGGAAACTAAAACAGGCCTCACTCCCCACCAACATCCTCAGGACTTTCTACAGGGGTACGGTGGAGTCTGTACTCACGTACTGCATAAATACGTGGTACTCCACCTGCAACTGCTCGGACAGGAAGGCTCTGCAGAGGGTAGTGAGGGGAGCAGAGAAGATCATTGGCGTCTCCCTACCCTCGGTACAAGAACTGTTCCAGAGCCGCTGTCGGAAAAAAGCTCAGAGAATTGCTAAGGACAAACTGCACCCCCTCCACGTACACCTGGATCTCCTGCCATCAGGCAAGAGATATCGCAGCATCAAAGCCCGGACTACAAGACTGCTAAACAGCTTCCTGCCATATGCTGTGAGGCTGCTAAACAGCCACTCTGTACTCACAGTCATCTGATTCTGCGGCTTGGCACGGACACTTTAATAACTGGCACTGGCCACTCAAATCAGCCACCCCGGACATGTTTATGATTGGTTTTACTGTATTTTAACATTGTTTTTACCTACTTTTTAACTATTTATACTGTTCCATCAGGGACTGGATTGTTTTTAGTGTTATTATGTGTGAAATGTTTTAAATTTCATGTGCGATGCTCCGGTATTCCCTGGGAAACGTCTTTTCATTTTGCACTGTACAACTGTTGCTTGCAAGATGACAATAAAGGTTGATTTGATTTGATTTAGATGGAAGATGTAATGAGTGACCTTATTAGAGTACTGCAGTTTGAAACTGAGCCAAACTGCAAACTTAACATCATATCAGATGCAGGGGTAAAGATGTAAGCAGATAGTCACTTGATCACGAAGACCAAGGAGAAACGAGTCAGGAAGTCATGATGCAGCTTTATAGGACTTCGGTTTGGCCGTATTTGGAGAATTGCTTGCAGTCCAAGAAGGATGGAAAGGCTTTCGAAAGGGCACAGAGGTGGTTTACCAGTATGATGTCTGGATTAGGGAGTATTAGCTACAGGGAGAGGTTGGACAGACTTGAATTGTTTTCTCTGGAATGCGGAGGCTGAGGGGAGATCTGATAGTATATAATTATAAGAGGCATAGATAAAGTAGACATCCAGTACCTTTTCCCCCAGGATGGAAATATCAAATGCTAGAGCACATACCTTTAAGGTGAGAGGGGCAAAGTTTAAAGGAGATATGTGGAGCGTTTTTTTTTTTTTAAACACAGAGGGTTGTGAATGCTTGGAATACGCTGCCAGGGATGGTGATGGACGCAGATATGATGGTTGCACTTAAGATAATGTTGGATAGGCACAAAGAAAAGCAAGGAATGGAGGGATATGGATGAAGTGCATGTAAATAAGATTTGGTTTAGTTTAATTTAGAGATACAGTGTGGAAACAGGCTCTTCGGCTCACCAAGTCCGCACCGACCAGTGATCCCCGCACATTAACACTATCCTATCAATTTTTCCGCTTCTACCAAGCCAATTAACCTACAAACCTGTGGGAGGAAACCAAAGATCTTGGAGAAAACCCATGCGGTCACAGGGAGAACATACAAACTCCGTACAGACACCACCCATAGTCGGGATCGAACTCGGGTCTCTGGCGCTGCAGGCGCTGTAAGGCAGCAACTCTATCTTTGTGCCACCCTCTGGCGGTATATTTGGTCTTTGCATTATGTTGGCAGGGACATTGCGGCCCGAAGGGCCTGTTTCGGTGCAGTACTGTTCTTTGTAACAATTTTACATTTGCATTGTGGGAAGATTAACTATAGAATTTCAGAAAAGGAGGCGGTATGAATTGGCTGGAATATTGGCAACAGTGTTTTGAAGGAACTGAACAAGTAGATTATCCTGTCTGCAAATGGAGCATCAGTCAGATGAACAATCTAACAAAGCAAAAATGCTGAAAGACCAATTTACGAAATGTCATATATAAATCACAAAATAATTTGAGAATGGCAATGACCAAGCATAGCAGCTGAGCCAAATACGAACTACAAATGGAGTTGTTTGATATAGGGATGCAAACTGGAACCATTCAAATATGGAACTCTCCCACCCTTCCTTAACTGAATATTAATACATTTACAGAATTACATTTTTATCTTTTAGTACACTGACTAAATATTTTAGTAAAGGCAACAAAGCAATTAGTGGCCTCAAATAAAAAGGGAAAAATTGTTTTCAAAAGTGCATAAGTAACGCAACATTTTCAATTTGTTAACGGAGAAACACCAAAGCTATCGCTTATTTCCCTATTTGACCACTCTTCTTGAATCACTAGTCTTGATCTGGTTTAAAAAAAGTCCCAAAGGGCTATAGGAAATGGATTTCCAATATTTATATGCTGCAAAATAGAGGCATCAGTAATAAATTTAGGACAGAGTGCACCTTAAAGCAATACCGAGTGATGACAAACCTGCTGCTTTACAAGATGATAGAATTCACGATTTTGATAAGATATTATTAAATAATACATATTGTGAGGTCGTGATATTTCAACTATAATGCTCCAGCGGTCCACAGATTGATTGCTTACAGCAGTGAATGCAATGTTACTCAAGAGGGCTGCCTTGTTCTGAATAAGTTTGAGCTTCAGTGCTTTACTTCATAATTTTCTGGATCACAGGTAAAACCTGCAACTATTGTTCATCCCTAAATGCCCATGAAAAGATGGTGGTGAGCCATCTTAGTAAACTATTGCAGTCCTTCTGGTGAATCCTGCTGTATTATTGATTAGAAATTCCAAGATATAAACCCAGCAAAAATGGAAGAATAGAGATAATTTCCAAACTAGGATGGTGTGCAACTTGATAGGGTACTTACAAGTGGGAGTGTTCCCACTAGCCTGATGTCCCTGCACTTGTTAGTGGTAACAGTTATAGGTTTGGGAATTGCTGTCACAATAGCTTTGGAAAGCAACTGCATTGCATTTTCCATGGCATACATTTTTGAATAACATTAATCTTACTTTCGTATTGGCAAGGAAGGATTTTCCATCCTGTTCTTGTGCCTCGTAGTTGGTGCAAAGGCTGTTGGGTGCTCAGAGGCAAGTTATTTGTTACAGATACCAGTCTCTGAGCTGTACAAGTAGCTATACTATTTCAATGCCTGGTCAGATATAGTTTCTGGTCAAAGGTGACCAGATGTTCAAAGTGGAGATTCAGCAGTGCAAGGCTATTACAAGTTCAGAGTGAGTCTATGAATAGAGATGGTTAGCACATAGTACTATTGCGATGCAAAGTTTACTTGCCACCCATCAGCCCATGACCAAATGCCTCCTAGATCTTGTTGCACACAGGCATTGTGGTGCTTCGTTTGCTGAAGAGTTACAAAAGGAATGAATACTATGCAGTCTTCAGCAAACATCCACATTTCAACCTTATGATGGAACAATAGTAACTGAAGAATTAGCTGAAGGTGAAAACACCTAGAACCTGCCTTGAGAATTTGTGAAATGATATCCCAGGACGACGAAAATTGACCTCAAACAACGATCTTCCTTTATGTGAGACATGACTCCAACCAGTAAGGTTTTTGACCCCACTGACCACAAACTTTAGTTTTACCAGACACTTTAATGCTGCCCTGTCAAATGCTACCTTAACCTCAAAAGCAATCTCTCTCACCTCAAATTCAACTCCTTTTCCACTAAGTGGTTCTAGGGATTGGCAGGTCTGAAATTGGTGAATCAATGCTGCTGAATAGCACTGTGGATGATGGCGCCCATCACCTTATTGGCGATTGGCAGCAGACTTATTGAGCAGTTATTAGCAGGATTGGATTTGTCTTTTTAGTTTTGAAGGCGGCATAGATGGATCACATTATTATTGGACAGATACCAGTGTTTTAAATGTACTGGTACAGCCTTGCTAGCAACACAGCTTGCTCCACAGTCCAGGTCTTCAATACTACAGTTGGAATGAAATCTGGTCACATGGCCTTTGCTGTTTACAATGTACTCAGCCATTTCTTGCTGTCACAGTGCAAATTGAATTACATGTGTCCTGACTTCAAAAACATTGGAGGTCTCAGTAACAGTCAAGTTAGGTTATTTATTTGCCACTTCTGGCTGAATGTGACAGTGAATGCTTCAGCTTTGTCACAAGCACTCACAAGCTGGCTCTGCCACCTCTGTCGAGGGGGTTAATCTTGCAGCATTCTCCTCATATTATATGTTTGATTCTTCTCCACTATTCAGGACTGGATGAGGCAGGATGAGTTTTAATTTGACACATTAATTACAATGTCCTGTGTTGCAGCTTCATCAGTCAGCTTTTCGATATGCTGCTGCTGCTCCCAGCATGCCAACCTATCTTCTAATGGAATTATGATCAATGCTCTGGGTTGACACTAATGGTAGAATGAAAAATATTGGGGTCATGAGATCACAGATTGTGGTGGTGAACATTTCTGTTGCCTCTTAAATGTAGTAATTTTGCCCCATTTCACCACTTCCTCCAGCAGAATAGCTGAATTCTGCTCCTATGTCTTATGATCGTAAGGTCCTCTCCTGATATCTATATGAGCACATTTTTCAGGGGGGATGTTTAGCAGGGCAGGTCCTTCCATATACCCCCTCAATCCCATTGAAAGACCATCACTGGAACACATATGTCAATTGCAACATACTGACTTGTGTTAAGCATGTTTTTGTTTTAAACACTATAGAGCTAGCTACATTTCCTCAAATTCTATTAAATGCATGAAGGGAGATAACAATTTTCAATGGCATGCACAACTTTAATAAACTTAATTTCACTGCAATGCAACTATCAATTTAGGTTAACTTCTCAATCTGTATCAAACAAACACATCAGCCATCAAAATGAATGAAATAGAATTAGTTTGCAATCAATAATTTCAAAATACGATTACAAACATTTATGATAATGAATGTATCACTAATGCATATTTTTCAAAGTCTGATGTTGAGGGTATAGAATGGAGATCTGAGACTATAAATGATAGAACCAACATATTCATGGAACATAATAAATATTTAACTCTAACCAAAAAATCAATATATTCAGCATCATTATCAATGCAGCAAATCTAGCCTTTTTCTATGACTAAATGTTGCACTGAGATCTTACACTGAAGAAATACCAATAAAAAGGGAACAATTACAAATAGAATTAATTGAAAATAGGAATTTTCACAGTGATAGACAACAATTATAAAAATGTTATATGTTCCACCCTTTTAAAAGCAGGAGGGCAGCATTTTAATTCACTTACGCAGATTTCCCGTCGTTATCCAGCTTGACGGGACTGATCCCTTTTTTGCCCAAAAGAGCTGCCACTTTCTCTGTTTCGCCATGCTCCACAGCTTGCAGTAGTCGCTCATCATTTTTATTCCACTCATTAGCCTGCAATGCAGAAAGAGAAACGGAATGAGTACGGAGATATAGGATTCTGTGTTCAGGCACTTAAACTGCTCAGACACAAGCAATGCATTAAGCAGAAACCTAATGTGGAGAATCTGATGCACATCCACATCCATAGGTATTACATTTTCCCTCCCCGGTCCCAAACATCTGAAAAGGAAGCTGAATTAAAAGACCTTACAGTTGACACAAATATCTAGACAAAAGAATTTCAGATCTTGCAAAGCATTCTCCATAACAACATTTAACTGCACTCGTCAGAGACCCATCAGTTTGCATATGCCGCACCACAAATGCCACTGAAAACTGCTGATATCAGCTGTTTAAGATACTGACTGGCTCTCTGCCCAACCAGGTCCTGTGGGAATCGCATTGTGAATTTCTTCTTCCGAAGACAAAGGCTGATCAGTCTGCGATTTCCACATATTTTCCGATTGTGATTTATTTATTTTTCCGATTGTGAAATACTTCTTCACATTTCGTAGTATATGCATTTTATATTATTCAATGCTTTTATAGCAAAATTCCTGATGTAATTAAATAATGTGATGAGTAGATTCTGCACCTAACTGTGCTTGTAATTTAGTTGAGATTTTGAAATGTTATCATATTTATGAGCATTATGTGACTATATTAAATCATTGTTCGCGGTGACCAAGGGTGGACACGGCCGGCCACCCGTGGCCACTTGCAGTGCGAGGTCTAGTTCACCTCACCTCTTTTCCAGCTTTCTCTCCCCACTACAATCAGTCTGAAGAAGGGTCCTGACCTGAAACGTCAGCTATTCATGACCTCCAGGGATGTTGCCTGGCCCGCTGAGTTACTCCAGCACTTTGTGTTCTGTGCAAGATTCCACTATCTGCAATTCTTTGTGTCAACCTTCTAAGCTATGATGACAATGAAGGAAATGGGCCAAGGTGACTACTCCCATCACTCAATGATCCCCAAGTAAAACAAAGATAAAAAGAAATAGAGGAGAAACATAGAACTGCAGATGCTGGTTAACTCACAAAAGGACACAAAATACTGGAGCAACTCAGCAGGACAGACAGCATATCTGGACACCTGACATTTTAGGTTGGGACCCTTCCTCAGACTTCAAGGCAAAAACAAAAAGGCTGCTGGAGGAACTCAGCGGGTCAGGCAGTATCTGGACAGATGACATCTTGGGACAGGAGTCTTCTTCAAATTGAAGAGCAATAGTAAGATGCAAATCGGTTCTGATCATATTATCTGATGTAGATTTGCACAATTCATAGCATATTAGGAACTATGACTTCTGGCCTTCGTGGAACTTTATTCTGTTGAGAAACATTGTGGTAGTGGTAGAATGTGGAAGAATATGTAATATCAGAAATATCAGTAGAAAAGATCAGAGATTAGCAATATAAGTGTTCTTTCCCACAACTTGATGAGTTGAGCTTCCAAACCAGCCCATGTCATTGTGAGGCCACATGGATCAGTAAAAGAAAATATAAAAAGCATCATTCCAAGGAAACATTCCTGAATCTTAATCACTGGCTTCAGAACAGAGAGAAAGTCAACCAGACTTTCCACCAAATACAACATTTAAAACATAAACTGCATGTGCTGGAAATCTAAAATGAAAATAGAAAAAAGCTTGGGAAATACTCTGCTGGTCAGACTGCATCTGTGCTAAAATGTAGTTAACATTTCAGGTGGAAAACTCTGATGGAATTAGAAAAGATGCTCATTAAGCTGCAGAGAGGGTGGAGGAGGGGAAATATCACCAATAGGGTAAAAACGGGATGACCATGCCGATAAACTGTAAACAAGATTAACGAGTGAAAGCTACCAGTTAGAGAGTCAGAACATAGACAAAAAAGTAGGAGTTGCAAAACACAGAGCAGGAAGACATGCCCAGCAAGTCAGGCTAGGAGTGTCCTCCACTTTAACCAAAAAAGAAAAACAAGGAAAACAAAAACGAGCCAAACCAGTATCACAGATGGATGACAGATAGAGACAGAGAAATCAAGTTACCTGAAGTCCTATAATTCTAAAAACTGACCAAGTGGTTGCAACATGCCAGACCAGGAAATTGGGTGCTGTTGCTCAAGCTTGCATTGGGCCTCACTGTGTTAGTGCAGGAGTCAACAGGCCAATAGGACAGGTGGAAGTAGCACGGAAAATTCAAATGGCAGCAGTGTGAAGTCCAGAGTCACCCATGCAGTCTGAATGTTGGTACTCCACAAAGCAGTAATTTAATCTACCTTTTTTTGTTTTTCATGTAGAGAAGACTACATTGTGAGCACCAAATGCTGTGCACTATGTTGGAATAAGTGCAAGTGAATTACTGCTTCAACTGGAAAGACTGTTTGTTTCCCTGGATGGTAGGAATGAAATAAATGAAAGGACACATTCTTTCATTGCCTGCTGTCGCAAGGAAAAGTGTTGTAATAAGGAGTTTGGTTAGAGGAAATGGAAAAAAATGGACCAGAGAGTCGTGAAAGGAGCAGGAGGAATCTCAGGGATATCTGTGCAGAAAATCTCATGACTGGAGTGAATAAGATGGAGATGGAAGAACAGAAAAGAGTCCTTACAGGCAATGTGAGAAGGGAGTAGCTGTGGGAGTCAATAGATTTGTGATGGATATTTAATTAGCCTAGTACCTGAAAGGGAGACAGAAAGATGCAGAAGAGAGTCATTCTTCAACCATTGGCAGCAAAAATCATGAGATTGTCAAGTCCTGCGTGAGTAAAAGAAACAACACTAATGTAGGCATCATGGTAGCAGAAAAAGAGTTGAGGGACAGGCCTATGTAAGACTGAAACAAAGACTATTCCACATATCACACAAAAAGATAGGAAAAGCTTCAGCCCATGTGAGTGCCCATAATCTACACTTTGGTCTGGAGAGAGAGAGTGGAATTGAAGTTGTTCAATGTGACCGTACAAATGAGTTTGTTTGTGGAGGGATACTCTGCTCAAGGAAGCGGGAGGTTCTCAGACTATTCTGATGACGAGGAATGGAGATGTAAAGGGATTGTACATCTATGGTAAAGACAAGCCTATGGGGATCAGGGAATTCTAAACTTTTCAGGACTGAAAACCTAACACCTTGGTGGGAAATTTACTGGAAAGGATTCTGAAGATTGGACAGACAGTGATTTATTAGGAATAGTCAGCATGGTTTTGTGCTTGGGAGATAGTGTTTAATGAATTTGATAGAGTTTTCTGAAGAAGTACCCAATAAGGTTGATGAGAGCAGAGCAATAGACATAATCTATATGGACTTCAGCCAGACCTTTAATAATGGTAGGCTGCTCTGGAAGGTTAGACCACATGGGATCCAAGGAGAACACGCTACCTGGATTGAGAATTGGTTTTGGTTTCTGGACTGGAGGCATGACTAAATATGTGCCTCATGGATTGGTGCTGGGCTCATTGTTGTCTTTTTAATAATAAACTTTATTTCGGACTCAAGGTCCAGACAAGGGGTAACATTACATAAAAATACATTGCATATAAAAAAATCATAAAATACATATAAAATCTTAGTATATCCCTTATAAAAGCATCATAAATTATATATTAAAAAAACCACAATACATGAATTAAAATCCAGAATAAAAAAGAATGATCAATGTCCTACAATGAGACAGCGATACCAGTGTCTCCACAACTGGAATTCGTAGCCTGTAGTGCTAAACCTTATGTTTGACAAGGCCACAATAATTACATTTTTAGAGTCATTTATCCTGCAAATGAATTTATACATATGATTTCTTAGGATAGTATAAAATGATTGATGTAACACAGGTCTAGGGTTTAAGTAATCTTTAATTGTAACACATAGTATAGCGGTAAAGCAGGTTGTTAGTTCATCACTACCGCTTCCAAGACTACCTAATGTAGGAAGTGGGTGTTAATATAAAGTATACAGTAAGGTGGGGATAATGATGCTACTCTACTATGATTGGTTCACATGCAATAACCAATCTACAGATAGCTTCTAAAGTGCTGACTCCTGCAGCCACAAACATGTTACTAGCACTACACCATCTAGGTTTCTTAAAGCCCCTGTCCCACTGTACGAGGTAATTCACAAGTTCTCCTGGGTTTTCCCCCGATTCAAACTCGGAGAATGTCCGTAGCGGGTCCGTAGGAGTTCATGGATGTCTCATAGCGGCTCGTAATGCTAACGGTAGGTATAAAAAGTTTTTTAAAAATTCATCACGAGTATATTTTTACTCGTGGACATTTTTTGCAGGGATGAAAAAACGTCACGAGTTGCTGGATGTCCCGAGTACCTACCGTTAGCATTACGAGCCACTACGAAACATCCACAAACTCTTACGGACCCGCTACGTACATTCTCCAAGTTCGAATCAGGGGAAAATTCGGGAGAACTCGTGAATTACCTCGTACAGTGGGACAGGGGCTTTAGCAGTATTCTCATGGCATCATTATAGGCCAGCTTTAGTCTCTGCAAACTTGTCTTTCCGTAGTTCGACCACAGGTGTGCAGTATAGAGTGGTGCGCAATATGCTCTAAACAGCGGCATCTTCACCACATCTGTACGCGCACCAAACTTATGCAAGAGAATATTCGCCTGTACATACAGCATACGTCGTTGCCTATAAATATCCCCATCATCTGTCATTTGTTCTGTAATAAAATGCCCAAAATATTTTACCTTATTACAGACACTAAGATTATTCAGACAATTTAAAATCAGGAAATGTTAGACATTTATCCTCTTTGGTTCTACAGATCATAACAGCACTCTTACAAGCATTATATTTAATATCATGTTCCACACCAGACACAGAACATATAGTAAGGAGCTGCTGGAGACCAGCGCTAGATGGATGAAAGACCGCAAGATCTGCATACATAATATGGTTCACTAAAATATTACCAATCACGCACCCAGTATTACAGGCTTTTAAATGTTTGGATAGATCATCAATATAAAGATTAAAAAGGACTGGGGACAAACCCATCCCTTGTCTAACACCATTGCTAATCCCAAATGGGGCTGAGACCCTATTGCCCCATTTTATTTGCATAGTCTGGTGGGTATACCAGAAAGCCAAAATTCTCACAATGTATTTAGGCACCTCTCTTTGACTCATTTTAACAAACAGCTTTCTGTGAATAACACGATCAAAGGCTTTGGAAGCATCAATAAAGCACATAAGAATTGAAGAGTTGTTGCCTCTATATTTGATTACAATCTCCTTTAGGGCATATATGCACAAGTCAGTGCCATATTTAGCTTTAAAACCAAACTGGTTATCTATGGAGTTAACAAACTCATTTACTCTATCCAGTAGAACTTTTTCTAAGACATTTGACAATATGCTGGCTAAAGCTATGGGTCTGTAATTATTTAGGCTGCCTACTTTACCAGCTTTGTCCTTAATGACCGGCACTAACAGAACAGACAACATTGAGTCTGGTAACAAGCCATGAATCATAAAGCCAGTAAAACAAATAGCAAGGAGAGGAGCTATCCTCATACTCGCATATTTAGATGTTCCGCAGAAATATGATCCAAGCCACTTGCTTTGTTGTTGGACAGCTTGTTCATGGCATGATACACCTCTTGTGACATAATCACCATTGAGTCATTACTCTCAATATTGTCCACCCTATACAAATCACCTTGGACACAGTTGAATAAAGTACTATAATGTTGTCGCCATAACTCCACGATATTAGCTGTTCCGGAGATTCCATCTACAGTGCATGGTAGAGATGTTTTTCAACTGTTAAGAGCTCTCACTTCTTTCCAAAAATCAGTAGTATTGTTACTTAGCAGCTTCTTAGCCATGGAATCAGCCCTCATAGCTTGTTCATTTTTACAGATGAAGCGAACAGCATACTTATATCTTGCATTAGTGAGCTTCTTGTACTCAAACACAGCCCCCTGTCTGGGTCTACCTGCCATAGCCCATGATTTAGTGGCTTCACGGGCTTCAGCATGATACCTAGCTACATAGTTATTCCAGCCAGGCCTGATGCTATGCGTCTTATTTTTATGCTTGCAGTAGGTCTTACTGCCTACATATAAAGCGCTTACTATATCATTATACATGGAGCAGATATCTCTCCTATGCTTCATATCCTTACAATTAACATTACTACATATTATTGCATCTTTAGGTAGATGAATATTGCTTAAGGATTTATCTGTATGGGCATAATAGGCTAAGATGTCTTCTTTTTGTGAGGGTTGACCAGTCCAGTTTTTATGTATTAAAGCTATTTCTATCTCTGGATACCACAGGTAGGTGTTCAACATTTATTGTCATAGCAACAGGTAAATGATCAGTCTGTTATCTATTGCAACATTTTGGATGAGAATGTACAAGGCATGATTAGAAAGTTTGCAGATGACATTAAAACAGGTGGTATCATACACAGTGAAAATGATTATCAAGAATTACAGCAGGATCTTGATCAGCTGGATGTGGGCTATGGAATGGCTAGGTCATGATCTTTACAGTGAACCTTAGCGTCCTGTGGAGTGTTGTAGAGCAAATGTATTTAGGAGCACAAGTACTGTACATAGTTCTCTGAAAGTGATGTCATGGGTAGATAAGGTACTGAAGAAGGTTTTGTCATGCTAGCCTTCAGCAGTCAGGGAATTGAGTATTAAAGTTGAAATGTTATGTTAAAGAAGTTGGTGAGGAGACACATTTGGAATATTGTGTTCAGTTCTGGTCATTCAGCTATAGTAAGGATATCAGTAAGCTGGAATGGTGCATAGAGATGATTTGCATGGATGTTGCCAGGACTCACGGGTCTGAGATGTTGGACAGGCTAGGACTTTATTCCTTGGAACGAAGGAGGCTAAGGGGTGATCGCAAACGAGGTGCATATAACCATGAGGGGAATAGATTATGCATTCCCCCCACTGTGGGGGAATCAAGAATTAGAGTGCATAGGTTTAAAGAGAGATGGGCAAGATTTAATAGGAATCTGAGGGAAATGTTTTTCACACTGAGGGTGGTGGGTATATAGATCATGTACTTCAGGCTGGTACAATAGCATTTAAAAGATATTTGGACAGGTTAATGGACCGGACACATTTTGGGGGATATGGGTCAGGCATGGACAAATGGGACAAGCTTGGATGTGGCATCTTGGTCAGCATGATGAGATGGCCGAAGGACCAGTTTCTGTGCTATATGACTCAGGATACAAAATACAAAAAGGCACAAGCAGCAAAATGAAATTCTGCAACAAATGTGAACATCAAACTACATTTTAACATAATTTCTCATAGCTCTATTTTGAAATGCCCATGTAATTTTCTCACCCATATTTTGGTGCAAAAATTTGAGAATATTTTAACAATAGCTTCCAATCGTAGTCTTCCCCTGTAATTCAAGCTGAAAGCATGCATGCACCACCCATGACACCCTACATTATTCTAAGATAATAATAATAATAATAATATATTTTATTGTCATTGCACATAAGTGCAACGAGATTTGTGTATGCATGAGATTACATGAGCAGTCTTTGAAACAAAGACCTAGGGTTTCCTGACCCCATAGAAATATACCACAGAAGTATTCAGACATAATTACTTTGCATAAAAATACATTACATAAAACAAAACTGTAGTTCTATTTTTATTACAACAAATAGTTTTCAAATGAGACTAACAACTTTAAAAAACAACAATATGGCATTATCTGCAGCAGAATTGCTGGCCAAAGTACTAGTGTCTCCCATCTCTTTGAATTGGTCCCATTATATTTTTCAGTACATATATCAAGCAGGCCAACATTTGGTTAAATGTTTCATCCAGAAAAATGATGCAATCACCAATGTACCACTTCACTGGTATTGTACTTGGAAAGGTAGCTTAGAATGCATGTTCAAGGAACTTGATCAAACTTGAAGCTGAGAATGCTATCAACTAGCCAAGTTGGCACAGAGAAGAGAAAGGGATTATTTTTCAAATGAGCAGCTATTTATAGTATCAAGGAGCATTAATACTATATTTGGATGTTTGCAGCATTACCTGGACCTTCGAGCGGTGCATGGTCACTGTGACTGAAAATAATAATCTATAAAAGTACAGCCTGTTTTAATATCTGTAATCATGCAATAATTTCTCCAGTCTTAAAACATGGCATTGCAAATATTTTAGTTAGCGGATTTAAAATTATAATTCAACATGAAATGAAATTTATGCATGGTGCAATATCAATCATCCAACAATTCCTGATAAATTATCTATACTGTACTTTCCAATGGTACATTGGAAGAAAAGTGAAATTGTGGCAGAACATAGAAACATGGAAAATAGGTGCAGGAGGAGGCCATTTGGCCCTTCGAGCCTGCACCGCCATTCATTGTGGTCATGGCTGATCATCCACAATCAGTAACCCGTGCCTGCCTTCTCCCCATATCCCTTGATTCCGCTAGCCCCAAAAGCTCTATCTAACTCTCTTTTAAATTAATCCAGTGAATTGGCCTCTACTGCCTTCTGTGGCAGAAAATTCCACAAATTCACAACTCTGGGTGAAAACGTTTTTTCTCATCTCTGTTTTAAATGGCCTCCCCTTTATTCTTAGACTGTGGCCCCTGGTTCTGGACTCCCCCATCATTGGGAACATTTTTCCTTCATCTAGCTGGTCCAGTCCTTTTATAATTTTATATGTTTCCATTTGATTCCCCCTCATCCTTCTAAATTCCAGTGAATACAAGCCCACTCTTTCCAATCTTTCCTCATATGACAGTCCCGCCATCCTGGGGATGAACCTCGTGAACCTACACTGCACTGCCTCAATAGCAAGGATGTCCTTCCTCAAATTAGGAGAACAAAACTGCACACAATACTCCAGATGTGATCTCACCAGGGCCCTGTACAACTGCAGAAGGACTTATTTGCTCCTTTTCTCAAATCCTCTCATTATGAAGGCCAACATGCCATTAGCTTTCAGTGACTGGTGTTGAAGGACTGGTGTGCACTAGTCAATTTACTGCACTAGTTATCCAGATGTCTCAATTAACAATCAGAGAGTATAGAGAATCGCAGATGGGGAATTGCAGATGTTTCTTTACAAAAAAAGACACAAAGTGCTGGAGTAACTCAGCAGGTCAGGCAGCATCTCTAGAACACATGGATAGGTGACGTTTCAGATCATGACGTAAGTTATTGACCAAGATTTAAATGTTAAAATAAGATACAATAAAATAGCATGATGAGAACCTGGAAAATGTGGACTTTCCCTTCTTTGAGAAGGAATTACAAAATCAGAACCCCAGACATGGCATAGTTTGAAACTCAGTGATCTACCGAGCAGCAGTAATCCTTGCCCTACTATATTGTTCTAAGACATGGTCTGCCTTCAGTAGACATTCTTAAGGGAAAATAGGATCAACCCTGTTTATACAAAATCATTCTAATTCAGTGGAAAGATGACCAAATCAATATAAGTGTACTCTTCCAGACAATCACCCCCAGTATCGTGGACCAAGTTACTTAGGCAGTTATAATGGGCTAGCCAGAATGTTCAGTCCTCCACCCATAATTAGGAGGCATATAATTCGGCATGTTTTGACATAAATTTGCTGTAGAATGTTTATTAAGTGCTTGATTTTTTTTTGCATCAATTATTGTATTGTGGTTGAACTGCAAAATCAAGGCCATTTACAAATGGAAGACTGAGTGAGTGACTACTATGGATTAGGAATTGGAACAGCTTCATCTGGCAATGCAGCCAGATGAATTATTTAAGGAGATCTCAATCAGAATTGAATGTGGGAATCCCTTGTCCTTGACTGGAGGCAAAACGTTCAGGATAGTATTGAGAACCTTAAGCCCATTTATTGGTAGCTCATAGGCTCCATGCAAAAATGGTGGAAGGAATAATCACTTGCCTATCTTATCAAGCACCTCCTATTCCACCTATGGCAGCATCTGCAGATCCTATATTGGCCTCAGCCGCCATCTCAGAATCCACAGAACTAGAGCGGAAGCAAGTGGCCATCAATTCTGAGGGACGAGTACGAGGAGAATAGCTCCATAATAGGACTGCACACAATGATCAGCAACGCATCATGTTTACTTAATGATTACAATGCAGGAAGAGACTAGCCTTTAGGTGTACATAGCTTGCAGCCTATTAATGCCCCATAGATCGATGCTGGTACCCTTGCTGATATATCCTTGTAATATACATGGATAACCTGGAAGTGGATGTCTGAGACACAACCGTTTGTGGATGACACAGAGATTGGTGGAGCTGTTGAAAGTGTGGAGGGTAGTCTTAAGGGCCTGTCCCACTTGGACGACCTAATCCACGAGTTTAGAAGACCAAGTTACTTTGATAGTTATAATGGGCTAGCCAGAATGTTCACTTTCCTCCACCCATAATTAGGAGGCATATAATTCGGCATGTTTTGACATAAATTTGCTGTAGAATGTTTATTAAGTGCTTGATATTTTTTGAATCAATTATTGTATTGTGGTTGAACTGCAAAATCAGGGCCAGTTACAAATGGAATACTGAGTGAGGGACTACTCAAGACGAGTTGAAAAAAATGTCAAGGTCGTGTTGACTCGCCAAAGTAAAAGACCTCCTACGATCTCCTATGACTATGCCCACGACTATGTCTACAACCTCCTACAACTATGTCTACGACCTCCTACGACCCCCCTCGACCTCAGTCTTCCACACCTAAGACCAACTACGACGCTACGAGTGGAAATGATCACATGATAAAATGTCATGTTTGCATATTTTTTTCTCGGGCCAGTTACCGACCTATGACGACCATCTCGACCTACTACGACCTACCTATGAGTAAAAAGTGTCCATTTTTTCCATGCCGACCTTTTTTTAAATACTCGTGGATATATTTTATCAGGCTGGAAAAAGCGCAGCAACCTACTTGAGGCCACGAGTACACGGAGACCACTCGCAAGCATAAGGAAGAGTGACCTACGATCTCCTGGCGACCATGCTGCGAGTATGAGTCAAGGGCAAACTCAGCAGAGGTCGCCAATTAGGTCGTGAAAGTGGGACAGGGGCTTTAGAGAGCAGAGTGATATTGACATGTTGGTGAAATGGGCAGGATTTAATCCAGACAAATCCAAGGTGAATTTTGGGAGTGTTTATGAGGCTGGGATATACACCATGAATGGTAGCGTCTTAGGGCTTATTCTGAAACAGATGAACTTAAAGTAAAAATCCACAGATCATTGAAGGTGGTAATTTTAGGCAGCTAATGTGATTAGGAAAGCGTTTGGGGTACTGGCCTTCATTTGTTTGGGTATTAAATACAGAGGCAGGGAAGTTATGCTCCAACATAAAATCTTGGTAGGGCATCAGATGGAGTATTGCATGCAGTTCAGGTTAAAATTTTATAGCAAGGATATAATAGCGCTGGAGAACGTGCATATTCACTGAGATGTTGCCTTGGATGAAGCAGTTCATTAGGAGAGAATGAGGAAGCAGAGTTTGTTTCCCTGGAGTGGAGGAGGTTAAGAAGGGGTTAGAAGGGGTTACGAAGGGACTGACATACATAACCCAAGATATGTATAAAATCAGGAGAGAAAAAGATCAGGTAGATGCACAGAGTCTCCTGCCCAGAGTAGGGGAATTGAGGTCCAGAGGACATAGGTTCAAGGTGAAGGGGAAAAGATTTAATAAGAATCCGAGGGGTAACATTTTCACACAAAGGGTGGTGGGTGTATGGAACAGGCTGCCAGATGAGGTAGTTGAGGCTGGGACTATCCCAACAGTTAGACAGGTACATGGATAGGACAGGTTTGGAGGGATCTGGATCAAGCGCAGGCTGGTGGGACTAAGTGTAGCTGGGACTAGTGTAGCCTGGACATGTTGGCCAGTGTGGGCAAGTTGGGCCGAAGGGCCAGTTTCCCCACTGTATCATTCTATGACTCTATGGTATGGACCACTGTACAGCAGCTGACAATTTAGAAATAAATTTTCATAAAACTCCAGCAAGTGAGTTTATTACTTATACGTCGAGTTACAATTTACATGTGCACTCCTTTCCCTTTAGCCAATACTCGATTTAACAAATCTATTGTAGTTTGGATTTTAGTAAGACATTTGTTAAAGTTCCCCATGGTAGGCTGATCCAAAAGATTCAGATGCATGGAATTAATAGTGACTTGGTCATATGGATTCATAACTGGCTTACAGATGGAAGACAGAGTTGTGGTGAAAGGACAATATTCAGGCTGGAGGTCTATTACCAATTAAGTACTGCATGGATCTCTGCTGAGACCCCTGCAGTTTGTGATATATATATATATATATATAAATGACTTGTCCGTAAATGTAGATGCCTTGATTAGTAAGTGGAAAATGTGAGTCCAACCAAAATGAGAATAGTGTAGGAAAGAACTGCAGACGCTGGTTTAAATCGAAAGACACAAAATGCTGGAGTAACTCAGCGGGACAGGCAGCATCTCTGGAGAGGAATGGGTGACATTTCAGGTGCTTGGGTTTGTAACTGGAAACAAACACTGGGTAGCACAGTGGTAGAGTTGCTGTCTCACAGCGCCAGACACCCGGGTTCGATCCTGACTATGGGTGCTGTCTGTATGGAGTTTGTACGTTCTCCCTGTGACCGTGTGGGATTTCTCCAAGATCTTCGGTTTCCTCCCACACTCCAAAGACGTACAGGTTTGTCGGATAATTCAAGGTTCAAGGTCTTTTATTGTCACGTGTACCAATTAAGATACATTGACATTCGATTTACCATTGGATTCGATAATTGGCTTGGTATAAATGTAAATTGTCCCTAGTGTGTGTAGGATAGGGTTAATGTGCGAGGATCGCTGATCGGCACAGGCTCGTTGGGCTGAAGGGCCTGTTTCCACGCTGTATCTCTAATCTAAACTCATTTGCACAATAACAATTGTTTTCAATTAACCGGTAAATAGACTATGATTTCACTTTAAAGATTCCTTTAAAAGTGTGACATCTCAGGTATTGATTGTGCGATGTTTGACAGAAACCATAGCGCTAAAATAAAACTGATTTTGTGTTCTGGTGTTGTTGTTTTATGAAGAAGTATTTCAAAACATGGTTATCAGTTATTAAGATCTGCCTTCAATTCCTTGTTCACAAAGGTGCACCTATGCTTCAAAATTTAGTTAACTCATCCGTGATATTCCTTTACCTTCAAACTTCAACTTATATTTGTACCGAGAATGCACTGTTTCACTGAGCCATTTACTCTCATTTTTAATTAAAAATTGTCTCTGAATTTCGCTCTTTTCACTATTTTCTACCCAAAACTTACACGAACAAGTAACATCAAAAGCGTAAAATCTGATTGTTGCATTGGTCGAACAACCTACTGTTACACTGACATTGACAAAATGTAAAGTAAATACATTTTAAATTCTGGAAATTTCAGGAGAGGATTTTCAACCAAAAAATAAATATTTCAGATACACTAGAAATCAACCTGATGCACTAGAAATCAACCTCAACATTTCATCGTCTTTTCAGGATTGTGGCATTTTTATTTTAATCCCAAAATCCATCTAGATTTTTAAACTTCATTTTACAAACCACAAGAAATCCAAGAACATAAGACCCAATTAGTAATGTAATTTGGAACCAGAGGGAAGTTTTAAAATAGAACTTTCATTGTACACGTACTTCCTCGTACTTGTGCAAGTGATAATAAAATCAACTTGAACTACTACTAAAATACAAAAAATCAACTCCAATTTCAACTGGAGTACTTACATCTGCAGACAGAAACGAGCAGAGAAACATTTGTTTCATTATGTTGCTGTGGTTCTTTATTTATCTCCTTTTCACCTGTCAAGATCTGCTAGAAAGTATGCTGCTTTAAAATTTCACAGAAACAAATTTTCTCGCTACTGCCAAATCAAAGCACTGCTCTAAGGACATGCACACTACACCCTATTCAACAGACCTCTGCATCTTTCAGAGGCTGGTGTCATTCAATTTCACACAATACAGAATTTCTATTGTACAATGGTACAAGAGGATATCTGGGACCAGCCATTTGTGTGTGACTGAGATACCAAATCCCAATGACACACTATTCATATTAAGCAAACAAAGCAAGGGAGAAGACGACATCACGTTGACACATTCAGATATAAATGATACAGTTTTGCTCCCTAATACAAGAGATAGTAGTCTGAACTGTGCAATTATATCTAGGCTCTTAGTAAGGCATAGTGTATACATTATCTTTGGACAACAATCAGAATCAGAATCAGATTTTATTCACCAAGTATGTTTTGCAACATACGAGGAATTTCACTGGCCAGGTCAGTCATACACTTAAAAGCAACAGACTCAAAAACACATTTTAACATGAACATCCACCACTCCTATACATTCCTCACTGTGATGGATGGGAAATAAAGTTCAAGTCTCTTCCTTTGTTCTTCCTCGGTCGGGGGCCTCGAGCCCTCCATTGACGGGACGGTCTTAACTCCCGTAGCCGGCGGCGTTCGGGCCCTCCGCGTCGAGGCGTTCGGCTCCTGCATCGGGGGAATGTCAGCTCCCCCCGCGCCGGGCGATCGAACTGAGACTGCGAGCCCTTGATGGTAAGTCCGCAGGCCGCGGTGGGAGCGATCCCAGGCAAGGGATCCGCTCCGATGTTAAGTCCGCGCCCCGCGGTGGGGCTCACGACAGTCCGAGGCGGCTCCCAGCTCCAGTGATGGTAGGCCACAGAGCCCGGAGAATGTGATCCGAAAATTGATCACATCTCCGGGAAGGTAAGAACTTGAAAAAAAAGTTTCCCCGATTTCCCCCCCCCCCCCCCCCTCCCACATAAAACAAACCGAAGAACATAAAAACAAACTTTAAACAGACGCTAAAAATAACAAAAAGATGAAAAAACGAACAGACTGCCGGCAGGGCTGGCCAACTCCCCGGCGCCCCGATGAAGTATGGTTGATATCAAATGCCACTTATTAATTTATGTGTACCTTGTGTGTTGTGACTGTCGTCAGACCAATCTCCCTCCGAGGATGAATAAAGTTTTATCGTATCATATCGTGTATGAAGACACTGTGTTAAACCAACGAGGCTGCTGGTTAAGACCATATCTCAAACAACATTGAATTTAAATAGTTTTGCAAAAGTATACATTCCGGGGAGCTTCACATGCAGCAGCAGGAGTGTCCCGGAGAGCCACGAGGACCCGATCCACCCGCCGAACAACCGCACTACCACCGACGAGATCGCCGACTGAAGTCCAGAATGCGCCCCAGTAGGCCCGACTCGCCCCACAGGCCTCCCAGGGGACAGCGATGAAGCCGGGCGGCGAGGCCTGTCTGGGCCGAAGGAGCCTCAGCAGTGTCGGCAATGGAAGCCCCGGTGGCGGCAGCGGGCCTCGGCGGCAACAGGAGCGGTCGATGAATGCGAGCGGGGGAGTGGAAGACAATGGGGACCTGGCGTGAGGGACGGTGGGAGAACAAAGTTGGGGAGGGGGGGGCACTCTAGTTTAGAATCCTCTGCCCAGGGGATAAATCTGCATTTGTTTGTTTGTTTGTTTGTTCATTTGTTCCGGTGAAGGCGCTGTGCGCACGGCAGCTCCACCCCCCTCTCCCCCCCTAAAAAGTGGTGCCTAGGCCAGGTAAGACAGTCGATATCGACCTCATCAGGAATTCCGTGGCAATCGGCGGGTCAAACTTTTGCCCCCATAGCAAACTTTTGTTCCCATAGCAGACCTCCGTGGTCAATTGGTGAGTTGAATTTTCCCCCTGCATTCGCGTCTCTGGAACTCCAGCACAGCCGGAGCTAGCAGATCCGTTCCCATAGTGAACTTCCGTGGCCAACTGGCGAGTCAAATGTTCTCCCTGCGACCGGGGCTCTGGAACTCTGGCCTGGCCGGAGCCAGTATTTTCATTCACATAGCCGACATCAGAGGCCGACTTTGTAGGCGATATCTCAGCTCCTCAGCTGCCTAGGCGGCCCGTTCTGATACCATTCAACTCCTCTGGGAGGCTGTGACCTCTGTGCTCGCTTGTAATTTTGTTACAATGGAACTTTGCCCAAAGACACTGTACGGTCCATCCCTTAATTAATTTCCAAGTATGATTTTGTGCAGGTGGGTAAGAGATGCTCTTGGCATCATGTTTGGCACAACCATTGTGGGCTGAAGTACATGTTCAGCTGTACTGTTCAAAGTTCTATGAGTTGAAATAATGGAAGTGCCTATTGTCAATGGTTCTTTTACCTCTTGTAATGTATCTACAAAAGTGTCCATCTGTATCCTTTCCATTGGTTGGTTGCAGAAAGAGTACACATAGTAGTGTAATGGCATTTACGTTTTATTTCTTAAAAGCCCTGTCCCACGGTACGAGTTCATTCCAAGAGCTCTCCCGAGTTTTTAAAAAATCAGACTCGTGGTAAGCACGGAGAATGAACGTAGCGGGTACGTCGGAGCTCGGGGACGTCTCTTAGCGTTAACGGCAGGTACTCGGGAAGACTCACTAACAGCAGGTAAGCACGGGAAGACTCGTGAAGATTTTTCAACATGATGAAAAATGTCCACGAGAGCCCCGAGTACTGACGAGTGGCCATTACTGTAAATCTCCGGGTTCGAATCAGGGCAAACTCAGGAGAACTCTTGGAATGAACTCGTACCGTGGGACAGGGCTTTAACAAAGCCGAACATATATGCTGTATCTCTAAATTAAACTGAAAAATGCAATACTAATCACTACTTTTTTTAAAAAACAAATCAGCAATCTGATTACTTAGCAACACATTTGGAAGATTAGGATCAGCATTTTTGGTCTAAGTTTGTGTCACATTCTTCAATTAAGCTTCCAGATGGTAAAATAACAACATTTACAAGACAATTAGACACATAGATGGATAGGAAGGTTTAGAGGGATATGGGATAACTTGCAGCTAAATGGGATTAGCTTGATTGGGGGCAATTTGAGTCGACATTTAGAAGCCATTTGGACAGATACATGGATAGGATAGGGCCAAATGCAGACCGATGGGACTCGTGCAGATGGGGCATCTTGTTCGGCATGGACGTCGAGCCAAAGGTTCTCTTTCCGTGCTGTATGACTCTATGACGGACAAATTGGGCTGAAGACCTAATTTCCTTGCTGTTTGACTACAACTTTAGACTTTTTCTTTTCCTGTGCACAAAACAAAAATGTGAATAAATTCTCAGCTATAAAACTATGACTGCAAATGATGAAATGAAACATTGTTGTGCCTATTAAGTGCCCTGGGTGCACATTCAAACTTCATGCTGACTGCTTCTGCAGAGATCTAACTTTTACTATTAACCTTAGGTCTTCAAAGGACCTCTTTCACTGCACTTACATATTTTGGCACATTACCCCATCAAGCATTTGAAACATTTTGAAAGCCTGCTTGCAATGACATCAAAGTTAGATGCAATTAGCCAGGTCAAAGTAACATTTTGTAATCTGACTGTTGTAAAACCAATTGTTTAAACTCACCAAGGTACCAACATGTTTTTCTACTTGGTTTCCAGTTTCATAACAGTCAGCAGAATATAAAATTGGTATGTTAATTCCATTACTGAGGAGGCCCATGGACTTTTACGTCAGTGTTACCACTTAATACGGGGGGCCAAAAGACGGAGTTGCTGCCTTACAGCGCCGGAGACCAGGGTTCGATCCTGACTACAGGTGCTGTCTGTATGGAGTTTGTACGTTCTCCCCCTCACCGCGTGGGTTTTCCCCAAGATCTTCGGTTTCCTCCCTCACTCCAAAGATGTCCAGGTTTGTAGGTTAATTGGCTTGGTGTATGTGTAAATTGTCCCTAGTGTGAGTAGGATAGTGTTAATGTGCGGGGATCGCTGGTCGGTGCGGACTCGGTGGGCCAAAGGGCCTGTTTCTGCATTGTATCTATAAACTAAACTAAAGTCAGAAACCTATTTGCATCCTACTTCAAAAACTTCCTGTTATAGTAACAAAAGGTAACAAAGGCTTCTCAATTCACGATTCTATTTATTGCCCATCTTGAACGTGTTTTTAATGCATTACCTAGTACATTGGCCTACAGGCAGAAACTAAAAGCTGCTGAGCCTGTGGTCAGAACAACGAAAAGGTGGACAAGCGAGGGCATTGAGAACCTACAATCCTGCTTTGACTGCACGGATTGTAATGTGTTCAGGGAAGCAACCACAAGCCTCGATGAGTATACGGACACTGTATCTTCATATGTCAGCTTTTGCAAGGACAGTTGCATACCAACTAAGACCCGGACATGGTTCAACAACAACAAGCCCTGGTTCACTGCAGAACTCAGACAGCTCCGACGGTCTAAAGACGAGGCCTACAGGAGCGGGGATGCAGACCTCTACAGGCAGGCCAAGTACAAGCTGAGAAGAGGAATCAGAGCTGCCAAGGAAAGGTACTCTGAGAAGTTGTGGAGCAAGTTCTCAGCTATTGACTCTTCTTCAATTTGGAAGGGCTTGCAAGAAATTACCAGCTACAAGAGGAAAGCCCCCCCGCTCTTTGGACAATCGTCAGCTGACCAACGACCTGAATGAGTTTTACTACAGGTTTGAAAATCAGAAACATAACCCTGGTACCCCCTCCCCAACCAACACAGCCAGACCTCAGTCTACAAAGATTGAACCCTGCACCCTCTCCTTCCCATTCACCACTTCACACCTACTTAAGGCAAGACTCCAGTATGAAAAGACTGGACCATTTCCCACCCCAACCAACACTTCACACCCACTCACAGCCTGACATCAGTCTGTAAAGACTGGGCCCTTCTACACCCAACCCCCTCCAATCACCACTTCACACCCAATCACCCACACCCTCTGTGCTGCACAACATCACTTATCCAATATCAACAATAAAGAGAGGAGGTGGAGAGGCTTTTCAGAGGACAAAAAAGCCAGAAATCTCCAGGACCTGACAACGTTTCCCCCTCTACTGTTAAGCTCTGTGCCAAACAGCTGCCACCAGTCTATACAGACATTATTAACCAGTCCCTACAAACATGTACTGTCCCTACCTGCTTCAAAGTCTCCAATATTGTCCCTGTACCCAAAAAGGCAAGGATTACTTGTCTTAATGACTACAAGCTCAATGACCTCTGTAGCACGAAGACACTCGAAAGGCTTGTGCTGGCCAAGCTAAAAATATCACAAACCCCCTGCTGGACCCTCTGCAGTTTGCATATCAGGCCAATAGATCTGTGGATGATGCAGTCAACCTGGGCCTCCACTTCATCCTACAGCACCTAGACTGCCAGGGGACCTATGCGAGGATCCTGTTTGTTGATTTTAGCTCTGCATTCAACACCATTGTGCCAGAGCTACTACACTCCAAACTTTCCGAGTTGACTGTGCCTGAACCCCTCTGTCGGTGGATCACCAGCTTCCTGACAGACAGGAAGCAGCATGTGAGGCTGGGAAAGCACATCTCGGACCCGCAAACGCTCAGCATAGGAGCACCGTTAAGGCTGTGTACTCTCTCCTCTACTCTCTCTACACCAACGACTGCACCTCCACAGACACCGCTGTCAAGCTTCTCAAGTTTGCGGACAACACAACCCTGATTGGACTGATCCAGGATGGGGAGGAATCTGCCTATAGACAGGAAGTGTCACAGCTGGCGTCCTGGTGTCGTAGCAACAACCTAAAGCTCAATGCTCTTAAGACAGTGGAATTGATTGTAGACTTTAGGAGAGCTCCCCCTCCCCTCACCCTACTCACCATCAACAATACCACAGTCGTATCTGTGGAGTCTTTTAAGTTCCTGGGAATCATCATCTCCAAGGACCTTAAGTGGGGGGCCACCATCGACTCCACAGTCAAAAAGGCACAACAGAGGATGTACTTCCTACGGCAGCTGAGGAAGCACAATCTGCCACAGGCAATGATGGTCCAATTCTACACGGCCATTGTAGAGTCTGTTCTCACCTTCTCCATCATGGTCTGGTTTGGCTCAGCCACCAAGCACGAAACCTGGAGGCTGCAGCGAATCGTCCGATCAGCAGAGAAGGTTATTGGCTGCAACCTTCCCTCCATTGATGAACTGTACACTGCAAGGGCCAGGAAGCGAGCGGGCAAGATCATCTCTGACCCCTCTCACCCTGGCCACAAACTCTTTGAATCACTTCCCTCTGGAAGGCGACTCCGGACAGTCAAAGCTGCCACAGCCAGACATAAAACAGTTTTTATCCACGAGTAGTTGCTCTACTCAACAGCCAAAAATCTGTAGCCTCCCTTTGATCTGGTATTTTGTTGGTTCACATGCTTGATCAATGGTGTTTTATCATTAATGTTTTATTATTATTATTATTAATGTTTAGTGTTTTCTGAGTCATTCGTAACTGTCACTGTATGTCATGTTGTTACTTGTGGGCGGAGTACCAAGGCAAATTCCTTGTATGTGAATACTTGGCTAATAAACTTAATTACTTATTTACTTACTTACTTATTGCTGGGCTGCTTCAAAAGGGAGCAAATAATAAATTGGGTGGAGTGACCAGCTTAGTGACTACCTTCATTAAAGAAAACAATCCATTAGTTCCAGGACACTGCCTCAAGGGACTACACCAGTAATGCCCTGGGCCTGAGGATCATAACCAGCATTATCATCTTCCTTTATGTAAGCCACGATTCTAGCCAATGGAAGGCTTTCTCCTCAGTTCTCATTGAATTTCATTTTTATCAAGAGTTCTTGACACCATACTTCATTAAATATTCCCTTGAAATGGAAATTACAAATAAAATACCAGCATATCAGACAAAACTTAAAGCTTACAGTTTATTAGTCTTTAAGAACATGTCAATGAAAACATCCTTAAACTTTGCTGATCAATGAAAATTTGTTGGATTGGATTTTCTCCTGCATTTTGTGGACAAAGCATCCCCAAACACATTTCCAGTGTTATAAATGTTATAAGCATTTGAAGCACAGGTTTCTATTCATTATAGCAAATTGTTGCCTGGTCCAAGAGCCCTTGCTGTATTCCAGTCCTTGTCATCCTTTTTCTTTATATACATAGCGCAGACACTATATTACATTTTCAGAAAGCAAGGTTCCGTAATGAAGTGGCTATCTTTGGAAGATGCTATGCTGGATTACCTGCTCTGGTATTCTCAGATGAAGTTAGGTGCAGATGTTTCCACATCATCTTTTGTACTCAGCTGCAAAGACCTGGCATCTTTGTGTCCCACATGTCCGTAGAGCTGCTACCCCCCTTGTCTGCTTCCAAAATTTCACCAATTCAAGAAGCTTATTATAGTTTAGATTAAGAATGCAACACGGAAACAGGACTTTCGGCCCACCAAGTCCGTGCCGACCAGCAATCCCCATACACAAGCACTACCCTACAAACACACTAGGAACCTCCTTAACAATCTTTACTGAAGCCAATTAACCTACACACCTGTATGTGCGGAGTGCGGAGGAATCGGGGCACCCGGGGAAACCCCATGCTGTCATAGAAAGAACGTACAAACTATGTACAGACAGCACCCGTAGTGAAGATCGAACCCGGGTCTCTGGCACAGTGAGGCAGCAGTTCTACTGCTAGACCACTGTGCTGTTCTCTGCTGCAAGATGAGGAGATATAATAGAAATATTCAACAATGAAGATCATTTTGAGGGGAGCTGCTCAAGAAAAATGGAATCAAGTTTAATAGTTACAATAACTTGATCAATCTTTGAAAGAAAATTAAATTGCAGGTCTGAGATGAAAGGCCAGGTGGGTTGACTTAAAAAGGACACAGAGTGCTGGCGTAACTCAATGGGTTATTCAGCATCAGACAGATTAGGGGTCCCCACCAGAAACATCACCTATTCACGTTCTCCAGAGATGACAGGCCCGCTGAATTACTCGAGCAGTTTGTGTTCTATGTTTACATCAGCATCTGCAGTTCCGTGTTTCTAGGTTGGTTAGCTTGTTGGACAGATCCACCGGTGAGTTAGCAGAGGTATAATGGACTACATGGCCTCTGTATTACAGCATAATGTGATTCAATAAAGTTCTCTTTAATCTGCTATGCTGAAACTCCATAATCACATTCTCCCACTATAGTTAAAATGTATAAAAACAAAATGTAGGCTTCATGGTACCTTATATTGCTCAGCTTTCAAAGATGAAATATTTTTCTCAATATAAAATGCATCCGACTGTAAATTTACTAAAACAATGCATCCTTTAATAGGTTTGACCTTTGCAATAAATCCTGGTCTCACACAGATGTTTGATAAAACTGAAATTCAGTGTTTCCAAATGTGGCCCAGTATAGTGACTCGAGAGTAATTCTTCTTCCCAACAGAAGTTACATTTTTAATTTCCCCGAATGGACCACAGTTACTTCAACAATGATTTGTGCAATTTTTAAACAAATATATGACCTTCATTCAAAGAAACCATAAATCAGTTTCAACCTCTTGTTTATACAAAGATGCATTCCACAATAAAATGTTGCGCAAGAACAAAAATAATTAATGATTTCAGTTAAACATTAAACCGCACAAATAGTAACCAACAACTAATGTTATCCATCAGCACTTCAACCAATTAATTTTCTAAACCTTGAACGAGAAGATAGCCAATGGGGAGGGGGGTGGGCGGCTATGCCAGAGGAAATAAAAATAACATGGCAGCTTTTTGCAATTTTGTTCATCAGATCTCAGAGTTTTTTTCTATGAACCCATTCATTAACATTAATAAAAGTTTGACATGGAACCTGCGTGCTTGGATTAGTTTTAATTTAGTTTATTTTGGTCACATGTACTGGGGTACAATGAAAATGTTTTGTTTGCGTGCTATCCAGTCAAAACAAAGACTATACATAGTGTTTGAAAGTGTTCAAATCCTTTTATTAAGTGCATTAGCTGCCAAGTAGATCTAAAAAAGATTTGGGGATTTTTTTTTTAACTTGCTGGAGAAGAGTCAAATTTCAAATTGCCATGATTTTGAAAGCACAGATTTACGGGCCTGTCCTACTTACACGACTTTTTAGGCGACCACAGGAGACTATGAGGTCGCCACAAGGTCACCACATGTTCGCCGGAGGGTCGCCTGCATGGTGGTGAGTAGTTCCCGCATTCTCGTAACTAGTCGCGGCTTCATTCTGGTCGCCATGTTGAAAAATTAGCGGCGACCAGAGTTTTGAAGCCATGGAGAGTAGCGAGAATTCTCGTGACGTAGGTGTAGTGGTAGTGGGTCGCCAGTAGGTCGTAGGTTGTCGCCGGTGCTGACTGGTGAATTCCATTGGCTCAATGGAAAAAAACCCCATAAACAGTAGTTTTCAGAACCAAGAATAACTGACCGGTAATGTTAGTGTCTGCCGAGCTGCACAGCCGTGTATCTCTGGCTTCTTAAAAGTTGTCTCCACTCCTTCTCCCCACTATGTCCCCCCCTTCTCCCTCCCCCCGTCTTTTAAAGGACTTAAGTGACCCTTCCCGTACACTGTGCTTTCACCGTCTTAATTACAGCGCCAACCTTCCTGCTCATCATGGTGTGTGCCTGTTTCACATTGGTTTTACACCATGTGAATTTCACTCAGACAGCGCTCCCCCCGCTTGCCCTGTCCCCCGCCTGCATAACTGGCTGGTGAAGGAAGCTGTGTGTGTGTGTCTGTGTCTGTGTGTTCCACTCTGACAGTCGCCATTCCAGTCGCTGGTTTTTCAGCGACCTGCTATGACGACAATCGCCTGAAAAATCACCTAAGTGAGACAGGCCCATAAGTCACATTGTGACTGAGACATTTAAATAATTATAATTGGATTGCTTAAAAGGTTTGATAACAGACAACATTTATTGAGATATCCAATTATTTGAAAAAAAAATTAAGTTGCAAAGTCTGGGATCAAGGCAGTACCACTCAAGGCAGTACCACTTCCAGTCTTCTCATCATGCTCGTGTTCAGTGGAATCTATAGCATCATTGGGGAAAGGAAGACATGGATAAGACCAAGGGAGAATGTCATTTATAGATACATAGATACATAGAAAATAGGTGCAGGAGTAGGCCATTCGGCCCTTCGAGCCTGCACCGCCATTCAATATGATCATGGCTGATCATCCAACTCAGTATCCCGTACCTGCCTTCTCTCCATACCCCCTGATCCCTTTAGCCACAAGGGCCACATCTAACTCCCTCTTAAATATAGCCAATGAACTGGCCTCAACTACCCTCTGTGGCAGAGAGTTCCAGAGATTCACCACTCTCTGTGTGAAAAAGTTTTTCCTCATCTGTCTTAAAGGATTTCCCCCTTATCCTTAAGCTGTGACCCCTTGTCCTGGACTTCCCCAACATCAGGAACAATCTTCCTGCATCTAGCCTGTCCAACCCCATAAGAATTTTGTACGTTTCTATAAGATCCCCTCTCAATCTCCTAAATTCTAGCGAGTATAAGCCAAGTCTATCCAGTCTTTCTTCATATGAAAGTCCTGACATCCCAGGAATCAGTCTGGTTATACATTTTGATAACCAACGACATTGCTCCTGTAATACTTCCACTTTCAGTAATTTTCAAAGAGTTTATAAACTGAAGCAAGAATGTGAAAATGTGTAATTGGTTGCCCAAAAGTAGCTGAACATTTTTATTACAGGTGACAACCTAAAGGAAGTCTATAACTTGCATGAGGATGAATTTCTTTAGCCACAGGGTGGTGAAACTGTGGAATTCATTGCCACAGATGGCTGTGCAGCAAGTTATTGCATATTTTTAAAGATGAGATTGATTAGTGTGACAATAGACAATAGGTGCAGGAGTAGGCCACTCGGCCCTTCGAGACATAGAATCAACTTGAGAAAGGTCTACACTTCACCATGTTGATCTTCAATGTGATCGGGGCTGATCATCCCCAATCAGTACCCCGTTCCTGCCTTCTCCCCATATTAGATAGATAGATTAGATTAGATTAGATAGCCCTTTATTGTCATTCAGACCGAAGTCTGAACGAAATTGCAACAGTCATACATAAAACAACAATAAACACATATTAACATCCACCACAGTGAGTCCACCCAGCATCTCCTCACTGTGATGGAGGCAAAAGTCTTAGGTCTGCAGTCTCTTCCCTCCTCTTCTCCCTCTGCGCTGAGGCGATACCCCCCGGGCGATGTTTCCCGCGGCTCAAACACCGCGGCCCGGGGTGGTCGAAGCTGCCGCCCACCAGTCCTGCAGACGCAGCCGCTGGCCCGCGGCGGAACCCCGGACTCAGGCCACCACCGCCAGAACACCGTCCCAGCCACTCTCACGTGAGTACCGTGCCGTCTTCAGCCTCGGGCCGGGCCGCCCCGACATGGGCGCCGAACCTCCCCCGGGCCGGGCCGCTCCGACTTGGGCGTCGCCACTTCCCCGGGCCGGGCTGCCCCGATATGGGCGTCGCTTCTCCCTCCGGCCGGGCTGCCCCGACATAGGCGTCGCTTCTCCCCCGGGCCGGGCCGCCCCGACTTGGGCGTCGCCACTTCCCCGGGCCGGGCCGCCCCGACATGGGCGTCGCTTCTCCCTCGGGCCGGGCCGCCCCGACTTGGGCGATCACGGGAGCACTGTTCCAGCCCTGAGCCGGACCACCCTCACGGGAGCGAGCTTAGGGCGAGTCCTGACGGGCTCTGCCTCCGGAGCCTCGAGGTCGCCACCTCCATTAGGCCTCAGCGCAGACGGAGCAGTGGAGTTAGCACTTCTTCTCCACGCTGGCTGTAAGCCTGGGCCGTCGGTCCAGGGATGTAGGTTAACCCGGCGGGACAGGCAGAGTTGAGCTGAAGTTAGCGCCTCATCTTTGCGCTCACTGTGAACCTGGGCCGCCACTTCCGTTGGTCCGGGATTGCCCCGGACATCTCCGATGGGGCACTCGGGAGGGTCGAGGATGGTCCAGTGATGGTTCGGTAGCGCTTACGGAGCCGGAGACCAGGGTTCGATCCTGGCTGAGGCGCAGGTCTGTGTGCATGTGGCGGCACGGTTGCCGAGAGTGTTAATAGCGAGTGATCTATAACCTGGGTATATGCAGTCGGAATACCGAACTCGCATATTACGACTTCCTCAGGCAGAAGCTGCAGTTGATGCACTGATGTTTAGCACGGAGAAGAAGCGATTACTCCAGCTCAACTCTGCCTGTCCCGCCGGGATATAGGCAGGGATAGCTAGATTCTTGATTGGTACGGTTGCCAGAGGTTATGGGGAGAAGGTAGGAGAATGGGGTTTGGAGGGAGAGATTGATTAGCCATGAATGAATGGCTGAGTAGCCTTGATGGGCCAAATGGCCTAATTCTACTATTTATTTTGACCTTATGATGCTCCTGTTGCACCGACCCCCACTTCCACCAGTTTACCCAATGAGTGGTGCCGGCCACATGGCGTGTTTCCAGTTGTGGGAGCGGAGAGAGCGAGCAGCATGAAGGCAACGCGAGTACTGGGCGTGTCCCTGACACACTGCATGTGGGGCCGGGGTTCCTGTGGCTCCTCGGCTTCTGAATACCTGCTGGTTTAATCCCCTCCTACCATTCCCACCCCCCCTCCTCCCGCATTTCTTCCCAACCGGCCTTGGGTTTAGTTAATATTTATCCCTCTCACTCAGTTATGGCAGACTATTGGCAATAGTAGACACCATCCCCCCACCCTGCCCGTGGTCCATTATAGCGAGGGTTTACTATACTTGAATTGTAATTAATTAATGAGCTAATGTCATAACATTCCACAGAGCCAATTTGACCCAGCTAAGAGTTTTGTTATGCACAACTTGAAAACAACCCAAATTGCTTTACAGCAAACATATGGAGTGTAGTCTTTGTTATATGAAGGGAATGCAGCACAGAATTAGCACTTAAATATTTGTAAGAACACTTGGAATCCTTCAGGTTTCTTAAATGGAATTGGAAGATGGTGCCAAATGGCAGTTGTCTGTGGCGACATGTTGCAAGCAGCACAGCAGAAAATAAAATATAGTACTGAGCTAACTTGTATAAAAGAAACAGCATAAATCACTGCTGTAACTAACAAGCTGCTAATGCATTTTACTATGTTTGCACTATTGATGTTGTTTTTTTTATGTGTGTGTGTGTGTGCACACACACTGAACTATTTTCTCGTTTATTATATTGTTTACAGTGTACTATGTTCACATATCGTGTTGAGCTGCTGCAAGTAAGAATTTCATTGTTCTATCCGGGACGTAAGACAATAAAATGCTCTTGACTAACCAAACTCCGTTCGAGCATTGCACAACTCCAACAATCTTGTCTATTCAGAAAACACATTAGACACACAAATATACACAGGAATGACAGAAAGAAATTCAATCATACATTAGAATGACATGAGGGACAGTTCAAAGGACAAGGATGACATCTGGCCAATGGAACCTGCACTGATTCCTTTAATTTATCCAATTCCCCTTTAACGGCTGCTATTGAATCTGTATTTGTCACTCAGACTGTGAATTTCAAATCCTAATTGTTGCATCAATCACCACACATCACCTTTCCAGTTGATTAGCCAATTACCCTACACGTGTGCCCTCTAGTTGCTGGTTTGCCAGCCATGGTAAATAGTTTCCTTTGACATTAAACATTCAATTGTTTATTACCTCAGTGGAAATGGAAATCACAGATTCCTAGTTTATTCATTATTCGTGTAATCTAAAAATGTCTTCAGTACACTCATGTCTTCCATAACTCGGTTTTACTTGGAAGCCTCTATGTCTTCTTGATTACTTTGTGCACATATAATCAAAATGGACTGGTTTGGTCATTCCCCTCTCTGTCGCCCCAACTTCAGCCTTGCATCCTCCTTTAAAACGCTATCATCTCCCTCTCGTATTTTTAGTATTTTAAATAAGATACAAATGGTGACATTGCAACTGACTAATTAATGCTGCAAAAAAATGCCCATGATCTGCCTGCTGATGATTTTTTTAAATGCAAACTATCACCCGAATGGCTGATGTTCACCAGCACATCCAGATTCCTTAATCTGGTAAATTGGGAGACAAATACATGAAAAGAATTGGTGTACCATCTCCAGGAGAAAGTGTGAAATCAAACACAACTGCTCATCACAAGATCCTGGAAAGCCCTCAAAGCCCATCTTTATCCTCAGAACACTTAAGAGATTTTGGAAATGGGTAGATCCCAAGTCTTAAGAGTCCTTTTGACAGGAACATTAGAGAGGAATTTAGAAGCTGTTATTTCCATGGACAATCAAATAAAAATCTCACTGAACCACTTGCCCTGCCAGTTTCACCTCTCCACTAATTCATTGTTTTCAGATATGGTGTTGCAGGCCTAATGGCCAAGTAGTTTTACAGCCACTGCATTAGTCCAAATTCAGTATGAACACAGTAACAGCTGAGTTTTACACCAGAACAGATATGTGTAAGAATCATTTTAATTTCTCAAGTACAAAAGGTTAAGCACTGTTTTAAGAACTAATTTGCAGTTTATCTCAAGGCAACTTTGCTTAATCAATGGTAAACACACAATTACAATGAAATCTATATGCTATTCATTGAACTTTCAACAACTCAACTGCTCTTGAGCACAATTTTAATCATGTATTTTGCTGAGCCCCAATGTCAAGCCTTGGCAATCTATATTACTGCAGCACCTAGTGTAGAAGTGAACAGAATGGAAAAAGCAGACAGAGATTTGACCTTGTGCCTTAAAATGGTAATCCAGTGAAATATTAATGAGGGTGCACAATTGGTTTGCAATTGCTGCTCGTTAAGACAAGGAGGTCAAACAAAGACCCCCATTCCTTGGCTGTGATATATATGAATGCTTTTAAAATAGAATCTTTCACAAGCATTTTTACCTTCCCAGGGTCTCACTGCACATCCGATGTACTATTACTCAGAAGTCACCACACTTCACAGGATGGTGCAGATGCACACACTCTTCCCTTTTATCATTTCTACAGTATATTCTCCCAATAATTACCATGAGATTTTCTCAAAACATTTGCCCTAGTCTAGTAATATTACGGCTTAAACACAAAATTATTGGTCATAAAAATAGCTGTAACTATAGTATGTACCAGCTGTCATTGTTATTTCAGATGTGATAAATATTCTGAATCAATGATAACTCAAAACAATATTTGACAACTTTCCAGAAATGCTCACCATTGCAAAAATTGTGTTAATGGAAATAGATTTTCAGATCAATATATCAGGCAAAAGCTATTGAAAAGCCTCTCAAATGATGCTATTACAGGCCAGCTCTATTAACAGCCACTTCTGGTGTGCATGATTAAAATCTTTGATGTCTCCGGAGAATTTGCTAAGGGATGCATTATTAAGTCAGGGACCAGGTGGTGAAGCCCATCAGGCTTGAATGTTCAGGACAAAGCAAAATTTGCAAGTGATGTTTGAGTTTGGCATCGGCATACAAAAATGAATTTGATTGCCGACACTTATCCTCAGATGAAGAAGACTTCCAAATACGACATGCTTATCAAAACACAGCTACGAGACACTGAAAAGTGGAGATTTTCAGAGTTGACTTCTTTGAGGATGGGATCAATTTGTCCACTATACTTTAGCATCTTAAGCAAGTTGTTGCTACTTACCAATGTCGATTTTCTCCCATTTTGCTGTTTAAAATTCCTTCCTTCTTTCCTTCTTTGCAGCCACCATAAAGCAGCTTTAGTATTTATTCATCATATGTACAGTATGCATCACAAAGATAGAAAGCTTGATCAGTGCTGTAGCCATGCCTTCATTTCCTGAGTGTCTGTGCCTGGCATGTCATTCTAATAGAATAGACATTGAATAGGAACAGGAACAGGCCCTTTGGCAAACAATGCATGTGCCAAATTAAACCAATCCCTTCTGCCTATGTTTGTAGAACATGTAAAGGTGCAGTGTGCAGGCAATGGCTTCTTCAGGCCCAGCAGCAGTAAAATGGATAAGCATAAAACTGGTGTAATGCAGCGGGTCAGACAGCATCTCTGGAGAAAAGGAGTAGGTGATGTTTTGGGTCAAGACCCTTCTCTCATCACCTGCTCCTTTTCTCCATGCTGTCTGACCCGCTGAGTTACTTCAGCTTTTTGTATCTATCTTCAGTTCAAACCAGCATCTGCAGGTACAGCTCTTAAAGATAGCAGAGTCAAGGGATATGGGGAGAAGGCATGAACGGGGTACTGATTGTGGATGATCAGCCATGATCACAATGAGGGGCGGTGCTGGCTCGAAGGGCCAAATGGCCTACTCCTGCATCTATTGTCTATTGTTCGTTCCTACACAGCAGTAAAAGGGAGTCTGACTCTTGCAGCCATTTCTAGAGGACTGCTTTGAGGCCAAAGTGCTTCTAATAGGTCAAAGTGCAGGCTTCAGTGAAGAGGGTGCGCAGAACAAGATAAGGTGTTTAAGGTAATATTTCTCCTTTAGTACACTAGCTTTATTTTTAGGTGTTCATGAAGGGGACTGTGAACTAGTTTCACCCTTCTATCCTTCTCTGCACAACAACCTCAACCCCCTCCCCACCCACGTTTCCAGAAATCAGCATTCATTCCTCAGTGGAAGCACATGCCCCTGCAATGATTATGAAACGTAAGGTTGTGTACATACTTTCACACCAATCACACCCCCCCCCCCCCCCCCCCGGACACTCCTCCCACCAGGATTTATTAGATTTATTTATTTACTGCTCATATTTATGTCGCTCTTCTTGGGAGATGCTAACTGCATTTCGTTGTCTCTGTACTGTACACTGCACAATGACAATAAAGTTGAATCTGAATCTGAATCTGAATCTGAATCTGATACTTGTCTTAATTGGCCACTCCATGTGCTGACATACTTAAATTCTTGCGCACTACCCAGACTCCTTGCAAAACATTGATTTGGTGTATTGATAGCAACATAGAATTGTGGAAAACACCCAAGTGTTTTGCTCCTTTGTGATGGTGGTTCACTATTTATTGCCTGCAATTAGTCTGAGCCCCTAAGCCTGTTCCACAGCACAATAGGTTCTCCAGATTTAGATACAAAGAAAAAAACATGGCTGGTCATAATTTATTTTCTCACAAGTTGTTCAGGTAAACATTGATTGAAAAATTCATTTGTACATCATCAACCTCAATGGAAACCGAATAACAACTGTGTTTCAATGCCACTATTAAATAATATCGATGGAATATATGCAGATAGTTTAGTGACAGCGAAATGATTTAATCATTTTCATGGTCCATTTGTCATCAAAGCAAATCAAATAGAAGCATAGATTGTTCATATCACACTACACCAGAGAAGAGAAAAGGAAATTGGACTGGTGACACCTTCAATTACATTAAAAGCATTTGGCCCACAAATACACCAATGCTAACTACAAGCCATCACTGACTGGATGTATTTATATATATTTTTTAAAGTAAAACTTCATTTAATAACGAAGGGACACAATAGCTGGAGAAAATAGCACCCATTGGCCGCATTATAAAACTCTCAGGTACAGAAACAGAAGAAGCGACAAGGAAGAAAGTCGTCTCTCCGTCGAGGTAGGTGCCTGAAAACGGTTTCCCCCTACCCCCCCCCCCCCCAACCACCTCCCACACAAGACATACTGAGAAACACCAAAACTTACTTTTTGACAAACTAAAATAAATATAAAGTCAAAACAATGAACCTGCTGCAGGTGAGGCAGCCGACTTGCAGAGCCACCGGAACTTGTGTATTTCATTACGAATTTGGCATTAAGTGCCATACTTCAGAGTGTAACGGTGGTTACTCTTGGTGTCCACCTTATTTTAGAGTAACCACCGTTGCACCACAATGGTAAATTAAGCCCAAAGAACTTTCCAGGGAGATTGAAAATTTTCTAGTTTGAAGAACTCAATAGATAATGAAATTATGAAAAGAAAGTAACCTTAATATCAAGATTTTGGAAAAGCTGCTGCATGCCAAATTAGTGAATATTTTTGGTGTCTACCATCACACGTGTAACACCAGCATTTTGCAGTAGCTATATTTCCATCAAATTCCATCCCCTTGTAGAAACATAGAAAATAGGTGCAGGAGGAGGCCATTCGGCCCTTCGAGCCAGCACCGCCATTCATTGTGATCATGGCTGATCGTCCCCAATCAATAACCCGTGTCTGCCTTCTGCCCATATCCCTTGATTCCACCAGCCCCTAGAGCTCCATCTAACTCTCTCTTAAATCCACCCAGTGATTTTGCCTCCACTGCCCTCTGTGGCAGGGAATTCCACAAATTCACAACTCTCTGGGTGAAAAAGTTTTTTCTCACCTCAGTCTTAAATGGCCTCCCCTTTATTCTAAGACTGTGGCCCCTGGTTCTGGACTTGCCCAACATTGGGAACATTTTTCCTGCATCTAGCTTGTCCAGTCCTTTTATAAATGTATATGTTTCTATAAGTTCCCCCCTCATCCTTCTAAACTCCAGTGAATACAAGCCTAGTCTTTTCAATCTTTCCTCATATGACAGTCCCGCCATCCCAGGGATCAATCTCGTGAACCTACGCTGCACTGCCTCAATCACAAGGATGTCCTTTCTCAAATTATTACAACAAAACTGTACACAATACTCCAGATGTGGTCTTACCAGAGCCCTATACAACTGCAGAAGAACCTCTTTACTCCTATACTGAAATCCTCTTCTTATGAAGGCCAACATTCCATTAGCTTTCTTCACTGCCTGCTGTACCTGCACGCCAACTTTCAGTGACTTGTGTACAAGGACACTTGTCCTTACAAAAAAAGAAATACTGAAAGAAACAGGAGCTACTTTCATTTTGGTGTCCTCCCTTGGACACCGAGTAACGGGCATAAAGCACGTTTCAGTAGATAACAGGAATATTGCTCATTTGGTCACAATGCTTATAGCAAGAATACATTTGTATGTTGAAAAACAGCGAAAGTGAAGAAATCAACTATCAGGCTTTAGAAAAAAATAACTTTCTAAATTTCATGTAACGTTTCTTATGGTGGACACCAAAGATAAAGTGTAAAAAACACATAGAAATGCATGGAATCAAATTTTCTCAAACTTCATGAACCATCTCTCCCCATCATGTACTGCCGCTGTGAGGGTTTTTGATTAATCTGAATCATGTTGAAATAATTTATTTATGAACTTCAGTTTTATGTATGGTGTCACACTTTTTGTACCCAGTATTGTTAAAAACACACACATGAAGTTGCCTCAGGCCATGAAAAGGTTACATGGTTGAAAATCTGTCCACCGCTAAATAATAAATACTTCAATGGAATGAATTTCAGAGGCAGACCACAATGTGCTAGTGTTATAAATAGCATGATTAATGCTGCCAAGCTAAGATGCTTTTCCAGATGAAGCTTCTATTACATTAACACATTTATATCATAACTTATTCCCTTTGTACTTACGATTCATTTTGAGATTTTTGTTTTGTTTTGTATGACCAAAATCAACACAGTACTTAAAATAGTTTGCTCAGGCATCCAAAAATTCAACCCTGCTAAATTTGTTCTGTCAGGGATGGCAAATGTTTGCATAACACATTCCCTGAGTACCAATGCCATGTTTCTGCGTCATTGTCAGGTCTATTTTCTGTGGGGCAACTGGTCAATAAGAAACAAGCCTAATATACTCTTCCATTAATACCCTGTCAAATGTTTCTCCAATTATGTAATGCTTTATAAAAGAACAAAAGATTAGCTGAGCAAAATTGGAAGAAATAGAAACATAGAAACATAGAAAATAGGTGCAGGAGTAGGCCATTCCGCCCTTCGAGCCTGCACCGCCATTCAATATGATCATGGCTGATCATCCAACTCAGTATCCTGTACCTGCCTTCTCTCCATACCCCCTGATCCCCTTAGCCACAAGGGCCACATCTAACTCCCTCTTAATTATAGCCAATGAACTGGCCTCAACTACCTTCTGTGGCAGAGAATTCCAGAGATTCACCACTCTGTGTGAAAAATGTTTTTCTCATCTTGGTCCTAAAAGACTTCCCCCTTATCCTTAAACTGTGACCCCTTCTTCTAGACTTCCCCAACATCGGGAACAATCTTCCTACATCTAGCCTGTCCAACCCCTTAAGAATTTTGTACGTTTCTATAAGATCCCCCTCAATCTTCTAAATTCTAGCGAGTACAAGCCGAGTCTATCCAGTCTTTCTTCATATGAAAGTCCTGACATCCCAGGAATCAGTCTGGCGAACCTTCTCTGTACTCCCTCTATGACAAGAATGTATTTCCTCAGATTTGGAGACCAAAACTGTACGCAATACAGGTGTGGTCTCACCAAGACCCTGTACAACTGCAGTAGAATCTCCCTGCTCCTATACTCAAATCCTTTTGCTATGAATGCTAACATACCATTCGCTTTCTTCACTGCCTGCTGCACCTGCATGCCTACTTTCAATGACTGGTGTACCATGACACCCAGGTCTCGTTGCATCTCCCCTTTTCCTAATCGGCCACCATTCAGATAATAGTCTACTTTCCTGTTTTTGCCACCAAAGTGGATAACCTCACATTTATCCACATTATACTGCATCTGCCATGCATTTGCCCACTTTACCCAAATGGGTAAAGCCATGGAGAAAAGCCAAGTGAGAAAAAAAGTTTAGAATTAAATGAAAGATGAGTAACTTTAATGTCAAAGATCCTGGCAGATAAATAAATCATAAACAGAATCAGAAAACACAAATAAGAATAAACCATTCAGCTCGTCAAGATGCTAGGTCATTCAATGCGTAATATTGTCATTGTCCTGTTCGTACTTTCCCCATATATTTCTTGAAGCTGTACTTCACTTCTTAAATATTTACTTAATCAGATGACCGGAACTGCCTTCTATAGTAAAGAATCCTACAGGTTTACAACTCAGAATAATACAAAAAGGAAAATTCCGTCAGCCCAACTCGTCCATGCAGACTAATATGCCCCATCTAAGCTAGTCCCACATACCCACATTTGGCCCATATTCCACCAAATCTTTCCTATTCATGTATCCGTCCAAATTTATTTTAAATGTTGTTATTATACCTGCCTCAACAATTTCTTCATGTATCCACCACGCTGAGTGAAAAGGTTGCCCCTCAGGTTCTTATTAAATCTTTGCACCTATGCCCTCTAGTCTATCAAGTCTCCCCTTGTCACTGAAATGTTCCACCCCAAGCAATATTAGAAACATAGAAACATAGAAAGTAGGTGCGAGAGTAGACCACCAGGCCCATCGAGCCCGCACCGCCATTCGCTCATGGCTGAACACTAAACAGACATCCTTACCCACAAACAGTAGACACAAGACACAGAACACAAGACACTACCCTCCCCTTTTTATCGCTATCACCCCTCTCCACCCCAAGAACCGCGTGATCTCCTGGGGGAGGCAAAAAAACGGATAAAAACCCAGGTCCAATTCGGGAAAAAAATCCAGGAAATTCCTCTCCGACCCCAATCCAGGCGATCGACACTTGTCCAGGAGATCACTCAGGTCTTACTATACTAACCATACCTAGGTCCATATCCCTGCCCTCTCCCCGTAGCCCCTTATCCCCTTGGCAGCTAAAAAACCATCTATTTTAGATTTAAATATATTTAATGTTTCTGCTTCCACTGCTCCCTGGGGCAGTGAATTCCATAAATTAACCACCCTCTGGGTGAAGAAGTTCTTCCTCATCTCAGTTTTAAAAGAGCCCCCTCTTATTCTACAACTATGTCCCCTAGTTCTAGTTTCCCCGATCATTGGGAACATCCTCGGTGCATCCACCCGATCAAGGCCCCTCACGATCTTATATGTTTCAATGAGATCGCCTCTCATTCTTCTAAACTCCAAAGAGTAGAGTTCCAGCCTACTTAACCTTTCCTCATATGTCAATCCCCTCATTGCAGGAATTAATCTTGTAAACCTTTGCTGCACTGCCTCCAGGGCCAGTACATCCTTTCTTAAGTATGGACCCCAGAACTGTACACAGTATTCCAAATGTGGTCTCACTAATACTGTGTACAGCTGCAGCAAGACCTCCGTGTTTTTATACTCAATCCCCCTAGCAATAAAGGCCAAAACTCCATTGGCCTTCCTGATTGCTTGCTGCACCTGCATACTAACTTTTAGTGATTCATGTACTACTACCCCTAGATCCCTTTGCGTTGCATTACAACGCAGCTCCACCTCATTTAGAAAATAACTTGCCCTATCATTTTTTTTCCCAAAGTGAATGACTTCACATTTATTAGTATTAAATTTCATCTGCCAAGTTGTTGCCCACTCACCTAGCTTATCTATATCCTTTTGCAGACTCTGATGAATTTCTGATGAATTTCACCTGAATCCTCTCCAGTGCAATCACATGCTTCCTATGCTATTTATGAACTATTTCCAGTCTCTGAGAGAATGCATAGGGATACTTAAACATAATTCCAGAAAATGGTACTTTGAACATCATGGAATTTGGATCACATTTATGGTTTTGGGCACAGTTCTGATGCCACACTACAGGAAGGTTATGGTAGCAATAGAGGTAATGCAGATGAGATTCACCATGCCTGACTGGAGCGCTGTAGACATAAGGAGACATTGGATAGGCTGGGGTTTTTCTCCCTGGAATGTAGGAGAATGAGGGGTGACCATGTAATGGTTTATAAAATCATGAGCGGAATAAATATGATTGATAATAGACAATAGGTGCAGGAATAGGCCATTCAGCCCTACGAGCCAGCACCGCCATTCAATGTGATCATGGCTGATCATCCACAATTAGTACCCCGTTCCTGCCTTCACACCATATCCATTGACTCTGCTATCCTCAAGAGCTCTATCTAACTCTCTCTTGAAAGCATCCAGAGAATTGGCCTCCACTGCCTTTGGAGGCAGAGAATTCCACAGATTCACAACTCTCTGGGTGCTTTCAAGAGAGAGTTAGATAGAGCTCTCAAAGATAGCAGAGTCTTCTTCCAAGAAAGAGAAGTCCAGATCTAGAGGGAACAGAAATTTAAAGCAGATCTGATGGGAAAGATATTGTTTTTATTTACACAGAGATTATTTGGAATCAGCTGCCATAGATGGTGATACAAGGTGATACAATTACAATCCTTAAAAGGCACTTGGACAGATGCTTGAATAGAAAAAGCTCAAAGGGATATGAGCCTAATGCAAGCAAATTAGATTAACATAACCATGATCAGCATGGACAAGGTGGGTTGAAAGGGGCCAGTTTCTGTGCTGTATGATTCCAGGAAGCCATGCATGAATCAGAATACTGAATGCCAGATGTGCGGAAACATGTGTAGCAGCTTCAAAAGAGAGAGAGTGGTTGAAATGCCGTAAGACGGAATTGAGAGAGTACACATTGGAACAAATTGGAACAAACAAAGCCACCACAGCCTCTGACTTTCCTGGTGAGTTACCCAACCATACATTAAAACAGAATATTTCAGACAAACCATGGTAGATGAAATTAAGAATATTATTTTAAATCTTTTGTCAGTCAGATAAATACCCCATTCTATAAAGCATTACAAGGACATTGCAATCCACCTAAAAATGAAACAGATGAGTGTTATGCACGAAAGGCGAAGAAAATCCTCATGAAGCTGAAATCTTCAGTGGATAATTGCAATTTTGTAGATTTGAACAATGAATCCATCAGAAATCGTATTATTATTTGTAGAATCCAGCAGCCCAGTCAGTGGCAAGGTGCGACATGGAAGTTGGTTAAACTGAAGAAATTTGAAATTTGCAGTGCTGGACTAAAAATGACCTGTGTAGGGGTGGAGGCAGGATCAAACTTAGATTATCAGTTGAAAACACAAACCGCTGATACATTCTGTGGAAGAAATACTCACTAGGTGCATCTATACAAAATACTGGTGCAAGGGTAACTAGTGGTATCACAGTGGTGTAGTGGTAGAGTTGCTGCCTAATGGCCCTGTCCCACTGTACGAGTTCATTCAAGTGCTCTCCCGAGTTTAAAAAAAAATCAAACTCGTGGTAAGCACGGAGAATGAACGTAGCGGGTACGTCGGAGCTCGGGGACGTCCCTTAGCGGCTCGTAACGCTAACGGCAGGTACTCGGGAAATGCGGTAAGCTCGGGAAGACTCGTGAAGATTTTTCAACAGGTTGAAAAATGTCCACGAGAGCCCCGAGTACCGACAAGTGGCCATTACCGTAAATCTCCGAGTTCGAATCAGGAACTCGGGAGAACTCTTTGAATGAACTCGTATAGTGGGACAGGGCTTTTACAGCACCAGAGATCCTTGTTCGATCCTGACTGCAGGTGCTGTCTGTACAGAGTTTGTACGTACTCACTGTGACCCCATGGGTTTTGTAAATTAGTATGTAAAACTGGGATAACATGCGGGTCGGCATGGACTTGTGGGCCGTAGGGCCCGTTTTCACGCTATGTCTCCAAAAATAAACTAATTAAAAAGTCAAAAAAAGAATAATAACTGGATATTCATTGGAACATTTTGCTTATGTTCTTACCTTTCATTCAAGAAGAGAGGTTTAGCAGATATTAAAGATACAAGTCCATGGGTAATAATGGGTCAGAATTGGAACAGACAGAAAATCTGCTTAAAAAACTTCAGGAAGGGAGGTCTCTGATAGAGTAGAATTCTGCTGCTCATGGCGATAAGCTACAAACATGATTACCCGGTGAATGAGTGAATGAGAACAGGCTAGGTTATTGCTTTACCTGGCATCTGGTTCACTCCACAGGGCAACATCAAGTTTCCTACTTCCTGCTACTTTAATGGTTCATTCAACTCCCATTTATACCTTATTATCAGTGGTCTTATTAATGATTTCCCTACCATGGAAAATAGATTCTGACTAGCGACCATATCTATGCCTCTTCCAGTTTTATATTATTCTCTCCGGTCATCCCGAGGCCAAGGGTAGGTTTGATTTAGAGCACATTCAACCACCTTTCCAAATTTTCCTTTTCCCCTTTTGGGTTAACCTCATTATATTTGAAGTATGGGGAGGAATATCATTTATAAAGATTGCTGATACAAGTACATCTTTCCCTCCTCAACACAAAGATCCATTGAGCTCAGCATCTTTGGAGAATCTTAGGTTTTGCACCCCCTTTTCCATTACAACTGTTAAATATCTTTGTAGTTCACTTAAAGCTGAAGTTCAAACACAATTGTACACAGAAACATTAACATTGTCACTCTTAAGAGTCAGAGTCATACAGTGTGGAAACAGGCTCTTCGGCCCAACTTGCCCACACCGGCCAATATGCTCCAGCTACTAGTCCCACCTGTCCACGTTTGGTCCAAATCCCTCCAAACCTGTCCTATCCATGTACCTGTCTAACTGTTTCTTAAATTTCAGATAGTCCCAGCCTCAACTACCTCCTCTGGCAGCTTGTTCCATACACCCACTGCCCTTTGTGTGGAAAAAGTTACCCCTCAGATTCCTTTTAAATCTTTTCCCCTTCACCTTAACCCTATGTCCTCTGGTTCTCGATTCACCTACTCTGGGCAAGAGACTGTGCATCTACCAAATCTATTCCTCTCATGATTTTATACACCTCAATAAGATCACCCTCATCCTCCTGTGCTCCATGGAATAGAGTCCCAGCCTACTCAACCTCTCCCTATAGCTCAGACCCTCTAGTCCTGGCCAACAATTCAATTGTCCTGTTCACTAATCTTCAATTAGTGCACCTCAAATTATACAAAATAAAATGCAGATCATGAAGCAGCATGAAAACAAAGTCCAGATTCGCTTGTATTTTCTTAGTGCACCAAGTCCCTGAAGAAACTGCGAGTCATACAAAGACCCCCAATAATACAAGGTTTAATTTGAAGTGTGTTTCGACCTTTACTTGTTTGAAAAATCTCTTCTAAAATGCATTTTTACATGGGCATATTTGATTGATCTATCACTTCTTAAGCTCAACAAAGTCAGAAGAGAGGTCACATAATTAATCCCCTGTTAAACACGAGCCTTATACTTTGTGACTGCTGGAAAAGAGCAAACGTAACCCCAAAGACCCAGCACCTGGGCCTCCACACACAAATTTGTACTGATACATTGGAACATACTTCTTAATTGGAAGCAATGACAAAGAAAACTAGAAGAGTTAGTATGATCTTTGGGCAAAATTTCAAAATGCAATGGTGGACTAACTTTTTCTCACAGAGAGTTGTGAGTGTGGAATTCTCTGCCTCAGAGGGCGGTGGAGTCCGGTTCTCTGGATAGGGCTCTTAAAGGGGATATGGGGAGAAAGCAGGAACGGGGTACTGATTGGGGATGATCAGCCATGATCACATTGAATGGTGGTGCTGGCTCGATGGGCCGAATGGCCTAGTTCTGCACCTAATTGTCTATTGTCTAACTCAGAAGACATGGTTTTCATGAGAGAAAAAGGGTAGGTCAACAATTAAATCTGAAAATAAGGCTCAGAATCTTTAAACTTTTCCAATTATCTCAATGTCTTTAACCATGTATTCTCAACATCAATAATGTTCTCTTACATGTATTGGATTAAAAATACATTAACTGAAGATGAAAGAGTTACTCGTTGACATGAAAATACGAGGGGGATAAGCCCAACCCTGTGCTCATCATTGGAGCCTCTGTATAGATGGTCAACAGCTCCAGGTTCCTAGGCATCCATATCACCTGCATCCTAACATGATCCTCTCACACCGATCCAGTGATCAAGAAAGTGTATCAATGCGGTCCACAAGAATTCTCTCAAACTCTACAGATCCACTAGAGAACGTATTCTGATAGGATGCATCTCAGCCAGGTATGGCAACTGCTATGCTCTTGATTACCTGAACCTGCAGGGATTGGTGAACACTGCCCACTCCATCACAGGCTCATCACTTCCTTCCAACCAGTCTATCTTCACTGTGTGTTGCACCAGGATGGCTGGTAATATCATTAAAATTGCCTGCCATCCTTGCCTTTCCATTTCTCTCTACCTTCTTGGAGATGATTCAAGTACAGACTTGAGAACAGCTTCCCCACTGCTTTCTGACTGTGGAACCAATCTCCTCCTCCACACTCACACACTCTTGTTCTTAAGTTTTTCTCATTAGTTATTTTGGTATTGCATTTTAATATTCTTTAACACTTAATCATCTGCTGTCTTCCAGTTGTACTTATTATATTTATATAACTGTATATATACTGTTTATTCCATGAGCTTCCTTTGAACAAGAAATTATACTGCATCCAAGTATATGACAATAAACCAATAATACTTACATGCAAGCACCTTAGAACTCTTATTGCTACCTTGAATACAATTTATTCATTTCTCGAATAGTACAGGTGTCAGAGGTAATGGGGAGAAGGCAGGATAATGGGGTTAGGAGGGAGAGATAGATCAGTCATGATTGTATGGTGGAGTAGACTTGATGGGCCGATTGGCCCGATTCTACTCCTACCACATGACCTTATGACCTAAGTCAGGGGCTCACATGTTCTTAATACGTATAGTTAATTCAGGAAGAAAATTATTAATTAGTGAAAAACCAGCAGTCCGACTAGATTAAAATAAATGTTCTTAAATATTTTGTTTCCCCTATCGTGTCAAATGCTCGGTCATGGCTGGGATCAAAAACTCCAGTCAGTCTGTTGCATCCCAACATAGTTAAGTGACAGTTCAGTAAAATAATTGCATACCACGTTAACTATACTTCCATTAGTAAAGGCAACTATGACACTCGTGTTTACACACTGGTCATTTTATCTGATGCTTTGGATTTTTTTAGTTTTATGGCTGTGCAGTGTTTATTGTTGCATATCTTACATGGATAAGCATTTCCTTCCCCAAGATTCAAGAGAATAAATGAGCTTCATCAATAAAGACTTTGGAAAATATTGTGAACATGATTTAGGAGGCAATTAGTACTCAAACATATTGAATACAGGATGGAGTTTTTGGAATACACAGGGTTTCAAAAAAGAAAAATAATGTTTACTATTATTATGCTACTTCTAGTATATTAGAATGATGGTTTTACACAAATGAATATTTTTTTCATGAATTAACTATACATATTGAGAACATATGAGCCCCTGACTTATGAATAAGTTGTATATAATGGCAATAGGAGTTCTACGGTGCTTGCATGCAAGTATCAGTTTTACACTGGTTTATTGTCATATACTTGGATGCAGTATAATTTCTTGTTCAAAGGAAACTCCTGGAGTAAACAGTATACATACAGTAATGATAAATCCAATTATTTTAGGAAATCATTTCACCTTGAAGTCCTCAATCATAAGATTTACCATTGTCAAATACCGAACATGAATATTGAAGATATTCCACACATGTTTAGGAACAAATACTCTTGCGCAGGGCATTTGAACTATCGTTATTTGATCAATGAAGACAAGAGAACATGCACAATTGCTGATCAATTCTGTATCTGCACGAGATGTCTAATGTGACTACAATTATCTGGAAGGTTAGATTGAATGGGATCCAGGGATAGCAAGCTAACTGGCCTTTGCCAACACTGATTTATTCTGGCATTTTCCGGGCCTCCATTTTCCCCCCCTCCCCCTCTATCTTTCAGTCTGAAGATGTCTTTCGACCCGAAAGATCACCTATTCCTTTTCTCCAGAGATGCTGCCTGACTCGCCGAGTTTGTGTCTATCTTTGGACAGAGAATTGGCTTAATAGAGGAAGTGGATGGTGACGATTAAAGTTTTATTTTTTTTCAGACTGGAGGCCTGTGACTAGTGGTGTACCTCAGGGATCCGTACTGGGTCAATTGCTGTTTGTCATCTATATCAACGATGTGGATGTGAATGTACAAGCCCTGATTAGTAAGTTTGCTGATGACACCAAACTGGTGGTATCATAGACAATGAAGACAGTTATCGAGAACTACAATCAGATCTTGATAGGCCAAGCAAGTGGGTTGAGGAATGGAAAATGAAGTTTAATGCAGATAAGTGCGAGATGTTAGATTTTGGAAAGTCAAACCATAGCAGCACACTCACAGTAAACAGTAGGCTCTGGGCAGTGTTGTAGAGAGATCATAGACAGAAACATAGAAAATAGGTGCAGGAGGAGGCCATTCGGCCCTTCAAGCCAGCACCGCCATTCATTGTGATCATGGCTGATCGTCCCCCATCAATAACCCGTCCCTGCCTTCTCCCCATATCCCTTGACTCCACTAGCCCCTAGAGCTCTATCTAACTCTCTCTTAAATCCATCCAGTGACATGGCCTCCACTGCCCTCTGTGGCAGGGAATTCCATAAATTCACAACTCTCTGGGTGAAAACGTTTCTCACCTCAGTCTTAAATGACCTCCCCTTTATTCTAAGACTGTGGCCCCTGGTTCTGGACTCGCCCAACATTGGGAACATTTTTCCTGCACTTAGCTTGTCCAGTCCTTTTATAATTTTATATGTTTCTATAAGATCCCCCCTCATCCTTCTAAACTCCAGTGGATACAAGCCTAGTCTTTTTAATCTTTCCTCATATGACAGTTCCGCCATCCCAGGGATCAATCTCGTGAACCTACGCTGCACTGCCTCAATCACAAGGATGTCCTTCCTCAAATTAGGAGACCAAAACTGTACACAATACTCCAGATGTGGTCTCACCAGAGCCCTATACAACTGCAGAAAAACCTCTTTACTCCTATACTGAAATCCTCTTGTTATGAAGGCCAACATTCCATTAGCTTTCTTCAGTACTCTAGGAGTGCAAGTACTGTTCCCTGAAAGAGACATCACAGGTAGAAAAAGGAACTGTTGAGACCACACTTGGGGTGTAATGTGCAGTTTTAATCTCTGTACCCAAGGAAATACCTGTCATAGAGCGAATGTGATGTGGGTTCACCAAAATGATTCTTGGGATGGTGGGACTACTATACAAGGAGAAAACAAATCTGTTATGATTGGATTCTCTACGGCTTAGAAGAGGGATCCAACTGACATTTACAACATTCTGACAGAGCTGGACAGACTGGACTTGGGAAGGATGTTTGTCACACAAAAAACATGAATATATTTTGCACTAACTCAACTAATATCAGTCATGGAGTTTGCTTTTTCTATTCGCGCATTGAAAAATAACCTTTCAAACAGTTCAATGTCGAAAAGTCAAATGATTTGGACCCAACATTTTTCACGATTTGAACCAATGTGTAAAGTTCAAAGTTTTTACATTCTTGAGATTTCTGTAATGCAAGAAATATTAGTCAATTACCATAACTTATTTCACACACTCCCCACAGCCACCATCCCCCATTTATAGCTTACTCCTTCCACATATATTAATAATTTGGATGAGGGAATTGAATGCAACATCTCCAAGTTTGCGGATGACACGAAGTTGGGGGGCAGTGTTAGCTGTGAGGAGGATGCTAGGAGGCTGCAAGGTGACTTGGATAGGTTGGGTGAGTGGGCAAATGCATGGCAGATGCAGTATAATGTGGATAAATGTGAGGTTATCCACTTTGGTGGCAAAAACAGGAAAGTAGACCATTATCCAAATGGTGGCCGATTAGGAAAAGGGGAGATGCAACGAGACCTGGGTGTCATGGTACACCAGTCATTGAAAGTAGGCATGCAGGTGCAGCAGGCAGTGAAGAAAGCGAATGGTATGTTAGCATTCATAGCAAAAGGATTTGAGTATAGGAGCAGGGAGGTTCTACTGCAGTTGTACAGGGTCTTGGTGAGACCACACCTGGAGTATTGCGTACAGTTTTGGTCTCCAAATCTGAGGAAAGACATTCTTGCCATAGAGGGAGTACAGAGAAGGTTCACCAGACTGATTCCTGGGATGTCAGGACTTTCATATGAAGAAAGACTGGATAGACTCGGCTTGTACTCGCTAGAATTTAGAAGATTGAGGGGGGATCTTATAGAAACTTACAAAATTCTTAAGGGGTTGGACAGGCTAGATGCAGGAAGATTGTTCCCGATGTTGGGGAAGTCCAGGACAAGGGGGCACAGTTTAAGGATTAAGGGGAAATCCTTTAGGGCCGAGATGAGAAAAACATTTTTCACACAGAGAGTGGTGAATCTCTGGAACTCTCTGCCACAGAAGGTAGTTGAGGCCAGTTCATTGGCTATATTTAAGAGGGAGTTAGATGTGGCCCTTGGGGCTAAAGGGATCAGGGGGTATGGAGAGAAGGCAGGTACAGGATACTGAGTTGGATGATCAGCCATGATCATATTGAATGGCGGTGCAGGCTCGAAGGGCCGAATGGCCTACTCCTGCACCTATTTCCTATGTTTCTATGTTTCTATGTATACCCTGTGATTCTTAAATGCATTATCTACAGGTCAAATACAATGAACTTTTTTTTTTAGGATTCAGCTGAAAGATTTTTTTGCCAAAGACATAATACAATTTCTGTTGGCAGACACCAGTTTCTATATTAAGGGTTTAAAATTAAAATCCATTTCATTCCTGAGGTTTTGGTTTATATCCTCCATGTTCAGCAACAACAGTGGAAAGATGACAAAAATTTGCAGTATTTATTCAGTAAAAGGTTTTTTCAATTTATGAAAATCTTAAACTCGTGAAAGAAGAAACAAATAAACATTGCAGGAATTGTTGTACTGGAAGTTTTCTTCGGCATAAACAAAACATGTGCAAAGTAGTTTTACTTAAATCAAATGGATTTCCCATCGTATCATATTACAGGAAGGATGTGGAGACTTTGGAGAGGGTGCAGAAGCGGTTTACCAATGCTGCCTGGATATTAGCTATAAAGAGATGTTGGCTGGAAAAGTTAGTTTTTTGTTTTTACAGAGTGTATTGGATGCCTGAATGTGCTGCTTGGGGTTATGTTGGAGGCAGTTACAACAGTGACATTAAAGGCTTTTGAATAGGCACGTGGATATGCAGGGAATGGAGGGATATTGTTCATGTGCAGGCAGAGGAGATTAATTTAATTTGGCATCACACTTGATAGATATTGTGGGCCGAAGGGCCTATTCTGTGCTGTACTGTTCCATGTTAAATGTTCTATATCCCCACAGAAAGCAAATGCTGTCACACCCATCAGCAAAAATGAACAATGGTCAACTATTTACATAACCGAAAACAAGGCCACGATTGCTAAAAATCAGACCATTTTCATTGAAATTCCATTTTGTCATTTGTAGATTTAGAATTTTAATTATAATAACTGCCACCCAAAACCACTGGTTTACTGGAATAAAATTATGAATAATCTGAATTAATTTTGTGGGGACAAAAATCAGTTATTCAGCCAATGCATCCAATCTTCTATTCAGTCAGAACATGACTGATCTCCACCTCAATCCCATTTCTCCACCTTTAAGTTAAAATAAGATCATAAGATCATGAGAGAGGAGCAGAATTAGTCCTGTCCAAGTCCATCTGCAGAGTCCCTGTCCCTCCACCTATTTTCGTAACATCCGCAAACTTGGCCCCAAAGCCTTCAATCCTCTCATCCAAATCATTAATATACAACGTGAAGAGCAGCGGGCCCCCACCGAGCCTTCCTGAACTCCGCCAGTCACTGGCAGTCAACCAGAAAAGCCCCCTTTATTGCTACTCTTTGCCTTCTGCCATCCAGCCAACCTGCAATCCATGCTACTATCTGCCGTTCGATACCGTGGGCTCTCCTTAGCAGCCTCACTTGTGGCACCTTATCAAAGACTTCCTGAAAATCGAAGTAAACAACATCTATTAACTCTCATTTGTCTGTCCGGCTATTTCTTCAAAGAATTCCAGCAAATTTGTCAGGCAAGAACTCCCCTTCACAAAGCCATGCTGACTTCAGCCTATTTTATCGTGAGCTTCTAAGTACTCCGTGACCTCATCTATAATGGACTTTAAAATTTTACCAACCACCGAGGTCAGGCTAACCGGCCTATAGTTCCCACTATTCTGCTTTGTTCCCTTCTTATGCAGCAGGGTAATATTTTCCAATTTTCTGGAACCACTCCTGTCTCTAGAGATTCTTGAAATATCACTATCAATGCTCACACAATCACTAACCCCACCCTTTCAGAACCCTAGGGTGCAGTCCAGGTGACTTATCCACCTTCAGCCCTTTCAGCTTCCGAAGCACCTTCTCCTTAGTAATAACCACTCCACTATCATCCACCCTGGACTCTCTTGAATTTCAGGCGCGTTGCTGAAGACTGATGCAAAAAAAGTTATTCAACTCCTCTGCCATTTCTTTATTCCCCATTATCACTTCTCCTACATTATTTTCCAGAGGTCCAACATTCACTCTTGCCCCTTTCTTACTCTTTATTTAACTGAAGAATCTCTTGCTATGTTTAATGTTTTATGTATCATTCTTAACTGTCACTGTATGTCATGTTGTCACTTGCAGGCGGAGCACCAAGGCAAATTCCTTGTGTGTGAATACTTGGCCAATAAACTTATTCGTTCATTCATTCTATCCTCTTTTATATTATTGGCTAGCTTACCTTCGTATTTCATATTTTCTCCCCGTATTGCCTTTTTAGTTACCATCTGAGCTTCGCAATACTCTGGCTGCCCACTAATCTAATAGACAGTCGAGAACCAGTTTTAGTGTGAAGGGTACTGATTGTGAATGATCAGCCAACGAAGGGCCAAATGGCCAACTCCTGCACCTATTGTCTATTGCCTATTGTAAGCAGAACAAAATGTCAATAGTTTTTTTTTAAGACAATTTTAGGACCAAACCAGGAATTATTTTGCTTTCTTATTGTGGTGGTGTTGCTGGCGTGGTGGTAGAAGACAGTGGCATTTAAGAGGCTTTTAAATAGACAGGTGAATGTGCAGGGAATGGAGGGATATGATCATGTGCATGTAGGATGGATTAATTAAATTTGGTGTCAAATATTTGGCACAGACATTGTGGTCAAAGGGCCTGCTCCCGTGCATTACTGTAATGCAATTTTGAAAATGAATAAAACTATTAAGTTGAAGAGAACATAAATTGTTGGGAGCAATCTGAAGGGTGATGATCTGAAATGTTGCCCAACCATGTTTTCCAGAGATGCTGTCTGATCCATTGACTTACTCCAGCATTGTGTTCTACACAAGATTCCAACATCTGTAGTTCCTTGTGTCTCCAAACTATTAAGATGGCTTGACACTAACTCTGAGCTTTATATAGAACTTCGTACATTTTTCCTCAGTACATCTCTGCTGCAAGATATAATTCTGCTATGTTTGATTATTCAGGAAAGAACAAGGAATTTATCTATTTCCTGCAGGTAACAGGAAATTTTGCTGAAGAATTTAGAACACCACTTCATAAAGTATATTGTACAAGATATCAAACAAGGAAATAACAGTGTGGCAAAACTAATAAGTCAAACGGAAATTAGTCAAATTCAAATATTGTCTGGCATTTTTTTTTAAAGAACAGAAATGCACTCTGTCATTTGCAGAGGCCTCAGGTTTAAATTAGGCAGGAAACAACTGAAGCCAAGCACAATAAAAGTTCTATAGTCAAAGTAAAATTAAGACTAATATTTGCATAATAAATAATATTCATAAATTCTCAGCCTTTACAGCATTATGTTTTAGGTAACGCATGCTTTGTCTATTAGACTCAGAATTAGGTTCTGTAGAATGTAAAAATGCTTAATGTTATACTTTCTGCAAACGATAGCTGGATGCCTGCTAATAGCTAGAACACCCAAATGCACAACAAATCTGCAGAAGAGATGAAACAGATAATATGAGTCGGGGTTATTCAGAGGAATGTAGGAAGCAACATTCCAAAAGAAGAAGAATGTTTCTGGAGCACCATTGTTCTTCAATTTATAGGAATGGATTAGGTTTAGTAACAAACCTAAACAGGAAGGTATTAGAATATGTGTTGAGTGGCAAATGAAGTTTTACAAACATAAATGCCAGGTGACGCATTATGGTGGAAAATAAACAAGCACCGGAAACAAGTTGAACAAAGGGGATTTAGTGAACAGATAAATAAAATTAAATACAGCATAAGTCAGCAAAGCAAGTTAAAAGGCAAACAAGTAACAGCTAAAACTGGAATATGTATTTTGAAAAGAGAAGACTGAAATTGAATGTCCGAGGTGTGACGGTTTAACCGTAGAGAAAATATATCTACTTTTGAAAATATACAAAATTGGGAACATTAAAGTACGTTACCAACTGAATTATCATCCAGGGAAGATGCCCTTAAATCAGACTGGTTAGAATGTGAAGCACACAACCAAGTATGAGATTACAGCAAATAGTTTAGGTTTCTAAAGAAATCTAAGTGTATTTAATTATAAATTAATTAAAAGATTTGCTGAAAGGCTAAGAAGCAGATAGAATTAAGCCAGTTTAAAAAGGACAATAGTACACACCAACAGACTAATTGGACCAAAGAGAACATATGTTCTATGTTTCTATGTTTCTATACTGTTCAGAAATAGCCCTTGTAGTGCGTTCCTAATAAATTAATTTCATCTGTTCTATTCATTCCGCAGGTCTGTTGCATATATTCAGCTATAATTGTTCTGAGAATTGTAACTGCATAGAGAAAGGTGGCTGGCAAAGAATAGGTGTTAACATTACAAAATTCAGTCACATTTGTAAAATAAAGAGCTATCAGTAACAAGACAGCTAATCTTTGTACTACAATCTCCCACAAACAATGTGATAATGATCAAATAATCTGTTTTATTGACTGGTATGTTCAGTCCCAAATTCCAATTGAGCATTCAATCTGTAGTTTCTCTGCATCTATAAATTACACTAGTGATGCACAACCTTAACTGCACCCAACATTTCCTCACAAGCCAGATACTCGCAACTTAACTGCCCATTATGCCCCACGCATGTCAAAAACATCAACCTAATTTTTGCATAGGAAGGAACAGCAGATGCTGGTTTAAACCAAAGACACAAAATGCTGGAGAAACTCAGCAGGACAGGATCCTGCTCTGTTGTCAATAGTATTATTTTATTTATGAAGGACTGTATTAAACCAAAACTTCCCACTATAGTCTTGGAGGCATAGAGTCTTCCACAGAGGCATGGAAACAGGCCCTTCGGCCCAACTTGCTCACGTCAACCAAGATGCTCCATCTACACTCGTCCCACCTGCCTGCGATTGGCCCATTTCCTTCTAAACCTTTCCTAGCCATGTAGGAAATTGGTTTACTTCAGAGGGCCAATGAAGCAAACCACAAAAAAGTTACCAAACCAATAAGTATAGTTCAGTGAATGAGGTGGGCCTGAAGAAATATCCAAGACAAAAAATAGAGGGGTAGAGAAGAGGCTGTGGGTGAGAACTACAGAGCAGGGAAAATACTTCCCATCTGTAGTGGGGTATATCAATTCAAGGACAATGAAGCCGGAAAGTGATGAGGATTTCTGACAATCACAGGTATCCAGGCCTCTCATCACTAAATGAGAATAAACCCTCAATGAAATAAACCCTCAATGTCCTGCCAATCTTTCAATGCCCTTAGGATTTAGGAAGCTAAGATAAGAAGGTACATGATCAGGCCATTAGAACCATACAATACTGGAGATGGGGCATCAAAGAGTTAGGGAATGAGATTCAACAGGTCATAATTCTATATGGAGGAATGGTGAGAGCAAATGGAGCAATTTGTGACTGGCTTCAAAGGACATAGGCAAGGGCTTAAGAGAATACTTCCCATCTGTACTCACTATGGGGAAGAACATTGCAGTTGGCAAATTCAGCAGTGAGGAAGGAGACTACAGCAGAACTCTAGAACTTTTCTATTTTTATACCAGCCGGGATTTTTGTGCTGACCATGCCGCAAAAGAGCATGAATAAAACCACCAATCCGGGGCTTGAAAGGAAAAGGTGTTGCAGTGGTGCATTTAGTCGTGTTTCTGCCCACAGCACCAATGACCAAAGATCGATCCTGACAACTGGCACTGATTGTGTGGAGGTTGCATTTTCTTCTTGTAACCGCGTGGGCCTTCTCCAGATTCCAAAGATGTGCTTGTTGAGGGTTAATTGTAAATTAACAGCAAATTACCTCCAACATAATTTAACCTTAGAAATTGGGGTGCATTAATAGGAATATGGAAAGTATAAAATGGGATTAGTGTAATTGGGTGCTTTATGGTCTGTACAGATTTGGTGGCTGAACGGTCTGTTTCCATGCCATATGGAAACAAAGGTATAGAAATAATGTGGCAAAACTCTATCTGGAGAAATGATAGGGCCATGCCATGACAAAAAAAATTCCAGGGAAAAGGAGAAAATATTAGATGTCTTCAGAGGTTTAAATGTGGACAGAACGCTACCCCCCCCCCCCCCCCCAGACCCTGATGAGATCTTATGGGAGACAAGGGTGGACCATGCCGGCCCTCAGAATATTTAAAAAAAATCTTCAACAATAGAAGAGGTGCCAGATTACTGAACGATAGCAATTGTGATACATTTATTTAGCAGCTGTAGCTGGGAATAGCCAGGTTATTGCAGGTCTAGAAGTCTATTATCAGTTTATGGATGACAATTCTGAGGGCCAGGACTAAGAATCTAATCTAATAAAGTTAACATGGTTTTCCACAGAGATCCTATCTGACTACTTTGACAGAATTTTGAGATAACCAAGTGTGTCAATGTGGTTATCAATTTCAGTAAGCCCTTTGACATGATAAGCTGGTATGACACAGTGGCGCAGCGGTAGAATTACTGCCTTACAGCGTTTGCAGCTCCGGAGACCTGGGTTCAATCTCGATCTGGGTTTGCACATTCTCCCCATGACCGCGTGAATTTTCTCCGAGATCTTCGGTTTCCTCCCACACCCCAAAGATGTACAGGCTTGTAGGTTAATTAGCTTGGTATAAATGTAAAAAAAAAGTGTCCCTAGTGTGTGTGTAGAGTAATGTCAATGCGTGGGGATCGCTGGTCGGCACAGACTCGGTGGGCCGAAAGGCCTGTTTCTGCGCTCTATCTCTAAACTACAAAAGGTTCAAACCCTTGGGATTCAGGGTAAGTTGGCAAATTGGATTGATTACAGAAGGCTTAGAGAAATCATCAAGGGTTGTTTTTGTGATTGGAAGCCTGTGACCCATGAAGTATCATGGGGACTGGTGTTCAGATCTTGCAAATTATTACATACTTTATATGTGATCGTAGGAAATATGTCTAATAAAGTTTGCAGATGGTTCTGGATGTGATTGTAGGAAGTATGTCTAGTAATGATTGCAGATGGTTCAAAGATTTGAGGTGTTATTGATTATAAGAAAAAGTGTGCAGCTACAAAACGCAGAACTTAGGAAGCATGTGATTGTACTGGAGACGTGCAGTGGAGATTTGCCAGAATGTTGCTTAACATAGAGCATTTCAGTTATGAGGAGACAGGATACACTGGGTTTGTTTTCCTTGGAGTAAAGAAGACTGAGAATTAACTAGATAGTGGTACACAAAATGAGCATACCATATAACCATATAACAATTTCAGCACGGAAACAGGCCATCTCGGCCCTTCTAGTCCATGCCGAACACTTATTCTCCCCTAGTCCCATCTACCTGCACTCAGACCATAACCCTCCATTCCTTTCCCGTCCATATACCTATCCAATTTATTTTTAAATGATAAAATCGAACCTGCCTCCACCATTTCCACTGGAAGCTCATTCCACACAGCTACCACTCTCTGAGTAAAGAAGTTCCCCCTCATGTTACCCCTAAACTTCTGTCCCTTAATTCTCAAATCATGTCCCCTTGTTTGAATCTTCCCTACTCTCAATGGAAAAAGCTTATCCACGTCAACTCTGTCTATCCCTCTCATCATTTTAAAGACCCCTATTAAGTCCCCCCTAAACCTTCTGCACTCCAAAGAATAAAGACCTAACTTGTTCAACCTTTCTCTGTAACTTAGTTGCTGAAACCCAGGCAACATTCTAGTAAATCTCCTCTGTACTCTCTCTATTTTGTTGACATCTTTCCTATAATTTGGCAACCAAAATTGTACACCATACTCCAGAATTGGCCTCACCAATGCCTTGTACAATTTTAACATTGCATCCCAACTTCTATACTCAATGCTCTGATTTATAAAGGCCAGCACACCAAAAGCTTTCTTTACCACCCTATCTACATAAGATTCCACCTTCAGGGAACTATGCACAGTTATTCCTAGATCCCTCTGTTCAGCTGCATTCCTCAATTCGCTACCATTTACCATGTACGTCCTATTTTGATTTGTCCTGCCAAGATGTGGCACCTCACATTTATCAGCATTAAACTCCATCTGCCATCTTTCCAAATGGCCTAAATCTCTCTGTAGACTTTGAAAATCTACTTCATTATCCACAACACCACCTATTTTAGTATAATCTGCATATTTACTAATCCAATTTACCACACCATCATCCAGATCATTGATGTATATGACAAACAACAAATAACATAGATTAGGAAGTTGGAAAATGTTCTCTTAGCATAGGTGCCTGTGATCACGAGGCATATATTTAAAGTAGGGGTAGGAGATTTAGAGGTGATTTGACAAGTAACATTATTTTTTCACCCCAGACGATAATTAAAGCATAGAACAAACTGCTTAATGGGATGTAGACATAGGTACACTCAGAACATTTAGAACTTGAACCACCATGGCAAAGAAGGCTACTGTCTGAGGCTACACCTAGAATAATGTCTGTAACTTTAATCTTCCTTCCTTGGAAGAACATGCTTGTAAATGAGGAATGCAACAAAAGTTCAGCAGATTTCTTCTTGGGATCATTTGGTTAGGGACAAGGGAAGGGAGGTGGAATTGTCTGTCCTATGATGAAAGGACAATCATGGGACAATGATTGCTCTGTCATTGGAATTGTCCGATGATTGTCCGAAACCAGCTATATCTTCTAGAGTTGCAAGGCAATGAGATCCCGACTCACTGGATTATACCAAATGGGGCTTAAAGCTGTTGCAGGAATAATATTTTCCCTGGATAGGAAGCTCCAATCTCAAAATAACAGGTCAGCTATCAGGCACAAAAACAACCTTTTTTTCCCCCACCGAGGGCAGCGAATCATTAGAATTCAACTACCTTAGAGGGTTGTGAAGGCTCAGAGTATATGCAAGACCATTCAATATTTAGGGAATTGTCAAGTTATTTGTGCTCTTTACTTTGGAAATATAATTCACAACTGGATTATGACATACCAAGAAACAATTCAATAAATGCAAAGAAACTAATATGTTTTCCCCCTTAAATATGGGTCACGTGTCTAGCCCTTGCTTTTAAGAATAAAGCAATGTAGTCTAATGCACCAGAGCTCACCAAAGTTCACCAAAAATAGCTGAGAGAGAAAGTTTGGATTTTTAATAAAGTAAATTCCTAATTCTGCAAAATAATTTTGATTGAATATATCATATTCTTTTTTCTGCAGCCCTTCTCACTCTTTCTACACCTGCATAATTATATATTGGGCACAACAGAGGCACAACAGTAGCGTTGCTGCCTTACAATGCCAGAGACTCTGGTTCGATCCTGAGTAGCGGGTGCTGTCTGTACGGAGTTTGTAGATTCTCCTTGCGACTGCATGGGTTTTCTCCGGATGCACCGGTTTTGTTCCACACTCCAAAGACGTGCAGGTTTGTGGGTTAATTGGCCTCAGAAATTTGTAAAATCGGCCCTAGTGTGTAGGATAGTGTTAGTGTACGGGGTGGTCATTGGTCAGGGCAGAGTCGGTGGGCCAAAGGGCCTGTTTGCACAATGTATCTCTAAAGTAAACTAAACGTATTTCAAATAATAATACAAATGTTATTATTCTTGCCTTTGCCAAATCATCTAAAGATTAAGTGATGGTCACAATTTAATATTGAGGAGATGGTTTTGATCTCCAACATTAATTTGCAGAATAGAACATGTAATCGAGTCACATGTTTCATGATCAAATTGCAAAAATAAACAAGCTGCCAAGGAAATGAACAGTGCTGACTGCTGTACTTCCAACAGCTACAGGTATAATGATTCATGTGTACTTTCAATGTTAATTCTCAACAGGTTTATGCTGTTACAAAATAATAAAAAATAATCTTGGGTGCTATTCATATCATTTAAAGTTCAACAATGATTGTCTTGCAACATAACTGTATACGAAGGTGAATGGTGTGGCCAGAAAGGCAAATTCCACAGCGCTAATTGAAAGGTTAAATTCAAGGTTGCACAACAGGTACAACAAGGTTGGGAAAAGTTTCAAACCCATTTTGTGCTTAGAAATTTGCAAAGTAAACTCACATTGGTACATTTTCCTTGACAGAGATACAACAATCTTGTGTCTGATTTTTCTTCCCCTCTCCACTGTACTTATGGGACTGTCCAACTTAGGTGATTTTTCAGGTGACTGTCAAGTTGCCGGCAGTCATCTGAAAAACAGGCATCTGGAACGGTGACTGTCAGAGTGGAGCACACACACCGCTTCCTTTACAAGCCCGTTTCTGCAGGCAGGGGACAGGGCAAGCGGGGGGAGCGCTGTCTGAGTTAAATTCACACGGTGCAAAGCCAAGGTGATACAGACACACCATGAACAGGAAGGTTGGCGCTGTAATTAAGACGTACGGTAAGTCCTTTAAAAGGGGGGGAGAAGGAGTGGAGACAACTTTTAAGAAGCCAGAGATACACGGCAGACATTTAACATTACCAGTCGGTTATCCTTGGTTCTGAAAACTACAGCTTAGTTTTTTTTTTTCCCAATGAGCTAATGAAATTCACCAGTCAGCACCGGCTACAACCTACGAGAACCTACAAGAACCTTCGACCTCATGGCAACCCACTAGGACCTCCTGGTGACCCACCTACGACACGAGAATTCTTGCTACTCTCCATGGCGGCTTCATTCTGGCCGCCGCTAATTTTTCAACATGAAAAATTTGCGGCAACCATAATGAGGCCGCGACTAGTTTCCAGAAAGAGGGAACTCCTCACGACGATGAAGGCAACTCCCCGGCAACCACCCGCGAACATGTGACGACTGCATAGTCTCCTGCAGTGGGACAGGCCCATTACACTCCTGGCCTTTACATTTCAGACAACTTTTTTTTGTTGGAATTTTTTAACTATGTACATAAAATTCAGGTTTTTAAATTGAGCTTCAGTTTTGTGGTTTAACAAAGTAATCCATTATCATTATTTGTTTTCTACAAAATAATTTTATTTTAAGCAATTTTTCTTTTCCATCCAAGTATATCAAAGCATCATGATATTTCACAATCATCATTGTATATTAAATACATGCGACTGATCTCTCTCAATGAAATTTAAAAAAAACACTTGAAATTAATTGAAAAATCCAAATAGTGCAGGCACAAGGGACTGCAAAAGCTGAAATCATGAGCAAATATCAAACTGCTTAGTTTAAAGATACAGCATGGTAAAGGGCCTGTCCCACGAGCATGCGACTGCATGCGGCAAGCGCGACCTAACGTGGTCGCGCCAGCCGTGCGGCCTCGCGAGGCCGATCCCACTTCGATCGCGGGAGCCGCATGGAGTTGTGCGGAGCTGGTCCCGACATCGCGCGGGGCTCCGAAAAACTGACAGTGTTCAAAAATTCCGTGCGGCAAAGGCCTGCCGGACCGCTGTCGCATGGAGGCCGCCCGCTGCCGCCTCGACGCCGCACGCAGCGTCTTGATGCCGTACGTCACGCGCGGACTTCGCTCGAACTTCACGTCAATCACTCGACCTCCGCGCGGCCCCCGCTTCCGGTTTGGTCGCGCTCGCCGCATGCAGCCGCATGCTGGTGGGACCGGCCCTGTATGGGGATCACTCGACCTCCGCGCGGCCCCCGCTTCCGGTTTGGTCGCGCATGCTCGTGGGACAGGCCCTTAACATGGCCTTAAGCCCACCAAGTTTTGACAACCATTGATCACCTGCCCCACTCCTTGTACATTGGGATATGGGGGTAAGCAGAAGTACCTAGAGGAAATCCACATGGTCACAAACTCCACAGATAGCACCTGAGCTTAGGATTGAACCTGTCTCTGGCACTGAGGAGCGGTGGGAAAATAAGTCAAATATTAGTTATACTGATCCAAAAATATAACCTTTTACAGGATATGGCCATCACTGACAAAGCCAGCTTTTATTGCGCATCCCTGAAATCCCCAATAGCCCTTGTGGAAATGGTGGTGCGCCATATCCTTTAACAGCTGCAGTCCTTCTCCTGAAGAGTGTTCCAGAACGTAGATCTAGCACTGACGGAAGTTAGGTTAGGATGTTGTGAGACCTGGATGAGAATCTTGGCCTTGGTGGTTGAGGCCATGAATTTAGGGAGTGCTGTTGGGAGAAGCTGCAATAGGTGGCACACATGATACCACAGTATGTCGGTGGTGAAGGAAATGAGCCAAATGTGATGGATGGTCAATGTCTCAACCAAGAAGCCCATAAAGTCATAAGGAATAGTAGAATTAGGCCATTCGGCACATTAAGCCTTCCCTGCCATTTAATCATGGCTGATCCATCTCTCCCTCCTAACCCGTCTCCTGTCTTCTCCCCATAACTTCAGACACCTATACTAATCAAGCTGATTTACCCTATATAAAAGGAGGTGGCCTTGCACAAGATGTTACGATTGCCTTGTTACTCCTTCAAGCAAGTGGAGACCACTCTGTCTTGTAGATTAAAGATTCAGAGGTAACATGCTACAGGATATCCAGCCTCTGACCTATTCTCAATAGCTAGAATACTACAGAGAACAGTCTGAAAAAGAATCCTGACCTAAAATGACATCTGTCCATTTCTTCCACAGATACTGCCTGACATTCAGAGTTCCTCCAGGACCTGCTGTTGTAATGCAGAGGAATCTAGGATTGCAGATACATAGTTCCGTGCAAGTGGCATCAGAGGTAGGTAGAAAATAGACACAAAATGCTGGAGTAACTCAGCGGTTCAGGCAGCATCTCTGGAGAAAAGGAATAGGTAATGTTTAGGGTAGAGACCTGTTATATTCTGGACGGCAGAATGAATAACAACTTACACGCAGGTTGCATGGATCACGAGAGAGAGATTTACTACCCAACATTCCCTGCTTATATTGAGCACCAACTCATTAACATATACATGAATATGTATGAATACATTACACTGCTCTCCTTTTTTAAGTATTAAATCTAAGTACTCAGTTACAATTTTGTTGTTGTGATACTTGATTTAAACCAGTATTTATGAAATCTTAAATGATAAACATAATATATTTATTTTACATATCTACATATTTTAGTTTTACTTATACAGTGACTTACCTAGCTTACAAACCTAATCTGACTACTGGTTTACGGACCCTGCCTGATCGTCTAACAGAAACAGGTGTAATAGGTTTAGGCGTTGACTCAACTGTTGGCTTGTTTGGCTCTGTTTTAGTACCCTGACTTTGACCAGAGGAATCTGTTTCTTTGTCTGTACTAACTGAACTTTGTGTTTCAATCACAGTGGTCTCTTCCAACTCAGTTTCAGATAAAAACTCAGGGATTAGGACTTCATGCTCAGTGTTTGGTTCATCTTTGGCTGGAATCATTTCATCAACATGAACACTTTTGATCCTATCTCCAACTTCAACTAAGTATCTTTTTGTTCCACACACTTCCACTTTTTTTCCCAACATCCCATTTGTCTCGACTGGACTTGTTTGGAGGACTGAGAACACAAACCTGCTCATCTGGCTTGAGGTACCTCCCCTTTTTGTGGTAGTCAAAATGATGTTTTTGACTTAACTGTTTTTGCTCAACTCTCAAGGCCAAATTGGGTTGAACTAGACCTAGGCATATTCTTAGCCTCCTCTTCATCAACAGTTCTGTAGGTGAGTAACCCGTTGTTGTGTGATTCAGCAAGAAACTAGCCAAACGATGTTTCATGCTGAGCTTTGAACTACCCTGCAAAACCTGTTTCTTTGACAATTCTAACAGACCTTTCTGCCGCCCCGTTGGAGGCTGGATGGTATGGGGGAACAAGTGTGTGTTTTACACCATTCCGCTGCATGAACTCTTTGAACCGTTCTGAACGAAACTTGAAGCCGGGTATATGAAACAAGTTCTCCCGGTAAACCATGGCATGCAAAAATTGATCTCAACTCATCTATGGTACACTCAGTAGTAGTGTTTAACCCCATATGCTTAACCTCAATCCATTTGGAATGACTATAATACTAGTACCAGAAAGTGATCATTACCCTTTTCACAAAAATCTACATGAACTCTCTGAAAAGGTCTACTTGGCCATGACCAGGGTTGCAGTGGTATTTTTGGTGGTTTACTCTGGCAATTTTGGCAGATGCTACATTTGCTCAGCAGTGACTCTATGTCACTGTCAATACCAGGCCAATACACAAAACCTCTAGCAATTGACTTCATGCTTACAATGCCAGGATGTTCGGCATGAAGTTCATTCATAATTTTGTTTCTCAAAGACTCTGGTATAACCACTCTGTAACCCCACTTAATGCATCCCTGCTCACATGATAATTCATGGCATCGATTATGGAAAGGCTTCAGCTCCGAGTTCAGAACTGAGTTCAATCCACTATCGATTTCAGTCCAACCGTTCAATGTCTGTTCATAGACCCACTTCAGCAGTGTCTTTCTCTGTTTCTGCTGCAATTTCTGTTGCAGTCACTGGAAAGTCTTCATCTACAACTTGCAGTGTGTAGATTGAGTTCTCACTTCCCATGTCAGAGTTCTCATGAGGCAACCGGGACAACGCATCTGCAACTGCATTGCACTTGGAGCTTCTGTACTCAACCTTGTAGCGATACTGGGACAGCAAAATTTCCCAGCGCTGCATCCTTGATGATGCCATGGAAGGTATAGCTGACTTGGGACCAAGTATCACCAGTAGTGGCTTGTGATCAGTCATAGAAACATAGAAACATAGAAAATAGGTGCAGGAGTAGGCCATTCGGCCCGTCGATCCTGCACCGCCATTCATTATGATCATGGCTGATCATCCAACTCAGTATCCTGTACCTGCTTTCTCTCCATACCCCCTGATCCCTTTAGCCACAAGGGCCACATCTAACTCCCTCTTAAATATAGCCAATGAACTGGCCTCAACTACATTCTGTGGCAGAGAATTCCAGAGATTCACCACTCTTTGTGTAAAAAATGTTTTTCTCATCTCAGTCCAAAAAGATTTCCCCTTTATCCTTAAGCTGTGACCCCTTGTTCTGGACTTCCCCAACATCAGGAACAATCTTCCTGCATCTAGCCTGTCCAACCCCTTAAGAACTTTGTAAGTTTCTATAAGATCCCCCCTCAATCTTCTAAATTCCAGAGAGTACAAGCCGAGTCTATCCAGTCTTTCCTCACATGAAAGTCCTGACATCCCAGGAATCAGTCTGGTGAACCTTCTCTGTACTCCCTCTATGGCAAGAATGTCCTTCCTCAGATTAGGAGACCAAAACTGTACGCAATACTCCAGGTGTGGTCTCACCAAGACACTGTACAACTGCAGTAGAACCTCCCTGCTCCTATACTCAAATCCTTTCGCTATGAATGCTAACAATGCAGTCACTAGGGTGAATGATCTGCAGAGAAGAGACTGATGGAATTTCTTGATTCCGAACACGATGCTGAGTGCTTCCTTTTCTATCTGTGCATAATTGCGTTCACTCGATGACAGGGTGCGGGATGCAAAAGCAATAGGCTTTTCCTGTCCGTCATTCATTACGTGGGAGATCACTGCACCTACACCATAACTTGAAGCATCACAAGCAAGTTTCATCTCGCATGTCGTATCGTAGTGAACAAGGAATTTGTCACTTGTCAATTTTTCCTTGCAGATGTCATATGCACGTTGCTGTTCCTTTCCCCACGTCCATTTCACATCCTTTTGTAGCAGATGATGTAGTGGCTCTAGCACAGTTGCTAAATCTGGAAGGAATCATGCATAGAACTGCACCATCCCAAGGAATGATCGTAGTTCTGACACATTGTTGGGTTTTGGAGCATTCACTATTGCTTCCACTTTCGCCTTCACAGGGCGAAGTCCGTTGGCATCTACTTTGAGTCCAAGGTAGACCACCTCAAACTGCGCAAATGCACATTTACTTTGTCGCAGTTTGACATTGTGGCAGTTCAGTCGTGCTAGAACTTGCTCGAGGATTTCCAGATGTTCTACCATGCCCTCTGTGAATATCAGTAGGTCATCCTGGTTGCACACACAGTGCGGAATGCCTTGTAACATTTTGTCCATGACAGACTGGAAAATTTTCAGGGAGGATTTCACACCATAGGACAGCTTTGTATATGAATACAAGCCCTTATGTGCGTTGATAGTCAAGTACTGCTGACTTTCCTTGTCGACACTGAGTTGGGCTTAAGCGTGAGACAAATCCAGTTTAGTGAAGACTCTTGCTCCGCTAAGTTCTGCGTACTGATCTTGCGAGGTTGGTAACAGATATTGTTCATCATCAACGGCTTGGTTGATTATGACTTTGTAGTCAACACATAGTCGAACAGTTTTGTCAGCCTTGGGTACGGCCACAATTGGCGTTGCCCAGTTACTCTGGTCTGTCTTCACGAGTACTCCATTCCGCTCTAACCTGTCGAGTTCTTCCTCCACCTGTTGCTTTAGTGCATATGGTACAGGTCTTGGGCAACAATACACAGGTTTCACATCTTGCTTAAGTCAAATGTGTGCAGAGTCCCTGTTATTCCCCTATAACTATCAGCAAAAATGTTTGCATGTTTGCTTATGACATTTTCAAGACGTGAATTGGACAAATCGACACTGAAAATTTACTTCCAGTCTAACTCTATTCTATTCTTTCCAAGGAGGGTTGGTTTATTTCTGTAGCTGGCCACTATGATGGGCAGTGTTACTGACTGACCATTATGCTGAACTTTACAGTTAATTTGTCCACATGTCTCCAAAACATCGCCCGAGTAGGTTCTCAGCTTGACCTTACTCTCAAACAATGGTATCTGTGGGAACTTTGTTTCATACAGGTCTCTGCTCATGACCGAACAATCTGCTGCCGTGTCAATACACATATCGATTAGTTGTTCATTAATCAATAATTTAGTTTGAAAGTCCTTGCCTTGACTGGTTGTAGGCTCATGGATGTTGGTTGCATACATGGTGTACAACACAAGTTCATTTCCATCTGGGTTCACATCCAAGTTGTGAACTCCTCTCTGGTGTCGCTTGATTCCCGCAGATTGTTGGTTTCCTGTTTTAAGCTTGGCCCGACATGCTGAGGCGATGTGGCCTTTCTTCTGGCAGTTATAGCACTTGGCCATTTTGAACTGACAAAATTGGGATGAGTGATTACTGTTGCAACGATAACAACTGGCTGAACGCGGCTCCCCGCCATACTTTGGTTTTGGTTTAGCGCCTCTTGGTTTGTCCATATGCACTGCCTGGTGACTGTAAACGGCCACTACAGTCCGTGGTAGACGAAACTCGCGAGCATTCTTGATGCCATCTCCATTGTGGTAGCAATCTTGCATGCTTTCTCGAATGTAAGATCTGGAGTGTTCATGCGTTTGGACTGAATTCGTTCATCCACTAGACCACAAACAAATCTGTCGCGTGTAGTGCGCGTCCAAGAAAGGTTCCAAAGTTACAGTTACGTTTTTCAAGGCAACAATGTACTCATTGATTGTCTCATTGTGCTTCTGGATTCTAGTGCCAAATTTGTAGCTTTCTGCAATTTCCAGAGGCTTTGGGTTGAAGTGCTCCTCCAACTTCTTCATAATGTCATTGAATGGCACATCTTTTGCCTTTATGGGTGCAAGGAGTTTCACGAGTGTGCCGCACACTTCAGGACCATTTTCCGTGAGCAGAATAACTTTCATGCGTTCGCAAACGGCCTTATTTGTCTCAGTCACTCTCTCTCCTTCACCACTAATCTCCATTATTTTGTTTGCCGTGAAAAACATGTTCGCTCTCTCCATATAAGAGCTGAACAGCTCTCTACTCTTGTCAAAAGTGCCAAGGTTTCCGATGTAGCCCGTGGACGCTGCCATCGTGTCGTTCTCTTCTTTTTTTTAAAGTCCGTTAAAAAATCCCGATTTCCTGTCTGTTCTGGTGTAACAATTCACCTAAAACTTAGCTGTACAAAGGCTATTCAGCTTGACAAAAAAAAATCTTATACAATCCCAAGGACGGCATCTTGCCACATACACAACATAGAGATAGCCTGACAAACTCTCGACGATTTGTCCAGCTGCTGTTTTAAACTACAGTCCCCTGCATAGAAGGATCTGCGGCCTATCGTGTCCAGCTCGCAAACAACTGTGACACAACTCCGTATTTAATTTAAAATGTTAAACAATACTGCATGTTGCAAAACAGTCCTGCACTGTATTTAAAGGATGAGTTCACAAACTCTATCCCATCCTCATCACCAATTTTGTTATATTCTGGACGGCAGAATGAATATCAACTTACACGCAGGTTGCCTGGATTACAAGAGCGAGGTTTATTACCCAACATTCCCTGCTTATATTGAGCACCAACTCATTAACATATACATGAATATGTATGAATACATTACAAGAACCTTTTTCAGACTCATGCAAGGATGAGTCAAGAGTGGTCAAGAAGGCTTTTGGTATTCATCATTTAGGGTATTGAGTTTAAACCTTGGATGTTATGTTACAGTTGTGTAACACGTTGGTGAAGGCACAAATGTGTTCAGTTTTGGCCATGTTGTTATAGGAAGGATTCAGTTAAGCTGGAAAGAGTGCAGATAAGATTTACAAGGATATTGCTGGTACTCGAGGTCCTGAGGTATAGGTAGAGATCGAGCAGGCTGGGACTTTATTCCTTTGAGAGCTGGAGGCTGATCTTACAGAGATGTATAACATCATGAGGGAATACAGAATCTTTACACAGAGTAGGAGAATCAAGAACCAGGAGGGGAAGATTCTGAGCAGCAACTTTACCCCCCCCCCCCCCCACCACCACAAAGGGTGGTGACTATATGGAATGAGCTGCCATAGGAGGTAGTTGAGGCAGGTACTATAACAATATTTAAAAGTCATTTGGACCGCTGCATGGATAGGAAAAGAATAGAGGGATATGGACCAAATTCAGGCAGGTGGGACTAGCATAGATGAAGCATCTTGGTCAGTGTGGACAAGGTGGGCTGAAGGATATGTTTCAGTGCTGTACGGCTCCATACATAGTTAGTTAACTACAATAAACACCACTTATTGCCACCTCCGAGCCTGGCGCACACGGCGGTTTTACAGGCTTTGTGACATGAACACGACCTGCAAACTGAATCAGAAAATTTGGGGGTTTTGGGGCACGATTTATTCAATAGGCCCGGAAAATCTGTGAAATATTATTTAAAACTTTCTTCTTAAAAGTATTTATATATCACCTTACACAACATCTCTGAATAATTGTTAGAAATGTATGACAGTTTATATCTCAAACAGAAAATAAAAGTAAAATACTTGTCAACCGAAAACAAAATAACATGTACTGAATGTTTGGCTGGGGCCTGTAAATTAATGGAGGGCTGGGATAGGCACATGAACCACTTATGACCAAAGCTGAGGTAATATCCCCAAGTGAATTAATTTCCCTGCTCAAATATAAAGTTTGTAGCACTGGGCTTAGGAAATTCTAGTGTTACAAAACCCATTTCCTGCAAAGGATGTCAGAGGAACTCTCCAGAGGAGAAACTTTGATTTCTGACACCTTTTAATTAAGTAGTTTTGCTGGTACTCTGCAATCTTGCCTATAGGCTTTTGGATTAAAAGGAAGATGGCAACACTTATACCTCAAAGGGCACAGCACTAACAGCAACTAGTTATATTTAATATGCATGCTCTCCAGAGATGATGCCTAACCTTGTTTTTATAAGAATCATTGCTGCTTCCGAGTTCATGATAGAAAGAAATTCGCTGCACGGATTGAAAATGGTTGGACCCGAGACACTGCTGCATTGAACCTGGGACCTAAAGCAAAGCAAGAATTTCATTGTCCTATCAGGGACACATGACAATAAACTCTCTTGAATCATTCATACTTTGAATGATGAAACGGCTATCATGATGTGGTTCATGGGGTCTTTGGAATGGGCCCACATTGACCAGCGGGAGGCTGTTACATGCAACAACTCAACATTCTTGGAAACTAATATGAAATTCATTTGTTCCAAAATACTTAAGAGGATTTAACTATAAATCATGGATACAAGGAACTGCAGGTGCTGGCATGCAAGAAAAAATACAAAGTGCTGGAGCAACTCAGCGGGTCAGACAGCATCTCTGGAGAGCTTGGGCCAGTGACTTTCCCAGTCTTGACTTTTCTTCAGATCGATTGGGTCTTGCCTATGCCAGAAATTTCCATTCACAACTCCTCTACGCTAAAAGTGATTCTACGCTAAAAAGTGGCAAGCTGATATTCATACCCCAAGTGTTGATTTATGATAATTTCCATGAAAATAAAATGCAGCAGGGAAAGAGGGAAACGAGATAAGACCATCGGTCATAGTGGGCAGATGGGGCTCGTCAGCCTGGGAAGGCAGTCCATCTAGGAGAGGGTAAACTCTGATTTAATACATCCACTGCCTTGTGGCCATATCCAGTCATGGAAAAGTCTCCAGGAGTAAACTTCAAGAAAATCCGAAATCAGAGCCCCTAAGGCAGTTCGTCGTTGTCTACAACCTTGCTCTGGCAGCTCCTGCGACGGCACTGGTGCCAAACTGTAACGGCCCTGCTGTTCCTTTGGATCGATCAGTGACGTGGAGAGGGGGGACATGCTGCAGGCTTGCATCTGACCAGGATGCATCAGCCATGGTCAGTCATGACCAAAGGGGGTTCTACTACTACTATCATAGTGGGTGAATATAATTTCCCCCAAATCAGCTTCCTTAGGTGCAAGAGGCTTAGATTGAGCAGAACTTTTTAGGTGTATCTCAGAGAGCTTGTCGAAAGAGTAGGCAGAGAATCCAACCTGGGACGGCTCCATACTAGACCTTGTACAGTGAAACGAGCTGGGCCAGATATTTGGGGTTTCTGTGGGAGAGCATTTTGGGAACAGTCATCACATCAGCCTAGGTTTAAAGATATATGTGAATAAGGCTAAATTTGGACCTCAGAGGGGTTGGTATGGGGAGTGTTAAATTGGGTGAAGGCAAATTACATCTTTCTTAGGCAGGAACACAAAGTGCCGGAGTACCTCAGTGGGTCAGGCAGCATCTCTGGAGGACATGGATGAGCAATATTTCGGGTCAGGACCCCGTATCTGAAGAAATGTCCCAAAGCAAAACATTGTCCATCCATGTTCTCCAGAGATGTTGCCTGACCTAGACACAAAATGCTGGAGTAACTCAGCGGGACAGGCAGCATCTCTGGATAGAAAGAACAGGTAAGGTTGCAGGTCGAAACCCTTCTTCAACCAGAAACGTCATCCATTCCTTCTATCCAGAGATGCTACATGTCTCGCTGAGTTACTCTAACATTGTGTCTATCTTCGATGTAAATCAGCATCAGCAGTTCCTTCCTACACATGCTGCCCGACCTGCTAAGTTACTCCAGTGCTTTGTTTTCTATGCAAAATTCCAGCATCTGTAGTTTCTTTTTTTGGTTCTTGTTACTTTTTTTATTAGGCAGGAACTGGGGAGCGTGGATTGGGAACAGCTGGTATTGGACGAGTCTACACCGGACATGAGGGAGTAGTTTAAAGACCAGCTGAACATAATTCACAACGGGCATGCTATAGTGAGGAAGGAAGACGAGGATAGCAAGGTTTGGTTACCTAGGATGATGATGTTATAAATTGTGTTAAAAAAAAAAGGAAGTCTATGTAAGGATTAGGAAGAAAAAACAGACAGGGCCCTTAAGGAATACAAAGACAATAGTAAAGGAGAGTTGGATTAAGAAAAATCCCATGGCAATTTATACATATAACGAAGGGATTTTATGCTTGGGGCTAGAGGAAGTGGCAGAGGTCTAAACAAGAGAAATGGTCATCAGGGAAGAGAGTGGGGGGGCAATTTGTTGTTTTAGAAATAAGCACAGAGGTGGCGGAAGAGCTCCATATCATGTGAGGGCCAGAACTCACTGAGGTGTACATGCAGAGGTACAAATGAGAGAGGAGGTCGGAGGAGGAGGGGTGGATAGTGGTGAGGTTGGAGCTGGGGTGAGGCATGGAGTCAGAGGGGGGAGGTGGGGAACGAGGCGGGGGTGGAGTGAAGAGAGCAAGGGTGGAGAAGGATTGTGGATAGCGTTGGGGCTGTGGTTAAGATATGGGATCTGAGGAGAGGGCAGTGTAGGAGCAGCAGAGAAGAGGTAGGAACAATTGGGGTAAGCGGAGAGCAAGGGATGTGGGATGTGCAAAGTGCAGTTAGTAGACAAACGTTCCTTTTACTTATCAGTCCTGATGCTGGGTCTCAAAGTGAAAAACTGACTTAAAACGTTTGGCTCCACAGCTGCTGCTTGATCCACAGAGCTCTTCCAGAATTCTGATTTTGTTTTACATTCCAGTATCTGCAATCTCATTTCTCCATCCATGTCAAAATGCACTAGAGTACAATCCTAGCAAGCTTTCAATTAAGGTTGTGAAGAATATTTTTTATGGTATGGCAGTAGTGCTTAACTATCTTCAAAGACCGTTCGCCGTGTGCAGTTTTGGTCTCCAAATTTTCTGAAGGACATTCTTGCTATTGAGGGAGTGCAGAGTAGGTTCACAAGGTTAATTCCCGGGATGGCGGGACTGTCATATGCTGAGAGAATGGAGCGGCTCGGCTTGTAGACTCTGGAATTTAGAAGGATGAGAGGGGATCTTGTTGAAACATAAAAGATTATTATACACATTTGGACATGCTAGAGGCAGGAAACATGTTCCCGATGTTGGGGGAGTCCAGAACCAGGGGCCACAGTTTAAGAATAAGGGGTAAGCCATTTAGAACAGAGACGAGGCAAATCAGACCATTTCCAAAAGACTTGGTCTCCATTTATCGACTTATTACAAGCATAGGGTGCAACATAACTTTGAAAATAAATGGTTTCAGGACCTGGTGAGGGGTGTGTAAAGATATGAAGTAGGTACATCCCTTTTATCTTATTTTACTTTCTTATATCTTCTGTTTTCTATTTTACTCTTTCTTTTTCTTTGGTTTTCTTTTTTACTCTTTCTCGTGGTTTACGTTTCTACGGGTTTTTCCTGATCACTCTTTCACGCACTTACTATCTCATCTAACTTTCTCTATTCTTCTCCTTCTTAAAGTTTAAAACAAGAAGTGGTACAGGAAATGTATTATGTTATTTTTGGCTTATATCACTGTAATGTACATTACTTCTAATAAATAAAATATTAAAAAAAAAAAAAAAGAACAGAGACGAGGAAACACTTTTTCTCACAGAGAGTTGTGAGTCTGTGGAATTTTCTGCCTCAGAGGGCGGTGGAGGCCAGTTCTCTGGATACTTTCAAGAGAGAGCTAGATAGGGCTCTTAAAAATAGCGGAGTCAGGGTGTATGGGGAGAAGGCAGGAACGGGTTACTGATTGTGGATGATCAGTCATGATCACATTGAATGGCGGTGCTGGCTCGATGGGCAAATGGCCTCCTCCTGCACCTATTGTCTATTGCCATTTGTAAATAAGAATGAACATTATATTTAAAAAATATAAACATTCACTGTAGAAATATTATTCTAACATAGTAAAAAAATAAGAACATTTGGTGAACAGTTGCATATGCGTGTGTATCTGTCATTTATGCTGTTTCGGAGCATAACAAACGTGCAAACATTTGTCTGTTTCAGAGCTGTAAGTACAATATAAAATAAATAACCCATTGAATAGAGAAGGCATCACAACTGTAAATTAAAAACACAAAAACTTTTGCATTATAAGTAAAAACATGACTCTGGAAGTTATTAGTTAAACTGACATGGAATCTCCCTCCAGCCTATAGAAATTCATAACATATGTTAGTCAATCAAAGCCATGGAAATCACAAGGGGTAATAATAGCTCTCTTGGTTTATGAAATGCAAATATCTGGCCTCCTTTCCTGCTCCTGATTGGTAACAGATACGTGTTTAGATGCTAGGTAAATAGAGGATCAAGCTCATAATTAAACATTGAAAATTATAGCAGATTACAAATGATATATTCCTACCTAAAGTAGTTTGAGTCTGAGATGAAATTAACAGAAAAAAAATCTGGAAAATGCCTTCTCCCAAGACATCAATAGAACTATTGCCATGTTAGATTTTTAATCAGTGCAGGGATTTTTGGTCCACAGGACTGAACTGGATATGGGTCACAGATTCACGAGTTACACATACAATGCCCTCCATAATGTTTGGGATAAAGACCCATCATATATTTATTTGCCTCTGTACTCCACAATTTGAGATCTGAAATAGAAAAAAAAATCACATGTGGTTAAAGTGCACATTGTCAGATTTTAATAAAGGCCATTTTTATACATTTTGGTTTAACCATGTAGAAATTACAGCTGTGTTTATACATACAGGGCTCGAAATTAGTGGTTGCCCGGGTGCCAATGGCAATCTATAGTCCGCCAGGCAACCTAAAAGCCATGCCATTTTGCCCGGCTTGGCAAGCACCCAGGACCCATCATTTAATTCTGAGCGGGCCCCCTGTCTATTTCTCTCTCTGTTACTCTCGGTCTCTGCCCGCCATCCGTGTCCGGCTCTCGGGTCTCCGCTCGGCTTTCGGGTCTCGGGTCTCCGCTCGGGTCTCGGGTCTCCGCTCAGTTTTCGGGTCTCCGCTCGGCTTTCGGGTCTCCGCTCGGCTTTCGGGTCTCGGGTCTCCGCGCGGCTTTCTGCTCTCGGGTCTCCGCTCGGCTTTCGGCTCTTGGGTGTCGGGTCTCCGCTCGGCAGGGCAGGCCACCTTACACATGCGCACTGCCACGGCCTGCACATCCTCCCCCTGCACATGCGCACAACCACGGCCAGCACATCATCGGCCGTGGTTGTGCGCATGTGCCGCCCTGCACATGCGCATTGCCACGGCAACTGGTTGGCGTCGGCCACTTTTTCCCTCCCTTTGTATTGTGGGAGATCTGGCCGCCATTGCTGTCCTCACCACGGCCGCTGAAAAACAACACAGAATCACTGTCTGGAGCTGGAGTAACTCCCTGGAGTAACTCTTGCTTCTTGGTTTCCTGGCCCTCCAAAAACATTCCAAATGGAATTTAAACTGGTGGACCCACCACCACCAAACTCCAAATTCTGAAAAATAATAGCCTATTGCATTTTATCTGTTTATTTATTGTGTATATATATGGTCTATGGTATATAGACACACTGAACTTTTATCTCTTGTTCTGTATTATGTTTACATATTCTGTTGTGCTGCAGCAAGCAAGAATTTCATTGCCCTATCTGGGACACATGACAATACAACTCTCTTGACTCTTGACTTGGACTTAAGCAAAAAAGGGTTCTTGGGGGAAAAAAGAGCCACCTTAAATTTAGTTGCGTCTGGTTGGGTAAATATGGTAGGGTGAAGACTATTCCATGCTTTAATTGTGCGGGGGAATTCCACGGAGCAGCCAGCATCTCTGGATAGAAGAAATTGGGTGACGTTTTGGGTAGAGACCCTCCTTTAGATTTCCTCTGGTTTTAGTGTTTTTAGTTTAATTTAAAGATACAGCGTGGAAACAGGCCCTTCGGCCCACGCCGACCACTGATCACCCGTACACTAGTTCTATCCCACACATTAGCGACGTAAGTCAAGAGTCAAGAGTGTGTTATTCTCTCACGTCCCAGTTTGAACAATGAAATCATTACTTGCAGCAGCACAACATAATATGTAAACATAGTACTCTGTAAACAATGTTATAAACGAGAAAACAAAACTCCATACAGACAGCACCAATATTCAGGATCAATTCCGGGTCTCTGGCAATTTTAGGCCGCAACTATATGGCCAACAAAATATGAGGTGCTGCTCCTCCAATTTACGGTGGGCCTCACTCTGGCCATGGAGGCAGCCCATGACAGAAAGGTTGGATTCAGAATGGGAGGGGGAGTTGAAGTGCTGAGCCACCAGGAGATCAGGTTGGTTATTGCAAACCGAGCGGAGGTGTTGGGCGAAGCGATCGCCAAGCCTATGCTTGGTCTCACTGATGTAGGGCAGCTGACACCTAGAGCAGCGGATGTAACAGATGAGGTTGGAGGAGGTGCAGGTGAACCTCTGCCGCACCTGGAAATACTGCTTGGGTCCTTGAATGGAGTCAAGGGGGGAGGTAAAGCGACAAGTGTAGCATTTCCTGCAGTTGCAAGAGAAAGTGCCAGGAGGGGGGGTGGTTTGGGTGGGAAGGGACGAATTGACCAGGTAGTTACGATGGGAGCGGTCTCTGCAGAAAGCTGACAGGGGAGGAGATGGGAAGATGTGGCCAGTGGTGGGATTCCGTTGGTAGAAAAAGCTGGAGAAAATCAGCGGGTGAGGCAGCATCTATGGAGCAAAGGAATAGGCGACGTTTTGTGTCGAGACCCTTCTTCAGACTGATGTCGGGACGGGTGGGGGCGGGAAAAAGAAAGGAAGAGGCGGAGACAGTAGGCTGTGGGAGAGCTGGGAATGGGAGGGGAAGGAGGGAGAAAGCAAGGACTACCTGAAATTGGAGAAGCCAATGTTCATACCGCTGGGGTGTAAACTACCCAAGCAAAATATGAGGTGCTGTTCCTCCAATTGGAGGTGGGCCTCACTCTGGCCATGGAGGAGGCCCAGGACAGAAAGGTCGGATTCGGAATGGGAGGGGGAGTTGAAGTGCTGAGCCACCGGGAGATCAGGTTGGTTATTACGAACTGAGTGGAGGTGTCGTGCGAAGCGATCGCCAAGCCTGCACTTGATCTCACCGAGGTTGATCATACGCTGAATAATCCAACCAGATTTTTGTTTGGAAGTGGAAAGAAATAATAGAAATTGCATTAATTGCAACGTGTAAAAAGAGTTGAGATACTGTATTATAATTTTGCTGCATGTTATTGTGGTATATATCATGTCTTGATTGGTGAATATGTTTAGTTTGCGACTTTATTTGAAGCAGAAATAATATGTGAATGCTTCATTGACCATAATTCCCACTGGTAACTACGCACTTCGTCCGAGCACATTATCGCACGCGTCATGCAAGCCGTCTTAAATGACCACCTAAACTGTCATTTGGCAACCTAAAAAGCTGCCGAGGTTGCCCGGCTGGCAACAGGGAAAAAAAGTTAAGTGAGAGCCCTGACATAGTCCCCCCATTTCTGGGCACCATAATGTTTGGGACACAGCAATATCATGTAAATGAAAGTAAGCATGCAGGTACCCGCAGGCAGTGAAGAAAGCGAATGGCATGTTGACCTTCAGAACAAGAGGAGTATAGGATCAAAGAGGTCCTCCTGCAGTAGTACAGGGCCCTAGTGAGACCACACCTGGAGTTAAGTATAGTGTGCAGTTTTGGTCCCCTAATTTGAGAAAGGACATTCTTGCTATTGAGGGAGTGCATAGTAGGTTTACAAGGTAAATTCCCTGGATGGCGGGACTGTCATATGCTGAGAGAATGGAGTGGCTGGGCTTGTATTCTCTGGAGTTTAGAAGGATGAGAGGGAATCTTATTGAAACATAAGATTATTACGGGTTTGGACACACTAGAGGCAGGAAACATGTTTCAGATGTTGGGGGAGTCCAGAACCAGGGACCACAGTTTAAGAATAAGGGGTAAGCCATTTAGAATGGAAATGAGGAAACACTTTTTCACACAGAGAGTTGTGAGTCTGTGGAATTCTCTGCCTCAGAGGGCGGTGGAGGCTGGTTCTCTGGATACTTTCAAGAGAGAGCTAGATGGGGCTCTTAAAAATAGCGGAGTCAGGGGATATGGGGAGAAGGCAGGAATGGGGTACTGATTGGGGATGATCAGCCATGATCACATTGAATGAGGGTACTGGCTCGAAGGGCCAAATGGCCTGCTCCTGCACCTATTGTCTATTATCTTTGCATGCAATGACTGCTTGAAGTCTGCGATTCATGGACATCACCAGTTGCTGGTGCCTTTTCTGGTGATGCTCTACCAGGCCTGTATTGTAGCCTTCTTTAGCTTTTACTTTTTATGGGGGCTAGTCCCCTTCAGTTTTATCTTCAGCAATATAAAGGGCACGCTCAATTGGGTTCAGATCGGGGGATTGACGGCCACTCAAGAATTGACCATTTTTTAGCTTTGAAAAACTCCTTTGTTGCTTTAGCAGTATGTTTGGGATCATTGTCTTGCATTGTCTTGCTGTAGAATGAACCGCCGGCCAATGAGTTTTGAGGCATTTGTTTGAATGAGCAGATAGGATGTGCCTATACACTTCACAATTACAATCACAATAATACTTTATTGGCCAAGTATGTTTTACAACATACGAGGAATTTGCTAAGTCAGTCATAGAAATAAAAAGCAATGGAACGTACAAAATACATTTTAACATAAGCATCCACCATAGTGACTCCTCCACATTCCTCACTGTGATGGAAGGCGAAAAAAAGTTCAAAGCACTTCTTTGCTCTTCCATGGTCGGGGGCCTTGAGCCCTCCGTTGATGGGATGATGACTTCCGTAGCCGGCGGCGTTTGGGTCCTCCGCATCGGGGCGATCAGCTGGATATCAGCTCCCCCGCGCCGGCGATCGGACCCCGCGGTTGGAGCGATCCCAGGCAAGGGATTGGCTCCGTTGTTAAGTCCACACCCTGCGATAGGGCTCAAAGTCAGTCCGAGGAGGCCTCCAGCTCCATCGAGGGTAGTGCGCAGAGCGACTGGATATATGATCCAGAAAACAATCGCATCTCCGTCAAGGTAAGAAATAGAAGGAAAAAAAAACCTTCATAAAACAAACCGGAGAACATTTACACAAACTTTTAACACACACTAAAAATTAAAAAAATAAAAACGAAAGAACAGACAGACTGTTGGCGGGGCTGCCAATCGTGCGGCACCCCTGGTGGTATTCATTATGCTACTACCATCAGAATACATTATGCTACTACCATCAGCAGTTATATCATTAATGAAGATAAGTGAGCCAGTACCTTCAGCAGCCATACATGCCCAGGCCATAACTCCCCTACCACCATGTTTCACAGATAAAGGTGGTATGCTTTGGATCTTGGGCAGTTCCTTCTCTCACTTTCTTGCCATCACTCTGTATGTTAATCTTTGTCTCATCTGTCCACAAGACCTTTTTCGAGAACTTTTAAGTACTTCTTGGCAAACTGTTTTTGGCCATCCTATTTTTGCAGCTAACCAGTGGTTTGCATCTTGCAGCGTAGCCTCTATTTCTGTTCATGAAGTCTTCTGCGGACAGTGGTCATTGACAAATTCACACCTGAAGAGTGTTTCTGATCTGTCGGACGAGTGTTTCTTTTTTCCCTGTATTATAGGGAGAATTCTTCTGTCATCAGCTGTGGAGGTCTTCCTTGGCCTGCCAGTCCCTTTGCGATTAGTAAGCTCACCAGTGCTCTCTTTCTTCTTAATGATGTTCCAAACAGTTGATTTTGGTAAGCCTAAGATTTGGCTGATATCTCTAACAGTTGTATTCTTATTTCTCAACCTTATAATGGCTTCTTTGACTTTCATTGGCACAACTTTGGTCCACACCTTTAGTTCACAAACAACTGTGAAGCCATGTGTCCCAAACATTATGGTGCCCTGAAATGGGGGGATGATGTATAAACACTGCTGTAGTTTCTACATGGTGAAACCAAAATGTATAAAAATGGCCTTTATTAAAATCTGACAATATGCACTTTAACCACATGTGATTTTTTCTATTACATATTTCAAATTGTGGAGTACAGATGCAAATAAATAAATGATGCGTCTTTGTCCTAAACATTATGGAGGGCACTGTATTAGCTTGAAATGAGACCCAAAAATCAATTTCACCTAATTGACAAGACACTATAAATTACAAACCTCCAGATGATACCGCTCCATTAGATAGCTCTATATATCAATGTTGTTGTTTCAAAAACTGAAGTCCATTTGCAATGGGATATTTTACCGTGGTCCAAAATTCACTCTACCAGTTTTGTTCCAAATTCTTCAAGCCCAAATAGCTAAGAGGAAGTAATAGCTTATGGGAGCACGATCCCGATTTAAAGATGCAGCTATCCTTTCATCATTGCCGAGTCAAAAAGCCAGCCTAGAACTGCCATTTGACAACACTGGAAATATCTTTCGACCACAGCAGTTTTTAAAAAGTCGAAGGCACCAATGGAAATGAAAATATAGAAAATAATGAAATTTTATAATGCAGCAGGCTTTTGAAACTAATTAGCACCACTCATCAATAGTCAGTGCATTCATAGCATTATATATACACACACAATAGGCAAGCATTTCTCACTGAGTTAGGATGGTAATGATTTGAACTTTTAATGACAAAATAAAATGTGCAATATTGATTCAGCTGCCTGATGTTCATCCTTCCAATTTTCACTTCAATTCCGTTAATGAAAATTATAAGGATGCACATTAGTTGAATGTCTTGTCCACTTTACAAATTTATCAACACGTTCACCCTTGCCAAACTGGACTGTTACACAATTTTCCACTGTAGTCCTGTCAGATATCAGTACAGAGATAGGCGAGTCGCATCAGGCCACTATTTCTGAGAGTGATTCTTATAGAAAGAATTTAGCAAATGATAATGATGAATTTGACTGGTTGAATTTGACCAGAATGCCCATCTATGTACATCCCACCTGCCCATGTTTGGCACATATCCGTCTCCAACTTTCCTATCCATGAACCCGTCCAAATGTATTTTAATTGTTGTTATACTACCCGTCTCATCTAGTGCTTCGGGCAGCTCGTTCCATCTGCCTACCACTCTCTATATGAACATCTACTAGTATTTTCTTTGAACTGGAAAATGCTTTTCATCTGGAGTACTTGTTTGGAAACAGACATTGTGTACTTGTTTAGAAACAAACATATGGTCGAGTCTTTGTAAAGGAAATCTGACACAAATTCAAAGTCACAATACATTACAACTTCCCCAAGTGATGCAAAACACAAAGCAATACGTGATTTGAGCCAACATATCCTTCCTCAGATATGGTGCCCAAAATTGCTCACAATATTCCAAATGTGGTCTTACCAGTGCCTTATAGAGACTCAACATAACATCCCTGTTTTTGTATACATGTCATCTTGTTTTCTTTACTACTGGAGCCTCCACAGCCTTCTGTGGCAAATAATATCCCCATTAATCTATTCTCTCTCATTTGTTCGTTAATTCCACCATTTTTTCAACACATTATCAACAGTGAGGCAATTTATAGTAGTTAAATAGCATCAACCTGCACATTATTTGGAGTCAGGAAGAAACCAAAACGCCTAAAGTAACCCACACCTTCAAATCTGGAGATCAGGATCAAACTCAGGTGAATGGAACTGCTAGAAAGCAACATTCCCCACCATGCCACTGGGTCACCTTTAACTTAGCAAACTTGCTCCAATGTCAACCTCAGGATCTATAACAATGCCTCAGTGTTCTACAGAAGAAATTCTTCAATTTTAGGCGCAAAATTAATCCAAGCCCTATTTGACTCCTCATATGTTCCTCTTAAAAGTGGAGTACAAAGTACAAAGAACAACAAAACAATGATTTTAATCTACAGCCCAACAACCTTTCCTCCAAACATAGACTGGGCTTCATCCACCTACAAACTAACTTAGTGGCTTTAAATTCTTTGGGGACTTTGGGATTATGAGATATGTAAATGGAAGTTTGTGCTCTCTACAACAAAATGGATCTCATTTAAAAAAAAATAATCATATTTCTCCCAGAAATCACAGCTCATTTATGACCTTCATTGGTGAGAAACCTACACAGTGTCTGAAATAGAATCAACTCCTTTCGTGATCGAAAGTTATTTAAAACTTCAGCTGTTGCAATACACCAGCCAGCCAAAGAATGAATACAAAGTAATATTGATGCATAGTTATAATCTGAGGTTGGCTAAAATCAAAACAAGAATTTTTTGGCAACTGGTCAATTTCTAAGCACCCCCTTGTAGATTGCCCGGATACTGAAACAAGACAATTATCCAAGCCCTTTAACAAAATATCAAATGGAATGACGTTATGAATAAATCGAAAGGAATGTCATTATAAATAACTATAAATCATAGGCCCCACACATTTCTGTTTCCTTTTTGACTCAGTGATAAGTTCATTTCCATTCTTTTGGGACATTTTTATTCCTCAAGAGATGAGGTCAGAGGCTGGGCCACATCCCGTCTGCATCGCATCTCTTTCTCTCTCTCTCTCTCTCTCTGTGTAGGATTTCCAAGTAGTAACAAATTTAAAGAGGATACCAAGCAAAATGTATCAGTACTACATATTATATACCTTACGACAGCAATTGTAATCATTTGCCTGCATCTGATCTGTTTTCCTCCAAAATGTCTATAATTTATAAATCAGTAACATTTCACACATCGACACATGTACAAATGTATTTACATTTCATTTGCCACCCAATAAGACATACAAAAGGAACAATAAAAGGGCCCATATATCATACGCAGGAAGCTATAAATGGCAAACGATGAAATACTGCACATGAACAATAATGGCACTTTTCTGAATATGCTGATAACCACAACCTTCAATACAAGAGCATTTTAATATAGCAAGAAAATTCCTGCCCAATTACTAACATTGCAAACTTTTTTTATTTAAAAATTTTTTAATACTAACTTAGCATTTTCCAAAATATTTAAAAATTGCACTTTATATGTAAACTATTTATGTAGTCAAAAGATTTGCCGTATATGAACAAAGTGCTCTGTCAAATAAAAATTAAATCATCAAGCTGACCAATAAAATGTCTCCATTACAAACACTTTCATTTAAAAAAATGTAAATGCCAATGTCTTAACACTCTGCGTTAACTGTAAAGAAATAGACCACACTGTGATGTGGGCCGGTCCACTGGCATGTTTTTTTTCAGCATCCGACAAGACATCGGAAAACAGCATCAATAAATGGTACAAACTAAAGATATTTTCATTCTGAAAAGGATCAATCTTACATCAATATTGAATATGAATTTGATAGAAATCAAATCATTACAAAATACCCAGAATGTTGTTGATATTGATGTTGTTGATCATCTGGGAGGAGCCATCTTGGTGAACGGCTGCTAATCAGCAGCCGTCCGTTTAATTCACTTTTTTTTAATAGTTTTAGTTAGTCTTGTGTGCTGTCTGTAGGAGAACTAGACTTTTAATGTAGGGGCAAGGGGGTAACCTTATTTCTAGGTCCCTACCTGGTCGGTGAGGCAGCTTTTTCTCCGGGCTGCCCTGTCCACCCGTCCTCGTGGCCTACCAGCGGGCGTGGAGCACCGTTTCCTGGCGGGGACCGCCCAGCACCTTCAGCTTCGGTGGCGGCACAGCGCTGGAGTGCTATCGCGGAGCGGGCGATGCCTTGCCTGGGTCGCCGGGCTGGAGCGCCGGTGAGCTGTGACCGCCGAGCTCAACACCTCCGGTCTGCGGGTCTGCGGAGCGGAGCGGGCGGCGCCGACATCAACATCGGGAGCCTGGGAGCTCCAAATCGGCGCGGCCTTGTCGGCTTCGGAAGCTGTGGTCTACAGCAATGGAAGCGGCCGTTCCAGGTGGCCCAGCCGCTGAGAGGACTCTCCTGACGCCGGGGCAACAGCACCTGCCGAGAACGGCCAGGAACATCGGGCCTCCGTAGAGGCAATAGCGGAGGCCTCAATAGGCCTGACTGTGGGAGAACTGGGATGGGGACTGGACATTGTGCCTTCCCCCACAGTGGTAACCATTGTGGGGGGGATGATTTTTGTATGTAGTGTCTATTTTAGTCTGGCGGTCGGAAGGGAGAGTGGACGCTGGCGCGGTTTAGCTGCCGCTGCTCTCTCTTCACATTGTGTTTCTGATTTTTTTTTGTGTCTTTGGATCGAATTCTGTCTTTAATTTGTGTATTGGTGAAGTCTTTATAATTTATTTTACTCCGATTATATGTTTCTTACTTGTTAAACTCTGTAAGGTGTCCTTGAGACTTTGGTATAAGGCGCCCATAAATAAAATTTATTATTATTATTATTAAATAAAGAATAGAAATGGAGTGAGGGGGGGGGGGATTTAACACCTGTATTATAATCTATTTAGGATATTGTCATTAACCTGCATTATAAGATGCTAGTGAAATTCACCTTAATCCAATTTTCATTTTGAAGTTATGATAAAAAACATTGTACATCCAAAACCATATCAGCCATGGTCATATTAAATATCAGAGCAGGCTTGAAGGATGAGATGAGATACACCCATTCCTACTGTGTTCTTATGCACTGCACAGTACAAACAGAGTCAGAATCTCATGTTAGGACGACTAAATGTTGGATAATGAAGAGAAGAAGATAGTTCCATGCCACCCTATCCAAGTTTAGCTTTGATGTATCACTAAAACATATTCACTGTACAAAATATGCCTGAAATTTACTGCCAAGCTACACATAATGTAACTTTCCTGACAATAATACTTATACATCATGAAGTGCAATATGTCATCAAAACTGCACAATAGTCACTCACCCGCAGTTTAGATCTTGATGTTGAATCTAACTATGGTTATATGAAATGTAAATCATTTTTCAGTGGTGTAGCAGTTAAAGCTGGTGCCTATACCATGGACCCAGGTGAGATCCTGACCTTGTGCTATGTGTATGGTTTCTATACACTCACAGCATCACATGGGAGTGCTCTGGTTCTCTTGCATCCCAAGGGTATGCTGAAACTGTAATCGGATATTGTAAACTACCCTTTAGTGAACGCTAATGGCAAAAAGAATGAAACTGAAGTGAATGAGCATATGAGAGAGAGAGTACTTTGCAGGAATACAGCGAAATAAGGAGAGCCAGAGTAGGACTAATGGGATTAGTCTTCTGAAAGCCAGCACGGACAGAATACAACACATAAAATATGGAAATAAGTATAAAATTGAAGAACGGTTGACCCGAAACATTGCCCATTTCCTTCGCTCCATAGATGCTGCCTCACCCGCTGAGTTTCTCCAGCATTTTTGTGTACCTTTGATTTTCCAGCATCTGCAGTTCCTTCTTAAACAAGTATAAAAACATTTTTTTTTTAAATGAAATATCCTCTTGTATGTTTGTTGGTTAATCATCCCAGCCAAAGATATCACTGCAAGAGGTCCTCGGAGCTATGGCACAGGACAAACATTCTTTGTCTGCTTCACCAATGATCTCCATTCCAAAAGATCAGAATTGTGAATGTTTCTTGACCATTGCACAATATTCAATACTATTCACAATTTGTCAGCAGATGAAGCAGTCCATTCCTACATGCATCAAGACCGAAAAAACATCCACGCATTGGCTAAGAGGTGGCAGTATGTTCAGTAAGAGAGTTTCACCATCTATCTTGGCACACAACATCATTATCATCACCCCATCAAAACAGTAACATCATCAATGACCAAAAATGCTACTGGTTCAGTCACATAAATACCATGGCTACAGGAACAAGTTAAAGACAGACTCTAAAAAAATGCGCAACTCTTCATCTGACACCTCAGTGACTTTCAACATGTGCAAGTTATTTAGAGAGACCAATACTTCTAATTCTTCCACTGGAGAATAGACAGGAACATTCCATGTTCCCTATGGTCATGGTCTTAATGAAATACTCTCCACTTGCTTTGATGAATGCAGTCCTAACTATACTCAAGAAGCGTGACATCAGCCTGGACAAAGCAGCCCACTTAACTGGTACTCCATCAAAAGCTCACCGCAGTACAGTGCTCTAATATCTACAAAATAAGCAATTCTCAAACCCACAACCCCCATCACAAAAGAAAATGAGAACTGGGAACATCATTGCTTGTATGTTCTCTTCCAAGTCACATAGCATCCTTATTTGGAAATACATTGCTATTCTTTTCATTGTTCTTGGAACTCCTACCCAACAGCTTTTTGAAAGTATCTGCACATGAAGAACATGATTTACCATGGGCAAACAGGGAAGGGCAATAAATATTAGCCTTGGCAACAATGCCCAGATCCCTTAAAATGAATTCAAATCAAACCAGCTTCACAAACCTTCAAAATTCAATCATCAATACTTGATTTTTACCAAAGCCATTTACAAACTGGAAAGATTGCCTATACTGCTTTGATAAATGATCAATATTTGTTCTATTGTTTAGCGAGACCAATACTTTTAATTCTCCCTCTGGACCTCTCACAGGTATGTTCCCTAAACTTTCTTCCTACCTCACCCACATTCCAAGATAATAAACTATCTTGACAAACCATTCTGGCAATACAGATAGGATTATGGCAGATACAGCTTTATTTATGGAAAAGACAGTCACAGTACAAAAGACCCAAACAATAAGATACAAAGGATCTAAGCATCTTACTTCTATTGCCCAATCCTATCATCCCCATCGACACAAACCTGTCCTGCAATTTATTTATCTTAAATGTTATTGTTCTCATACTTTAGGAATACTTCTCCATGGATTCATGGAAGAAAAATTATGGATTTTTATCTAATCACGTTTCATTCCTCAATCTGAATTGCAGCCAGTGATAAACTGAATAGAGATGACACCATTTAGAAATGACTTTACTATCTTTCAATGGATTTCAAAAACACTTTAGATTATCCTAATGCCATTTATGGAAGTTGCCTAAAGATCAACATCTGCAAGTTTCCTAGCATACCACGGATAGAAGTTTTGTGTAAAATTTCAATTTGATCAACTGAAGGTTCCTACACCTGATGGAATTTAACTTTGTACTGAACAGCACATTTGGAGTATTGCACACAGTTCTGGTTGCCCTACTATGGAAAGGATGTGGAGGTTTTGCATAGGGGTATTACAAGAATGATGCCTGAATATGGGGGGGGGGGGGGGCATTAGCTACAGGGACAGGTGGACAGGCTTGGATTGTTTTCCCTGGAATGCCAGAGGTTGTGGGAAGACCTGAGGAAGTACAGAAAATTATGAGAGCCATAGAGAGGCTAGACAGTCAGAACCCCTTCCCCTCGATGGAAAAATCAAATACTAGGGGGCTTAGCTTTAAGGTAAAGGGGCAACGTTTAAACAAGATGTTTGGCGGAATTTATTTTTATATGCACAGAGGATAATAAGTACTTGGAGTGCTCCGGCTGCCGGGAATGGTATTTCAGACAGATACCATAGTGCCATTTAAGTGACCTTTTTGGATAGGCATATGGATCTGTAGGGAATGCAGGGATATGGATTATGAACAGACAGATAAGAATTGGTCTTGGCATTATTTTCAGCACAAACATTGTGGGCCAAATGGCATGTTCTTGTGCTGTACATAGAACATGGAAAATAGGTGCAGGAGTAGGCAATTCGGCCCTTCGAGCCAGCACTGCCACTCAATATGATCAAGACTCCTTCATCCAAAATCAGTACCCTGTTCTGGCTTCCCCCCCCCCCCCCCCATATCCCTTGATTTGGCCTCCACTGCCTTCTGTGGCAGAAAATTCCACAGATTCACAACTCTGGGTGTTATGTTCTATGTTCTGAGTTTTTAAAAAAAAAATACACATAGAAAATGAAGTTCACTCATTTTTTCACACCTAACATCCAGGAGTTGAATTACTTGAAAAATACTATGAGCCAGAAATGTGATTTCTATTTAATTGAAAACATATATAGCCTACCAAATGCAAAGGATAAACCAGCAATGCCACAGGATATATTACAGAAGACAAGGATACATTTTCCATTGGGTCTTCCTATCATTCTGGAAGGGTCCCAAATACAAGGACCCAAATGCTTTCAAGAGAGAGCTAGATAGGGCTCTTAAAAATAGCGGTCAGGGGATATGGGGAGAAGGCAGGAACGGGGTACTGATTGGGGATGATCAGCCGTGATCACATTGAATGGCGGTGCTGGCTCGAAGGGCCGAATGGCCTACTCATGCACCTATTGTCTATACAAGATTTGCTTATTATTGTGATTATTTACTTTTTAGATTTATGTTAGAAACTCTATTGCCAAATATAAGCAAGTACAAGCATAACTGAAAAGGAAGTAATATAGCAATTGAATACTTTACACAGGTGCAAGGGTTTGGGTGACGCAAGAAATAAAAGCATAAGTAGCTAGATGAATCAGCGCAAAACTCGGGAAGAAAAAGAGGGGAACATTCAGAAAAGAACCATTGATCCTTTATAAATTGTGCAAGAGTGTCTGTAGCAAGAAATTGAGATTGGGTTTAGGCCAAGTAATGAATGAGAGGTGGAGTCTGAAGTGGAATCCAGTGGAATATGTGAACAGTGTAAGCAAGAGATGGTCTTGGAAAATGGCACTTAGGTAGCACATCAGCCATTATATTGATGAGAGAAACAGCAGCCTCAAAGTGTCAGGTGATCTGTTTCTTACATTCTTGATCTGAAATCCTTAGTAGTGGAAATTAGGCTGGCAAATTATAAACAATAGTCAACATGTCCCAGTTAATCTGGGATGTCCCAGAAGATAGACACAAAATGCTGGATGTGAGTGAGGCAGCATCTCTGGAGAGAATGAATGAGTGATGTTTCGGGTCGAGACCCTTCTTCAGACTGATGTCAAGGGAGGGGGTGGGACAAAGATGGAATGTAGTCGGAGACAGTAAGACTAGTGGGAGAACTGGGAAGGGGTAGGGGATAGAGAGGGAAAGCAAAGGCTATCTGAAGTTAGAGAAGTCAATATTCATATCTCTGGGTTGGAAACTACCCAAGCGAAATATGAGGTGCTGTTCCTCCAATTTGCACTGGGCCTCACACTGACAATGGAGGCCTAGGACAGAAAGATCAGATTGAGAATGGGAGGGGGAGTTGAAGTGCTGAGCCACCGGGAGATAAGGTGGGTTAAGATGGACTGAGCGGAGGTGTTCAGCAAAACGATCGCCGAGCCTGCGCTTGGTCTCGCCGATGTAGAGAAGTTGACACCTGGAACAGCGGATACAGTAGATGAGGTTGGAGGAGGTGCACGTGAACCTCTGCCTCACCTGGAAAGATTGTTTGGGTCATTGGATGGTGTAGAAGGGGGAGGTAAATGGACAGGTGTTGCATCTCCAATGGTTGCTGGGGGATGTACCTGGGGAAGGGTGGTTTGGGCGGGAAGGGACGAGTTGACCAGGGAGTTTTGGAGGGAATGGTCTCTGTAGAAAGGGGTGGAGATGGGAAGATGTGGCCAGTAGTGGGATCCCCGTTGGAACATGTCCCAGTCATCAATGCAGGTGCCACATGAGAAAACCTACTAGTAATTAAAACCAAGGTCTTCTTATCGAGTCCACATCACAAGATTAGATATTGTTCAGCCAGAGCTGAACACACTACTCGGCATCTTCATTGTAGGGAGTGAGATCAGCAGCCGTGCATTAGTTTTCCAGTTGATGGCATTTCAGCAGGTGTTCCATTGTTTGTGGTTCAATACCACATTTGCAGGTGACATCGTTGGAGTTATATCTCCACTTGTTCAGAGACTCCTTGACTCTGCCAACACCAGTTCTCAATCGATTGAGGCATTTCCATCTGGCCCAACTTGCGTCTGCACCAGGAGGGAGTTGCTTACTTGCCGTTAGGGCATTGAGGGCTGGGTCCAGCTTCTTGGCATGGGTGGATCTTTCCCATACTGGGCATGCATACTCAGCAGTAGAATAGCGGAGGGCCAAGGCAGTGGAATGTAGGGTCTGCGGGCTAGAACCCCATCTTGTGTTGGTAAGCTTACTAACAACATTCTTGCATGCGCTCACTTTCGCCGTTGAAGGTAAGACATTGGTCAAGGGTTACACCAAGGTAAACTGGATGCTCACAGTGCTCCAATGTTGTTCCAGACCAGTTCACCTGAAGCTGTCTCTTGGCTTCTCGGTTTCTCAAGTGGAAGGCACACACCCGTGTCATAGATGGGTTTGCACGGTTGCAAAACCAAGGCTAAATCGGTGTTAATGCATTTAACAGCAGAAAAGCAGCAGTCTTCTGAGAAGTTAATTTGGATCTACCAGGAATTAAAAATCTCCTTGTCCATATGCATCTAACCATAACAATACAAAAAATACAACTTCCTAAGTAAATTACTCAGATTTTGACAGAATAATGAGAACATAGTTGGAGAATGAGTCAAAAATCCGTTTTTTCTATTGCAGCCTTATCATGTGATAGTCATCCAAGTCACAATTGTGAGGCAATTAGAAAAAAATATCCAAACTGTACTCGTACCATATATTGCAGAATTTTTCAACCATATTTTGCATCCTGCCAGATTACTCATTAACCGGTCTCGTCTCGAAACGTCACCTATTCCTTCGCTCCATAGATGCTGCCTCACCCGATGAATTACTCCAGCATTTTTGTCTACCCACTCATTAACCAAAGATCATTCCACAACATTAACCATTGAACACCTGTCCTCAGTAATTTTTTTTCTTGAGTCATTGAGGAGCACCATGTGAACTAGTCCACTTACACAGCCTCTTATCAGCAATCTAATTAGGGAGGTTAAGATGGTGGTTGTAATCACAATGGATCAGGAGTCAAAGTACAGAAGGGAAGAGGAAGTCAGGATGACTCCTTAGAGAAAACGAAATGGAACTTAAGCAGCAAGAATTTAAGAGGAACAGAAGCAAACCAAAATGTTTGAAGAAATATTGGAGAACTGAAAATAAAAATGGAGGCAGCAGTGTACCATAACCATAAGGGCCCTACAACCAACATGGCAGCTAGGTAGATATCATGCTGGGATATTTTTCCTGCCACCCACGACCCAATGGTCTTCTGTTGTCATTGTTTCACTAATCCACACTGAAAATATGAAAATCGAAAGGATAGCTAGCAGTGGTGCAGCTGTTGGTTTTGCACCCTCACTGTTCAAGGGACATGGGTATAGTCCTCACCTCAGTGCTTTCCATACAGAATTTTCACATTCTTCCCCAAACCACACGTTGGGTACTCTGATTTCTTTCTTCATCCTAACCAACACACTGGTAGGTTAATTGGATTCTGTAATTTACCCTTCCTGAGGCTCGTGGCAAATAAACCAAAGACATTATTTTGGAGTGAGGTTTGAGGTGGAAAGATAATAAACTGCATAAGGAAACTGCTTTGCTGCAGCCACCCTGGTACCAAGTAAATTAATAAATAATTAAAATCCTTGTTGAGAGTGAGCCAACATGCTGGAGTGATAAGCAGAAAAAGGTGACCTAAGCACTATTTAACTTTTATTGTTCCTTCTATGACCTGCCACGTGGATTTCATATACAGAAAACATCAATAGAGAACTGCATCATTTGCAAGTATAGAAGATCGGGGGAGGGAGAAGGGAAGAGTTGTAAACAATATCACAACTTTAGCTGCAAAAAGCAAAGTGCTGGTGGAACTCGGCATATCAGGCAGCAACTGAGGTGGGAAAAGGACAAAAAAAAAAATTCAGGTCAAGACCCAGACTGACGAAAAGTCCTGACCCAAAACGTTGCCTGTCCATTTCCCTCCGTAGATGTTGCCTTTGAGTTCCCTGGCAGTGTTTTCTTCATAAGTTTAGCCAGTTTGAATGTGGACTTGCCCCAGAACAATATGAACTAATTCTGTTATTGCGTTAAAAACACAGCATTGTTTCTTCCTCTCAAACTGGATCAGCTCTGTTTGCAGCCATTAGCTAACTTCCCTACAGGCCAGTCAGTTAGGGAGTGAAAATGATAGGAGCCTGGTTGACAAGGGAAATTGAGAAGTTAGTAAAAAACAAGAAGAATGCATGGGACAGGTATAGGCAGCTGGGATCAAGTGCATCTCTGGAGGTTTAGGGAACTAAGGAGTAAACTAAAAAAGGAAATCAGAATGGCAAAAAGGGACCAGGTGAGAGCTCTGGCGGGTAGAATTAAGGACAATCCCAAAAGATTTTATAAATACATAAGGGGGAAAAGGGTAACTAGAGAGTGGGACCTCTCAGGAATCAAAGCAGTCATCTCTGTGTGGAGCCACAGGAGATGGGCAAGGTCCTAAATTAGTTTTTCTCCTCTGTATTTACCGAGGAGAAAGACAGCAGGGTGGAGGAAATTGGAGCAGTCACTGGAAGTGTCTTGAGAGCAGTCAGGATTACTGTTGAAGTACTGAAGGTACTGTTGTGTTTGAAGGTAGACAAATCTCCAGGGCCCGATCAGATATACCCGAGGACATTACGGGAAACTAAAGAGGAAATTGCGTGAACCCTGGTTGAAATTTATGAGTCATGCTTCAATACAGGAGAGGTGCCGGAAGACTGGAGGATGGCAAATCTTGTGCCTCTTTTCAAGAAGGGCTGCAGGGAAAATGCTGGGAACTATAGGCCAGTGAGCTTAACATCTGTAGTTGGTAAGTTACTGGAGAGTATTCTGAGAGATAGGATAAACAGGCATTTGGATGGGCAAGGGCTGATTAGGGATAGTCAACATGGTTTTGTACCTGGAAGGTCGTGTCTCACAAATCGGATTGATTTTTTTGAAGACGTGAGCAAAAAGGTTGATGAAGTCAGAGCTGTAGATGTTATGTACGTGGATGTCAGTAAGGCGTTCAACAAGGTTACGCATGGCAGGCTGCTCTGGAAGGTTAGAACGCATGGGATCCAGGGAGAGATAGCTGAATGGATAGCAAATTGGCTCCATGGAAGGAAGCAGAGGGTAATGGTGGAAGGCTGCTTCTCAGACTGGATGCCTGTGACTAATGGTGTGCCTCAGGGTTCGGTGCTGGGCCTGTTACTGTTTGTTATCTACATCAATGATTTGGATGAGAACACAGGGCAAGATCAGCAAGTTTGCTGATGATACAAACGTTAGTGGTTTTTGCAGATAGTGAAGATGGTTGGGAACTATTGCAGCAGGATCTGGCTTGATTGGGCAAGGGGGCGGAGGAATGGTTGATGGAATTTAATACAGAGAAGTGCGAGTTATTGCATTTTGGGAAGTCAAACAAGGGCAGGAGCTTCACAGAAAAATGGTAGGCCTCTGGGGAGTGTTGTAGAGCACAGGGATCTAGGAGTACAGGTGCATGGTTCCTTGAAGGTCGAGTCGCAGGTAGATAAGGTGCTCAAAAAGGGTTTTGACACTTTGGCCTTCATCAGTCAGAGTATTGAGCACAGAAGTTGGGAGGTCATGTTGCAGTTGTATAAGACGATGGTGAGACTGCATTTAGAACATTGTGTTCCGTTCTGGGCACCATGTTAAAGGAAAGATATTGTCAAGCTCGAAAGGGTTCAGAAAAGATTTACGAGGATGTTGCTAGGACTAGAGGGTATGAGCTGTAGGGAGAGGTTGAGTAGGCTGGGTCGCTATTCCATGGAGCGCAGGAGGATGAGGGGAGATCTTATAGAGGTATACAAAATCATGAGGGGAATAGATCGGGTAGATGCAGTCTTTTACCCAGAGTAGGGGAATCGAGGACCAGAGGACATAGGTTCAAGGTGAAGGGGAAAAGATTTAATAGGAATCCGAGGGGTAACTTTTTCACACAAATGGTGGTGGGTGTATGGAACAAGCTGCCAGAGGAGGTAGTTGAGGCAGGGACTATCCCATTGTTTAAGAAACAGTTATAGACAGGTACATGGATAGGACAGGTTTGGAGGGATATGGACCAAGCGCAGGCAGGTGGGGCTAGTGTAGCTGGGACATTGTTGGGCAAGTTGGGCCGATGGGCTTGTTTCCACACTGTATCACTCTATGACTCCATGACACTATGAGTAACTAGGCAATGTCTGCCTGTGTAGTTCATCCACCATCACTAGCAATAAATGTAATGTTGATACAATGACAACTGCATAGAAAAATATGCTCAACACTGCAAGGGAAGTTACAGTACATCTGTCAGTCAGCAAATCAGGCTTTCACTCCCTTTGCACATAGTAAGTGGAAACAGGAGTAGACCATTCTGTCACCCCACTAAACCTGTTCCAACATTCAATAGGTCTATGGAGATACAAGAGTCTGAAGATGTTAGAATGGTATCTCTTGTGTTATCGAGTTCCACCAGCAGTTTATCAACAGGACTATGGTTGTTCTTCTAACGTTCTACCTTCGCTCACTATACCTCAATTCCCTGGATATCCAAAAAGCAACTGGTCCGTGAATACACTCAGCAACTGAGTTTCAAACAACCCACTCGAGTGGAAAATTCCAAAGATTTACTCCCCTCTGGGTGGAGGTCTCTTCGCACCTCTGTCCCGAGTGGCTGATCTCGAGACCGCAACCCCCTTCCCTGGTTCTTGACATCAGAGCCAGGGAAACCATCATCTCCGCATATACTATAGAAGATGTGGAACAATGTAACTTAGACCTTAATATCATTTAAACAATGTAAACAATTTCATGTTTCTTAGTCTGAATTTGTTGATCAGTCTGAAGAAGGGTCTCAACCCGAAACGTCACCTATTCCTTCTCTCCATAGATGCTGCCTCACCCACTGAGTTTCTCCAGCATTTTCTGTCTACCTTCGATTTTTCCAGCATCTGCAGTTCTTTCTTAATCATTTGTTTCTTATAAAGGCCAAAAGCTTTGAGATATCACTTTGCCAATAATTCTTAACAAGCAATTAGTTCAGTGCAGTAGTATGGATGTCACACACTGCCTTCTCTTTTCCCCCATCATCCACTCCAGATATTCCACAATCTGCCAGACTATTATGTATTAATGGTATCTAAATAATACTGTACAACTACCAATGTAATACTGTACAAGTAAGTGTCAAAGTAATGATACAAATGGATCAAAAAAATAAAATGCAAAATTAAGTTAAAGACTAAAGAATATTGTAAAATACTACCATATATATCAGATGATAATGAAAATTCTCTTTACAAAGGATTAATGTTTGTTAAGGAATTAGTTCATCGTGTTGTTGTACAATTGAAGAGTATAATGCAGCGTTCCCTGTTCCCATGCATTTTACCGAATTATCATAACATGTAACTAAATGCCAACCATTCTCTGGAGGCTAGCATTTATGCTATGATTAGAAAAAAGTGGTTCTATTTACCAACTGATAGGGCAAAGTAAAACAGTTTTCATTTTTGAGATTGTGTCCAATTAAACAAACAAATGAAACATTGTAAAACCAAAACCAGAACGTATAGTTATCTCGGAGAAGGTTTAGGATTAGGCAAACATTTTTTTTAATTTCTGAATGTGTTCTGAATTTCTGGGTGGCACGGTAGCTCAGCAGTAGAGTTGGCCCAGAGACCCAGGATCGATCCTGACTACGAGTGCTGTCTGCACGGACATTGTACGTTCTCCCCATGACCTGTGTGGGTTTCCTCTGAGTGCTCCGGTTTCCTCCCTCACTCCAAAGACGTACAGGTTTAGAGGTTATTCGGCTTGGTATAAACATAAATTGTCCCTGGTGCGTGTGGGATAGTGCTAATGTGCTGGGGTCGCTGCTCGGCACGGAAGTTGGGCTGAAGGGCCTGTTTCCGCACTGTATCTCTAAACTAAAACAATAGCACCTACCTCTGGATACACACAACTATAGAGTACAGAAACAGAATCTTTAACCCACAATGTTCAAGCACTCACACCATTTACCTGCACTTGGTCCAGAGCCTCTCATCCAAATACTCTTTAAATGCTGCAAGGGTCTTGCCCACCCCTCAGTATATTGCAGATTTCTCGATGAAAAAAACCTCTTCCTCTGATGCCTTTTAAAATTCTTACACTTCACTTTAAAGCTTTGCTCTCTAGTTTAAGGCACTAGGGGATAAATAAATGCCTTGCTTTCTATCCTATCCATTGCCCTCTTCATTTTGTATACCATAATCAGGTAACCCCCCCTCCCCTTAAGAAAAACAGTCTTTCCAGTTTCTTCATTACACAATTACTCCATTCTGAGCAACATCTCGGCAAATTTCCTCTGTCCTCTCCAATGCAATCACATCCTTTCACAGTGTGCCAACCAGAACTGTATGCAGTACCCCAGACCCCTTGACCTGTTAAATGTAGCTTTATGAACACATATGCAGACAATCGTAGGAATACACAGCACACAAATCACCCATTTGGTCCATAGGGGACATGGTGAAGAACAGTGCTATCTGGCCTTAGATCATCTGGAAATTATCCAAATTTGTTGCCTTATAGATCAGACAGCAAGTTCAGTCAGTGAGTACCAGATCCTACTTGTGGTAAAAAATGTCTCCATTTCCCTGCCAATCATCTCATCAATAAATTTAAATTTATTTGCTTTCACTATTGAGTTCATTTCTAAAGTGAACGAGGTCTTTCCTATACCTTCTATTTAGCTCTCGATTTTAAATACCTCAATTAAATTTTCACTCAGCCAATGCTATTTCACAAAGACCACCCCAACCTATTCAAATCTTCCTTCATAGCTCCTCATAGCTGGAGTTCTCCAACTGACACGGACTTTAAGATATCTTCTGTGTATCCTTCAATACTATCACAAGCTTAGATTGTGTACATTATTCTGTGGAGAAGAGGGTGTTGTACGATTCTAGTATTGTCTCCCAATTCGTATATTCTGGGTTTGAGTAAAGCCTCCACAATTACCTTTTCTACCCGTCTTGTTATATTCTGAGATCTACACCCATGCACTTCGAGCTCTATACTTCTCAGTACTGCTGCCAATGTCTATCTTCATTCCTAGCAGATTTTGACACAATGGCAACAAAGTTCACCCATGCCCAGGATAATTGCCATAGACAAATAGTATGGATACAGGCCCTCCAACCCAACTAGTACATGCCGAACAAGATGCCCTATGTAAACTAGTTCCACTTTCCCACATTTGGCCCCTATCCCTCTAAACCTTTCCTATCCATGTACCTGTCCAAGCATATTTTAAAATGTTATAATATGTCTCAAATACATTCTCTGGCAGCTCATTCCATATTCCCACCACCAAAATAAAAAATAAATAAAACCAAGACACACAATTAACACAAACATCCATCACAGTGAATCTCCTCCTCACTGTGATGGAAGGCAAAGTCATTGTTTCTCCCCTGTTTTCCATTCTTCTCCCGATGTTAAAGCCTCCGGCGGGCGATGGCAAGTCCCGCGGCCATTAAGGCCGTGCCGGGTGATGTAAGGCCCTGCTCTGGGTCTCGATGTTGGAGCTCCCGGCGGGTGATGGCAAGTCCTGCAGCCGTTAAAGCCGTGCCGGGCGATGTAAGGCCCCGCTCCAGGTCATTTTCAACCCCGCAATTCGGTCAGGAGAAGTTGCCGTTGCGGGAGCTCCGAAAAGCGGTCTCCCACCAGGGACCCGCGAGCTCCCGATGTTACCGTCCACCGGGCTTGCGGCTGGAGCCTCCGAAGCTCTGAAGTCGGGTCGCAGCCATTCACCACCACAGCTCTCCCCGCTCCGAAGCCGGCCAGCTCCACGATGGCGAGTCCGCAGGCTCCGCGACTGGAGCCCCCAGGTCGTTCCAGTTGGAGGCCGCTTCACGGTGCTAGGCCCCAACGACAACGGAGACCCAACAGGGAAAAGGTCGGGTCCCCCGTACAGGGAAGAGATTTAAAAGTTCCCCCCCCCACCCCCGCCACATATACACAGCTAAAAACAATATATAAACTACAACCAAACTATACACTCAACAGGACAATTTTTTTTTTAAAGACAGACAGACTACAGAGGCCGCTGCCGCGAGGCGCCGCCATCTTTATCTATTGATAAGAGACTTACTCTTTTTATATCTTACATTGGCACTTGACATCCAAATATAAATTACTTTTAGATAAATTGTTTATAAGCAAAACCTATGAGTGGTCACCAGTTACAAAACTATCTATACTAACAAGCAGGAAAGCATTTAGGCTTAGAAATTATTTGACAAGATTTTCACAGTGTTAATCTATAAAAGTCTCTCAAATATCAATAACCAATTGAAAGTGTTTTAGTGTTGATAAGTGTTTTAGTTTTCTCTGGGTAACCTACAGTATATCAGTGAATGGTATTACTTTGCTCCATTTCAAGTTCCTGCAGCTGTTTATGTAACTGCAACCTTCGGAGTCTTTCCTTAAACAAATATACACAGGATAGTTTTCCAGCTATGGGGCATTGTTTCTGCTTAGTGGATGCTGCAATGATGCGAGAGGGGTGGAATGGTGACCAAGGGACTACAAAGGAGCCTGGAGCATCCAGAGAATAACAGCCCCCACAGGATCCATGTTTCAGTGTCTGATAGCCACAGACGCTCTTGGCAGGACATTTCCAATGATGTCTTTGTAAGGAGTAATACAACACTACTGAAGACAGAGGGTGGCCGCATATTAAAGAAACTTGCGATGTAGACAAGTGCCTATGCCTGCTCCAGGAGTTGAAAGAATTATAACTGAAGTCCTCTGTCCAAGTATAGACCTTGGGTAACCTACTCAATCCAGCAGTGAAAAGTAGCAGAGAACAGTGGCAGCAGCTGGAATTACCATAATGCTCTACTGACAACTTCTTTTGGGGAGGTTTTATACTGAAAAAGTGGTTCAGTGAATGAAAATCCTGCCAAAAAGCCAAGTGTCAAATTTCCCAGTGAGTGTTTAACATATGCACAATTGTTCTATTCTGGGTTAATGCAAATTTCAATCACTAGTACTGCTAACACATTATCCAGCCTTTAAGGAATCACTTAGCCTCTGTATACTGAAGTTTTTACAGTTAGTCAGAGATCATCAGAGTAGAACACATGATCCCCATACAGGAGCCAACTGGAGAATATAGAGAATATTGCCTTTTGTTTGAGTGAAATATGCCTACTTTCTAAGATTCCCCAAACAAATTCTTGCCCACTTTGAACAGAACATATATGTGTAAATTCAAAAGATACGAAACACTTGAGACCAAAACTGTTTAGGCTTTTACAATAGATGTTAAGCACAGAAAATTAAAATATCAGCATTACATTGGAAAATGTCATCAGGATGGAGATTTGAGCAACCTCATCACAAGAAAGTAAGCTTATATTAATCTTCAAGTACTGTGAAGCATATTGAGTAAAAATCAGCAATCACTTTGGGTATAACAATTGTGATTGGTCCAGTCTTTCAATTAAAATATGCTATATGCAATAGTTACACATCATGGACTACCTTTCAATCTTATCAATCTGTCAATTTTGGAAGTTTTTCACAACACAATTTTTATAATAAATCTAGGGCATTTGATTTGATTTCTAGGAAAACATCCATGAAGCCAATCACAACTGGAAAAGAAAAGTTTGGTACCAATGAAATAAATATTTCATTGTAGACACAAAAAGCTGGAGTAACTCAGCAGGACAGGCAGTATCTCTAGAGAGAAGGAATGGGCGACGTTTCGGGTCGAGACACCTTCTTCAGATGGGTCGAAACGTCACCCGATGTTGGTAAATATTTTCTGCAGGAACTATTGCTTAAAAAGTGACTGAACATTATTTAAGTGTGGTGAAATCAGGACAATCTCAATTACTATCAAGGATCTTTACTTGGAGATGTGACACTATTCCAAACATTCATAGCGACAGTTTTGTGAAAGTTTGCAATAATAGTTTACCATAGTCTCCAGCTATCATAAGACATAGGAGCTGAATTATGCTATTTGGCCCATCGAGTCTGCTCCGCCATCCGAACATGTATGATCTATTTTCACTCTCAACCCCATTCTCTTGTTTTCTGCCGTGGAACCTTTGATGCCCTTATTAATCAATAAGCTATCAATTTCTACTTTAAAAAGAAGCCAATGACGGCCACCAGCGCTGTCTGTGGCGATCAATTCCACAGATTCACCACCCTCTGGCTAAAGAGATTCCTCCTCATCTAATTTCTAAAGGCATGACTTTTTATTCTGAGGCTGTGCCCTCAGGTTCTAGATTCTCCCTCTACTAGAAAAATCCTGTCTACAACCACTCTATTGAGGCCGACACGGAGTATAGAAGTTGGGAGTCATATAAGACGTTGATATAGTTTTTAAAAAGTATACTTTGTACAACAGTACAGCATGGGAACAGATCCTTCGGCCCAGGGTGTCATAGAAACATAGAAAATAGGTGCAGGAGGCCATTCGGCCCTTTGAGCCAGCACCGCCATTCATTGTGATCATGGCTGATCATCCCCTATCAATAACCCGTGCCTGCCTTCTCCCCATATCCTTTGACTCCACTAGCCCCTAGAGCTCTATCTAACTCTCTCTTAAATCCATCCAGTGATTTGGCCTCCACTGCCCTCTGTGGCAGGGAATTCCATAAATTCACAACTCTCTGGGTGAAAACGTTTTTTCTCACCTCAGTCTTAAATGACCTCCCCTTTATTCTAAGACTGGCCCCTGGTTCTGGACTCGCCTAACATAAGGAACATTTTTCCTGCATCTAGCTTGTCCAGTCCTTTTATAATTTTATATGTTTCTATAAGATTCCCCCTCATCCTTCTAAACTCCAGTGAATACAATCCTAGTCTTTTCAATCTTTCCACATATGACAATCCCGCCATCCCAGGGATCAATCTCGTGAACCTACACTGTCAAATTTTATGAAAAGGCAGGAGAATGGGGTTGAGAGGGAAAGATAAATCACCCATGATTGAATGGTGGAATAGACCTGATGGGCCGGATGGCCTAATTCTGCTCCTGTGACCAAAATGCTTATGTCAGTGCTAGTATGATGCCAGGTTATACTAATCCCTTCTCCTCCATCTCTGCATATTCATGTGCCAACCTAAAAGCCTCAAACACCACACCACTATCGTTCTTTTCCAATTGTGATGAATATTTCTCTCCCCCGATTCTGCCTGGCATGTTGAGTACTTGCAGCATGGTCTGATTTTGCAGATTTGAAATACAATGAAAAATAATTTGAGCACCAACATATCTGCTCTGTTAACATTTCTGGAGACAAAAATCATATGACTGCATCAAACTCCCACAGATTTCTGATCAATTTATGAGTGTCGAAATCAAAGCCATTGTTCATTGTGAGAGGTCAACCAGTTACAGTGTGTAGGCGTCCTGCTATACTCACATCACTTTTCCTGAACTTGGCTTTTAAGCTTTTCATTTTCGTCCAATATCACCATAGAGCACGAAATTTCAGCAAAATCTAAACAAAATGCACAGAACAACATAATTACAATATTATTGAGAAATGCGTTTCATAAGACGCATAGTTTCAATGGTTGCCCACAATCCAGGAACATGTTCTACTCTGATGCCAGATATTACGGTTGTACTGACTGCACTACGCTAAATAAATTGGACTGCTTTTTTTCGTGCATTCACTCACCGGCATTCCTGCAAAGTTAAAAGCTGTCATAACGATTTCGCCCTTTACCATCAACCAAAACTATTTTGATTTGAGAAAGGGAGCATTTAATAAACAATGCTCCCTTTGAAACTTGGAGGTGTTGAAACTTGTACCCGCAGATGCAGTATCCACAGAGAGCCCGTCTGACACGGTCCGCGTTTGACACAAGTTTCACCTTCGTACTCAAACTTCATCGATAAACTTTTGCGACGTGATTAATTCCAAGGCAGTTTCTAGAAAGACGTTCCCGGCTTTAAATAAATCACCGCCTCGCTCCTCCTCGGCAACGCCGACGTTCTTTTTGTGCCCGAGTTCAACTCTCCCATTCATTCTCTTTCCCCAAACTTCCTTCATCTGTTTCCAGCCCTCGTTCAATTTCCCTCCGCTCTAGGGTGGCTGTCCTCAGAAAGGTAATACAGGCGCTAAAACTTTCACTGCTGCAAACAATAAACCCATTCATTCGCTCGTTTGCTCTATTTACAACCCGAGGAGAGAAGAGACGAGAGAAATGCATCCAAAACATACCATTTGGAAGAAAACATATCAGAGCTTGTCTTTTATTCTGGCATAGTGCACCCGTATGCTTTAACTTGGAAAGCGAACTCACCCCATGCCGGCGTGGAAAGTGAAGGTGTGTGTGTGTGTGAAGTTGTAAGGAACCGCGTTACATGCACACACTTTGCTGCTGGAGCTGCTGCCAACACCGCTCCAAGTGCCTCGCGGCGGAAAAGGCAACGGCAGCGCGTGCCATTGTCCACCCAGCGTGTACGCGTCATCCATAACGAACGCGCACGAGCACGCGCCTCGCCGGCCCGGCCCCAGAGTAGACCCGGGCCGCGTTCCATCTCCGGGCCGCGTTCTCTCTCCTTAGGATGTGGTTAGCGCTGGTCTCTTGGTCGCTGGTATCTGGGGCTTGCTGCTCGGTAGGTCGCTCGGAAAACGACCAGAGAGAACTACACTATATGCTCACTGACGAGTCCGGTAAAGCGTTGATCAGAAGCCCCCAATTTCTGCCCATTGGGTAGGTTTGCCTACAATCATTTAAGAGAAGACCATTTGTTCCCCCCCCCCCCCGTGCAGGAATGCTAACTCTTTGAAATAAACAACCTAATTAGTTACAAGTCGCTGCCAGTTTATAGCCCAGCAAAATTATCCCAGCTCACTTATTTATGCAGTTACATAACACTGATTTTAGGATAATAGGTCTTCTCGAAATGAGGGGCAATATGCTTAGGAAGACAAAGTGCAGGAGTAGCTCGGCGAGTCAGGCAGCATCGCAGGAGAACATAGAGAGCGGCGATTGGTGTGACCCGTCAGACTGACTTGATTTATATCAACTATTACTCAATATGAAATACTGCTATTTGGAGTTATGTCATGAATCTACCAGGTGCAGCACTCTGTTACACAACAGCAGTTGTGTTAAAGCAATATTTTAATTTCATTAATGAGATTGTTGGACGAGATGATCCATACCGTAGGATGCTGCCAGTTATTTATCTGCCTTTGAAACTCAACAAGTTGAGCACAATCACAAACACAACATTATGGCCAGTGTAAGATATAAATTCACACATGTTAGCCTATTTTTAGATTCTAAAACACCACCACTTATATTCACAATATCTGTTCTTGCCTTCAGTCTGAAGAAGGGTTTCGGCCCGAAACGTTACCTATTTCCTTCGCTCCATAGATGCTGCTGCACCCGCTGAGTTTCTCCAGCATTTTTGTGTACCTTCGATTTTCCAGCATCTGCAGTTCCTTCTTTAACACTTTGTCTACTCCACTGCGAAATCTCGTCAAGGTATGCCTACTTTGAAGAAGTTCTCCTCCTCTCTCCGGAGACTGTTCCACACCCAACTCGCTAACTGCCCCATCTCTGTGATCCCCCCTGCCCTCCAACTCTACGACCACATCCTTACCCAAAAAAGAGTCTGAAGAAGGGTTTCGGCCCGAAACGTTACCTATTTCCTTCGCTCCATAGATGCTGCTGCACCCGCTGAGTTTCTCCAGCATTTTTGTGTACCTTCGATTTTCCAGCATCTGCAGTTCCTTCTTTAACACATCTGTTCTTGCCTATTTGGCATGACACTATTTTTCAAGTAGAAAGTTCAAGGAATGCTACCCATCTCCAAACTTGAATCCCTTGCCTCTATAATATTATGCTTCCCTCAATCTCTCCTTGGACAGGCTATCAAGACTCAAGTGTTTTATTGTCATATGCACATATGTACCTGAAAGGAATGATGAAATTCATATTTGCAGCAGCACCATGAGGGGTTTGCAAACACAGTACTCAAGTGATAATATAATAAACAACAAAAAAGTTGAAATAAATGATTTTAAAAATATTACAAAGTACAAAGTCCCGAGTGCATCCCAAGCACTTCGTAGCTGGCTGCTTCTTGGGCTTCATTCTTGGGTGTCAGGGTAAGCATTCTGACTGTCCTGCCAGTAATTTTCAGTCTTCTACTTGCATATACCAAGCTGAATGTTACAAGCTGATTGGCTGAAGAAGGGTCTCCACCCGAAACATCACCTGTTCCTTCTCTCCAGAGATGCTGCCTGTCCCACTGAGTTACTCCAGCTTTTTGTGTCTATTTTCAGTTTCAACCAGCATTTACAGTTCCTTCTTACACTGATTGGTAAATTGTTCCATTAGTTCTTCATTCTCTATCTCGTCTGGTTCCCAAGATCAATTGAACCAATACCATCCCACATCTCGGAAACCCGGAGATGACTTTCCAGGTAGTTCATGACATTAAAAAATATGCTGTGAAATCTATATTACTAAAAGTCTGATCTTGTCCACTTCCTGTTGTGCTGTATATTGATTTTAGAAAAAACGCTGCCACTTACGGCTGTGAGTTTTGGCCATCTTACTCAGAGTCCCCCTCCGCTGCGCAGGACAAGAGGATTTTCGCATCGATGAAAAATAAAAGAGTTATTAGTGTTTACAAAAGTTGAGATTCTCCTGAAGGCCAGGCCCCTTCTGGATGGACTATAAAACCCGGAAGTGTTGAGTGCCTCCGTCAGTCTCTGCAAGATGGGGGAGGGAGAGGGAGAGGGAGAGGGAGAGGGAGAGGGAGAGGGAGAGGGAGAGGGAGAGGGTCACGTCTCTCAGTCTGAGCTGTGAATAACACTGAACACATGTCTACTAAACTGTGAGTGGTTTTACTGCCCTGTCAGTGCCCTTAATGTGGTTTGAAAATATAGTTTGGAAATGCTAAAGCTGTGTTGCCTTTGGTTTGGAAATGCTAAAGCTGTGTTGCCTTTGGTTTGGAAATGCTAAAGCTGTGTTGCCTTTGGTTTGGAAATGCTAAAGCTGTGTAGCCTTTGGTTTGGAAATGCTAAAGCTGTGTTGCCTTTGGTTTGGAAATGCTAAAGCTGTGTTGCCTTTGGTTTGGAAATGCTAAAGCTGTGTTGCCTTTGGTTTGGAAATGCTAAAGCTGTGTTGCCTTTGGTTTGGAAATGCTAAAGCTGTGTTGCCTAATTAAAGTTGCCTTGCCTAATTAAAGTTGCCTTGCCTTCTATTCTATATAATTAAAAGTCTAATCTTGACCACTTCCTGTTTGCGCTTCATATTGATTTTAGAAAAAACGCTACCAAGTACAGCTGTGATTTTTTTGCCATCTTACTCAGTCCCCCTCCGCTCATCAGTTGCCGAGGATTTTTCCCATCGATGAAAAATATAAGAGTTATTAGTGTTTAAAAAATGTTGAGATTCTCTCTCCTGTCAATCACGCCATGAAGGCCACGTCCCTTCTGGTGGGAGGGGGGGAGGGACTATAAAACCCAGAAGTGTGGGCGTGGCTCAGTCTCTGCAAGATGGAGGAAGGAGAGGTCACGACTCGCTGTCTTTAGTGGCCTTGCACCCTGCTTGAAATGGTATGAAACTGCACTTGAATTTGGTGGCCTTGCACCCTGCTAGAAGTGGTAAGAAACTGCACTTGAATTTGGTGGCCTTGCACCCAGCTTGAAATGGAATTTCAAGGAATAGCCGTGAGTCAACTGCCAGCCCACCAGCTGTGAGTGAGCTGCCAGCACAACAGGCTTGAGTGACTGAGCCGCCAGCCCAAGAATCCATTCGGCCCACAATGTCCATACTAGCCCTCTGGAAACCAGTCCCTTCAGCCCACAACACCCATACTAGCACTCCAGAAAGCCCCCCCCCTGCCCCCCCACTGGCCACCAATATTGGAATTGGTGGAGAGGTGGATATTGCGTTGGGGGACCAGCCCTCCCGTGTGATGCTCGTTCCCAACGGGTCCCAATTAGTCTAGTCTCAAATAAAAACGGAAAATTTGGGGAAAACCTACATACAGATCAAGAAGCATTTAAGGATCAGGACCTTACTCAAAACTGAAATAAATTAATCTTATCTAAATATGTTATCTCACCCTATTGAGATATAATTCAACAATATCCTCAGATTACTTTGAAAAGTATGGTATTACAGTCATTGTTTATTTTAGTTTTATTCGTGCCAAGTGGAAGTATATTCTTCATAAAAAAACTAAATTCTAATCTATGATATAAGAATAAACAAAACAAGAATGTAAACACTACAATGCAAGGAAAATTGCAAGTGAAAATCTAAAATTAAACATTTTTTAATCAACATATGATAGATACCAAGACACGGTATCTTCAGCAGAAACCTACAATTCTGTGAAATGTTGAATTCTCACACTTTTCTGCATAAAAGAGGTCACCTATGAATTGGAGGATTCACTGTTTATATTATTCACTGTTTACATTATACCAAGTAATGTGTTGCGGTCAGGAATTACCTTTGCTCTGCTACTATTCTGGAAGTGCAGCAGAAAAAACCATCTGGTGAAATTACAGTTGCACAATGGTATCATTTTTAAGGAAATTCCAGCTCATATTTTGTTCCATAATGTTAGAAAGTACTAGCCATTTGGTATAGTCTACATGGCAGATGGATAAGCATAATTCCTTCAGGATGTAAAACACACTTGGAAATAATAATCCAAAATCTGGTAAAGTGATTACTTTCTTGCAACCCATTCACAACATTAACATGCAGCCTACTGAGCAACTTTGATCATGCGAAATCTAGAACTGGCATACATTATACGTCTACATATATTTTGTAATACTGTTACACTTTGGATATCCTTCTGGATGGTTGCTTAATAGCACAGGAATTCTGTGTTCCCTGTACATTCTGCGTGGTTCCTTAAAGAGTATCAAATAAAAATATATTCGGCATGCTCATCACAAATACTGCCTAAACTGCTGAACGTTCCTGTCCTGTCATTATTTGAAATCATTTCAACCTTCTGGTATTTTGCTTGTTTATTCCATTGCCAGTTCACTTGCAGAATTATGCACCTTAAAGAAGTAACGTTATCCCCTTCTGGTGATTTTCATGTTTTTTGTCAGCCTTATTCACCTCCACTGACTTCTGCTTCCCTTGCAACTAAACATTTTAAAACCCTCCAATCCCAAGCTTCTGAGTGTGGCGGCGCCTTGTGGCAACGGCTCGTTTGCAGTCCGTCCGTCTTTTCTTTCTTGTTGTCCTGTTAGGTGTATGTTTTTGGTTTTAGTTTTGGCGGTCTCAAGAACGACAACTGAAGTTCTAAACAAACTTTTATTTGAAAATTCACTTTTCAGTAAACAGATTCTCTAGACACGTCTGGCCACATCGGTGGTCAGTGCTGAACTGGCATGCGAAAGCAAAACCGCACGAAAACAAGCAGCCCCTCCCGAGGCCCGAGAGCCGTTGGAGAGGTCGCAGAGGGAGGAGCTACACCCGAGCGGTAGGAGTTAAAAAGGAGCGCGGGGCTTGTTCCTTACATAGGCCCGAGAGCTGTTGGAGAGGTCGCAGAGGGAGGAGCTACACCCGAGCGGTAGGAGTTAAAAAGGAGCGCGGGGCTTGTTCCTTACAGAGGCCCGAGAGCCGTTGGAGAGGTCGCAGAGGGAGGAGCTACACCCGAGCGGTAGGAGTTAAAAAGGAGCGCGGGGCTTGTTCCTTACAGAGGCCCGAGAGCCGTTGGAGAGGTCGCAGAGGGAGGAGCTACACCCGAGCGGTAGGAGTTAAAAAGGAGCGCGGGGCTTGTTCCTTACAGAGGCCCGAGAGCCGTTGGAGAGGTCGCAGAGGGAGGAGCTACAACCGAGCGGTAGGAGTTAAAAAGGAGCGCGGGGCTTGTTCCTTACAGAGGCCCGAGAGCCGTTGGAGAGGTCGCAGAGGGAGGAGCTACACCCGAGCGGTAGGAGTTAAAGAGGAACCTTAATCTGTAACGTTCCAAGTTCCACTTCAAAAACAAGTGTGTTTTTAGAAGCCGCTGATTGGTGGAAGCAGACAAGAGGGAGCAGCTGATTGGGAGTCAGATCCCTGCTGATTGTACTGTATTCTAGCAGTTTGTTTTGTATTCTAGCAGTTTTTTTTGTATTCTATCCAGGGTAAGGGGAGTATGAAGGCCAGGGCAGTTTACTGTTCTGGATGTCAGATGTGGGAAGTCATGGAGTCTGATAGCCCTCCAGACGTCCACATCTGCGCCAGGTGTATCGAGATGGGGCTCCTAATGGACCGTATTAGGAACCTGGAGCAGCAGCTCGATGACCTCCGTCTGGTCAGGGAGAGCGAGGAAGTCATTGAGGAGTTACAGGGATGTGGTCACTCCAACACCACAGGAGGCAGGCAAGTGGATCACGGTTGGGAGAGGCAAGGGGCACAGGCAGGGACTAGAGAGTACCCCGGTGGCTGTACACCTTGACAATAAGTACTCCTGTTTGAGCACTGTTGGGGTGGACAGCCTACCTGGGGTTAGCGACAGCGGCCGGGCCTCCGGTATAGAGACCGGTCCTGTTGCTCAGAAGGGTAAGGAAAAGAAGAGGAGGGCAATACTAATAGGGGACTCTATAGTTAGGGGATCAGACAGGCGATTCTGTGGACGCAGTCGGGAGACCCGGATGGTAGTTTGCCTCCCTGGTGCCAGGGTCTGCGATGTGTCTCAACGTGTCCAAGATATCCTGAAAGGGCAGGGAGAGGAGCCCGAGGTCGTGATACATATAGGTACCAATGACATAGGTAAAAAAAGAGAAGAGGTCCTGAAAGGAGAATTTAGGGAGTTAGGAGGGGAGTTAAAGAGAAGGACAGCAAAGGTAACAATCTCGGGATTACTGCCTGTGCCACGCGACAGTGAGAGTAGGAATGGAGCGAGGTGGAGGATAAATGCGTGGCTGAAGGACTGGTGCAGAAGGCAGGGATTCAAATTTCTGGATCATTGGGACCTCTTTTGTGGAAGGTTCGACCTGTACAAAAAGGATGGGTTGCACTTGAACCTGAGGGGGACCGATATCCTGGCGGGGAGATCTGCAAAGGCTACTGGGGAGACTTTAAACTAGAATGGTTGGGGGGAGGGACTCAAATAGAGAATGCCATTAGACAGTGTGTGAGGCAGGAGGCAGAGAAGGAAAGCACTCAGACCCAACATGTAGGGGGGAAAGAAGAAAACAATAATAAACAGAGAATAAGAGGTGGTGGGGTTCTTAAATGGGTGAGCAGAGAAACAGAGGGGTGTAAAATGCGGGCGGAAGCAATAGGTAGCAAGGTGAAAAGTAAAAGTGGCAGGCAGACAAATCCACGGCAAAAATCAAAAAGAGCCACTTTTCAACATAATTGTATAAGGGGTAAGAGCGTTGTAAAAACAAGCCTGAAGGCTTTGTGTCTCAATGCAAGGAGCATTCGTAATAAGGTGGATGAGTTGAACGTGCAGATAGCAATTAATGATTATGATATAGTTGGGATCACAGAGACATGGCTCCAGGGTGACCAAGGCTGGGAGCTGAACATCCAGGGATATTCAATATTCAGGAGGGATAGAGAGAAAGGAAAAGGAGGTGGGGTAGCGTTGCTGGTTAGAGAGGAGATTAACGCAGTGGAAAGGAAGGACATTAGCTTGGAGGATATGGAATCGGTATGGGTAGAGCTGCGAAACACTAAGGGGCAGAAAATGCTGGTGGGTGTTGTGTACAGGCCACCTAGCAGTAGTAGTGAAGTTGGGGATGGCATCAAACAGGAAATTAGAAATGCGTGCAACAAAGGCAAAACAGTTATAATGGGTGGCTTCAATCTACATATAGATTGGGTGAATCAAATTGACAGGGGTGCTGAGGAAGAGGATTTCTTGGAATGTATGAGGGATAGTTATCTAAACCAACATGTAGAGGAACCAACGAGAGAGCAGGCTATTCTAGACTGGGTATTGAGTAATGAGGAAGGGTTAGTTAGCAGACTTGTTGTGCGTGCCCCCTTGGGCAAGAGTGACCATAATATGGTTGAGTTCTTCATTAGGATGGAGAGTGACATTGTTAATTCAGAAACAACGGTTCTGAACTTAAAGAAAGGTAACTTTGAGGGTATGAGACGTGAATTGGCCAAGATTGACTGGCAATTAGTTCTAAAAGGGTTGACGGTGGATATGCAATGGAAGGCATTTAAAGACTGCATGGATGAACTACAAAAATTGTTCATCCCAGTTTGGCAAAAGAATAAATCAGGGAAGGTAGTGCATCCGTGGATAACAAGGGAAATCAGGGATAGTATCAAACAAAAGATGATGCGTACAAATTAGCCAGAAAAAGCAGCATACCAGAGGACTGGGAGAAATTCAGAGACCAGCAAAGGAGGACAAAGGGCTTAATTAGGAAAGGGAAAATAGATTATGAAAGGAAACTGGCAGGGAACATAAAAACTGACTGCAAAAGTTTTTATAGATATGTGAACAGAAAGAGATTAGTTAAAACAAATGTAGGTCCCTTGCAGTCAGAAACAGGTGAATTGATCATGGGGAACAAGGATATGGCGGACCAATTGAATAACTACTTTGGTTCCGTCTTCACTAAGGAAGACATAAATAATCTGCCGGAAATAGCAGGGGGCCGCGGGTCAAAGGAGATGGAGGAACTGAGTGAAATCCAGGTTAGTCGGGAAGTGGTGTTGGGTAAATTGAATGGATTAAAGGCCGATAAATCACCAGGGCCAGATAGGCTGCATCCCAGAGTACTTAAGGAAGTAGCTCCAGAAATAGTGGATGCATTAGTGATAATTTTTCAAAACTCTTTAGATTCTGGAGTAGTTCCTGAGGTTTGGAGGGTAGCAAACGTAACCCCACTTTTTAAGAAGGCAGGGAGAGAGAAAACGGGGAATTACAGACCAGTTAGTCTAACATCGGTAGTGGGGAAACTGCTAGAGTCAGTTATTAAAGATGGGATAGCAGCACATTTGGAAAGTGGTGAAATCATTGGACAAAGTCAGCATGGAATTACGAAAGGTAAATCGTGTCTGACGAATCTTATAGAATTTTTCGAGGATGTAACTAGTAGAGTGGATAGGGGAGAACCAGTGGATGTGTTGTATCTTGACTTTCAGAAGGCTTTCGACAAGGTACCACATAAGAGATTAGGATACAAACTTAAATCACACGGTATTGGAGGTTCAGTATTGATGTGGATAGAGAACTGGCTGGCAAACAGGAAGCAAAGAGTAGGAGTAAACGGGTCCTTTTCACAATGGCAGGCAGTGACTAGTGGGGTACCGCAAGGCTCAGTGCTGGGACCCCAGCTATTTACAACTTATATTAATGATCTGGACGAGGGAATTGAAAGCAACATCTCCAAGTTTGCGGATGACACTAAGCTGGGGGGCAGTGTTAGCTGTGAGGAGGATGCTAGGAGACTGCAAGGTGACTTGGATAGGCTGGGTGAGTGGGCAAATGTTTGGCAGATGCAGTATAATGTGGATAAATGTGAGGTTATCCACTTTGGTGGCAAAAACGGGAAGGCAGACTATTATCTAAATGGTGGCCGATTAGGAAATGGGGAGATGCAGCGAGACCTGGGTGTCATGGTACACCAGTCATTGAAAGTAGGCATGCAGGTGCAGCAGGCAGTGAAGAAAGCGAATGGTATGTTGGCCTTCATAGCAAGAGGATTTGAGTATAGGAGCAGGGAGGTTCTACTGCAGTTGTACAGGGTCTTGGTGAGACCACACCTGGAGTATTGCGTACAGTTTTGGTCTCCAAATCTGAGGAAGGACATTATAGCCATAGAGGGAGTGCAGAGAAGGTTCACCAGACTGATTCCTGGGATGTCAGGACTTTCATATGAGGAAAGACTGGATAGACTTGGCTTATACTCGCTAGAATTTAGGAGATTGAGAGGGGATCTTATAGAAACGTACAAAATTCTTATGGGGTTGGACAGGCTAGATGCAGGAAGATTGTTCCCGATGTTGGGGGAAGTCCAGGACAAGGGGTCACAGCTTAAGGATAAGGGGGAAATCCTTTAAGACCGAGATGAGGAAAAACTTTTTCACACAGAGAGTGGTGAATCTCTGGAACTCTCTGCCACAGAGGGTAGTTGAGGCCAGTTCATTGGCTATATTTAAGAGGGAGTTAGATGTGGCCCTTGTGGCTAAAGGGATCAGGGGGTATGGAGAGAAGGCAGGTACGGGATACTGAGTTGGATGATCAGCCATGATCATGTTGAATGGCGGTGCAGGCTCGAAGGGCCGAATGGCCTACTCCTGCACCTATTTTCTATGTATCTATGTATCTATGAGTCACGTGACCGCGGCTTCCGAACGCTGGGTTCAATACCTGCGTGCGCCAGTAGGCGCCGCTACATAGTTTTATTTTATTTTTAGCTGTGTATATGTGGGGGGGTGGTGAAACTTTTTAATCTCTTCCCTGCACGGGGACTTGACTTTTTCCCTGTCGAGTCTCCATTGTCATTGGGACCTAACATCGTGGAGCCGGCGGCCTCCAACCGGAATCGACCTGGGCCTGCGGACTCACCATCGCAGAGCTGGCCGACTTTGGAGCGCGGAGCGCTGTGGTGGCGCGCGGCTGCGACCTGACTTCGGAGCTTTGGAGGCTACGGCTGCAGGCCTTGTGGACGGTAACATCGGGAGCTCGCGGGTCCCTGGTGGGAGATAGCTTTTCGGAGCTCCCGCAACGGCAACTTCTCCCGCCCGAATCGAGGGGTTTAAATCGACCCGGAGCAGGGCCTTACATCGCCCCGTGCGGCTTAAACGGCCGCGGGACTTACCATCTCCTGGACAGACAACATCACAGCGGTCATCAAGAAGGCTCAGCAGCAGCTGCACTTCCTGAGGGTCCTCAGAAAGCACAACCTGGACTCCAACCTGCTGCTGACCTTCTACCGCTCGTCCATTGAGAGCCTGCTTACATACTGCATTACAGCATGGTATGGCAGCTGCACCATGGCAGACAGGGAGAGGCTCCAGAGGGTAGTTAGGGCTGCACAGAAGATCATTGGCTGCCCTCTCCCCTCCCTGATGGACATTTACACCTCCCGCTGCCTCAGCAAGGCGAAGAACATCATCAAGGACAGCTCCCATCCTGCATTTGGCCTGTTCGACCTGCTGCCCTCAGGGAGGCGCTATAGGTGCATCAGAACAAGGACAAATAGACTCAAGAACAGTTGCTTTCCAAAAGCCATAACCTCTCTGAACTCACACATGCACTGACTTCACAGCTTAACCCCCGGACTTCCATCTATCCACCTACTGTAATTTGTACTGTAACCGTAATTTTTAATATGTGCAATAACCCATACTGTATATAGGAATCCTATTTATTCACTCTATTCACCCATTGTCTTTTTATAGATATGTATATAGCGCCGCAGAACTGTGCACCTTATTCCCCCCCCCCCCCCCCCCCTTTTGTTTTGTTTTTTGTTTTTTGAACTAATTACATGTCTGCACTGAGTACGAGCTGCTTTCAATCTCATTGTACATGTGTATAGTGACAATAAAATGGCATTCTAACATCAAAAGCCTCGGTCAGCTCGATGCAGCAGTTTGACTGCTTGACTGCGGGAGAAGAAGAATAAAGAACAGAGAACAGGGAAGAGATAAGACTTTTGCCTTCCATCACAGTGAGGAGGTGTTTGGAGATTCACTGTGATGGATGTTTGTGTGGAATTGTGTTAATTGTGTGTCTTGGGTTTTTGTTGTTATGACTGCAGAAACGTAATTTCGTTTGAACCTCGTGTTTAAATGACAATAAACGGCATTCTGATTCTGATTCTGAGTTCAAAACTTTCAGATCATAATTACACTCCCATTTTCAAATAACAGATGGTAGTTTCTGCTTTTTAGAGCTACTATAGTCCCCCAGCTCATTTCTATTTATCATTACCACTCCCTATGCCGCCCACCATCATTTTTTTAATCATTTAATCCGCTCTGCCTTTTACAGACATTTCCTTTTTTTCCAACCTTTCCCAGTTTTCCAGAATCTGTGCTTGGTTTAGAGCTGTTGCAAGAATGACAAATTTGTCTTATGATGAAACCTCTCCAAATCGGGAAACATGAGCTCTGTCTGTATGGAATTTGGAAAGAGTTGATATGCATTGTTACCAATCTTTCAAAGAATTTCATCACCTTGAACGTTCGTTCCACCAGTCAGTAGTCATTAAGATATATCTTCTTACTCTTCGTGGTAACTCTACTAAGTTATACTTGGCACAGAATCCATGATGCTGTTAACTTCAGTGAAGATTTCAGGACTATGGATATTAGGCAAAGGGAAAGATACATTTATTTCAATTTTTTTTCTATTTACTTCATTTTCAATTATATTAGCTTTGATCTATTTAAGAAAAATAATTCTGACAAAGTTTTTCTTTACTTCATTTCTAATAGTTTTATGTCAATGAATATCTGTGACATTTAAAATCTACCAATGGCTATTGCCGAGGCCAATAGGAGTTGTTCCAGTAAAGTGAATAGGATAAGTTTTATAAAGCTAATATCCTGTAATCCTGGCAACATTCTGGCATACCTCTTCTACCCTCTCCAAAGACTCCACATCCTTCCTGTAATAGGACAACCAGAACCGCACACTGTAGTCGAAATATGGCCTAACTAAATTTCTCTCAAACTGTAACATGATTTCCTAACCTTAAGACCAATGAGCCGACTGATGACGGCATGCAACCATACACCTTCTTCACCACTTGGTGCCGTTGTCATATACCTTAAGGATCCTGTTAAGGGTCTTGCTATTAACTTTCCCCTTGCATTTGACCTCCCAAAATCCATTGCCCAATATTAAACTCCATGAATCAATAAGGATGAGTGACAACACCTCCACAATTATCCTCCAAGTCAGTGCCTTGTGAGCCCCTTCCTATACTCCCTATACACTCATGATTGTGTGGTCAAATTCTAGTCCAACTCCATCAACGAGGGTGCGGATGACACCACTATAGTGAGCCAGATCACGAACAACAAGGAGACAGGGTACAGGAAAGAGATAGAGAGCTTATGGGCCTGTCCCAATTAGGTGACTTTTTAGGTGAGTGCAGGAGACTGCACTCGCCACATGGTCACCACATGTTCGCTGGTGGTCTCTGGTGAGTCTCCTTCATGGTTGCGAGGAGTTCCTGCATTCTGGGAACTAGTCGCGGCCTCAGTATGGTCGGCGCAAATTTTTCAACATGTTGAAACATTTTCGGCAACCAAAAATTGGTCGCCTTGGAGATAATCGATAATCCTGTAGTCGTAGGTGCAGTTGTAGTGGGGTCGCCATGTAGTTGTAGGTAGTCGAGGTAGTCGTAGGTAGTTTTAGTTAATCGCCTTTGCTGACTGGTCATTTTCATTGGCTCATTGGAGAAAAAAAACATAAGCAGGAGTTTTCAGAGTTTCCACTTTCCCCCCTTTTCACCCCCTCTCCCCCTCTTTTAAAGGACTTACCGTACACTGTGCTAGCCGTCTTAATTACAGCGTCAACCTTCCTGTTCATCGCCATGTGTGTCAGTATCACCTTGGCTTTGCACCGTGTGGATTTCAGGCAGTGTTCCCCCCGCTTGCCCAGGCCCCCGCCTTTGCGATGTGTTTGGCACCTCTGGGGCACAAAGACTGAACGGTGGCCAGGTGAATGTGTCCGGATCGAGGCTTGGTGGAGTAGGACGCTGGAGCCCATGCAGCAGCCCGCGCCTTGAATGTATTGGATGCCAGTCCAAATGAGCGAACGCATGGATCAGACATGGCCTGCAACGACATGGAGCGGTGGTGCAGCAGAGGAGGATATCAACAATTTTGCCGACCTTGCAACGCCACCAAGACAATAGGCCTTTATGGCCAAGTTAAAACTATTTTTTTAAACAACTTAAGACTTATCATGAAAAATGACTTCACATAAAATCACTTGTTTGTGTTTTGTGTTTAGTGATAAGAATAATATGGACATACCAACAAAAGTTAATAATTCAAAAACTCCCCCAATACCTAAAGACCTGGGATATGGACGCACCACAAGATTCAAAGGTACTATAATTATTCAAAATGCATGACACCACACAAAAGAACCTAGGAGGAATCTCATTTTGTAGTTGGAATATAAGAGGTATTAATGAACCTATCAAAAGGGGTAAGATATTAGCTCAGCTAAAAATGTATAATTCTGACATTACCTTCCTACAAGAAACACGCCTAAAACCTCAGGACCAAGTTAGGCTGAGGGCGAAATGGATAGGTCAAACATACCACTCTTCATTCACTTCAAAATCTAGAGGCACGTCAATTATCATAAGAAAAGGTATACCATTTAAAGCAAAGAATATTATAACAGATATAGAAGGGAGATACCTAATAGTTAATGGAGAAATCCATGACACTCCACTTACTTTGGTAAATATATATGCCCCTAACTTTGATAACCCCCACTTTTTCAATAAAATCTTCAATATAATTGCAGAGTCAAACTATCAAAATGTTATAATAGGCGGAGACTTTAACTGTGTTTTAGACCCGTACTTAGATAAATCAAGTCAAAAACAGAGAGGGAATATGAAATCGAAAACTGGGGAACTCCTCAATACCTACATAAATAACACTAATATAGCAGATGTTTGGAGAATTGTGAATCCAACTGGCAGGGAATATTCGTTTTACTCAATGGTACATAAGACATACTCACGTATAGACTACTTTCTGCTGGATACAAAATTAATCCCCCAAACATCTAATGCAATATATCATACAAATTCAATTTCAGACCATTCTCCACTAACTTTCTTTTTAAAACTGGAAGGATTGTCTAAGAATAATTCATTCTGGAGATTTAACTCTCAAATTTTAAAAGATCCACAAGCGAGTATATATTTAAAAGAACAAATGGAGGTCTTTTTTCAAACAAATGATACTTCAGATATATCGCCTACTTTACTTTGGGAATCTTTTAAGGCATACATTAGGGGTATTATAATTTCATATCAAGCTTTTCAAAATAAAAAGAATAAGAATGAACAAAGACAGTTAGAAGAACTTATTAGACAAATGGATATAGATAATGCTAAAGATCCATCAATAGATAAACATAATAAAATAATAATTTTAAAATTTAAATTAAATAAATTATTATCTGCCAAACTTATAAGACTTTTTCAAATTACAAAACAAGAGCACTTTGAATTTGGGGATAAACCGCATAAACTTTTGGCTCGCCAGCTAAAAAAACGAGAAAAGGAACATACTATACCAAAGATCAAATCAGATAAAGGGGAATTATTAACAACACCGAAGGATATTAATAAAAGATTTGCGCAATTTTACGAGAATTTGTATACATCTAAAACGATAATTGATTCCAATAATATCACAAAGTTCTTGGATACCTGTAATCTTCCAAAGTTAGAGCTGAAGGAACAAGAGGAACTGGGTGCACAAATCTCAATTAAGGAATTAGAAGATACAATAAACTCACTAAAAAATGGAAAAACACCAGGCCCTGATGGATTTACTAATGAATTTTATAAAAGCTTTTATGATAAAATAATACCAAGATTACAAAAAATGTACCAATACGCTTTTAAAAAACGAATACTACCTGATACATTAGCGGAATCAACGATTACATTAATACCTAAGAAAAATAAGGATTTAGAAGAACCTGGCTCATATAGAGCTATAGCATTGTTAAACACAGATCAAAAAATATTAGCGAAAACATTAGCCAGAAGATTAAGTAAATACATTAGTAAATTAATAAACCCAGATCAGACAGGGTTTATCCCTAAGAGATACTCTTCTAATAATATGAGACGTCTACTCAACATAATGCACTCACACAAATCTGAAGATCAAGAATTATCAATTATTTCGCTGGATGCTGAAAAAGCATTTGATCAAGTAGAATGGAATTATATGGATAAAGTATTACAAAAATTTCAACTGGGAGAGAATTTTATTTTATGGATTAAGTTACTATATAACAAACCTACTGCTAGAATACTTACTAATAACATATTATCCTCGAAATTTCAACTATCAAGGGGAAATAGACAAGGATGCTCATTATCACCACAGCTGTTTGCTCTCATTATTGAACCGCTAGCAGAAAAAATTAGAATACACCCTGATATTCATGGATATAATACTAAAGACTCATATAATAAAATATCTTTATACGCGGATGATATATTATTGTATATTACAAAACCTCAAATCACTATACCAAATATATTAAATTTAATTGAAGACTTCGGATCTTTTTCTGGATATAGAATAAATTGGAATAAAAGTGAAATTATGTCAATAAAACCGAAAGATTCAACACATCTTTTAAAATTCCCTTTTAAAATAGCTACAGAAAAATTTAAATATTTGGGAATCGAAATTACCAGAGCATATCAAGGTATGCTCAGGGCAAATTTTGACCCCCTACTTAATAAACTGAATACATTAATTAAATTCTGGAAAACGCTTCCGATGTCTTTAATAGGCCGAATAAACGCAATAAAAATGATCTTTTTACCACAAATTTTATACCTATTTCAATCAATTCCTATATACTTACCTAAGAAGTTTTTTAAAAAACTCGACTCAGATATCACTAATTTTATATGGGACTATAAATCACATAGAATACAAAAAACCCATCTGAATAAATCTAAAGTATTGGGGGGTCTAGCACTACCCAATTTTATGTATTATTATTGGTCAGTAAATATTAAAAACATGATTCAACTGATGGATAACTCCGCCCAGCAAGTAGACTGGATTGTAATGGAGAAAGAGGATTGCTCCTCTAGAAACATTGGAGCGATCCTCCTCTCTCCAATGAAATTGAATAACATAAACTATAATAAGAACCCAATTATTCATAGTACAATCCGTATTTGGAAACAAATAAAACAAAATTTAAAATTAAGAAACTTATCACTTTTATTACCTATAGTCAATAACCCTTCGTTTAGTCCTTCTATTATAGATAAAGCTTATACACAATGGGATAGACTAGGAATTAAAACGCTTGGTGACTTGTATGAAACTGGAAAATTACTTTCATTTCAACAATTACAAATAAAATATAAACTCGGAAATAATCAATATTTTAAATACTTTCAAATATGCGACTATTTGAAAAAATATATAAAAGATCATCATAATAACCCAGCAGATGTACTGGACGAGGCAATGCAGATAAAAGCGGAATCAGTAAACTTAATATCATATTTGTACAATATTATCTTAAATGTACAAATACCATCTACGGAGGGTATCAGAAGAGACTGGGAACAAGAGTTAGCTATTAAAATTTCAAAGGAAAGTTGGAATGAATACTTATTAAAAGTACATAAATGCTCGATTAATGTAAGACACACTTTAATACAATTTAAAATTTTACATAGATTATATTATTCGAAAACTAAAATTCATAAAATTTTCCCAAACGTATCATCTATTTGTGATAAATGTCAATCCCAAGAAGCAACTATAGCGCACTCATTTGTCTTCTGTACAAAAATTCAAAAATTTTGGAATGAAATTTTTGAAATCTTTACAAAGTTATTTAAAACAAGACTGATACCCAAAGCAGAATGGATTATCTTCGGAATAACGGAAGATGATCCAGAACTAAATGTGTTTCAAAAGAAATTAATGGATTATGGGTTAATAACTGGAAAAAAGCTAATTCTAAAATTTTGGAAGAAGGCTCCAATACCAACTATAAATATGTGGATTTCAAATATGTTTGAAACATTACACCTTGAAGAGATAAGACTCCTCCTAGCAGGTAAACCAGATCACTTCCACCTGACGTGGTCTGCATTTATAGAATTATTACAAACATAGGGTGCAAAAGTACTTTAAAAAAATAAAAAAATTGAGGTCGGGTAAGGGGGGATGATAGTTGAAGAGTTGGTATGTCCTATTTACGTGATGCTCAAAAAAAAACATTTGTTTTTCTTTTTTTCTCTTTCTCTTTTCTTTTCTTAGGGCCTATTTCTTAACTCTTTTTCTTTTTGTTTTTAATTTCGCTCTCTTAGGGTCTTCGTCCTTTTTTGTTGTTACATTTTCTACACTTTTCTACACTTGCACTTTTTCCTTCACTTTCTTCTCTCTTTCAATCTTTTCTTTCTCTAGTGTAAAAAAATAAATAAAGGGAGTACATTAATTGTAAGAAGATATAAATGACGAGTATTAATGTATGTGGCTGTGATGTAATGTACTTCTAATAAATAAAAATTAAAAAAAAAAAAAAAAAAAAAAAAAAAAAAAAATGGCGACCCTTCAGATACTGTTTCAAAGTAATCTACTATCACTTTTCACTTGACGTAAACTCATACACTTGAACACTATATCCTGCACTCTGTTTTTCTCTCAAAACTAAATTTTTCTAAGCATGTATGGTATGATCTGCCTGGATGGATTGATCTTGGTACACGTATCAATAATAATAAATCTAAATCCCTAAATCTAAACCTAAAGTGATAGTGGAACAGTTGAACATCTGAAAATTCTACTGACTCTTGATTTTGTTTTAATATTACCAGTACAATATAAACGCTATTTGTTTTTGTATATACAATTTTCCCAGGATTTCTTATCTACATAACCTTGCCTTGAACCCTTTAAGTGCCACTTGATAGGCTCTTTTAAGACTAAGACAATATTCTTTTGCTTGCAGTTCCTGTCTGGGGAAGAACAATGCCTAGTTGCCTGACTGATAAATCTCAGGAAATATTCAGTCATTCATTACTGTCTTCCAATCGTAGCATGTTAAAACAGCAGCACTCGTGCCAACAGACTCTTATGTATTTCTTTTACATTTAGGTTTATTATTGGCACGTTTACTGAAGTGTAGTGAAAAGATTTGTTTTGCATACTATCCAAAGAGATATAAATACAATTAAGTCAAACACAAGTACAATAGATAGAGCAAAGGGGAAGACACAGAGTGGAGAATATAGTTCTCAGCATTGTTGCACATCAGTTCCATGGACAGACTCCAATGTCCTCAATGGGGTAAAGGTGAATTGGTCCTAGCTTATGGAAGGACCATAAAATATAACAGAGGGGGGAATAAAGCTGTTCCTTAATCTTGTGGTGCACATTTTCAAGCTTTAGCACCTTCCGCCGGATGTTAGTAGGGAAAAGAAGGAATGACCAAGGAGGAACAAGTCTTTGATTATACTGGCTGCTTTTCCAAGGCCAGCAGAGTGTGGATGGAGTCAATAATGGAAAATCTGGTCTGTGCAATGGACATAGAATGTATGCCAAAGCCGTCAATAGACAATAATAGACAATAGACAATAGGTGCAGTAGTAGGCCATTCGGCCCTTCGAGCCAGCACCGCCATTCAATGTGATCCTGGCTGATCATTCCCAATTAGTACCCCGTTCCTGCCTTCTCCCCATATCCCCTGACTCCGCTATCTTTAAGAGCCCTATCTAGCTCTCTCTTGAAAGTATCCAGAGATCCGGCTTCCACCGCCCTCTGAGGCAGAGAATTCCACAGACTCCACAGTCTGTGAGAAAAAGTGTTTCCTCATCTCCGTTCTAAATGGCTTACCCCTTATTCTTAACCTGTGACCCCTGGTTCTGGACTCCCCCAACATTGGGAACATAAATGGAGATTAAAACAGAAAAGATGAATGCCGAGCCGTAGATTGGGGTACATTGGGAAAAAATGAATAAATGTTCGGTTAAAGTAATGTATTTTGAGAAGGAACTTAAAGAAAGAGTGGAGACCTAGAGGATTTTATGGGAAGAATTTCCAAACGTGGTTTTATTTTTAGCCTTATTCCTGGAGTCATACGGCACAGAAACAGGTGTTTTGGCTCAACTTTTCCATGCCATCCAGTTTGGCCCATCTATGTGAGTCCCATTTGCCTGCATTCATGAGTGATAAAAGCTGCTGCAAAGTTAATGCAAGTTAAAAAAACTTGCAACTCCTCATGAGTATTGGTTGACAGATAAAAGACCCCTGGTCACAAATAAAACTAAGATGAAAAGATATATGGAATAAATTACAATTTCCTTGACCAAAGGCTAATTATTTAGTGTGGACAGACATATAGGCCCTAAATGCTGGTAGTTCGTTCATGGCTGAGTCAGTGCACTTTAAGCCTAAAGGGCCTGTCCCACCTGGCGATTTTTTTTGGCGACTGCCGGCATCATTGACTGACATATCAGGTCACCGAAAAATACGCGGCATGATGCGGCGTGATGCGGCGTGATGATGTATGATGAGGCGGTGAGGCGGCACGATGACATATGACGCGGCGTGATGATGTATGACGCGGCGTGATGACGTATGACGCGTGGTGTTTTTTCAAGTGTCGCAACATTTTTTTGTCGCTGCTGGATTTTGAAATGTTCAAAATCTTTTGGCGACACTGATGTGATGCCGGCAAAATCACCAAGTGGGACAGGCCCTTAAGTCCTACTTTAAAGGCAAAAATCTTGGTTGTAAGGCAGAGGTTGCTCACTGTCAGAGGTTCCATCTTTTAAATGAGCCATTAAACAAGGGCAGATCTCCTTTATCTGGTGGATGTAAATGATCCCATGTCACTGTTTTGAAGAAAATCAAGGGAATTTATTCATGTGATGCGTGTGTCACTGTCAACATCAGTTTTTATTGTCTCTTAAATTCTCCCTGAACTGAGTGACTGAGGGCTCATAAGGTCATAAGTGATAGGAGCAGAATTAGGCTATTCGGCCCATCAAGTCTACACCGCCATTCAATCATGGCTGATCCATCTCTTTCTCCTGACCCTATTCTCCTGCCTTCTCTCCATAACCCCTGACACCTGTACTAATCAAGAATCTTTCTATCTCTGCCTTAAAAATATCCATTGATTTGGCCTCCACAGCCTTCTGAGGCAAAGAATTCCACAGATTCACCACCCTCTGACTAAAGAAATTCCTCCTCATCTCCTTCCTAAAGGAATGTCCTTTAATTCTGAGGCTATGACCTCTAGCCCTAGACTCTGCCACTAGTGGAAACATCCTCTTTACATCTGCTCTATCCAAGACCTACTCATTCCTGGGATCGTTTGTAAAATTTCAGAAGAAAGTTAGGAAATCACCACATTGGTATGTCTGGATTAATGTATGGGCCAGGCTCTGTGATGAGTCAGAATGGCAGAATTCCTACCCTGAAGTTTATTAGCAAACTGCAAAAGATCATTAGGCAATTTACTGTTATTATTTAATGTTACTGTTACTATTATTAAATTTCCTCATTATAGCTTTATCTAATTTCTTGAATTTAAGCCCCTTGGTTGTCGTGGATAGTTAGTCCACATCTCAACAAGAGAGCAGAATTACTGAGTGGAGGTTTTCCTGGTAATGGTTATCTTGACAGTTTATGGCTGTGGTCTTTCTCAAAATAGTAACATTTTCTCTGCATCCGTTTCATAAAAACTCACATAACTTTGTAGACCTATATTAAGATACCCTTTGGCCTTTGTTACTCAAAAAAATAAACAGACCTGTCAAGTTTGTTGTTTCTTCATATGTATATTCTCAGATTCCTAATTTACATCCTTGCAAGAGAGAATGAGCTGTGATGATGTGAAACTCATTGCCCATGAAGCTGAGAACATGAGAAGCTGTCATTGCTTGTAATCACACCTGGATAAGTAACTGAAGTGCTATAACCTTGATAGCTGGGCACTGAGCTCTTTCTTGTCCATCTTGTACCTGATAGGACAAATGGCCTCCTCCTGCAAACCAAATTATTGATTCCAGGACTGCATACCTCTAACTCTTTAGGGTGCAAACAATCCTCTTATTTGCATGAATAAACATTAGCTGGTGCAAGATAATACACTTCGTTGCCAAATAAATTTACGGGTGTGGAAATTTATGTGTGTTTCATGCGTCACCAAAATACCCTAGTGACATGTTTCAAAAGATAATATTCCACTCTTTAGGAGTTGCCTAAACAGGAACATGGAATGATGCAGACAATTTTGTAATTATGGTAATTAAACAAATTGCTGCTATTGCTTTAATTTTTATAAAATATGAAATCTAAAACAGAAATTAGAAACCAGCATTATAAAGCTTATATCTCTTGCAGCTGATATCATAATAGTTGTTTAACAAATTTCGTGAAACAGACTTCTGTGGCTCTTCCGGAAAACGATCCTGCCTGATACAACAATGTCTTTTTAAAAAAAAGTTTCCCGACTCTCACAGAGGTTCCTGTTTACATAGGAATGTTGTGATTAAAATTTAACACGTACAATGCCTAAAATAAAAATAATGTTTCAATCTCTCTTCCACGTAACAAGATACATTTTTGAAATTTATTTCACAGTATTTATTTTACCTCCTTTGTATTTCTTTTCATGAATTTGCTTATACGAGAAATATCAAACATTTGTTATTTTATCCTCTCAAAATTTGAAGTGTGACCCTACTATGTAATGTCAAACTTCTTTGTGAATCTGAGCAATTCTACTTGAGCAGTGCAATTCAATGGGATGTTACTTTATTTGTAGATTTAAAATTTGCTATAGATAATAACGAATTCAAGAACAGTGTTTTACATTATTTTTGATAACAGGATCATATTTTTGAAAACATGGATATACTGTAAATTTCTGCCTGTGTATCGTGATGTTCATCGTTCATGATGCATTGTAAAATCACAGAAAAATGTTTCCTGTTAGGTTGGTACCCTTTAACCAAGATTCACTTTCATACTAAGACATTCATTTTTCACCAATTCTTGTTACAATGGGACTTCCACAAAAAACAAATTGACTTCTATTTGTAAAGCACTTAAATAATATAAAATATCTCACCATCAAATGAAGCATTACTTTGTCAAATACAGAGATATTAACACAGTTGAAAACAAATTTAGGCCATTTTATATTTTAAGCAGGACCTTAAATGAGGCGAATAAGCAGAGAGGCAAAAACGTTTGGCTTGACATTTTAGAGTGACTGAAAGAAGTCTGAAGAAGGGTCTCGACCCGCTGAATTACTCCAGCATTTTGTGTCTACCGACTGAAAGAACAAAAAAAAATCAGAGATACAAGAGAGAGTATGAGAGGAACACAGCAATATCAAGGAGTCACAAGTAACTGCAGATGTCTCAAAGGGTTGTTGGACTAGATCACGTTAAAGAGGTAATGAGGGGGGAAAACACATGGTAGGTTGATTATCTCATGGTGATTTAATTGTTGAGTCCTGAGGGCTGTCATCTGCCTGGTCAGTAGAGGAGGTATTGTTCCTTAAACTTATTATGGCCATTGATGGAACAGTCTAAGTTTAGAATGTTTCTCATATAAAAAATTGAACAGCTGGAGCAACTCGCACGGCATCAGTGAAGGGAAATTGATGTTGGTTTATTATTGCCACATGTTCCAAGTTGCAATGAAAAGCCTTTGCGTGATTTCCAGTCAAATCAAATCATACCAAACATTGTATGTATAACCGAGCCATATGCAAGTACAACAGGAAGTGAGAAGTTAAAATACCAGAGAGCAGAATATTAATTTACAACATTGTAGCATTACAGTTACAGAGGAAAAAGTCCAATATCCATAATGAAGTATGTTGGAAAATTTGGTCTACACCCTAGTTTATGGGAGGTAGGACTATTCAGTAGTCGGATAACACAGGGAAATAAGCTATTTCTGAATGGGTTGCAGTGGAGGTAGATACAGTAGTGGAGTTTATGAGGCATTTTGATAGTTACATGGATATGCAGGGAATGGAGGGATTTGGATCATGTGTAGGCAGATAAGATTAGTTTATCTTGTCATCATTTTTGGCACAGACATTATGGGCCGAAGGACCTAGTCGTCACCCATTCCTTCTCTCCAGAGATGCTGCCTGTCCCGTTGAGTTACTCCAGCATTTTGTGTCTATCTCCAGTGCTGTACTGTTCTATGTTCCATGAATCTGGTGTAGAAGAAGAAGGCGATGACTGAATGGGTTGATGGTCGACAGGCAATGGATTATATTTAAAGAATATATACATGGCATGCAAATTAGTCAGGAAACAGCAGTCAACCTTGGCTTATGAAGGAAGTGGAGAATGGGATTAGCTTCAAAAAGAAGGCATAACATTTACAGAAAAAACAGCAGTGCTGAGGATGGAGAGCAGTTTAGAATTCAGCATAAAAGAAAAAAAAAGACTTATTAGGAGGTGGACGATAATGTATGAGAAAAAAAACTGGCAGGGAAAATAAAACTAATTTATATCAGTTTCTATAAATATGTGAATGGAAAAAGGTAAGGTAAGTGAAAATAAATATCGGTCCCCTACAGTTAGAAGCAGAGGAAATTACTGTTGGGAATGAAAAAATAGAAGAATAATTAAACACACACTGTACTTTGGTTCTGCCAGTGCCAGATATTCCACATTCTGGAGTACCAAGGAAGTGGGGCTGGAAATAATAGAGGCATTAGTGGTCATCTTTCAAAATTCTTTACACATTGGAGCAGTTCCCACAGATGGTGGCAAATGTAACCTTGCTATTTCAAAAGGTGAAAAGGTATAAACCATACAGAATTACAGACAAGCCGAATAAAGCTAACAGAACAGGAATTCCTTGGTTCTAAAAGGTGCAATAATGGATTACTTGGAAAGTATTACTGGGATTGGACAAAGTCAGCATGGGTTTACGAAAGAGCAATCATGCTTAAAAAAATACTGGAATATTTGGAAGATGTAAGTAGTAGAGTTACATCAAGGGAGATTTGGTATTTTTTAATTTTCAGAAATATATTTTTAAGAGATTAAAGTATAAAATTAAAACACATGTGATGGAGGAAACATACTAGTTTAGACTGAGAATTGGTTGACACTGAACTGAGAAAATAATAGTTTCAGAATTTCTTTCTGTAACTGGAACTGTTTTAATCCAGCCAGGGCCAAGTAATAGGTTGTTTAAATTCAACCGTAGCGTGGCAACTGGACAGGAGAAAGTATCTGAAAATGTTGCAGGTGCATCCCCTCAATGTTGTGTTAACAACCGATGCCTGGAAATGATGGCTGTCCTTCAATCATTTCCAACCCAAAAACTCAGCTTCACAAAATTACCAAGCCAAAACATTATTCAATTCCAGCGCAATACAGATTTAATTTTTGAAGTTCAATTTGTATGTTTCTTTAGATTTTGAAGAAAATAGTTACAAATAATAGTTTGGAATCATTTATGCAGTCTGCAATTTTTAATCTTTGGTGTACAATCCAATATCTGGTATTATAAAGTTAGAAATATTTTAGACCTACAGTTACAACCCTGCTTTATTACATCGTGTTTATCCATTTCCGACGATATCATTGTAATATCAAAGGGCAAGTTGCATGTCAATTATTGTGATATTGAAACTTGCTGGCTTTTAAACAGAGCAGGTTAGAGGATATGGCTTTCAGAAGGCTTTCGACAAGGTACCACATAAGAGATTAGGATACAAACTTAAATCACACGGTATTGGGGGTTCAGTATTGATGTGGATAGAGAACTGGCTGGCAAACAGGAAGCAAAGAGTAGGAGTAAACGGGTCCTTTTCACAATGGCAGGCAGTGACTAGTGGGGTACCACAAGGCTCAGTGCTGGGACCCCAGCTATTTACAATTTATATTAATGATCTGGACGAGGGAATTGAAAGCAACATCTCCAAGTTTGCGGATGACACTAAGCTGGGGGGCAGTGTTAGCTGTGAGGAGGATGCTAGGAGACTGCCAGGTGACTTGGATAGGCTGGGTGAGTGGGCAAATGTTTGGCAGATGCAGTATAATGTGGATAAATGTGAGGTTATCCACTTTGGTAGCAAAAACGGGAAGGCAGACTATTATCTAAATGGTGGCCGATTAGGAAATGGGGAGATGCAGCGAGACCTGGGTGTCATGGTACACCAGTCATTGAAAGTAGGCATGCAGGTGCAGCAGGCAGTGAAGAAAGCAAATGGTATGTTGGCCTTCATAGCAAGAGGATTTGAGTATAGGAGCAGCGAGGTTCTACTGCAGTTGTACAGGGTCTTGGTGAGACCACACCTGGAGTATTGCGTACAGTTTTGGTCTCCAAATCTGAGGAAGGACATTATAGCCATAGAGGGAGTGCAGAGAAGGTTCACCAGACTGATTCCTGGGATGTCAGGACTTTCATATGAAGAAAGATTGAGAGGGGATCTTATAGAAACGTACAAGATTCTTATGGGGATGGACAGGCTAGATGCAGGAAGATTGTTCCCGATGTTGGGGAAGTCCAGGACAAGGGGTCACAGCTTAAGGATAAGGGGGAAATCCTTTAAGACCGAGAGGAGGAAAAACTTTTTCACACAGAGAGTGGTGAATCTCTGGAACTCTCTGCCACAGAGGGTAGTTGAGGCCAGTTCATTGGCTATATTTAAGAGGGAATTAGATGTGGCCCTTGTGGCTAAAGGGATCAGGGGGTATGGAGAGAAGGCAGGTACGGGATACTGAGTTGGATGATCAGCCATGATCGTATTGAATGGCGGTGCAGGCTCGAAGGGCCGAATGGCCTACTCCTGCACCTAATTTCTATGTATCTATGTATCTATGTATCTATGTGTACCATATTGATGTGATCTATATTGCATAGCAAAGAAATTTCCGGGTTTTAAAATACCACACTGCTGATCAAAGAAACAGTTATTCACTCTTTGATCTTTAGGTAGATTAACACAGCATTCAATTTCATAGCAAAGAAATTAATCTCTGGTCTGTAGCATTTGACGAGCTATATTGTAGCAAATGTGAATTGTACCCCATTTCTGAATGCTGATTTGTTTTAGGTCGATTTTGCAAGTGGGTTGCAGGCATAATGTTATAATTTGCTTTGCAGTAATGACTGGGAATGAATTTCTGGACACCCTGCCAGCAGTTTGAACATGCATAACAGATAAGAAAGAATGTAATACTTTGCATTGGTTAAGGTTGTAGGAAGATAGAAACAAGATTAGGCCACTTAGTACCTTCAGACTGTTTGGTCATTCAATGTAATCATAAATTATCTGTGACTTTTTCAAGTGACCTTTGTCAATGTTACTGTTTTAACAAAAATCAGTCTATCAGAGATTTTAATAAAGATAATTGACACACTTTAAATGGATATTTTTAGAGGATTTGCAAACTTCTAATGTTTCTATAAACAAATAAAGTTTCCTAGCTTTATTCCCAAAATACTTGCTTCAACTTGTTAGATTCTGCTTCCTAGTCTAGACTCCTCTCACAATAAGTTCTGCTTAATATCTTAATCAAGCTATTCCAAAATTCCAGCCATTATTATTTTATCTTGTGTAATCTCTTTTCAAATTTAACCCAGGGATTTCAGGTATCGTTCAGATTAATCAACACAGATATTCCTACTCACCCATATAAAGCCAATAAATGCCCATTTATAGTATACCAACTGTGGTGCAGTCAAAGTACTGTATACTTGTAAGATAACTTCCAATCAAAGAAATCGGTGACACATTGTATTATTTTGCAATAGGCCGTGGCTGTGGAGGCCAAGTCTGTGGATATATTTAAGGCAGAGATAGATAGACAATAGACAATAGACAATATGTGCAGGAGTAGGCCATTCGGCCCTTCGAGAGAGCACCGCCATTCAATCTGATCATGGCTGATCATCCCCAATCAGTACCCCGTTCCTGCCTTCTCCCCATATCCCCTGACTCCGCTATCTTTAAGAGCCCTATCTAGCTCTCTCTTGAAAGTATCCAGAGAACCGGCCTCCACCGCCCTCTGAGGCAGATAATTCCACATCGATTCCACATAGATACATTCTTGGTTAGTACGGGTGTCAGTGGTTATGGGGAGAAGGCAGGAGAATGGGGTTAGGAGGGAAAGATAGATAATAATAATAATAATAATAATAATAATAATAATAATAATAATAATAATAATAATAATAATAATAATAATATTTATTGACTTTGTAAATACATACAACAAAATTTCAGGCGCACTGCCCGAGCGGAGCTCCAACATATCAGATAAATAATAACAACAATGAAAACAGCAAAAACAGCAAGAAAAATGTTGTCAATGTGCAAAATCAGAATGTGCAAAATTTCACAGTATAGTGTTATAGCAGTACAAAATATTGGCTATGGGGGGTGTGTGGGGTCATCTACTTGAGGTGCATGAAACAGAGAAGCAAAGTATTTTTTTATACAGTGAGAGATTGGGACATGTTGATGTTCAAGGGGACGTATAGTCCTTGTACGCATGTCACCAAAAACTAACATGTAAGTGCAGCAAGCAAATAAGAGGATAGATGGTATATTTGCTGATATTATGAGAGGATTTGAACATATATTTCTGCAATTATGCAGAGCCATAGTGAGACCATGCATGGAAAGGTGCGTACAACTTTGTTCTCCTTATCTAAAAATAATATATATTTGCCATTTAGGAAATGCAGTTAAGATTCACCACACTCTGTGTCCGTGATGCTCAACTGATAAAGGTTGAGTAGAATGTCAAATTGGAGGGGTACAGAGAAGATTTATGAGCAGGCTGGGACTGTATTCCTTGGAGCGCGGGAGGCTGAGGGTGATCTTATAGAGGTGTATAAAATCATGAGAGGAATAGATCACAGTCTCTTGCCCAGAGTAGGATAATCAAGAACCAGACATAGGTTTTAGGTGAAAGGGGTAAGATTTATTCTGAGGGGAAACTTTTTCCACACAAATGGCGGTGGGTGTATTGAACGAGCTGCCAGAGGAGGTAATTGAGGCAATGGTATTGAATGCAGAGCTAAAATCAACAAACAAAATCAACAAAACAAAGGATGAAGTGCAGGCCCAGGTTGACTGCATCATCTACAGATCTATTGGCCCAATATGCAAACTGCAGAGGGTCCAGCAGGGGGTTCATGATATTTTTCAGCTTGGCCAGCACAAGCCTTTCAAGGGTCTTCATGACTGCAGAGGTCAGTGTGACAGGCTTGTAGTCATTAAGCCCAGTGATCCTTGCCTTTTTGGGTACAGGGACAATAGTGGATACTGAAGCAGGCAGGGACAGTACAGGTTTGCAGGGACTGGTTGAAAATGTCTGTGTAGATCTGGTGAAAATCACTTTTCAAACCACTTTTCCACTTGCCCTGCCCATCAGCCGCGTTCGACGTCACAATGATGTCACAATGGGATCCCGAATTTCATTTACATTAAAAAAATGACGATTTTCAAAAAAACTCAGTTCTAATCAAATTCCGTTTTCATTAACAGCTAACATTGTGTTAAGGTTATTTTATAGAAAAAACATGATTTTCATTGAGAATTTCATTTGAAAAACAAACATTGCAATTTTCATTGTGGGGGGGGGGTGGGATTGGGGGGCGTTGAGGAGTGGGGGAGCAGGGGGATTGAGGGAGAGGAGGGGGGTAGGGAGAGGAGGGGGGTAGGGAGAGGAGAGCGAGGGGAAAGTGGGGGAGGTGAGGAAGGAGAGTGGGGGAGGAGGGGGGATAGAGGGAGAGGAGGGGAGATTGGGGGAGGTAGGGAGTGGGGGGATAGAGGGAGAGGAGGGCAGTGGGGAGGTGAGGAGGGAGAGTGGGGGGGGGGTGAGATAGGGGGAGGTGAGGAGTGGGGGAGCAGGGAGATAGAGGAAGAGGAGGGGGTAGGGTGGGGAGATAGGTTATGGAGGGAATGAGGGTAGGAGAAAGGAGAGGGGGTGGGAGGTGAGGGAGGAAGGGGAGAGGGGAGGAGGAGAGAGGAAACAAGAGGGAGGGTGAAGGGGAGGAGGAGGGAGTGCTGGGGGATGAGGGGGAATGGAGGAGGATAGAGGTAGGAAGAGGGATGGCGAGGCGCAATTGGGGGAAGGTCACAACGGGGATCTCTAGCGTCAAGACGGAAACCCCCCAGCCATGCCTGCGCAGTTGGGGGCTCTGGGTCAGTGATGGAATATTGCCTTGGGGGGTCCGGGCCCAACGGGTCCACACTTGGTGTAGTGTATTTATAAAATATTTTGTGATTGCCCTTAATGCTACCCGCCAGAGCTATCCCCTGTCCCCTTTTTGCCCTTCTGATCTCCTTTTTCAGTTTACTCCTTAGTTCCCGAAACTCCTCCAGGAATGCACTTGATCCCAGCTGCCAATACCTGTCCCATGCATCCTTTTAGTTTTTGACCAATCCCTCATCAGCCAAGCTACCTTATGTTTGCCTGCTTTGCCCTTCACTCTAACGGGGACAAACATATCCTGATCTTTTGTCAGCACACTTTTAAAAACAGCCCTCTTGACTGATGTTCCTTTCCCCTCAAATAACCTGCTCCAGTCAACTTGAGCGAGACCTTCTCTCATACCCTCAAAGATGGCCTTACCCCAGTTAAGCATTTTAACATTTGGACCCTCTCTGTCCCTATCCATAACTATCTTAAACCTAATCGAACTGTGGTCACTGGTCCCAAAAGGCTCCTCCACAAACACTTAATTAACTTGCCTTTCCAAATACTATAACCAGTATTGTCCTCTTAGGTGTCGGGTCCTCTACATACTGCTTAAGAAAACATACTGCTTAAAAAAAGCACCCCAATTAAACCCTTCACACTATGATTTTTCCAGTCAATATTGGGAAAGTTAAAATCCCCCACTGCAACAACCTTATTTGACCTGTACTTGTCTGCAATCTCATGGCATACAGTATTTGTTCTTCTAATTCTCGTTGACTATTCACAAGGGTAATACACCACCAACAAGGTGATCATCCCTTTCTTGTTCCTCAGCTCCACCCATAGACAGTAACCTCACGAGACATACTGTCCGTAATGTCACCTCTGACCACTGCCATGACATCCTCGTTAACCAACAATGCAACCACCCTCCCTCCTCTTTTTCCCTCACCTCTGTCTCTCTGGATGTACCCTGGATCATAAACTTATTCATTCATTCATTCATTCATTTTTGTAAAGACTGAAATGTCAATAACTTGTAAAATATAACATTAATCTGAACGAAACTTGTTTCATTTCCATCCCAGGACAATGATGAATAAGGTAGGCCAAAATTTGTAGCGCTATCGTGTACCATTTAGGCGGGGTTTTAGGATATCGTGCATTTGCACGCATACAAAAAACAAATAGAGCGTTTTAGTCATATATAGATAAGGGGGAAAGGGATAACTGGAGAGAGAGGGGAACCTCTCAGGAATCAAAGCAGTCACCTCTGAGGAGATGGGCAAGGTCCTCAATGAGTATTTGTCGAGGAGAAAGACAGTAGGATGGAGGAACTTGGGGCAGGCAATGGAAGTGTCTTGAGAGCATTCAGTGTTACCATCGAAGAAGTACTGAAGGTCCTATCGTGTATGAAGGCAGACAAATCTCCAGGGCCTGATCAGATATATCTGAGGACATTGCGGGAAACTAGAGAAGAAATTGTGGGAGACCTGGTTGAAATTTACAAGTCAATTGTAAAGAGAATCAAGTGTCAAGAATGTTTTATTGTCATATGTCCCAGATAGAACAATGAAATTCTTACTTGCTGCAGCACAACAGAATATGTAAACAGAGTACACAGTAAACAATATGATAAATGAGAGAGAAAAAAAAAGTTCAGTGAGTATATATATATATATATATACACACACACACATATACATATATATTCACACACACACATATATATATATATATACACACACACACACGCACACATATATATATACACACACACATATATATATACACACACACACACACACATATATATATACACACACACACACACACACACACACACACATATATATATACACACACACACACACACATATATATATACACACACACACACACATATATATGTGTGTAGGCTGGCAGCTCAGTCACACAGGCCTGGTGGGCTGGCAGCTCAGTCACAGGCCTGGTGGGCTGGCTGCTCAGTCACTCAGGCCTAGTGGGCTGGCAGCTCCGTCACTCAGGGCTGGTGGGCTGGCAGCTCAGTCACTCAGGGCTGATGGGCTGGCAGCTCAGTTACTCACGGCTGGTGGGCTGGCAGATCAGTCACTCAGGGCTGGTGGGCTTGCAGTTCACTACGGCTATTCCTTGAAATACCATTTAAGCAGGGTGCATGCCACCAAATTAAATTTCATAGCATTTCAAGCAGAGTGCAGGCCACCAAATTCAATTTCATCCCATTTCAAGCAGAGTGCAGGCCACCAAATTCAATTTCATAGCATTTCAAGCAGAGTGCAGGCCGCCAAATTCAATTTCATAGCATTTGGTGTCAATGGGCATCAATAATACCAGTGCCCAAGAACAGCAAGGTGACGTGCCTCAACGACTATCGACCAGTGGCACTAACGTCGGTGGTGATGAAGTGCTTCGAGAGGTTGATCATGACGCAGATCAACTCCTACCTCGACAAAAACCTGGACCCACTGCAGTTCGCTTACCGCCACAAGAGATCAACGGTGGATGCGATCTCGCTGGCTCTCCACTCCGCTCTGGACCACTTGGACAACAAAAACTCATATGTCAGGCTGTTATTCATAGGCATAGGCATGGTAGGTCAAAGGGACTGTATCTATGCTGTTGGACTCTGCAACCCTCTAATTGGAAACGGGAAAACAGTGGATAAGCTGATAATGTTCATAAGGTCCTTGGATATTCCAATATTGCCACATCATTAAGAACTTTCATAAAAAATATGACTAATATCACATTTACTTTCCAGTTAAAAATAAAGTACATTTGTTGGATGGATGTCTTACAATGTGATTTCCTTAATAAGTAATGGTGAGCTAACTGGCCGAGACTTCCTTGAGGTTTGTTTGATATGCAAACAAAGTAGATTGATTAATGTGAGCAAGATGTCTGCTAGGAACTCGGCAACGGACCTGAACGAATACGCCACAGTCGTTACAGACTTCATTAAGAAGTGTGTGAAGGACTGCATCCCCACCAAAACCTTCCGAGCGTTTCCCAATCAGAAACCTTGGATGAACTTTGAAATCCGCACTCTTCCGAAGTCCAGACACCGGGCATTCATGTCTGATGATACAGTGGCCTACAAGAAGTCCAGATACGACCTTGGTAAGGCCATCAAAAATGCCAAAAGGGACTTCTGCTCCAAACTGGAGGAAGAGACAGATGTTCGGCAGCTGTGGCAGGGCCTGAATGTAATCACCTCTTACAAGGCAAAATCAGAAGGCAGCTCGAATGTCGGTGAAACATCACTCCCTGATGAGCTCAATGCGTTTTACGCACGCTTTGATAGGGAGAACACCGATGTGCCTTGCCGAGCCCCCATTCGCTGTGATGGTATTTCAGTCTCAGTCACAGAGGCCGACGTCAGGAAATCCTTCAGAGGGGTGAACCCTCGAAAAGCGCCTGGACCTGATGGTATACCTGGTCGTGTTCTAAAAACCTGTGCGGACCAACTGGCTGGAGTTTTTATGGACATTTTCAACCTCTCACTTCTGAGGTCTGAGGTTCCCACCTGCTTCAAAAGGGCATCAATTATACCCGTGCCCAAGAAGAGTAAGGTGACGTGCCTCAATGACTATCGACCTGTGGCACTAACGCCTGTGGTGATGAAGTGCTTTGAGAGGTTGATCATGACGCAGATCAACTCCTACCTCGACAAAAACCTGGGCCCACTGCAGTTCGCTTACCGCCACAACAGATCAACGGTGGATGCGATCTCGCTGGCCCTCCACTCCGCTCTGGACCACTTGGACAACAAAAACTCATATGTCAGGCTGTTATTCATCGATTACAGCTCGGCATTTAATACAATCATCCCCTCCAAGCTGGTTATCAAACTCTCAGAACTGGGTCTCTGCGCATCCCTCTGCAATTGGATCCTTGACTTCCTCATTCACAGACCACAGACTGTTTGAATTGGTGAAAAAGTGTCAGCCTCGATAACAATCAGCACGGGAGCATCGCAAGGCTGTGTGCTCAGCCCCCTTCTGTACTCACTCTATACTCATGACTGCGTAGCCGGTCATAGTGCGAACTCCACCATCAAGTTCGCTGATGACATATAATATAGTAGACTAAGTGGGAGCCGTTGGGTCCCAGCATCACATGGGAGGGCTGGTCCCCCAACGCAATGTTCCACCTCTCCACCAATTCCAATATTGGTGGCCAGTGGGGGGGGCTTTCTGGAGCGCTGGTATGGGTGTTGTACGCTGAAGGGACTGGTTTCCAGAGGGCTAGTATGGACATTGTGGGCAGAATCGATTCTTGGGCTGGCGGCTCAGTCACTCAAGCCTATTGTGCTGGCAGCTCTCTCACTCATGGCTGGTGGGCTCGCAGTTGACTTCCATTTCAAGCAGGGTGCAAGGCCACCAAATTCAAGTGCAGTTTCATACCACTTCAAGTAGGGTGCAAGGCCACCAAATTCAAGTGCAGTTTCATACCATTTCAAGCAGGGTGCAAGGCCACTAAAGACAGTGAGTCATGACCACTCCCTTCCCCCATCTTGCAAAGACTGAGCCACACCCACACTTCCTGGTTTTATAGTCCCTCCCCCTCCCATCAGGGGCGTGGCCTTCATGGCTTGATTGACAGGAGAGTGAATCTCAACATTTTTTAAGCACTAATAACTCTTTTATTTTTCTTCGATGGGAAAAATCCTCCAGCACCTGATGAGCGGAGGGGGACTCTGAGTAAGATGGCCAAAAATCACAGCCGTACGTAGTAGCATTTATTCTAAAATCAATATAAAGCGCAAACAGGAAGTGGTCAAGATTAGACTTTTAATTATATAGAAGGCAGCTTTAATTGGACAAGGCAGCTTTAATTATGCAAGGCAGCTTTAATTAGGCAAGGCAGCTTTAATTAGGCAAGGCAGCTTTAATTAGGCAAGGCAGCTTAAGCACTTTCAAACCAAAGGCAAGGCAGCTTTAGCACTTTCAAACCAAAGGCAATGCAGCTTTAGCACTTTCAAACCAAAGGCAACGCAGCTTTAGCACTTTCAAACCAAAGGCAACGCAGCTTTAGCACTTTCAAACCAAAGGCAACGCAGCTTTAGCACTTTCAAACCAAAGGCAACACAGCTTTAGCACTTTCAAACCAAAGGCATCACAGCTTTAGCACTTTCAAACTACATTTTCAAACCACATTAAGGGCACTGACATGTCAGTAAAACCACTCACAGTTTAGTAGACATGTGTTCGGTGTTATTCACAGCTCAGACTGAGAATTGCGACCTCTCGCTCCCCCATTCTCCAGAGACCTGAGGCAACTCCACACGTCCGGGTTTTATAGTCCCTCCGGAAGGGGCGTGGCCTTCAGGAGAGAGAATCTCAACAACTTATTAAACACTAATAACTCTCTACTGTACACCTGTAGAAGTTCAAGAGAATCCTCTCTGACATACCGAATCTCTGTAATCTTCTCAGGAAGTAGAGGCATTGATGTGCTTTATTTATAATTGCATCAGTGTGCTGGGTCCAGGAAAGATCTTCGGAAATATGCACGCCCAGGAATTTGAAGTTTTTGACTCTCTCCACCATCGTCCTGTTGATATAAATAGGATTTTACTTCGGAGTCACGTGAGTGACTACGTGAAGAAGATCCGTCAGGGCCCCTGCGCGTCATTATGTCAGACGCATTGGCGCGAACGGACGTGAGGAGCAGCGCTCCTCTAATGGAAATATAGTTGTAAACTACAATGTAAGTAAAAAACTTTTTTCGATAATTTCCGGGTCCGTTTGCTGTGGGTCTGTGGGGATTTTTTCCACAGGCACCATGGAAAAAACGGGCAAGGGCAAGAGGCGAGCGGCAAAGCCGGTGGAAAGTCGCAAGATTGCGGTCGGCGAACAGCTGCTTCAGACCCCTGTACAGTCACCGGTTGGGAGCGTAGCAACTGTGGACTTGGGGTGAAAAGAACTCAGTCAGCGCCAGTGGGGCGCAAGGCTAAAGTCAAGTCCATGAGACCCACGGAGGAGGAGTCCGATCAGGAGGATGCGACTCCAGGGCTGGATACCGCTTTTGAGCGGATTTCTCAGATGAAAAGCCTGTTACACATGTTACTGGAGAAAAGCACACTCAGGGAAGAGTGTAGCCAAAGCCAGGCTCCAGAAGCCAGGTCAGCAGCACCTAGCAAAGGGCTGTTTAAGAGCACCCTCATTGATGAGGCGCGTGCACAGGGTCAGCAGAGTTTCTGGTACAAGCGAAGACGGCAGCTGCCAGATGTCCTATTCCTGGTAGTACGATTCGCTGCTCTGTGAGAGTTCTGACCCTGAATCTGACGGTGAGGCCGATACAAGTGAAGACGGCAGCTGCCAGATGTTTTACTCCTGGCAGTACGATTTGCTGCCCGGTCAGAGCCAGGAGAGCCACTGGGAAAGGAAGTGGCCTCTGCGATCAACTATTGTGTCTTCCATCAGCTCTAGTAGCTTACGATGGATGAAAATGCCAAAAAAGCACGAGACCCCAAGGAACTGCGTATTGCTGAAAGTACTAGCAGTGAACCAAGATATAAGGGGTCAGATGGGCGAGGGCATGTGAGCCTAAGAAAAGTAAACTGCAGAGAATATTGAAGCTGCTGGGTTGATGAACAACTGCAATTTGCAAAAACAATGGATGGAGGCCAGGGATGGAGATGCATCAAGTGGCACTAGGGTTGCTATGTAGCGCCCACTTCGAGATGAATTGTTTCAGGAAGTATGCCATTCGGTCCACCATCAACCCGAAGTTGCAACAACTCTGTAAAGCCCAGCAATGTGCAGTCATTCAACTTACTCTTCAGAGAGAAAAAACCTCACAAACGAGGGAAAGAGTTGGATGATGAGGCAAAAGCAGCAAGGTTGATCAAAACATCAATGGTCGGCACGTATGGAAAGAGGAGGTATCCTTTCAGACATCATACAAAATCCTGGGCCTACACCAGGAACAAATCGACCATTGAAGCAGGGGCGCAGTTGGTGTCCTGCAGCGGGAAAATGAAAAAGCGTGGGTTTTTCCTGCCAGGAGCCAGGGACCACAGGTCACAGGTGACAAAGGAGGTAGGTGGACCTGGTTCTAATGGGAAAATATTAAGGCAAAACAGCCAAATATTGGAAGCAAATTACTTCAGATTTATTATTCTGAGTATTATTCAAAGGTTTCGAATTGATTCGATCCAGATAGTGATTTGCCATCCAGCATGTTCCAAGCAGAACACTCCAATTTCACAAAGAAGTGATGGAGGTTCAAGCTGAATTGAAAACTTGTCTATAAACAAGTAATTGAAAGGTCGGTTTATCAATACCACCAAATTGTGTTTAAAATTTCTCGACCTCAAAAGGTGAGGAGTATTTTAGATCTGACAAGTCTTTAAAATTTTGTGAAGTATAGACACTTCAAAATGGAGACCTTGAGACTGCCAAACAACTTATTTCAAAAGATGTTATATGGCACATAGATCTGAAAGATGTATATTACTTAGTGTCTGTTCATTTGTAAGATAAAAATATTTGAAATTTATCTGAATGAACAATTATGGCAATTCAAAGTTCTGTCTAATCGGTTAACTTCAGTTCCTAGAATTTCACTAAATTGGTAAAACCAATTTTGGGGCTAATTAGAGTCCAAGATGTTGATGGCTTAACTGGATAATGTCCTAATTAGGTCGAACAAGAGAATTAGTGAGTTATCACTCTCAATTGTTCAATCCACTTTTGAAAGTTGGGTTTAATTCATCCAGAGAGAAATTAAGGTTAATGCCACTTACAACAATTGATTATTTTAATTTCACAATTGATTCAATTGACAGGGTAGTAATTTACCCAGGGTAAAGAGTAGAGCTAATTGATGGTTGTATTAAGCGGTTGGAAAAGCAACAATCTTCAATTGAGACAGGTGGCCAGCTTGCTAGGAAAATTAGTGTTATTTCCAGCAATACAATATGGGCCATTGTACTACCAGCAGCTGCAGACTGCAAAAAGAAAAAAACACTAAGATGCATGATGGCCATTTTTTGATAGGCCATGCAGTTAAACAACAAATGCTGCTTCTGATTGCAGTAGTGGATTTAACATGTCTTCAGTAGTTCAAGCAAGATACGGATTGAACAGCCTTCCATGGTCTTAACAGACTGATATCAGTGTACTAGGATTGGTGCCACTGAAAAGGTATCCATCTGTGGACAGATGGAATATGGAAGAAGTATTATTTTGCAGACATGGAGAATCAACGTTTTACATGTTATTGGAAGGCTTATGAGCTCCAAGCTTGTTGTTGCAATACAACTAATCTACATGTTCAGTTTCAAATTAATAACACTACAGCAATGGCATGTATTAATTATATGGGCGGAATTAAGTTGGTGTCATATGACAAATTGGCTAATCAAATCTGGACTTTGTGTGTTGACAAATATTTGGTTTCAGCTATTTATCTACTGGGTAGATTCAATATAGTAGCAGACACCAGGTTATGGGAATTTCCATGATAAACAAAGAATGGATGTTGAACCTTAAGATTTTAATGATATAGTAGTCAGATTTGGGAAGCCAGATACGACTTGTTTCCATCCAGACTCAATCACCAGTTGCAGAGATATGTGTTATGGGACTACATCGGGAGACAGTAGCGATTGATGTTTCTCGCTACATTAGGGTGGTATGTTTTTATATGTATTTTCCATCATTCTGTCTCATAAACCGGTGTCTGCTTAAAATGAAGCAGGATGCTGCCTCTGGGGTACTGGTGGTACCAGACTGGTCTACGCAGCCATGGTTCCCTTTGATATTGGAATTTATGACACAGTTTCTGATAAAGGTTCCCAAAAGAAGGGAGTTAGTGGTGTATCCGATAATTGGAGAGTAACATCCGTTATATGCCTGTATGGATCTGTTAATTTGCAGGATTTGTCTGGGCATGTTGTGGACATGCTTACAGCAGTCTGGCGGAAGAGTACTCAAAAGCAGTACATTTGCGAATCTGAGTTGTGACTCTGTAAATGCTGCTTTCCCATTATGTAAAGAATGGGGAAAAAAATTTCTTTGTATAAAAGAATATGGAATGTGGTACAGCACATGTCTTAAATGTCTTGGGTTTTCTCAACAGTCTATTTGAGGGATTGAGTTATAGTGCGTTTTATCCTCTTTTTTTATTGATGAGGTCGGAAAGACATCCTGTTGAATCTCGTTCTTTCATTTCGAGAATAATGAAAGAAATTTTAACTCCAGACTTTCTAAACCTAGTATGGGAATCTGGAATATAGAGTTGTTTTAAGCTACTTCTTCAATGGACTTGGTACGATTCTGATTTGGCCAAGTTCAGCATGAAGGTAGTCATGCTTATGGCACTTGTAACAAGCACAGAGAGTGCAGACATTACAAAAGTTACAGATACACAGGATGGAAGTGCCTCAGGATTATGTTATGTTTTACATTTTATGACCTACTCAAATGAAGTAGGATCAGGTGTGACAGGATTCAAGAGTGTTTTATTAGCATATTCCATGGATCCATGTCTATGTGTTAAGACATATTTGTTGCAATACATTGAGGCTACAAAGGTTTTATGAAATATGAAAACAAGATTGTTTATCATTCATGAAAAACCATACAAGATAGTGTCAGTTCAGACTATTTTAAGATGGTTAAAACAAGTTTTGGTTGCTGCAGGTGTGAACATTGATGTTTTTACATCCCATTCGATTTAGCAGCAACATTGGGGACCAGGGCGAAGGACGTCCCGTCGACCATATTTTCGCAGCCGCCGGGTGATCTAATAAGTTGGTGTTTCAACACTTTTATCATCGGCCTATTGCCAATACGGGGCTGTTTGCAGATACTATATTAAGTTCTGCTTAAATTTCCCTGGGTTAAAGGGGATACTGTTCATTATTTTATTCAAATAAATGAATTACTGCATTTGTCATGCAAATGTCATTATGAATGCATTATTGATTATTTCTCGTTCCGAGTCAATCAATGCAGTGAGAAGCCGGGATATGTATCTGCGGCGTGAAATCACAAAGCTTTAAAATCTTCACCTAGTCACTCACGTGACTCCGAAGTAAAATAGTAAGATTAAACGAGAACTTACCAGTTTGAAGTTTGATCTTTATTTTATGAGGAGTTACGTTGGTGATTATGTGCCCACCACGACCCAACCCTCTTTCATAAAGGTCAGATGGAAGTTCTTAATTTACTCGTTTTATTAGGTTACTATATTACTTCGTTCTTGTTGTTTGTGATTTCAAACCGCTGCTTTGAAGATTGACGCGCAGGCGCCCTGACGGGTCTTCTTCACGTAATCACCAACGTAACTCCTCATAAAATAAAGATCAAACTGCAAACTGGTAAGTTCTCGTTTAATCTTACTATTATGGGTCCTCATCTTTCCTTTTCCAAAGTCTACAATCAGTTCATTGGTTTTACTGATATTGAGAGCCAGGTTGTTGTGCTGGCACCATTTGGTCAATCGGTCGATCTCACTTCTATACTGTGACTCCTTAAATACAGGAGAGGTGCCGGAAGACTGGAGGATGGCAAATGTTGTGACTCTTTTCAAGAAGGGCTGTAGGGAAAATGTTTTGAACTATAGGCTTAACATCTCAACATAAGAGCTTAACATCTTTATTTGGAAAGTTAATAGAGTATTCTGAGGGATAGGTGATACAGGCATTTGGATTGGCAAGGGCTGATTAGGGATAGTCAGCATGGTTTTGTACATGGGAGGTCGTGTCTCACATATCTTATTGATTTGTTTGAAGACGTGACCAAAAAGGTCGATGAGGGCAGAGCTGTTGTGTACATGGATTTCAGTAAGGCATTCGACAAGGTTCTGCATGGTAGGCTGCTATGGAAGGTTAGATCGCATGGGATGCAGGGAGAGATAGTTGAATGGATAGCACATTTGGTTCCATGGAAGGAAGCAGAGGGTGATGGTGGAAGGTTGCTTCTTGGACTGGAGGCCTGTGACTAGTGGTGTGCCTCAGAGTTCTGTGCTGGGCCCATTACTGTTTGTCAGCTACATCCATGATTTGGATGAGAACATACAGGGCAAGATTAGCAAGTTTGCTGATGATACAAAAGTGAGTGGTTTTGAAGATAGTGAAGATGGTTGTGAAAGATTGCAGCAGGGTCTGGATCGATTGGCCAGGTGGGCAGAGGAATGGTTGATGGAATTTAATACAGAGAAGTTGCATTTTGGGATGTCTAACAAGGGCAGGAATTACACACTAAATGGTAGGCATCTGTGTAGTGTTGTAGAGCAGAGGGATCTAGGAGTACAGGTGCATGGTTCCTTGAAGGTCGAGTCGCAGGTAGATAAGGTGGTCAAAAAGGCTTTTGGCACTTTGGCCTTCAGCAGTCAGAGTATAGAAGTTGGAAGGTCATGTTGTAGTTGTATAAGACGTTGGTGAGACCGCATTTAGAATATTGTGTTCAGTTCTGGGCACCATGTTATAGGAAAGATATTGTCACGCTTGAAAGGGTGCTGAAAAGATTTAGGAGGATGTTGCCAGGACTAGAATGTGTGATCTATGGGGAGAGGTTGTGTAAGCTGGGTCTCTATTCCATGGAGCGCAGGAGGATGAGGGGTGATCTTATAGAGGCATACAAAATCATGAGAGGAATAGATCGGGTAGACGCCCAGAGTAGGGGAATCGATGACCAGAGGACATGCGTTCAAGGTGAAGGGGAAAAGAGTTAATAGGAATCCATGGGGTAACTTTTTCACACAAAGGGTGGTGGGTGAATGGAACAAGCTGCCAGAGGATTTAGTTGAGGCTGGGACTATCCCATCGTTTAAGAAACAGTTAGGCAGGTACATCGATAGGACAGGTTTGGAGGGATATGGACCAAGTGCTGGCAAGTGGGACTAGTGTAACCGGGACATTGTTGGCTGGTGTAGGCAAGTTGGGCCGAATGATCTGTTTCCACACTGTATCTCTCTATGACTCCCGGACTCGATGCGGGGGCTTAGATCACCGACTGGATAGGTTCAGATGGGGGGGGGGGGGGGGGGTGGGGGGGTGTGGGGGGTATATTTCCCTCAGTTTAGAACAAGTGGTCATGGTCTAAGAACTAGGGTTAAGACATTTGGGGTTGCGTTTATGAGGCATTTCTTCATTGAGAGGACTGAGAGTCTTTAGAATTCTCCACCCCAGATGGCTTGAAGACTTAGTCATTAAGTTTATTCTAAACAGAAATTGTTTTCTTGATCTTATGGGTCTCATGGGAAAAAGTGATAGTGTAAAAGAACTGTAGTTGAGAAAGATAATTAGCTATAATCATTATGAATTGTGGAGCAAATTTGACAGGCTAAATGGCCTACTATTGCTCCTAAATTTATGTAGGAGGCAATAAGTATAATGATTACATACTTGTTTTATGATGAGCAACTTTGTAGAGGTCATGGTTGACAATTTTGCAAGAGCATTATTGCAAAAGAGGAAATGTTTCTTAGTGTAGATGGACTCTGACACATGATTCAAACAAATGTTTTAGCACCATGGTGTTCAGTAACCATGTCATTTGAAAAAGCACTTGAGCCCAGCACTATCTCAAACATTTAAGAGTTGTTTCCTTGCTAATCATTAACAACAGAAAAACTGTTGTGGATTATCTTTTTCATTTTGGGGAAAATAGAAAAATAGTGCCATTTCAAACCATTCTGGACCACAATTCGGAGGACAGATTAGTGTATGGGTTAGTAATAATATATAAGGCTTCAACAGACAAGATCTTGGTTAGGCAACAATAATTACATTTTCAATGAAGATGTTACTGAGAATCATAGTGGAATTTTGATCAGTCCAAGGCTGATGTTTGTTTTGAAGATAGACACAAAAAGCAGGAGTAACTCAACGGGTCAGACAATATCTCTGGAGAAAAGGAATAGGTGACGTTTAGGGTCGAGACCTTTCTTCAAACCGTTGGCAGCCTCACCAACAGCCTGTCTCGTCCATTTCTTCTTTTGTTGTTTTTAGTCTGTTTTAACTTGCATGTTTTAGTGTACTTTTAGTTTTTGTTTTACAGTATGTGGGGGGAGGTGTTGGGGGAAACTTTTTAAAATCTCTTCCCTTGAAGGAGATGCAACTTTTCCATATCGTATCTCTGTTCGCCTTAACATCGTGGAGCTGGCGGTCCCTTTGTTAGGGATCGACTACGGGATCTCCAACTGCAGGAACTTCGACTGCCCCGATCGCGGGAGCCCCGATAACCCCGATGCGGGGACTTCGATCACCGACTGTGGGAGCTTTGATCGCCCCGACAGCAGATGTTTCGATTGCCCCGAATGCGGGAGAAAAGGAGAAAAGAAGGTATGTTATTTGCCTACCATCACAGTGGGGAATGTGAGGTCACAGAAAAAACAAGATGGACGTGCTTCCTGTACTGGTGAGGACTCGGAGTGAGTGCAGTGATCTCAGTGTTTGCGGGGACATCGCTCCATGAGGACATCCTGGAGTCTAGTGCGAGTGTGGATGGCCTTCTGACTGTTCAGGCTGACAGGGACTGCAGAGAGAGTGACAGTGGTCGGTACAACTCTGGTCACATCACGGTGAAGGAGCGTGTGTGGCCCGGACATTGAACAGATGGCTGTGGGTCTCCACTTATGCTGTGTGCTTTGGGGATTCTCACATGCCGCTGTGGTGGCTGTTTAAGTCCATGTTTAATCTTTATGTAGTTATGTATCTTGTTGCTTTTTTTGAATGACTGTATGGCAAATCAAATTTCACTGTCCCTTGGTACACGTGACAATAAAGTACCATTGAACCATTAAACCATTGATCCAAAACTTAAGTTTGAAGAAGGGTCTTGACCCGAAACTTCACCTATTCCTTTTCTCCAGAGATGCTGCGTGTCCCACTGAATTACTCCAGCTTTTTGTGTCTATCTTCAGTTTAAACTGGCATCTGCAGTTCCTTCCTACACGCTGATATTTGTTTATTGGGCAGAACTACAGGAACAATATTCTGATCATGTGATTGTAAGGACATGTGACTGCAAAGGTCCTATAACCAATGTCAGGGAAATCACCCAACATTTGTCTGCCGACATAAAGTAGCCAGCTACTAAAATTAATAAAGTTGGAAGCCTGTCACCAATTTCTAAATGTGGAAAGAAGAGAGAAGACAAGAATTGGTACCCACAATTTGCCCAATGGCAAGAAAATATACAAATCAAAAACATCCAAAGAGAATTTGTACTATTATAGTTAATATTGAAGAAACAATTTAATTATTATGTTTGTATTGAACAAAGAAATGAAGCAGAAGTAGAACAGTTCAACTCTTGATGTCAACTCTGCTGTTCAACACGGTCATAACTAACCTATTCCTTCACTAACCCCATAACCCATGACTCCTCTGATGTCTATGGATTAGCTAGCTATGTCTTGAATTTACTCAGCAACTGAGTTACCCTATCATTCTGGGTAGAGGATTCACAACTCTTTCTTGTCTGTCCTGATTGGGTCTCTGGTTCTCCAGGAGGACAGAAGAAACATCAACCTCGTATCAACCCCATGAATAATGTTGTATATTTATTCAGGCCCAGGGACCGTTGCAGGAGGAGGAGCGGCATCCGGGTGGTGGGTAGATAAACAGCGTGGGGCTTTGCTTTCCAGAGGCCCAGGGCTGTACACCTTGAAAATAAGTACTCCTGTTTGAGTACTGTTGGGGGGGACAGCCTTCCTGGGGGTAGTGACAGCGACCAGGCCTCCGGCACAGAGACCAGCCCTGTTGCTCAGAAGGGTAGGGAAAAGAAGAGGAGGGCAATAGTAATAGGGGACTCTATAGTTAGGTGGTCGGATAGGCGATTCTGTGGACGCAGTCAGGAGACCCGGATGGTAGTTTGCCTCCCTGGTGCCAGGGTCAGGGATGTGTCTGAACGCGTCCAAGATATCCTGAAATCGGAGGGAGAGGAGCCTGAGGTCGTGGTACATATAGGTACCAATGACATAGGCAGAAAAAGAGAAGAGGTCCTGAAAGGAGAATTTAGTGAGTTGGGAGGAGAGTTAAGGAGAAGGACCGCAAAGGTAACAATCTCAGGATTACTACCTGCGTCACACGACAGTGAGAGTAGGAATGGAATGAGGTGGAGGATAAATGCGTGGCTGAGGAACTGGTGCAGCGGGCAGGGATTCAAATTTCTGGATCATTGGGACCTCTTTTGGGGAAGGTGTGACCTGTACAGAAAGGACGGGTTGCACTTGAACCCGAGGGGGACCGATATCCTGGCGGGGAGATTTGCAAAGGCTACTGGGGAGACTTTAAACTAGAATGGTTGGGGGGAGGGACTCAAATAGAGAAAGCTAGTAGAAAATGCAGGAGGCAGAGAAGGGAAGCACTCGGACCCAAAATGTAGGGGAGAAAGAAGAAAAAGGTAATAAACAGAGAATAAGTGGTGGTGGGTTTCTTAAATGTGTATATTTTAATGCTAGGAGCATTGTAAGAAAGGTGGATGAGCTTAGAGCCTGGATTGATACCTGGAACTACGATGTTGTGGCGATCAGTGAAACATGGTTGCAGGAGGTCTGTGATTGGAAACTAAATATTCCAGGATTTCATTGCTTCAGGGGTGATAGAATTGAAGGGGCAAGAGGTGGGGGTGTTGCATTGCTTGTCAAGGAAGATATTACAGCAGTGCTTTGGCAGGATAGATTAGAGGGCTCGTCTAGGGAGGCTATTTGGGTGGAACTGAGAAATGGGAAAGGTGTAGCATCACTTATAGGGGTGTATTATAGACCGCCAAATGGGGAGCGAGAATTGGAAGAGCAAATATGTAAGGAGATGGCAGATATTAGTAGTAAGCACAAGGTAGTGATTGTGGGAGATTTCAATTTTCCACACATAGACTGGGAAACACATTCTGTAAAAGGGCTGGATGGTTTGGAGTTTGTAAATTGTGTGCAGGATAGTTTTTTGCAGTAATACATAGAGGTGCCTACTAGAGAAGGGGCAGTGCTGGACCTCCTGTTAGGAAATGAGACAGGGCAGGTGACGGAGGTATGCGTTGGGGAGCACTTCGGGTCCAGTGATCACAATACCATTAGTTTCAATATAATTATGGAGAGGGTCAGAACTGGACCTAGGGTTGAGATTTTTGATTGGAGAAAGGATAACTTTGAGGAGATGCGAAAGGATTTAAAAGGAGTGAATTGGGACATGTTGTTTTATGGGAAGGATGTAGAAGAGAAATGGAGGACATTTAAAGGTGAAATTTTAAGAGTACAGAATCTTTATGTCCCTGTTCGGTTGAAAGGAAATAGTAAAAATTGGAAAGAACCATGGTTTTCAAGGGAAATTGGACACGGTTCAGAAAAAGAGAGAGATCTACAATAATTATAGGCAGCATGGAGTAAATGAGGTGCTTGAGGAGTATAAAGAATGTAAAAAGAATATTAAGAAAGAAATTAGAAAAGCTAAAAGAAGATATGAGGTTGCTTTGGCAAGTAAGGTGAAAGTAAATCCAAAGGGTTTCTACAGCTATATTAATAGTAAAAGGATAACAAGGAATAAAATTGGTCCATTAGAGAGTCAGAGTGGACAGCTATCTGCAGGGCCAAAAGAGATGGGGGCGATATTGAACAATTTCTTTTCTTCGGTATTCACCAAGGAGAAGGATATTGAATTATGTGAGGTAAGGGAAACAAGCAGAGTAGCAATGGAAACTATGAGATTCAAAGAAGAGGAGGTGCGGACACTTTTGAAAAATATGAAAACGGATAAGTCTCTAGGTCCTGACAGGATATTCCCTAGGACATTGAGGGAAGTTAGTGTAGAAATAGCAGGGGCTATGACAGAAATATTTCAAATGTCGTTAGAAACGGGAATAGTGCCGAAGGATTGGCGTACTGCGCATGTTGTTCCGTTGTTTAAAAAGGGTTCTAAGAGTAAACCTAGCAATTATAGACCTGTTAGTTTGACGTCAGTGGTGGGCAAATTAATGGAAAGGATACTTAAAGATAATATATATAAGCATCTGGATAAGCAGGGTCTGATTAGGAACAGTCAACATGGATTTGTGCCTTGAAGGTCATGTTTGACTAATCATCTTGAATTATTCGAAGAGGTTACTAGGGAAATTGATGAGGGTAAAGCAGTGGATGGTGTCTATATGGACTTCAGTAAGGCCTTTGACAAGGTTCCTCATGGAAGGTTGGTTAAGAAGATTCAATTGTTGGGTATTAATGGTGGAGTAGCAAGATGGATTCAACAGTGGCTGAATGGGAGATGCCAGAGAGTAATGGTGGATGGCTGTTTGTCAGGTTGGAGGCCGGTGACTAGTGGGGTGCCTCGGGTCTGTGTTGGGTCCACTGTTGTTTGTCATGTACATCAATGATCTGGATGATGGTGTGGAAAATTGGATTAGTAAGTATGCAGATGATACTAAGATAGGTGGTGTTGTGGATAATGAAGTAGATTTTCAAAGTCTAGAGAGATTTAGGCCATTTGGAAGAGTGGGCTGAAAGATGGCAGATGGAATTTAATGCTGATAAATGTGAGGTGCTACATCTTGGCAGGACAAATCAAAATAGGACATACATGGTAAATGGTAGCGAATTGAGGAATGCAATTGAACAGAGGGATCTAGGAATCTCATGTAGATAGGATGGTAAAGAAAGCTTTTGGTGTGCTGGCCTTTATAAATCAGAGCATTGAATATAGAAGTTGGGATGTAATGTTAAAATAGTAAGATTAAACGAGAACTTACCAGTTTGAAGTTTGATCTTTATTTTATGAGGAGTAACGTTGAGGGATTACGTGAAGAAGACCCCGTCCAGCCGCACACGCGTCAATCTTTCAAAGCAGCGGAGTGACAATCACAGACGATAATTACTGAAGTATGATAGTAAGATGCATAAAGACTTAGAACTACCAGCTTGATCCTTTTATGAGGGTGGGAGCGGAGGGCACGTAATCCCTCAACGTTACTGCTCATAAAATAAAGATCAAACTTCAAACTGGTAAGTTCTCGTTTAATCTTACTATTTTACTTCGGAGTCACGTGAGTGACTACGTGAAGATTTCAAAGCTCTGTGATTTCACACCGTGGATTCAAATCCAGGTGTTCACTGCATCGATTGACTCTATTTGAGTAAGCACAATCAACAATGCACAACCACAACATTTGAATGTAATCAGTTAATGGTTTTATTTATTTTAATAAAAGTAACAAAATTAGGCCCATTTATTATAATGGGGAATTTAATACTGTATCCAGCACGGCATCACCAAACCCTCTGAGATCTTTAATCTCCTTATGGTAATACTTGTGAAACATCTGTTCACTTGCCCATCCTGCGGCCGCGAGAATAAGGCATATTGCCTGAATCCCTGGCCGCTGATGTTGAAGCCGCCCTGGTGGAATGAGATTTAAATTTATCAGTATCAATACCTGAATATCTCAACACCTGTTTCAACCATCGTGAAATTGTTTGTGTTGACACTTTCTTATGAGGCTTTTTATGACTACTAAAAAATGCCAATTCGGTGCCTCTTAAAACTGTTGTTATTTCTATGTAACATTTCACATATGTTACTACACACAGTCGTGGATCTGTAGGATATGATAAAAATTCCAACTTGCATCCTGTGAACCTAGGTCTACTTTGCTTCAGTAAATCATAGACATAGAATGTCATGGCATTTGGCCCTACTTTCATTCTATCAATTCTGAGTTTCTGTAATGTTTGAACTCTCTGAGCTGAAACTAATGCCATGAGCATAACCAATTTCATGGTGATTTTGGATAATGACAGTTTCAACTGGATTCCAATTCCTTAGCAACATCAGTACATCTTTTACATTCCAAATTTCTGTATACCTAGGTCTGGGAGGATTAGAGTTGAAAATTCCTTTCATAAACCTACAGACCCAAGGATGTGTTCCTATTGGAGTTTGTTCTGATTCACTGCCTAAATATGCAGAGAGTGCACTTCGTGCAGTATTAGTTGCACTATAATTTAATTTTAATTCATAATATAGAGTAGAAAGGAACTATTACATCTGAAATTTCTGCTGGGTTATATGCAATATGTTTCCCTGAACAAAACTCCTCCCATTTCTTTATATAGGAGATGTACTGCTTCTGGGTACTATTCCTCCAGGCTGTTGTTATAACATCCACCGTACGGTCTGATAATCCTTTTCCAAGATATGGCCTTCTTAGAATCTGCAAATCAACAAACCAATATGATCATGTAAAGGATGTGGTTCATCAGTCACAGGGTGTACAAGCAGTTTAATCTGCTTTGGAATAACCATAAGGGGTGTTTTGATTATTTTTAACACCAGTGGGTACCATAGCTGTTTAGGCCAATCTGGTACTACCAAAATCCCTGAGGCTGAATCTTGTTTAATTTTCTGTATGCATCTGTGGATTAAACAAAATGGCGGAAACGCATACAGAAACATACCACCCCAATGTAGCGAGAAAGCATCCACCGCTACTGCTCCAGGATCAGGTTCCCATGACACATACTTAGGCAAACTGGTGGTTCAATCTTGATGCAAACAGATCAATTTCTGGCATTCCAAATTGTGTGATAATTTGTGTGAATATTTTCCGATTTAACATCCATTCTGTATTATCATTAAATTTACGTGATCTTTTGTCTGTAATTGTATTAAATTTACCTGGTAAATATATTGCTGACAGCCAAATTTTCCTGGCAATACACCAGGTCCAAATTTCATTCGCTAATTTATCACATGATTCTGATTTTATACCACCCATGTGATTTATGTATGCTACAGCTGTAGTATTGTCAACCTGTACCTGAACATTCACATTTCCCATATCAGTGCAATAAGCTCTAAGGCTGTAAAATGCGCCTAATAGCTCTAGGTAATTGATTCCCAGATTTTCCAGCAAAGGTACTTCATTCACATTCCACCTACCTCCACAGCTGTAAATCATGTTAGTAGCACCGCAACCCAGCGCATTTACATCAGTCTGTAGAGTGACAGAAGGTGTTTCTACCAGAACTTTTCTGGAAGCATTAGAAACATTGTTCATCCACCATTCTATTTCTGTAATGGATTAAATTGTTAATTTCATGGGCCTGTCAAAATGCCCTCTATTCATTTTTAACGCTTGTACCTTAGCTCTCTGTAAACATTGATAATGCAATGGTCCAAACGTGACCGCTGGAAACCCTGCAATTAATTTGCCTAGCAAGCTTGCCACTTCTCTAATTGAAGGTGTGTCCTCGTTAATGAGTTTTATGCAACCTTCAATTAACTGCAGCTTTTATCTTTTGGCAAAGTGATTACCATGTGTTCGGAGTTAATTGTGAACCCTAGGTAATCAATCTTTTTGCTGGGTAACAATTTAGATTTTTGTAGGTGAATAATGAAACCTAATTTCTCAAAAATGTATTTGACTCTGGATACTGACAATTTTGCAGCAGCCAAAGTGTCCCCTACAATGAGGATATCCTCTAAATAAGCCATTAATACATGGCCCTCAGCTCTTAACAGAGCTAAAATTGTTTTGAGCAATTTAGTGAATAATCTTGGTGCTGAAGTCAGACCATTGGGCAATGCTTTAAATTGCCATAACTGACTCATCCATCTAAATTTCAAATATCTTTGATCATTACCATGCATTGCCACGGAATAATATGCATCTTGCAGATCTATGCTTGCCATGTAGCGATTTTCTGTGATTATATGAATTGCATTAGTAAATGTTTCCATTTTGAAATGTTTGTATTGTACATAAAGGTTAAGATTTGTCAGATCCAATATGATTCTACATCCACCATCCTTTTTTGTTCTTGGAAAAATATTTGATACAAACTGATGGTGTTGTTCTACTGACTTCTCTATTACCCCCTTTTTGGTTAACGTTTCTAATTCTCCTTTGATCAACTTATTGTCTTATTTTGAGAAAATTCATGACCAGTTTGAATTTTCTTGCCTTGGAGGATCCAAATGTGGATAGAAACTCAATTTTGAATCCTACAATGCTATTTAGAATAAATGAATCATTTGTTATTAACTATCATTCTTTTAGGAAGAATCGTAACCTTCCCCCTACTTGTGAATGTGAAACATTTATTGTATTCCTTACCAGACCAGGACCCCCTACCTCGGGGTTTGCCACCGGCAATTGTCCGCTTCTGGTAGGCACATTGTAACCTCCACGTATCCCCGGTGCAGCACGCCAACGTGTATACGAGAATCATCGGCTTGTTCCTTCTCCAGCACCAGTATTCCGCCTGTAGGGATACTGCCTTCGCACTGCTCTGCTCATCATCGATGGTTTCATCATCATGCCACTCAAGGTTCTTGACTCTTCATTCAAGTCCTTTTAGCTTCTTTGCTAGATTTTCTCCAAACAGCAGCTTAGGCATTTGTATGTTGGTTGGTTTGCAGAGCCCTGCATACTTAGGATGAATATTTGGTCTTATTGCATTTTTATGAATATAATTTATTTCAAAAATGTGCACCACACATCAGTGCTAGAGCATCTTGTTGTGAATCTGATACATAATCATCATCCAAACCTCTGGCAAATGCCGTGATGCCTGACCCCAGCAATTTCAATACACGTTGCAATTTCAATTCTTGTGAGCGAAAACCAATGCTCAAATAACCCCAAATCAAGTTATTTACTGCTGGAACTGTCAGCAATTCACAATTTGCTGGGGCCTCGTACTGTTTCATAGTCTCATCCATAGTTACTTCCTGGAGCTGATGGGAGAGTAGATAGTTTATAGTCATTGCTATTTCCTCCCTCAAAGGTTCCCCCTTTATTCTAGGAACAGCAAACTTTTGTGCTTGTCCAGGAACTTTCAGCTCTGATAATGGGCTCTCATCCTCATAGAATTCATCTTCTGAATCTAGATGTTCCTATTCAGGTTTGGTAAATTCTGGCTCCCCTGTTTCAGGTAAGTCTATGCCAGATTCCCCCTGCGCGGGCTCTCTTATAGGCCCACGGATAGGCAGCCCTGTTTCAGGTGCTGCTGGCGCTGGCTCAACTCTAGACCAACGCTTCATAATTTTCCCTTTAGGAACTTTCGGTGCTGGCACATAAGTACGTTTGTACTGTCTTTTTTGAGACATTTCTGGTACTGGCTCTTCAGTAGGCCAGCACATATACTGCCTTTTTTCAGGCATTTCTGGCACTGGCTCTCCTGTAGGCCAACCACTGTAATAACTTTGCACAGTCATTTCTGATGGCTCTCCTGTAGGCCACCCTTGTGCCTGTCCCAACCAAGGCACACCCTGTGCTGTATCCTCCATTGGCTAACACCGACCTGATTCCTCCTGTGGGGTTCTTTCTAAATCCCCATCAGGAGCTCTAAACTGGTGACCCTTGCAGCCATAACGTTTTCTGCTGCAGGAGGGTATACCTCCGGGTCTGACTCTTCCGAGTCTACAGGTCGGGCCGACTTTTGTCCAGCCTTGCGCCCCACCGCCGGCGGTTTAACGGCGCATTCGACCGTAACGGGTGTTGATGGCTTCGATGCCACTGCCTCCTCTTCCTGACGCCCGCTACCCTTAGCATCGGGGGTTTTACCTGCGGTGCGTCCCTGGCCTCTCCTTCCCCTACGCTCTTTCTCCATTCTGAGTTTGTGTGGACCTCTGCCAACACGTCTGAGCGGGAAGAAAAGCGCCCTGTAAGTAAAAACGAAACCACTTACCTTGTCCGATTTTTACTTTAAATTTGCTTTACTCACCGCTGGAGGAGCTCCTGCTCCTCCACACACGGTCATGAACGCTATGCGTCTGATCGATAATGACGCATGTGCGGCTGGACGGGGTCTTCTTCACGTAGTCACTCACGTGACTCCGAAGTAAAATTGTACAAGGCATTGGTGAGGCCAATTCTGGAGTATGGAGTACAATTTTGGTCGCCTAATTATAGGAAGGATGTCAACAAAATAGAGAGAGTACAGAGGAGATTTACTAGAATGTTGCCTGGGTTTCAGCAACTAAGTTACAGAGAAAGGTTGAACAAGTTAGGTCTTTATTCTTTGGAGCGCAGAAGGTTAAGGGGGGACTTGATAGAGGTCTTTAAAATGATGAGCGGGTTAGACAGAGTTGATGTGGATAAGCTTTTCCCATTGAGAGTAGGGAAGATTCAAACAAGGGGACATGACTTGAGAATTAAGGGACAGAAGTTTCATAATAATAATAATAATTTTTTTTATTTATGGGCGCCTATACAAAAGTCTCAAGGACACCTTACAAAATTTAACAAAGAAACATATAATCAGAGTAAAATAAGTTATAAAGACATCACCAATACACAAATTAAAGACAGAAATTCGATCCAAAAAACAAAACAAAAAAATTCAGAAACACGATGTGAAGAGAGAGCAGCGGCAGCTAAACCGCGCTAGCGTCCACTCTCCCTTCCGACCGCCATCTTGGACACAGACTAACATAGACACTACACACAAAAATCATCCCCCCACAATGGTTACCACTGTGGGGGAAGGCACAATGTCCAGTCCCCAACCCTAGTTCTCCCCAAAGTCAGGCCTATTGAGGCCTCCGCTATTGCCTCTATGGAGGCTCGATGTTCCTGGCCGTTCTCACTGGGTGCTGTTGCCCCGGCGTCAGGAGAGTCCTCTCAGCGGCTGGGCCACCTGGAACGGCCGCATTCCTTACCGGAGGCCGCGGCTTCCGAAGCCGACAAGGCCGCGCCGGTTTGGAGCTCCCAGGCTCCCGATGTTAAAGTCGGCGCCGCCCGATCCTCTCCGCAGTCCCGCAGCCCGGAGGTGTTGAGCTCGGCGGTCACAGCTCACCGGAGCTCCAGCGCGTCGATACAGCGTGGCGACCCAGGCAAGGCATCACCCGCTCAGCTCCGTGATAGCGCTCCAGCGCTGTGCCGCCACCGAAGCCGAGGTGCTGGGCGGTCCCCGTCAGGAAACGACGCTCCATGCCCACTGGTAGGCCACGAGGACGGGTCGACGGGGCAGCCCGGAGAAAAAGCTGCCTCACCGACCAGGTAAGGACCTAGAATATAGTTACCCCCATTCACCCTACATTTAAAAAGTAGATTTCTCCAATGGACAAGACACTGGACACACTGAAACTATAGGGGTAACATTAGGGGGAACTTCTTTACTCAGAGAGTGGTAGCTGTGTGGAATGAGCTTCCAGTGGAAGTGGTGGAGGCAGGTTCGATTTTATCCTTTAAAAATAGATTGGATGAGTATATGGACGGGAAAGGAATGGAGGGTTATGGTCTGAGTGCAGGTAGATGGGACTAGGGGGAAGAGGGGGAAAAAAAAAGTGTTCGGCACGGACTTGAAGGGCCGAGATGGCCTGTTTCCGTGCTGTAATGGTTATATGGTTATATTTCAATGAGATCACCTCTTAATCTATTAAACTCAAAATCATAGGGATAGTCTGCTTAATATCTCTTTCATACACCTTCTCCCTTAGATACAGGAAGTGAAACTTTGCTGCCCTCCCTCTATTGTACATATCCTTGCTTGGGAAGGGAGACCACATCCGCACACAAAATTCCAGATGTGGTTTATAAAGGCCATATTTATTTGCAGTACTATCATTTCAATTAGTATTTTTCCTCTTTTTTTACTCTGGAGAAAGACACGAGGACAGGGGAACTTGGGACAGTTGATGGAAGTGTCTTGAGAGCAGTCAGTATTGCGGTTGAGGAGGTACTGAAGGTAGACAAATCTTCTTGGCCTGATCAGATATGTTCAAGGTCATTGCGGGAAGCTAGTGAGGAAATTGCAGGTGTCCTGATTGAGATTTATCATTAAATACGGTGAGGTGCCAGAAAACTGCAGGGTGGCAAATGTTGTGCCTCTATTTAAGAAGGGCTGCAGGGAAAAGTCTGGGAACTACAGGCCAGTGAGCTTAACATCTGTGGTCAGAAAGTTACTTGAGAGTAGGGTGGTCAAGAAGGCCTTTGGCACATTGATCTTCATCAGTCAGAATATTGAGTACAGAATGTGGGAGGTCATGTTACAGTTGTATAAGACATTGTTGAGGCCACATTTAGTGTATTGTGTTCAGTTTTAGTCACCCTGTTATAGGAAGGGTGTTGTCAAGTTGGAAAGGGTGCAGAGAAGATTTACCAGGATGTGACCAAGACATGAAGGTGTGAGCTTTAGGGAGAGGTTGAGCAAGCTAGGACTTTATTCCTTGGAGCACAGGGGTATGAGGGGTGATCTTATAGAGGTGTACAAGATCATGAGGGGAATATATCAGGTAAATACACAGACTTTTGCCCAGCCTAGGAAAATCAAAAACCAGAGGACATAGGTTTAAGGTGTGATGGGAAAGATTTAATAGGAACCTGAGGGGTAGCATTTTTACACAAACAGTGGTGGGTATATGGAACGAGCTGCGGAAGAATGCTGAGATGCTGGGAACTATCATCACATTTAAGTGACATTTGGACAGGTACATGCTTTGATAGGTTTAGAGCGCTTTTGGCCAAGTGCAGGCAGATGGGACTAGTATAGATGGGACATGTTGGTCGGCAAGGGCAAGTTGGGCCAAAGGGTCTGTTTCCGCACTGTATGACTCTATGACTAACTTCACGCTTGTATTCAAATACTTGGATTAAATTCCACTGTACCATCTACCAAGTCCTTGCCATCCACTTAACCAGACTATATCCCCAAAGCCTCTCTGCATTCTCCTCACACCCACACTGCAACCTGCCTTTGCATCATCAGTAAGCTTCAACATATTACACTTCACAATTTGGAAACTTTTCTTTCTCTTTCTCTGTGGCGTTAAAACTGTGGAACACCTCTCCTTCCATCTCTGTCTTTTATTTTAAATACAAGGTTGGCATGCAACTTCCTTTTCCCAATTGTTTTTGTTTTCTAGTCTGAACATTGGTCATAAGGTCATAAGTGATAGGAGCAGAATTTGGCCATTCAGCCCATCATCTACTATGGCATTCAATCATGTCTGATCTATCACTCCTAACCCCATTCTCCTGCCTTTTCCCTGTAACCTCTGACACCCGTACTAATCAAGAATCTATCTATCTCTGCTTTAAAAATATCGACTGACTTGGTCTCCACAGTCTTCTGTGGCAAATAATTCCACAGATTCATCACCCTCTGACTAAATAAATTCCTCCTCATCTCCTTCCTAAAGGAACATCCTTTAATTCTGAGGCTATGACCTCTAGTCCTAGACTCTTCCACTAGTGGAAACATTCTCTCCACATCCACTCTATCCAAGCCTGTCACTATTTGGTACATTTCAATTAGGTCCTTCCTCATTCTTCTAAACTCCAGTGAGTACAGGCCCAGAGCCGTCAAACACTCATTATTGGCGCTTATTGCAATCTTCTCTTTTTTTTCTTAATCTCACTGTTTAGTTTAGTTTAGTGGTGTAGCAGGGAAATAGATCCCCGACGATCGAGGCCATGCCGAGCGTCGAAAACCCATTCACACTATTTCTACGTTATCCGTCCCTAGTTAGTAGCCCTAGTTAGTAGCCCTAGTTAGTAGCCCTAGTTAGTAGCCCTAGTTAGTAGCCCTAGTTAGTAGCCCTAGTTAGTAGCCCTAGTTAGTAGCCCTAGTTAGTAGCCCTAGTTAGTAGCCCTAGTTAGTAGCACAAGTTACAATGGCCAACTAACCTACAAACCCACACATCTTTGGGATGTGGGAGAAACTTGGAGAGATTTGTGGAAAAAGTCACAGGGAGAACAAGAAAACCACACAGACAGCACTCTAAGTCAGGATCGAACCCGGGTCTCTATCGCTGTGAAGCAGCAGCTCTACCACCTCTGCCACCCTACCAGCTTCTTGCAATCCAGGTTCAGCAATAATTTTTATAATAAATTAAACCTTGCCATGAATTTTAATTTGAAATGCAATTATGTTTTCATAGAAAACACTTTATATTCTTTAGTCAAAAAATGCAATTGTACAATTGCTGTACTACAAAATTAGAGAAAAGTATACAGTGTATACCTTACACTGCACAACTAAATCTTTAACAATATTGCATATTCATTGATCTGCAATGTTAAACAAAAAGTAATTAGGAACATGCTGTTTTCGGAGGTTGTTCAAAAGAAGTGGGTCAAACTAAAATGAGAACTGAATTTTATTATAATAGAAACAGGAAATGCTGGAAACTCTCATAAGATCAAATGGCAACAGTGAAAAAAGAAACAGAGCTAAAGTTTCAAGTTGAGGACCCTTCAGCTGAATTTTACTAATGCAGTTAATTGCTATTTTTAACGGCAAAGCACTAATTTATCATCAATCTCTTAAAAATCATATTTGCTGGCCCACTCAAAAAAATTGTAAGACAGAAGACGGGGAACTCCATCGGAAAGAAAGTTAATACTTCATGTGAAAACTTGCAGCAGCACTTGTGATGCATTAAATCTGGAAAAGTTTTACAAGTCAGCTGACCTGGCTTGTGACTGCCTGCTCACTTTACCATGTTTCTCCTGAGAGTAGAAGAAATGGCCATTCTATAAATTGGGTTCAGCATATTATAATAGGATTACTAGTGGTCTATAAGTTTGGGCAATCAACCATTTGCAAACTATTCACTTCAATGCTTTCTGTGCTTCTATTTGTTAGTCAGTTTTCCCATTGAATGTAATGGAACTGAAGGTTTGGAAAAGGATTGTTTAAAAGCTTGAGATTTTGCTGACAGATAAAAAATAATCAGGACATGAAGACTGCTGAAACACAGATATCTTTGAAATTAGTAAGAACATGGATTTATACTTTATATATGCCCTTGAAATTATGTGAATCACTTTTATGTAGCATACAAAAATAAAATAGCTTAAGCAATGACTGTGAGATGCCAAATTGAAATAAAACAAACTTCATTCATGTTCATATTCAATGTTCCCTTAGGTATTCTGTTGGCCAACTAATAATTTAAGGAACATATTGGCAGAATGCCAATATGGAAATCTATGAGACCTGAGCCATCTTGCTCAGAATGTACATCATTCATAAGGTAATAGAATGAAGAAAACATGCTGTTGACATTTATTTCAATTAGCATCAAAGTATAATATGCTTCCTTACAAAATAAGGGTGTTTTTTTTGTCTTCATGGGTGACCTATTTTTATTATTTAATTCAATCTCATTTATTTGTTCATTAATCTGTTGTGTGCTTCATTTATAGTGATTATTGGTGCTTGAATATTTGAAATATTTTTAAAATTCAGAAATTGGCAAACAAAAAGATAAATGTTTTTACATTTTGCAATAATTGATTTAATTTGTAATATATATATTTATGGCCATGGAGACACTAGATTTCATCGTATTAATTGGTCTTCCCCTATTCTCCTTTCATTAATTTCAGTGGATTGATGTGTTAATTCAGTTTGGTAACTGCCACATCTGGAGTACTGTGAACAATGTAGGTTTCCCTCTGTGCTGGCTGCTGACTTTATTATGTTATTTAAGGAAGGATGTAGGCAACTTGGAAGCAGACCAGGGTTATGAGACAGATATGTAGAGTAGGGACACAAAGAACTGATTGTAGTTGGGGGAGAGGGGTGAAAGCTATAAAACAAAGATGGGGCTGTGACAAGGCCTGGCAAGTGCAGCATGGTGGTGCAGCGGTAGAGTTGCTGCCTTACAGCGCCAGAGCCCTGGGTTTGATCCTGACTATGGGTGGCGTCTGTACGGAGTTTGTAAGTTCTCCCTGTGACCATGTGGGTTTTCTCCTGATGCTCCAGTTTCCTCCCATACTCCAAAGACGACAGGTTTGTAGATTAATTGGCTTCAGTAAAAATTGGAAATTGTGTGGGGTTAGTGCTAGTGTACGGGGCGATCACTGGTTGGTGCACACTCGGTGGGCCGAAGGGCCTGTTCCCACGCTGTATTTCTAAAGTAAAGTTTAAAGTGATTGGTGGATACAGGTGAGGGGGATTTGATGGGCAGGTGGGTAGAATAAGTGACAGAGGCTAGAGGTGCAAAGTAGACAAAAGGGTGTCAGATAAGGAGAGAAGAGGATAAGTGAAATGTAAAGCCAGAGGGAGGGGTATAGGTGGAAAGGATCAGAGGTGAGGGGAAAGTGTGTGGATAAAAGTGAAATAAGGAACCAGGGAATGGAGATGCATGTATAAAGGAGGCAACAGGAACAGGGTAATTGGTTACCAATTGCTCCCCTAATCTTCTTCACTTCATCTTCTGTTAAAGCCGTTCTACCAGTTCTTTGTGTTGAGGAATTGTGTTAACTTTCCTTTACTCTCTCACAGTTGTTGTTAACTATACTTACAGAAGGAGGTTAATCCTGGAGAATCCATGATTAGATTTCTCATTACACTTACATCGATCGGTGGAGCAGGACAGATTAGAGGAAATTTGTGTTTCATACAAGTATGTGCAGGAAATGTTACTCTGCTGTGATGGATAGAGATTTTCTCCACCTAAAGAAACAGATAAAATCGTCATATCGAGCAATAGGATTATCAGTTGACGAGTAGATTAGTCAAGTCAAGTCAAGTCAAGTGAGTTTATTGTCATGTGTCCCTGGTAGGACAATGAAATTCTTGCTTTGCTTGAGCACAACAGAACATAGTAGGCATTTACTACAAGGCATTCTATAAATATATACACAATGGTCAATATACTGATAACGTGCAAATAACAGTATTGGCTAGTAAAGTTCAGTGTTATGTCCGAGCCAGGTTTAATAGCCTGATGGCTGTGGGGAAGTAGCTGTTCCTGAACCTGGTCGTTGCAGTCTTTGGGCTCCTGTACCTTCTACCTGAAGGTAGTAGGGAGATGAGTGTGTGGCCAGGATGGTGTGGGTCCTTGATGATGCTGCCAGCCTTTTTGAGGCAGCGACTGTGGTAGATCCCCTCGATGGAAGGGAGGTCAGAGCCGATGATGGACTGGGCAGTGTTTACTACTTTTTGTAGTCTTTTCCTCTCCAGGGCACTCAAGTTGCCGAACCAAGCCACGATGCAACCGGTCAGCATGCTCTCTACTGTGCACCTGTAGAAGTTAGAGAGATTCCTCCTTGACAGACCGACTCTCCGTAATCTTCTGAGGAAGTAGAGGCGCTGATGTGCTTTCTTAATATTAAGATTAAATAGTGCAAAAAGCCATCTGCTAATGAAGATCAAATATACAGTGAGAGAAGGTAATACTTTGGTAATGCTGTTGACTCCCATAAGCACATACGATGAAAGATTATATGAGAAATTATGAGAAATTAAATTATTTTTAAAAAACTGGATTCCGATATCACAAATTTTATATGGGACTATAAATCCCATAGAATTCAAAGAAGACATTTGTGCAAACCTAAAGAATTTGGTGGATTAACACTCCGTAATTTTTTTGTATTATTATTGGGCAGCAAATGTCAAAAATGTGATTCACCTGTTGGACAACTCTGCCCAGCAGGTGGATTGGATAGTAATGGAGAGAGAGGATTGCTCCCCTTTTAATATAGGAGCGATCCTTCACTCACCAATAAAATTGAATAATACAATATACAGTAAAAATCCAATTATTCATGGTACAATTAGAATTTGGAAACAAATAAAATTAACCTTAAAATTAAGAAACTTATCGCTTCTCTCTCCAATAGTTAATAATCCGTCGTTTAAACCATTTATTATAGATAAATAATTTACACACTGGGATAGAATAGGAATTAAAACATTTGGAGACATGTATGAAAATTGAATTTTTTTTATCATTCCAACAAATACAACTTAAATACAATCTGAGAAGAAATCAATATTTTAAATATTTTCAAATCCGTGACTATTTGAAAAAATATACACAAGAATATCAAAATTTGTCTCCAGACCTATTAGATGAAGCAATGAATATAAAGGCGGAATCAACTAATTTAATATCATACTTGTATAATATCATCCTAAATATAGAAATACCATCATCCGATAGAATTAGAAGAGATTGGGAACAAGAACTAGCTATAAAAATCTCGAAAGAGAGTTGGGATAAACACTTGCTATATGTGCACAAATGCTCGATCAATGTAAGACATATTCTAATCCAATTTAAAACTTTACATAGACTATATTATTCAAAAAATAAAATAAGTAAATGTTTTCCAAATGTCTCCCCATCTGTGATAAATGTCTATCCCAAGAAGCAACTTTGGCACATTCCTTTGTTTTTTGTATAAAAATCCAAAAATTTTGGAATGAAATCTTTGAAATTTTTACAAAATTATTTAAAATAAAACTGAAACCAAACGCAGAATTGATTATTTTTGGAACAATGGAAGCCAGCTTTGAGCTGACTTCGTTCCAAAAGAGTTTCCTTAATTATGGCTTAATAAAGGCAAAAAACCTTATACTTAAATTCTGGAAAAACGCTCCCACATCAACGATAAAAATGTGGATTTCAAATATGTCCGAAATGTTACACCTGGAAGACATGAGATTCCTCTTAGCAGGCAAATCAGACCATTTCCAAAAGATTTGGTCTCCATTTATCGACTTATTTACAAGCATAGGGTGCAACATAACTTTGAAAATAAATGGTTTCAGGACCTGGTGAGGGGTGTGTAAAGATACGAAGTAGGTACATCCCTTTTATCTTATTTTACTTTCTTATATCTTCTGTTTTCTATTTTTCTCTTTCTTTTTCTTTGGTTTTCTTTTTAACTCTTTCTCGTGTTTTACATTTCTACGGGTTTCTCCTGATCACTCTTTCACGCACTTACTATCTTATCTAACTCTCTCTATTTTTCTTCTTTTTAAAGTTTAAAACAAGAAGTGGTACAGGAAATGTATTATGTTATTTTTGGCTTATATCACGGTACTGTACATTACTTCTAATAAATAAAATATTTAAAAAAAAAAGAAAAAAAGAGAAATTATGCCATCCTTAACTGCAGGATTATATCTGCACTTTTATCTGCACGTAACCCCACTTTTTAAGAAGGGAGGGAGAGAGAAAACTAGGAATTACAGACCAGTTAGTCTAACATCGGTAGTGGGGAAACTGCTAGAGTCAGTTATTAAAGATGGGATAGCAGCACATTTGGAAAGTGGTGAAATCATTGGACAAAGTCAGCATGGATTTACGAAAGGTAAATCGTGTCTGACGAATCTTATAGAATTTTTCGAGGATGTAACTAGTAGAGTGGATAGGGGAGAACCAGTGGATGTGTTGTATCTGGACTTTCAGAAGGCTTTCGACAAGGTACCACATAAGAGATTAGGATACAAACTTAAATCACACGGTATTGGGGGTTCAGTATTGATGTGGATAGAGAACTGGCTGGCAAACAGGAAGCAAAGAGTAGGAGTAAACGGGTCCTTTTCACAATGGCAGGCAGTGACTAGTGGGGTACCGCAAGGCTCAGTGCTGGGACCCCAGCTATTTACAATTTATATTAAAGAACTGGATGAGGGAATTGAAAGCAACATCTCCAGGTTTGCGGATGACACTAAGCTGGGGGGCAGTGTTAGCTGTGAGGAGGATGCTAGGAGACTGCAAGGTGACTTGGATAGGCTGGGTGAGTGGGCAAATGTTTGGCAGATGCAGTATAATGTGGATAAATGTGAGGTTATCCACTTTGGTGGCAAAAACGGGAAGGCAGACTATTATCTAAATGGTGGCCGATTAGGAAATGGGGAGATGCAGCGAGACCTGGGTGTCATGGTACACCAGTCATTGAAAGTAGGCATGCAGGTGCAGCAGGCAGTGAAGAAAGCGAATGGTATGTTGGCTTTCATAGCAAGAGGATTTGAGTATAGGAGCAGGGAGGTTCTACTGCAGTTGTACAGGGTCTTGGTGAGACCACACCTGGAGTATTGCATACGGTTTTTGGTCTTCAAATCTGAGGAAGGACATTATAGCCATGGAGGGAGTGCAGAGAAGGTTCACCAGACTGATTCCTGGGATGTCAGGACTTTCATATGAAGAAAGACTGGATAGACTTGGCTTATACTCGCTAGAATTTAGGAGATTGAGAGGGGATCTTATAGAAACGTACAAAATTCTTATGGGGTTGGACAGGCTAGATGCAGGAAAATTGTTCCCGATGTTGGGGAAGTCCAGGACAAGGGGTCACAGCTTAAGGATAAGGGGGAAATCCTTTAAGACCGAGATGAGGAAAAACTTTTTCACACAGAGAGTGGCGAATCTCTGGAACTCTCTGCCACAGAGGGTAGTTGAGGCCAGTTCATTGGCTATATTTAAGAGGGAGTTAGATGTGGCCCTTGTGGCTAAAGGGATCAGGGGGTATGGAGAGAAGGCAGGTACGGGATACTGAGTTGGATGATCAGCCATGATCATATTGAATGGCGGTGCAGGCTCGAAGGGCCGAATGGCCTACTCCTGCACCTATTTTCTATGTATCTATGTATCTATGTATCTGCCAATTCCCGATAAGCTGTTTGATACAGTATAAATGCTTTGGTTGATCATCTTCTTAAGAATATCTATACTATTTACCAATCACTCTGTGATAGTTGGTTCTGTATTTTCTCCTCACTTTGGGGAAATTGTTTCTCTGAATTCCCTGTTGAATTTATTGGTGCCTACCATATCATGGTGGAATCTAGTTATGCTCTTCCATACAAGTGATTATATTTCTCTCTGTCATCTCTACAATTTAAAGACCTCTGTTAGGTTTATCTTCTTAAGAGAAAAAAGATCAAGTCCGTTCATTCTTGCTTGATATGTATTCTCCTGTATTGCTGCCTGGTAACTTGGTATCCATCTTGTAGGTTTTCTACGCAGACTCTCAAGTTCTTCCATATCCTTTTTACTTTGGCGACTGGAACTATACACAGTGTACTTGCGAAGAATTGATCCAGTTTTAACATGAATGAATGAATGAATGATACTTTATTGTCACATGTGACAAGTCACAGTAATTTTCTTTGTTTTGCAAACCCAAGGTATGCTAAGAGTATGCCAAGGTCTGTGCCACATAAAGGGCGCCGACAAAGGTACAAAGTTATATTCCCCACTTTTACATTCTGTTCCTCTAGAGCAGGGGTTGGCAATCTACGGCCCCCGGGCCGAATGCAGCCCGTAACCTGAAATCATCCGGCCTGCAGGCGGATTTTTTTCCCCATAATCATTCAGCCCGCCGAGTCCCAAGCGCGTCTGAGCCCCGAGCATGGCCGAGCCCCGAGCGCGGCCGAGCGCCGAACTCTGGCTGCACCGCATTCTGTGCAAAGCCGCCGGCATGGCCGCGCTCCTTCTGTGAACACATTTAAGAAAGAACTGCAGATGCTGGAAAAATCGAAGGTAGACAAAAATGCTGGAGAAACTCAGCGGGTGAGACATGCAAGGATTGCTTGAGGCTGCCTCACCCGCTGAGTTTCTCCAGTATTTTTGTCTACCTTCTATGAATACGTGATCTGATGCCTGCCATCCGGGACGGGATGGGGGCGAGATCCATGTGTACACATGATAGATGTGGCCCGCCGTCCGCTCATGTGTCCTGGCCCCTATGCTGAACAAGGTTGCCGACCCCTGCTCTAGAGCCAAACACAAGTGCTCGGTTTGCTTTTGTTTGTGGCCTTGCCAGTCTGTGACACACCTCTAAATGACTGGTGCATATGTACTCCAGGACCATTTGTTGCTGTATCTTTTAACCCACACCTTCCGTGTTCAGTAAAACTCCAAAACTTTGGCACACTCGGGACTGTGAGGGTGCCAGACAGGCAGATTTTCCAGGTTATTTGATGTTATTCCTATTAATAGTTTAACACACTTTTAAACCCAATTTAGAAGAAAATGCTGCACAGAAATATTTTTTTCCCAGTAAATCCAGTGAGTTTATAGGAAGTATGGACAACAGGGCCCTGGTAAATTTAAAGGAAGTGGATAACAGCCCCAGTGAGTTTAAAAGGAACATGAGAAACTGGACATGATGAGCCAATTGCCAGACTATCAAGATTTCTGAACAGTGGGACAAAAAACTAATGGAGTTTTACTGTAATAAATGACTTGAGAAAAGAAAGCTAAGAGGGAATTTAATAGGTCGTTAAATTTATGAAGGGTTTTGATAGAGTGGATGTACGGTGAAATATTTACACCTGTGGGAAAGAGCACAATGAAACTTCTCTCCCCATTGAGATTCATGCTTTTCAAGTAAAAAATTGTCTTTCTCTTTTTCTGCCCACAATGCACTACCTCGCGTTAATTGGTGTGGAATTTTATATTATTTTCCAATCATTTTGCTTGTTCTACAATTTTACCAGGGTCCTCCTGCCACTTATTGTTGTTCACCATGCCAATAACTGTTTTCCTTACCCAATTTGTTATTGTGCATATGGCTACCACAATCAAATTTCCAATGTTGCTGCTTTAACAGCGAACAAAATAAGCCTGTTATAGTAATTAAACATATACTCAAATATCACTAAATGTAAACACTGCATTGCATAGATAATACACTGTTGGTATTATTATCCCCAGTTATATACCTGAATATCGCTTTAGAATGTGAAATTAAATCTTGTTTTTACTTGATCCCAAATGTGAAGATTACAAAGTGTTGATTTGCGATGGAACTCAATGTCAACTGAGTCATTGTACATCTGCTATAAAACCTGGATTCCCGTTTCATTCTGAACTATTCAGACTTGGATTGAAGAATAATATATTTAATTATGGCAAAGTTCATTGTTGTAACGCTGGAGCCAACACTAATATAAAAACGTGCCTGGTACTTCAGTCATCTGTTTTAATATTTTAACATCTTACCTTTGGGATTGTCTGGCCTTTAGACACTAATCCTCGCATTGGGAATAATAAAGGGCTCCTTTTCCTGATGGCATATGTTCTGAACATATGTTGTAAATAATATTTTACCCAAGGGATGGATACCAATTTAAACTGTTACTCTTCTGAAAAATGGCTTAACATATATGTTTTATTTATTCTATGTTTATACTGCGAAGAACAAAATCTACATAATTTAGTTTGAAACAGGATGACAGAAAAGTGTTACAAATAGTATTGTATACAGACACAGAGTGTTGGAGTAACTCAATGGGTCAGACAGTATCTCTGGAGAAGGTAGACGCAAAATGCTGGAGTAACTCAGCGGGTCAGGCAGCTTCTCTGGAGAGAAGGGATGTTCTCTGGAGAACATGGATAAGTGATGTTTCAGGTCGATTGTGATGGGGGGGAGGGGAGAATTCTGGAAGAGGTAGGGGCAGGACAACGTCTAGCAAGTGATTGGTAGATACAAGTGAGGGGGAGTTTTAATTGGCAGATGGTTGGTCAAAGGCAAGCGACGAGAAGATGAAGTGTGTGATAAGGGGATAATGATAGAAGACATGTGGATTGTAAAGATAGAGGTAGGGCTATAGGTGGAAAGGGATGTGGTTAGGAGACGGGGGATAAATGGGTGTGCATCCAGCTGGGTCACAGAGAAGAGAGGGGGAAAAGCGGGAAAAGGGCAGGGGTTGTTTGTTGGTTGGCTACCTGAAATTGGAGAATTCAATGTTCATACCATTAGGTTGTAAGCTACCCAAGCGGAATATGAGGTGCTATTCCTCCAGTTTGCATGTGGTCTCACTGTGGCAATTGAGGAGGCCCAGGACAGAAAAGTCAGTATGGAATGGGAAGGAGAGGTAGAATGGTTAGCAAGTGGGAGATCCATCAGTCTTGGTGGACCGAGTATTTCTAGGCTTGGTCTCGCCGATGTAAAGGAGGCCATATTGGGAACACTGAATGCAGTAAATGTGGCTCCACCAATGTATTTTACAACTGTAACATTACCTCCTAAATTATATACTCGAGTCTGAAGAAGGGTTTCGGCCTGAAACGTTGCCTATTTCCTTCGCTCCATAGATGCTGCCGTACCCGCTGAGTTTCTCCAGCAATTTTGTCTACCTTCTATACTTGATACCCTGACTGATGAAGAGCAATGTGCTAAAAGCCTTTTTGACCACCCTATCTACCTGGGACGCCACTTTGAAGGAACTATATACATGCTCCTAGATACATATACTCTACAACACTCCCTAGGGCCCATCATCCACTGTGAAGGGCCTGCTCTGTTTAGACTTCCCAAAATGCAATACGTTGCACTTATCTGCATTAAACTCCATTAGCCATTCCTCAGCACACTTGCCCAATGGATCAAGATGTCTCTGTCACCTTTGACAACCATCTTTGCTATAGATACATCCCATGTTGGTGTCATCTGCAAACTTATTAGTCATGCCTTGTACATTCTCATCCAAATCATTGATGTAAACCACAATCAGCAATGAGCCCAGCATCCATCTCTGAGGCACACCACTTGTCACAGGCTTCCAGTCCAAAAAAACCTTCCACTACCACTCTCGGCTTCCATCCTTTAAGCCAATTTTGTATCCAGTTTGTTAGGTCTCCCTGGAAGCCATGCGATCTAACCTTCCAGAGTAGCCTACCAGCCTTCACGTCTTTCCTCCAATGTAAAAACAAAGGAGAAATACATATTGAGGACATTTCCCATCTCCTGCGGCTCCGCTCATAGATGACCACTTTGGTTTCTGAAGGCCATATTGTCTTTCTAGATGCCCTCTTTCACTTAATGTACGTATTACATTTCTTTGGATTCTTCTTAATGTTATCTGCCTGAGCTATCTCCTGCCCACATTTTGCCCTCATGATTTCCTTTTCTGTGTGTTCCTCAGTCCCCTAAGCTGTTCCAGGGATACACCTAGGTGCACAAGTAGATAAACATAGGTTTAATGGGGGGGAAATTTAATAGGAATCTGAGGGGTAGCTTTTTCACGCAAAGGGTGGTGGGTTTATGGAATGAACTGCCAGAGGAGGTAGTTGAGGCAGGGACTATTGCAACGTTTAAGAAACAATTAGACAGGTACATGGATAGGGCAGATTTAGAGGGATATGGGCCAAATGCAGGCTAGTGGGACTAGTGTAGATGGGCAATATAGGCCGGTGTGGGCAAGATGGGAAGTAGGGCCTGTTTCCACACTCTATGACTCTATGACCTGATCCCAACTGCCTGTACTGGCCCATGCCTCCTTTTTTCTGACAAGAGCCTAATGGGGCTGTCCCACTGTACGTGTTAATTCAAGAGTTCTCCCGAGTTTCCCCTGATTCGAACTCGGAGAATTACGGTAATAGCCACTCGTGGGTACTCAGGGCTCTCGTGGACATTTTTCAACATGTTGAAAAATCTTCATGAGCTTACCGCGTTTCCTGAGTACCTGCGGTTAACGTTACGAGCCGCTAAGAGACGTCCCAAGCTCCGACGTACCCGCAACGTACATTCTACGTGCTTCCCACAAGTTCAATTTTTTTTTTTTACTTGGGAGAGCTCTTGGGTAACCTCGTATAGTGGGACAGACCAATCAGTTTCTGAGGCAGTGGAGGCTAATTCACTGGATGTATTCAAGAGAGAGTTAGATATAGCTCTTAGTGCTAAGAGAATCAAGGGGTATGGGGAGAAAGCAGGAACAGGGTATTGATTCTGGATGATCAGCCATGATCATATTGAATGGCAGTGCTGGCTCGAAGGGCCGAATGGCCTACTCCTGCACCTATTTTCTATGTTTCTCTCGTCATCCAGGGTTTCTTACTCCCAGCTGCCTTGCCTTTCACTCTAACAGGAATATGCTTGCCTTGAACTTTCACCATCACTCATTTAAACCATCCCACTTTTTAGCCGGCCCTTTGCACACAACCATCGTCCTCCAATCAACACTAGCAAGTTCCCCTCTAATACCATCAAAATTGGCCTTGCCCCATTTCAGAACCTTAATTTATGGGCTTGCCCTGTCCTTATCCATAACTATATTAAAGCTAATAGAACTGTGGTTATTGATTTCCGAAAGGCTCGCCCACAGTCACTTCAGTCACTTACCCTTCCCAATTTCCTAAGACTAGATCAAGCATTGCCATCTCCCTCTAAATATTGCCTGAGGAAATTTTCCAGAACAGGTTTGACAAATTCCACTCCATCTAAGCCCTTGGCACTATGACAATCCAGCCGATATTGGGAAAGGTAAACTCTCCTACCATGAGAACCCTATTAGTCTTGCAGCTGCCTGCTATCTCCTGGCATATTTGTTCTTCTATTACCTGTTGGCTATTTGGGGGCCAACATGGTGATCACCCACATTTTATTTCTCAGCTCCACCCATATAGCCTCACTTGATGAACCATCAGTAATGATTCCAGAAGGTGCCGGCAGACAGGAGGGTGGTAAATGTTGTGCCTTTATTCAAGAAGGGCTGTGGCGAAAATGCTGGAAACCGTAGGCCAGTGAGTTTAACATCTGTAGTTGGCCGGTGAGCTGAGTTACTAGAGGGTATTCTGAGGGATAGGATATACAGGCATTTAGACGGACAATGGGTGATTACGGATAGTTAGCATGGTTTTGTACTTGGGAGGTCGTGTAACACAAATCTGATTGAATTTTTTGAAGATAATTTTTTGACCAAAAAGGCAGAGCTGTAGATGTTGTAAAAATGGAGTTGAGTAAAGCATTTGACAAGGTTTCTCGTGGTAGGCTGCTTTGGAAGGTTAGATAGCGTGGGATCCTAGGAGAGATAGCTGAATGGATAGAAAATTGGCTTCATGGAAGGAAGCAGAGGGTGATGGTGGAAGGTTGCTTCTTGGACTAGGCCTGTGACTAGTGGTGTGCCTCAGGGTTCGGTGCTGGGGCAATTACTGCTTGTCATCTATGTCAATGATTTGGATGAGAATATACACAGCAAGTTTAGCACGTTTGACGATGATACTGCCAAAACATCCTCCTCAATCAATAAAACAAAACCCCCTTCCTCTTTTACCTTCTTCTCTTTCTCACCCATAGCACCTGTACCATGGAATATTAAGCTGGCACTTCTGAAATTTTTGTTTCCAGTTATTGGTAATGTCTATAAATCTCACAGTTGTACATATCTATCCATGTCTTGAGTCCATCCACCTCACCCATCAGGACTCTGGAGATTCAATCAGTCTAAAGAAGGGTCCCAGTGCAAGACATTGCCTAGCCATTCCCCGCACAGATGCCGCCTGACCCCATGATTACTTTCAGCACTTTGTGTTTTTCTCCAGTTTGTTGGAAGGTAGTGTAGAGCTATTGACACATACTCCAAGTAACGATCCAACACGTTTATTAGCATATAATAAAATTACACTGCATGTGACTACATCTCGACTAACCGCTAGTGTCTGGAGGCGTTAGTAATAAATGGTGACTGTATGGTAAAGCCTGGACTGGATTATGGATCCGAGTGGTGTGTAGCATTTGTGTGTTAGTATTGGGTGGAGCAGATCAACATCTTTCCTCTTAAGAAAATAACATAACTAAGAATATATATGTAAGTACAACTAATCAAGTTTAACTGGCAGTCGCTTCAGCACTGGAACAGGTTAAGCATAGTCCCCGTATCTAAGGGTAGGTTTACAAATGCGACCTGCACACGTGCGGTACAAGCTCGCATCTCCATCCTTCACCGGCGAGAACTGTGAGACCGGGGGCTGTTGGTGCACCGGAGATCCGAGAGATGGGTGAGGTGAGACTGAGACCGGGACACCGACCGTGGTGATGAGAAGGCCTGGCACATGCTGGGTGCAGACTCCGCAAACGGACACCGGGGAGGGGAGAATATCGGTCATGCGGAGACACAATCCAGGAACATCTGGATAAGGGATCGTAGGTTGCGGTTCCTTCACTGGTAGAAGGTTCTGACGGTTTCGCCGGAAGGTCCCTCCATTTGAATCAACCATGTACGAACATGGTTCTGGTGCAGCGCTGCGGATTAAACCAAAGCATCCATGACCCTTGTCAGTTTGAAGTCATACAACTTGACCACTTGCCAGCGGCCAAAAGGTGTGCCAAAAGTGGTTAGTTCAGACGATTTGTGGTCTAACGGGATTTGCCAGAATGAACTTTTGCCATCTAAAACAGAGAACACAGTCGCTTTGCCCAGGTGTGCTGCTACCTCTTCTACTGTACACATTGGATAATGCAGGCGCTTGATCGCAGTATTCAGATCTCTGGGATTTTATACAGATTCGTATTTTGTCTTTGTTTATCTTGGTGATCACTACCATGGTTGAGTCCCAGTCCGACAGGTCGTTAACTGCAGCGATGACGCCTAGGGATTCCATTCTTTGAAGTTCGTTTTGTACTCGGTCGTGCATGGCATGGAATTCTATAAGGTGCTAGGACAATGTGCATTATGTCAGGGTCAGTTACAATAGAGTACTTGAGGGGTAGTTTTCCAAGTTTGTTGTCAAAGAGTTCCTTGTACTGAGAGAGAATCTGTTCGGTAGTACCTTGGGCAGGGAAAAGTTGGTGTACTTCTTCTGCAAAGCTTACCAATCCCAGATCCTGACAGGCATCAATACTGAGTAGGGTTGTTACTTTTCCTGGGACAATGAAAAAGTTCAGCTTGTGTGCACGTGTCGCTAGGTGGCACTGCAAGTCAACCCTGCCAACTGGGTGAACCTCTCCACCTCTAAAGGGAATTAACGAGGCTTTTGTGTTTACAACAGTTTCTGCATTCCTGACCCTGGAGCACTCGGCCAGAGACATAACATTACAACGAACCCCAGTGTCGATCTTTGCCACAGCATGAGTGTTGTTGATTAGAAATGTGACTTCTGGCTCACGTAGTTTACATGACATCTCGGATAGAGAATGTATGTTTAGACTGGAAATGTCAGTTTCCAACAAATTCCCACAAGGAGACGGCACAGCTTGAGCTGGATCAGTCCAGCCATGGGAACCATCTTGCTGGAGCAGATTTACCTGCTGTCTGGGTTCTGCACGATTTCTGCGGGCAGGACAGCACCGAATAAAGTGGTTTCTTCGTTTACAGTAGTGGCAAACTCTCCCGTAGGCTGGGCATTGCTCGCGGACGGCGGAGTGTGAACCACCACAGTTATTACATTGAACAAGAACCCTGCTGGGCTGCCTTTCTTCTGGTGGCAGGCGTTGGGCACGGTAGAATGGGCTGGCAACACTCACATGGTACAATGAGTGCGGATCTGGCCCTGCGAGGCAGGTATGAGAATCAGTAGCTTCGGCAATGCGGCAGACATTCTCTGCCCCGATAAGAGTTAGATCAGCATCCCGTAGTCGTTAACATTTCACTTTATCATTCAAGATGCCACTCACCAAGCTATTGTGGACAAGCTCGTCGCACAGGTCTCCGAAATGACACCGGCTTCCAATGTGCCTTATGGTACTTATGTAAGCCTCGACAGGCTCGCCAGGGAGCTGGTTTCTTTGAGAGAATTTGTTGCGTTCCATAACCATGTTGGTCCGAAGCTCACACAGGTGTCTGAACTTGTTCATTAAACAGACTGGGTCGTTTATAGACTCTTGAGGGGTGATCTGCTCATTGTTGTCGCCCATAGCAGCTGAGCAGTTCCACCCATAGTGGAACTGCTCAGCTGGTTGAATAGCTTCAGATCCCGCGACGTTGAGAAGTACAGCAGCTATCTGGTCGGGAGGTGCTCCGTGATGGGCAGCTCGAATTTAGATGTTGAAATCCCTCTCAAATCCACCAACGCTCACTGAAGTCGGCATCGAAAACTAGGGGGTCGTGCTTCTTAACGACTCCAACTGGTCCAGAATGCAGCCGCTCGACTCATTACCCACACCAACTCCTGGCACCACATCACCCCAGTTCTCAAAGAACTTCACTGGCTTCCCATTTCCCACCGGATCACCTACAAAATCCTGGTCCTCACCTACAAAGCCCTCAACAACCTGGCCCCCCCTTATCTCATTGACCTCCTCTCCCCCTACCAACCCTCACGGTCCTTCAGATCCACATCAGCTGGTCTCCTCTCCACTCCGAATTCAAACCTCTGCACTTTTGGAGGCAGAGCCTTCTCCAGGGCAGCTCCCAGGCTCTGGAATTCCCTCCCACAACCGGTCCGAAATTCTGAGTCCCTCACCATCTTCCAGTCCCGCCTCAAGACCCATCTCTTCACCTCTGCATACCCTTAGTCCCATGTTCCCCTCCCCTCTGTCTTACTGCTCTATTTTGTTTTGTTTATTCCTGACTCTCAATTGTAAAGCGACTTTGAGTCCTGAAAAGCGCTATATAAAATAAATCTATTATTATTATTATTATTATTATAATGAAGTGGGAAGGAGAAAAAAAAGCTGGGAAATAATAGGGAAAAAGAAAACCGATAAACTAGGAGCAGAATGGGTCTGAAAACTCTGACACCATGTCGAGCTATTGACACATACTCCAAGTAACGATCCAACAAGTTTATTAGCATATAATAAAGTTACACTGCATGTTGTCACCACTGTGACTACATCCCGACTAACCGCAAGTGTCTAGAGGCGTCAGTAAAAAATGGTGACTGTATGGTAAAACCCGGACTGGATTATGGATCCGAGTGGTGTGTAGCATTTGTGTGTTAGTATTGGGTGGAGCAGATCTACAGGTAGTTTGACCTCCCTCACGATCTGCTCTTTCTGTCTTTGGAGTGTATATTTGAGGGGCAGTTTGGCCAACTGTGTAGAAGGTTCATCTCTCCTAGATTTGATGTCTCCTTTATAATTCTCCCCAGTACAACATCCCAAGGATTTTGAAGCCTCTGTCTTCCAAGCTGCACTTTACTTCACTTATTACCAACTTGCATATCCCTGCCAATGACTGCCAACATGCAATCCAGCTGCAATGCATGTTCACGGGCTAGCTTCAAGTAGTGCAGGCTGTTTTTTTTTATTGACGTAGCAAATTATAACAAAGACACATGCTGATGCAAGTAGCCAATGTACATTGAATTTGTGGTTGCTTCTTGCAAATATTGTTACAAGGCAACACAAAATTAGCACACTACCTGTATTGTAGTTAATAGATGTTTCTCAATTACGGATTGTATTTGCAGTACATTTCAAGAGAGTCAAGAGTGTTTTATTGTCATATGTTCCAGTTAGAACAATGAAATTCTCACGCAGCAGCACAACAAAATAAGTAAACATTGTACACTGTAAACAATATAATAAATGAGAAAAAAAGCTCAGTGTGTGTGTGTATATGTACATGTACACACATGTACTTACATATACACACACACACACACACACACACACACACACACACACACACACACACACACACACACACACACACACACACACACACATATATATATATATCTATATCTATATCTATATATATATATTTATATATATATCTATATATATATATCTATCTATATATATCTATCTATATATATCTATCTATATATATCTATCTATATATATCTATCTATATATATCTATCTATATATATCTATCTATATATATCTATCTATATATATCTATCTATATATATCTATCTATATATATCTATCTATATATATCTATCTATATATATCTATCTATATATATCTATCTATATATATCTATCTATATATATCTATCTATATCTATCTATCTATATCTATCTATCTATATCTATCTATCTATATCTATCTATCTATATCTATCTATCTATATCTATCTATCTATATCTATCTATCTATATCTATCTATCTATATCTATCTATCTATATCTATCTATCTATATCTATCTATCTATCTATCTATCTATCTATATCTATCTCTATCTATCTATCTATATCTATCTCTATCTATCTATCTATCTATCTATCTCTATCTATCTATCTCTATCTATCTATCTCTATCTATCTATCTATCTCTATCTATCTATCTCTATCTATCTATCTATCTATCTATATCTATCTATCTATCTATATCTATCTATCTATCTATCTATATCTATCTATCTATCTATATCTATCTATCTATATCTATCTATCTATCTATCTATATCTATCTATCTATATCTATCTATCTATATCTATGTATCTATATCTATGTATATCTATATATATATATATATGTATGTGTATATATATATATATGTATGTATATATATATGTGTGTGTGTACACATACACGTAAACATAAAAAACAAAGAAACAAGAATAGTGCAAAAAGAGTCCACAACAACTATCCAAGTTTGGTTTCTAGATCTTTTATATTTTAATTATTGATCCCAATTCTCAGCCAAACACACCCAATAAACCATTATCTGATGGATTTGTTATCATAATTACAGGTTTTAACCAGCTGCTTAATCAAGAGCCCCCAAATCCAAGCAATGTATCTGGTGGATCTATTTCTGGACTTAATGGGGTTATTAAAAGGACAGTGAAATGACCATGGATGATATTTTTTAGAGATATGTCATGGAAACAGGTCCTTTGGCCCGCTGAGTCCAGGCCGACCATCGATCATCCGTTCACGTTAGTTCTGTTGTCCTACTTTCTTATCCACTCCCTGCACACTAGAGGCAATTTACTGATGCCAATTAACCTACCAATCTGCACATCTGGAACCAGCCCAGCCATGGGTCTATCGGGCTCAAGATCTGAGATCACATGGTATTTGCTCTTGTTACAGGGGTCGAAGCATGTCATATAGTCATAGAGCGATACAGTGTGGAAACAGGCCCTTTGGCCCTACTTGCGCACACTGACCAACATATCCCAGTAACACTAGTCGCAGCTGCCCACGTGGCCCATATCCCTTCAAACTTGTCCTATCCATATACCCGTCTAACTGTTTCTTAAATGTTGGGATAGTCCCTGCCTCAACTGCCTCCTCTGGCAGCTTGTTCCATACACGCCCCTCAGATTCCTATTCAATCTTTTCCCCTTCAGCTTAGAACTATAGTATGTCCTCTGGTCTTCGATTCACCTACCCTGGGTAAGCGACTGTGTGTATCTACCGACCTATTCCTCTCATGATTTTATACACTTCAATAAGATCACCCTTCATCCTCCTGTGCTCCAAGGAATAGAGTCCCAGCCTACTCAACCTCTCCCTACAACTCAGACTGTCTAGCCCCGGCAACATCCTTGTAAATCTTCCCTGTATCCTTTCCAGCTTGATAACATCTTTCCCATAGCATGGTGCCCAGAACTGAACACAATACTCTAAATGCAACCTCACCAACGTTTTATACAACTGCAACATGACCTCCCATCTTCTATACTCAATACTCTGATTGATGAAGGCCAATGTGCCAAAAGCATTTTTGACTACCTGATCTACCTGTGACTCCACCTTCAGGGAACTATGCACCTGTACTCCTAGATCCATTCTGCTCTACAACACTACCCAGAGCCCTACCAAGTACTGTGTAGGTTCTGACCATGTTAGACTTCCCAAAATGCAACACCCATTTTTCTGCATTAAATTCCATCAACCATTCCTCGGCCCACCTGGCCTGCAATTTTTCACAACCATCTTCACTATCTGCAAAACCACCCACTTTTGTGTCATCTGCAAACTTGCTAATCTTGCCCTGTATGTTATCATCCAAATCATTCATATCGATGACAAACAGTGACGGACCCAGCTCCGATCCCTGAGGCACACCACTAGTTACAGGCCTCCAATCCGAGAAACAACCTTCCACCATCACCCTCTACTTCCTTCCATAACGCCAATTTTCTATCCATTCAGCTATCCTTCCTTAGATCCCATGCACTTTAACATTCCACAGCAGCCTACCATGCGGAACCTTGACGGATGTGGGGAGTAAAGCTGATATAGAATTTTAAACATGGATAATCAGCCATGATATATGCAGGCTTGATGGCTGAATGGTTTACTCTGTTCCTATGTTTCCATGTTTCAATCTGTCTTTTGTCTCCCACCAAGTGGAACGATCCAATGAAATTTATATTCAGTTCTTTTTCTCTAATTTTAACCCATTCCTCGGCCAATATATTACACTTAACATACCTATCTTCAGTAAAATGTCAGATTACTACTGATTTACGGATAGAAACTTTCATTATTAGTCTTGAGCTAAATGTATATTCTATCAAATTCATAGGTTAATCTCACCAAGTATGGAACAGAGGCAGAGATGAAAGACACCAAGAAAATGACCCAGTAAGAAAATGGCTGATGCAATTTATACTAGTGGGTTAAATCAGCAATGTTAGGAAAAGGGCCACACTGGCAATAACATCCAGTTACTTTCATCTGTAAGCAGAACCTACAATGAAATGCAATGCTTAGATTTGATAGTCAATGATAAGACATCTGACCTGTGGGATGGGCTAGGCTCTCTTTTCAATCTCTTCAGGAAGTAGAGGCATTAACGTGCCTTCTTGACTGCCTCATTAATGTGGTTGATCCACGACAGATCGTTGGTAATATTAACACCTAGGAACTTGAAGGTCTCAACTATTTCCACTTTGCACCATGCTTCTGGAAGTCAATCAAATGGGTGTTACTTTTCGCTGTCAATATGTGATCAACTTGTCCTCTCTATGCATTGCCTGTAATCAAGTGAAAATCTGGAAAGTTCTAAAAAGAGAAAGTATGTTTTGCAGGTAGTGAGAATAAAAAATTATCTCATCAAGTTTTGTCAGATTCAGCAATTAAAATTCCAGATTAAACTCCACTCCATTGGAGGGAAATCTAGGGTTTGAAATGTTCATAAACTTGGGTAAAATTAAATATCCTAGCTCGGTCCCCTTTTTTTCTGTTTTGAATAATGTGAATTCACAATAATCCTGACAGTTTTTGGAGGGATGCCTTTTTTGCCTACAATTCTGTGGTAACTGCCACTTTAAATGAATAAGGAATAAAAACATGGGAAAGTCTAAACATCTTAGAAATCATAAATGAAATATGTGTCTTCAATGCTGCGATAAGATACTGTTACTTTAGTGTTTTATTGGGTATGGTTTCTGTGGTTTACATCAAAGAAAAATATGTAATGTATCTTTTGCTTTGTAGTTAGCTATAAAACGCAAGAAATGAAATGCACTAATATTCTGTAGATCCAAAAATTAATGAATGTTAATCATCAATAAAATAATTCATAAGTTTAAAGAAATTTATTGTAATTGAAAAACTTTGAAAGCTAAACTGGAAATCTTGTAATCAGTCATGCATGAACACTACATTCCAGCTTTAAATGATTTGCAGAGGAGAAATATTTGATGCATTACAAGTGTTCTTTCAGAAGTCATGTATTTCACAATGGTTTTTTTTTTGCTTTTTGAAAGCAATGTCAAGAAATGAAAGAGAAATCTGGGTGGAAAGGGTTTTGGAGACAATGCATCAAAGAAAAGAACACTGTTGAACACTTTCTTACTGTATAAAATTGTGAAACATTATCTGAAACAATAATCTTGATATATATTTCATATTGATGATTAATTTTATTGGCTTCCAGGATGCGAGTTCTGATATTTGTGACACTTACATAATCACAGAAAGCAATCTCATAAAAAAATAATCAAACCAAACAATTTTTCCATTTCCCCTTCAACTTGAACACCACATATGTGTATCAGTGCCTTAAGTTTCTATTTTGGCTGCATGTATTTGTTTCTAGATATTTATTTTGGGAAAAGAGAATACAGATTGTTTTTTACTTTGTAACTTTTCATTGAGTTACAAACGGAACAATAAAGTTCAGCTGAGGCTGTGAATTATTATGGAAACCACATTACTGAGCCACTGGAATGGTAGTTGTAAAAACCCTTGCAGCTCTTATTTAAATAATGAGAACAACCAGTTCAAAACTCGAGCATAAACAAATGGTACAAAGTATACATTGTAAATAAAATAACTGTAAGAGTTCCATTTTATGGGCAGAAAGCAGCACCAAATATACTGCTGATTGATTAGAATAAATGAATGCAAAGACAAGATTAAAGCTAATTGAAAACTTGATGTGTGTGCTTTTTTGATAACAATCCTCCACTTGTTATGCATGTTAGAAATAAATTTAGTTAATCAGGGAGAATTCAAAATAATTTTGAGTTAATATTGCTTTATCAGATTTAAACATTCCATTTCTTGAGCATTTAGGTTTGTACAGGCAAAATAAAAATTATATTTAACTTAAAACTGTTCAAGATAATTTCCTTTTTGAGGATATTATCAAAGGCATTACTTATGTCCATAAAGGGAAGTTCAACTACATGGATGACTGACGTTTGCTCCTAGGCATCACATGTTAATATAAGTACACATTTATATGCATTCTGCTCCAAACTGGTGTGAAAGTTGTTCTAAACAATCCTAAATAGAGATTTGGATATTGAGTTGATCTCCAACATGCCACGCTGTTTGCATTTTCTTCCCTCCCTTCCCCACTATCACAACCAGTAGCAAACTCCTTCCCCCATCTCCAAATCATCATATTGGTTATGGGGGTTCATAATATTCCCTATCATATTGCTTTGAATTTCTATAATATGCTGAAAGAAACATACATTGTGGTATCAAATACTTTAAGAAAGTTCAGTGACAAAATAATGCATGCCAATAGCTTAAAAGAAGCAGAGGAACAAACTATCAGCAGATGTGGTGTTACATTGAGGCAACAATAGGTACAACACTATTTTAAATTGCTTTAAAGAAATTGCTTTGGACGGCACGGTGGCACAGCGGTAGAGTTGCTGCCTTATGGCGCTTGCAGCACCAGAGATCCGGGTTCGATCCCGACTACGGGTGCTGTCTATACGGAGTTTGTATGTTCTCCCCTTGACGGCGTGGGTTTTCTCAGAGATATTCGGTTTCCTCCCACATTCCAAAGACATACAGGCTTGTAGGTTAATTGGCTTGGTGTATGTGTAAATTGTCCCTAGTGTGTGTAGGGTAGCGTTAATCTGCGGGGATCGCTGGTCAGGGCGGACATGGTGGGCTGAAGGGCCTGTTTCCGTGCTGCATCTCTAAACATCAAACTCATTCTGAAGGGGACAGATAAAGTTACCTGGTCCATGATGCCTGAATGTTGATGTAACATCAATACACCAACATTTCCACAATCGGTTCCCTTATCACCAATCATACAAAAAAAAGTCATGAATGCAGAAAAGACTTACGAAAAATTATTTCAAGACAATTGCATTCTATGTGCATTTGTAATTTAAATTACCAATGAAATAAACTTTAAATAAATAATATTATATTTTCTGATGAAATTAATGCAAGCACAAATGTACACAAAATTTGGAATTTTCCATTTTTAAAGCAGCAGTTGCAAATTTGTTTGTAATCAAAGCGCAGAATAACATGTTAATGCTGAACTATACCACAGCTTGTTGTCAGTGCTCTCTGTTTGTCTAGACAGTGCAGAAATATGAACGATTCCTGAATGATTTTACTGAATTGCATGCAAAACAAAGTGTCACTGTTGATAATAAAGAACCATTTAACCATTTGAACCATTGATGCCTGACCCCCATGGGAAAACACATGGAATATTTTTGACTTGAAAGTCTGCACTGCACATGATAATATTAATAATAATATGTTTGCCAAATTTCATCTTGCCTTTGCAATGGCAAGCAAAAAATAACTTTGGGACACAACATACAACAGACACTGCCAGGAAGGATGAAGGATGAAGCTATGCTGGATGCCAAGAGAGACTTTCAAACAAACTGGAGATTCAATTTAATCAAGTGCATGGTAGGTGACTGTGGCAGGGCTTGAAAACCAGGGGTGATCTCTGGCAATGATGAATTTCCACAGGATGAGTACATCGTCATCATCATAATGAAGTGGTTTGAAGTTTTGTTAATGACCCACATTTGCTCAGACTTCTGGACAACCTAAACCTCCTGTAATATGTGTACAGGAAACAATAGGTCTACGGAGAATGCCATCTCTTGCACTACATTCAACCCCAGTTTAGGTTTATTATTGTCATTAACGTAGAAAATAGGTGCAGGAGGAGGCCATTTGGCCCTTCGAGCCAGCACCGCCATTCATTGCCAGCATGGCTGATCGTCCCCAATCAATAACCCGTGCCTGCCTTCTCCCCATATCCCTTGATTCCACTAGCCCCTAGAGCTCTATATAACTCTCTCTTAAATCCATCCAGTGATTTGGCCTCCACTGCCCTCTGTGGCAGGGAATTCAACAAATTCACAAATCTCTGGGTGAATTTTTTTTTTCTCACCTCAGTCTTAAATGGCCTCCCCTTTATTCTAAGACTGTGGCCCCTGGTTCTGGCCTCGCCCTACATTGGGAACATTTTTCCTGCATCTAGTAGTTTTATAATTTTATATGTTTCTTACTTCGGTTTGGAGATACCAGCATGGAAACAGGGTCTTCGGTACTCAGAGTCCGCACTGACAGGCGATCCCCGCACATTAACACAAACCTAAACACAATTTACACTTATGCCCAGTATACAAACCCAAGCCAATTAACCTACAAACCTGTTCGTCTTTGGAGTGTAGAAGGAAACTGAAGATCTCGGATAAAACCTACGCGGTCACGAGGAGAAAGTACAAACTCTGTACAAACAGCACCCTTAGTCGGGTTCCAACCCGGGTATCTGGTGCTGCAAACACTGTAACCCACCATGCCACCATGTCATGTGTGCTGGGGTACATTAGAAGCTTTATTTTACATGCCATCCAATCAGATTAGCTAATACTGTGGATAAATACAATCGTTAAACTCAAGTACAAAAAAAATGGAGCAGAGGGGAAGAGACAAAGTGCAGAATACAATTCTCAACATTGTAGTGCATCAGTTCCATAGACAAAGTCTAATGTCCACAATGGGGTAGAGATTATAGAATCATTCAGCACGGAAACAGACCTTTGACAGACAGATGAGCATATTTAATATTATGTTGAAGGCTGAGCTGTAGTCAATAAATAGCAACCTGACAAAGGTGTTTTTATTGTCAAGGTGCGTACCACCAGACTCGCAAATAGCTACTTTGCTTCTCTTATCAGGCTTCTGAACAATCTTTCCATAAGCTATGGTACTGCCCAATTCACCAGGGAACATACGTTTAAGGTGAGAGGGGAAAGATTTAATAGTAACCAGAGGAGGCTGAAGGGCCTGTTTCTACACTGCATCTCTAAAGTTTAAGTAACATTTAAAATATGTTTGAACAGGTACATCGATTGAAAAGTTTTAGAGGGTTATGGGACAAATGCGAGCAGGTGGAACTAATATACATGGGGCATCATGGTTGCATGAGCAAGTTGAAGCACCCGGTTTTTCAGCGACCTTGTACGACTATGACAGTTGCCGGCAGTCGCCGAAGAAATCGCCTTAGTGGGACAGGCCCGTTACTCTTAATTCCATGTCATTTGGTTATTCTTTTATTGTACTCAAAAAATGCATTTGCACTACTGGGTTTGCACTGCAATCTTGCACATTCTGCTCTTTCACATTCACCGTAGTATTTTTTGTATTTATCATTACTGTACATATACTGTTTACTCTGTGAACATCATGTGAACAAGTAATTTCATTGCACACTCATGCATATGACAATGATCTGATCTAATCTAATCTAATCTAATCTAATCTAATCATTTGTCACATATTTTACATAGCTGTGTATGACATCTTAATATGTTCAGTTTAGTTCAGTTTAGTTTATTGTCACGTGTACTGAGTGTAATGTCTTCCGTAAGATCTTGTTGTGAGTAGCACAATGAGTACACGTCCGACATCTTGTAGGAAAAGTTTAATCCGCAATTACTGAAACTTCTAGAAGGTCACTTGACCTCAGTCATGAGGCGCAGGTACATTTGCCAGCTTCTGCTTTTGGCCTCAAGGGGCACTGGCATTTACATTCCATATTACATTACCTATACATTACATATTCATCACATCTCTTCACTTTAATTACATCACATCTCCCCTTCACTTTAATTACATCACCTCCCCTTCACTTTAATTACATCACATCTCCCCCTTCACTTTAATTACATCACATCTCCCCCTAATATCCACATAAGGATTTACACGAGACACAATTAAGAGTGCTGCTGTTTTTCACTTTAACCTCAAACTTTTAAAAAGGGCCTGTCTCATTGCCTTTTGCTGCGACTGGGAGACTGGCTCCTGCCTCGCGCTGCATCTCGGCGCATTGTGTCTTCTGGAGACTTGCCCCTTCTGGGAGACTATTTCTAGCTTCTGGGAGACTGGCTCCTCTGTCCAGGTTTCTCACCTCTGGGAGACTGGCTCCTCTGTCTAGGTTTCGCACATCTGGGCGTCTGGCTACAGGTGGCCTATCCACGGCTACACAGGGGTCTATCCACGGCTACACAGGGGTCTATCCATGGCTATAGGGCTCTATCCTGGGCTACAGGTCTCTATCCTGGGCTACAGGTCTCTATCCTGGACTAGACGTCTCTATCCTGAACTTACTCTCCTGGTCTCGCAGACTTGCTCCACATAGGAGGCAGACTCCCCTTTAAAAAAAAACGTAGACAGTCAATACTAAACAGTCAATACAAACTATTTTCGTTCTTTCAATTTCTTGCATAATAACTCTTGGCTTCTTAACTTTTACTTCTTCACTTCTTAACTTTTACTTCTTTGCATTTGAATTTTCTGCAAATTATCTGTACTTCTTGGCTTCTTAACTTCTCTGCATTTGTTCCTTAGTTTCTTTAAACTGTTGCTCGGGTCGTGCTGCGCGCTCCGCAGGGCTCCTTGAATCTCTTGAACATGGCGGTGGCGGCAGCGGCTGTTATTGCCGCGCGGACGCGGGTTCCGATCTTTGGGCGCGGGTGATGGTCCGGGGCAGCGCGTAGGCGGGCATTACTCCCTCTGGGAGAGGGCATCGATTCCTCTGGCCTTCACGGAAGGCGACCTTCTCTCCGTCTCCCGCTGCTCCGCCCGTTGCTGGCTCCACAGCCCGCCTGGCTGCTGCTGTACCCCGCTGCTCCGCTCCACGGCCCATCTGGCTGCTGCTGGGCCCTGCTGATCTGCCCGTCGGGACTGTGTCCCGCCGGTGGGGGCTGGCGAAGTGCTTTGTCCCGCTTCTCTCGTGCGGTCGGCTTTCTCTCGTGGTCGGACCCTCTCTTCGCTCGGCCGGTCTGCTTCTCTCGGGCGACCGGACCCTCTTTTCTTGAGGCCGGACCCGCTTCTCTCTCGGCCGGACTTCCTCTCACGTCCGGGCTGACTCCGCTCACGGCCGTCTCTCGCGACTGGGTTTTCTCACCCGGCCGGTCCGCCCCTCTTCGGGCTTTTTCTGATCACAGCCAGGGTGACTCTGCTCCTGGCCGGCTGGAGATTCGGCTGTCTTCGGTGGCGGTCACTGGACCTGTCCATGGGCTACACGGTACGAGGCCTCACCCGACGTCGGTGGCGGCCACTGGCCCTGTCCGTGAGCCACACGGCCCTGGAACTCACCCGAAGTCGGTGGCGGCTGCACAGCCCTGGAAAATGTTCCAGGTAAGTTGACACTGTCGCTGTCCTGCTGGTTAGGCTTCTTGCTTCCAGCTGCGCTCTTCGGTGACACTTATTGCCCCACTGGTTTTCCTTGCGCTCTTGCTTCCCGTTCCAGCCTTTCTTTTTCTTTTTCTTCCTTTTTGGCTCACAGTCACTCATGCTTCTTCTTCTTGCATGGAGAGTGGTCCCGGAGGCTTGAGTCCCTCCATTTTTTTTCTCTGACACCATGTAATGTCTTCCATAAGACCTTCTTGTGACTAGCACAATGAGTACACGTCCGACATCTTGTAGGAAAACTTTAATCCGCAATTACTGAAACTTCTAGAAGGTCACTTGACCTCGGTTACGAGGCACAGGTACATTTGCCAGCTTCTGCTTTTGTCCTCAAGGGGCACTGGCATTTAAATTGCATATTACATTACATATACATCACACTGAGGTACAGTGAAAAGCTTTTGTTGCGTGTTAACCATTCAGCAGAAAACATAGAAACATCGAAACATAGAAAATAGGTGCAGGAGTAGGCCATTCGGCCCTTCGAGCCTGCACCGCCATTCATTATGATCATGGCTGATCATCCAACTCAGTATCCTGTACCTGCCTTCTCTCCATACCCCCTGATCCCTTTAGCCACAAGGGCCGCATCTAGGCAATACATGACAATACATGATTACAATCAATCCATTTACAGTGTATAGATACATGATAAGGGAACATTGAGTGTCCCTTTTACCTGCATTATATTAGGGATTACAGTTCAATAGGACATCATGGAGAACTGAGTACTTTGGAATGTTGAGACATCATGGAAGGTGCAATACACAAGCTCTTTCTTTCCTCTCACCAGACCCACAGAGAAATTTTACTTCGGAGTCACGTGAGTGACTACGTGAAGAGCCCCGCCAGTGTGCCTGCACGTCAAGTTCAAATTAATAAACACAACAGTAGTTGCCTATATTAATGATATGGGTGGAATTACGTTGGTGTCATGTGACAAAATGGTTAAATCAACTTTGGTCTTGGTGTATTGAAAAGAACATTTGGATTTCAGCTATCTATCTACCAGGTAGAATGAACACGATAGCAGACACCAGGTCATGAAAAGTTCCATGATAATAAAGAATGGATGTTGAATCAAGAGGTATTCAATGATATAGTAATCAGATTTGGAATGACCGACATCGACTTGAATCATCAGCTATCGAGATATGTCTCATGGAAACCAGATCCAGGAGCAGTGGCGATTGATGCTTTCTCGCTACATTGGGGTGGTATGTTTTCATATATATTTCCACCTTTCTGCCTCATAAGCCAATGTTTGCTTAAAATCAGGCAAGATGCTGCTTCAAGGGTATTGGTAGTACCAGATTGGCCTACACAGCCATGGTATCTGTTGATATTAGAATTAACAACACAAATGTTGATGAAAGTCCCAAAAAAGAGTAATTTATTGCTGCACCCTGTACAGGGGAACAACATCCATTATATGATCGTTTGGATTTGTTGATTTGCAGGGTTTAAGAATGCCTTTTCTGGGACGAGGACTGTCTGAGCATACTGTGGACATGATTACGGCAGCCTGGAGGAAGAGCACTCAAATACAGTACCTTTCTTATATTAAGAAATGGGAAGAGTTCTGTGTACAAAAGAATGTGCAATAAAGTACTGCAGATATTTCAAATGTTTAGAATTTCTGTCAAAACTTTATTATGATGAAGGTCTGAGTTGTAGTGCAATTAATTCAGCCAGAAGTGCATTGTCCTCATATTTGGTTCTGGATTCAGAAAGAAACTCAATTGGGTCACACCCAATTGTTTCCAGACTAATGATAGGAATCTTTAATTCCAAACCACCGAAACCTAGGTACGTGACAATCTGGGATGTAAGTGTGGTACTGAAACTACTTTGTGAATGGTCATCAAGTGTGTCTTTACCTTTGGTCAAGCTCAGTATGAAAGTATTCATGCTTATGGCATGAGTGACAGCACAACGAGTGCAAACACTTGGAAAATTACAAATAGACAGTATGGAAGTAACTGAAGACAAGGTTACATTCTATATCTATGACCTACTAAAGTAAATTAGGCCAGGTGTGACAGGATTTAATATTATGCTAGCAGCATATCCAAATGATCCATGTCCCTGTATTAAGACATATTTATTACAATACATTGAGGTCACAAAGAATTTGAGAATACGGAAACTGGGTTGTTGATCACACACAAGAAACCACACAAGAGAGTTTCAATACAGACAATTTCCAGATGGATAAAAGAAGTCTTAACAGCTGCTGGTATTAACACTTATGTTTTTACGTCTTACTCTACTAGGGCAGCAGAAACGTCGGCGGCCAGGGCAAAAGACGTCCCCGTCGACCATATCCTCGCAGCCGCCGGGTGGTCCAATGAGTTGATGTTTCAACATTTTTACCATCGGCCTATTGTTAATGCGGGGTTGTTTGCAGAAACTATTTTAAGTTCTGTGTAAATTACTCTGGTTTAAAGGGGATCTGATTCATTTCATTATTGAAATGAATTACTGCATTTGTGGTACAAATGTTATTATGAATGCATGATTGATTATTCTCGTTCCGAGTCAATCTATGCAGTGAGAAGCCGGGATTGATCCACGGCATGAAATCACAAAGCTTTAAAATCTTCACGTAGTCACTCACGTGACTCCGAAGTAAAATAGTAAGATTAAACGAGAACTTACCTAAGTTTGAAGTTTGATCTTTATTTTATGAGGAGTTACGTAGGTGATTACGTGCCCACCACGACCCTACCCTCTATCATAAAGGTCAGATGGAAGTTCTTGTATTACTCGTTTTATTATGAGACTATATTACTTCGGTTGTTGTTTTTTGTGATTTCACACCGCTGCTTTGAAGATTGACGCGCAGGCGCACTGGCGGGGTTCTTCACGTAATCACCTACGTAACTCCTCATAAAATAAAGATCAAACTTCAAACTTAGGTAAGTTCTCGTTTAATCTTACTAATCATCCTGAGACTTGTATATAAGTGCTTTACAGTTGGATGGTTTGGAAAATACCAGTGAACAGCCCTTGTCATAAGATAATCTTAGCTTCCAAAGTTGCTGCAACACAGAATCAGCCCCATGCATTCATGATGTGTGGGTATTTCTTGCAGGTCAGCCTGTATTTCCCATATAATTAAAACATGAAAATTCTGCAAATTAATAAATGGTCAGTAAGTAAGTAAGTAAGTTTTATTTATATAACACGTTTTAAATCAACTCGTGTTGAAACCAAAGTGCTTTACATAAAATAAATAATAAGTTTCTGTACATCCATAGAAAAAGATTAAAAAAAGAAAAATTGACACAACACATTATAGAGTTCAACACAAACGTCCCCCCACAACAAAATCAAAATGTTCCACTGTGGGGAAAGGCACCAGAAAGTTTAGTCCTCTTCCTCTGTGACCACCCGAGGTCGGGGCCCATTTGTGGCCTTGCAGCCAGTCTGATGTTTTCAGGCCCTCTTGCCGTGAAGCTGAAACTCCGGCGTCGGGTGAACATTCCTCAGCGGCTTGGAAAGTCTGGTCAGGCAGCATCTGTGAAGGGAAATAAGGTGAACATTTCATGTTGGACTCCCTTTAACTCGAATTTTCTATAACAGCACTTCTGAGCAGCTGCCCTGCGGGACAGGTACTTCCACGCTACTGCTGAGAAAGGACTCCAGAATATTAATCTAGCAACAAAAAGGAAAACATAATGATACATTTTGAAGTCAAGAGTTTGTAATTGGTATTGGTATTGATATTGGTTTATTATTGGCACATGTACCAAGATACAGTGAAAAGCTTTGTTCGTAAGTTATCCAGTCAAATCATGCTGGCATGAGTAGAATCAAATCATACACAGATAGTGCAAAGAGAAAAATAGCAATGAAGAATATAGTGTTACAGCATTACAGCATTAGTTACAGAGCACAAGTCCAAGGTTCACAATATTGAAGGTTGAAATATAGGGACTGCAACCTAACTAATGGGAGCTTGATTGAGTAGTCTGATAACAGTGGGGAAGAAGCTGTTCCTGAATCTGGCTGGAGTCTTTCATGTTGGAGATGGTCATTCCCTGACTTTGCACAGCATGACACTTGCATGTTACCTTTCTGCCCGAATGTTGTCCAGGATTTTATTCATGTGGACACAGACTGGTTCATTGATGATTATAGCCTTCAACAAGCTTCTAAGGTAGACACAAAAATGCTGGAGTAACTCAGTGGGTCAGGCATCATCTCTGGAGAAAGTAGGTGATGTTTCGGGTCGATACCCTTCATCAGACTAGGTAGGGTCTCCTATTCCTTCCTCCGGAGATGCTGCCTGACTCGCTGAGATACTCCAGCAATTTGTGTCTATCTTTGGTGTGAAGCAGCATCTGCAGTTCCTTCTTACACATAGATCCAGCTTCTTCTGTGCTTGGTATAGGTCCAGCCAGCAAGATCTTTCTTTCTTGATTCACCTTTGACCACAAACTACCGGGAACTGTTGATTGCCTTGCTTGAAATTCCTGCAGGAACATGGATGTCCTGAACTTGTTGGCTGAGCTCCAGTGGTGAATTAGCAACATTGCTTCACTGCTGGATGGAGCATGGATACCACTGTTGAGCAAAGCTCTGGTAATTACTATGGGGAATCTGCCTCTAGAACATGCATAGGGTCTGACCTGGCTCTGGATCAACAAACCCATTCATTTAAATGGAGATATTACAGCAGCAAGGAAGAAACACTGGAATAAAATGTTTTTACAAACATTTTTAAATGTTTTTGATTTCTTTAATAATTTGTAATAATTTTAATTTCCTTTGTTTATTTAATTTATAAAAAAACAATCAAAGCTTCTGGATTATATACCATCAAAGCTTTACCATTTGTTTCATGGGAAGGTTTTGTTTTGGGGAATGTGAAGAAGGGTCGCAACCCAAAAAGTGACCTATCCATATTGTCCAGAGATACTCCATGACTCACTGAGTTACTCCAGCACTTTGTGTCTTCTGCAGTTCTTTGTTTCTATATATTTATTCCATTTTGTTACTGTTGCCACATTCTTATCAACCCTCCCAGATTCCACCGTTCACCACTCAAAACAATTTACAATAGAAAATTAACTGCCAGTTAGGGTAGATAGGATGGTCAAGAAGGCTTTTGGTACATTGGACTTCATCAGTCAGTGTATTGAATATAGAAGTTAGGATGTTATGTTGCAGTTGTACAAGATATTGTATTCAGTTTTGGTCACCCTTGTATAGGAACGATGTTGTTAAATTGGAAAGTGCAGAAAACACCTCTGTGTTTGTGATATATATAAATGACTTAGACATAAATGTAGATGGGCTGGTTAGAAGGTGTGCAGGCAACACCAAGATTTCTAGAGTTGCAGACTATAAGGAATGCTGTCAAAATATAGTGGGCGGAGACATGGCAGATGAAATTTAATCTGAACAACTGTGAGGTGTTGCACTTTGGGAGATCAAAAGTAAGGGGTAAGGATACAGTTAATGGAAAGACTCTTAACAGCACTAATGTACAGAGCGATCTTTTTCTCCACGTTCCCAAAGTCCATCAGGTAATGGTCTGCATGGAACGTTCTGCAGCCACATTGGATCCTTTAGATTGGTTCCTTGAGCAGATTGTCTGAATCATCTGGCAGAATTCCTCATCAGCAGAACTTGCCAGCAATCAGCAAGATCTAGCTTGGCCAGTGCTTCCACACCACAAAAAAAATTCCCTTACATAGAATCCCAAATTTCCTGAAATTTGATGGTATTTCCCGGCCCGGTAAGCCTTCCCCAACTGCGCATGTGCGGCTGCTGCCCCAACTGCGCATGTGTGGATACCGGACCCACTGCACACGCCTGTGGAGAAGGCGTAATTTTGCGTCCCTCCTGCATCACCTCCGCCATTTTCAATTGTGACGCGGCTGACGGGCCTCCCCCAACTGCGCAGGTAAATATTGTCGTAAATATACATACTTTTCCCCCCCAAATCATCCCGCGGGCTGGTTTTGACCCCTTCGCGTCTCCTGGCGCGTGTGCAGTGGGCCTGGTATCTGCGCGTGCACAGTTTGGGCGGCAGCCACACATGCGCAGTTTGGGAAGGCTTACCGGGCCAGGAAATCTCCTGAAATTTCCCGAAATTATTTAATTTCTCTAAAATTACCCGAAGATAACCAGAATTTCCCGAATTTTGGACAATTTCCTTCAAAGTGGAAACACAGAGTTTGGCTGGCATTAAAGAGGGGGCCCTCCCTGTCAGATCCTTCCTGTATGGTTGGTAGCTCACTCCCAACACAGGCTGTTAGGGACAGTTTTGTCCATTCCTTCCACTGGATGCTGTCTGACCCGTTCAGTTCCTCCAGCACTTTGCTTTTGTCTCAAGATTCTGGCATCTGCCGGAGTACCCTGGGGTGCCGCAGCCTATAGACAGAAGATCTGCCCGGAAGGTCCAGCTCGCATGCTGGACACTGGGGGCTGGCTTGCCCAGGAGGCCCGATTTGTCCACCACAGACGATGGACCCACGGGAACCCACGGGAACCCACCTGTAGGGCCGGTAAGCAGACCGGCTGGGCAGGGAGTGCAAGGCCTCTATGGTGGAGTATGCCGCAAGAGGCCCTACAACAGCTTGGGTTCGACTGGACTGGGTGCCGCTTCATGAGGCCGAGCACATGGACTGGACGAGGCACGGAGCAGTGGAGCAGAAGTGGAGGACACGGCGACTACGCTTGCCCAGGCCGACCCTGCAACACTGCCAGGACAACATACCTGCACTTACAAAAACTGGGACTTGAAAATGGTGTCAAACTGGCGACTCTATATACTGTCTCAGTGTACTGCTACTATACACGTGTACTATATATGGGATGCTTATCTAATATGTATCTAAGAGCTTATGTATAGTGATACTTGTACTGAACCGTACTGAAAATGAATTTCACTGTACCTCGGTACATGTGACCACAGTACCGTACCAATCTTGTATCTCCATTTTACTATGAATATATATTTCCAGTCACACAATAATCTATAGACGGAACAGCACTCCAAATGTAAAGAAAGCAAGACTGAGCATTTATGTGTTTCTTTTTTTTTAAATATAGTAGATTTGTGATTTTTTTTTAATGCCTTGGTGAATTTGATTTAAATAAATACTTGTAATTTTTGGCTAAGGTAGGGACATAAAGATATAATAGTATGCAACAAACTCATATACAGATAATATAATTAGTTTAATTAATCGCAAACAGTGATGTATATGCGTACAATAATTTTATTCTACTCTCACTCTGAAGCAAAGTTTATATTTAGAACCATGGTGATTGATGAAGTGTTTTGTATTGGATAGGCTGTGTTTATACTTCCCAGCAGAATTGATTCACACACAGATAAGGTGATACCAGCTGCTGATTATATCACTTCATTAGTGGTTCTACCATCAGTCAAACAGGCAAGCAGAAGGAATGAGAGGAAATGAATTGCAGGATGATCTTGGGATCTTGGGGAACATTACATAGCATTGAATTTCAATATGTAGCCATCATCAACTGACTTAGCTGTTGAAAATGGCAGCAACTAACACCTTCCAAGGCTGAAGAAGAGTCTCGACCCAAAACGTCGGCCATTCCTTCTCTCCAGAGATGCTGCCTATCCCACTGAGTTATTCCAGCATTTTGTGTCTATCCGTCCAAGGCTAGCTAATGAATGAATGTTAGATGCTTGCCTTACCAACAACCTACAATGCCCAAGGAGTATTTTAAGGACCTGCAGCAAGTTAGGCCACCATTGGTTAGATTATATTTTACTATTGCTTATTCAAGAAAGTCTACCCCAGAATTAAAGAGATAAGTATTCACTGTGGAATAAAAGTGCCTCGATGCCAGCATATGGTTTAGAATCCAGGATGCCGCAACTGTCCTGTGGCTTTCTGTATTTACATTGCTTCTGTGTTTACATAGTTTTGCAGCAGGATCACAGACCAGCATTTTAATTTTATGATTCTATCTTTGGGGATAAGGGATCAGATCTAATAGATGTGGGTTGAAAGCATTGAATTCTAGTTGGTAAAAGTAGCCTTAATCATGTACTGAAGCAAATTATTTTGTCTACAAGACGTGTTTCATTAAGGGAAACACACATAAAGACATGTCGTGAACAAATTTTGCAGAGATCCATTTTAAAAATGACCTCGATAAAACCATTTAAATCAAAAAGTTCACTAAATGTTTGAAAAGGGAATTAATATATATTTTTAAATTGCAGGCAATATTGCAGAATTTAGAAATTATGTTTTCTTCCAAAATCAAAGTGTTGTTCAGGGTTAGACTGAACTTTGTCTCTTTTGTTGGCTTGGCATGGATATTTCTGTCCAATTATGTTACAGTACTTTGAAATACCTTCACAAGTTAAATGCCTGATTCTATTGAAGCAGTTTATCAATTATTTTATCCAGGGAAAGACTCATGAATCAAAAAGTAATGACAGCTTAAGAAACAACAAAAGCAAAATATGTGTGCAAAGAATTTGTTTTAAACTAACTAGTTATTTAATTACTGAGAACCACATTTTTGGCAATACTGAGCAATACCAATTTTAATGGGCACCATATGTACAGTTGGTTTACTATCGTATGCTGGTTAAATTAAATCAGCTTGTGTGAACTCCTAATAAAATGTCCACCCCAACAAAAGGTATCGGAGATTTCTACTTAGTTTTCCTTTGATCTTTACAAAAGAACAACCATTACGAGGTACTGGCTGTCCTTGGATCTCTCTCAGTTGAGCGATGACGAACCTTGATTATAATCTCTTATAAATGAAAACAAGTGTGATGTTAAATAAAGGCACCAGATTTTGGTGAGCTGTTGTTAATTACAAGAAGAAATACTTCCAGAAGGTCTTGCAAATGCTGGGTCTCATTGCCATTCTTCTTCCGAATTGAGTTTTGGGATGTGCTTCAAGACTGGATTACTTTAAATTTGCTCTTTGGAACTAATTGTTTGGTGTAATTACAGGGCAGGAGGTGTAGCCCAGATCAAAAGAACAACCATGACCTTGGAGAATGACTGTATGGCCTGATGCTCCTTTTTCCTTCATTGTTATGTTCTAATTAATGATTTCCATTCACTGAGAATTGCAGGTTTAGGCAGTAATATTCCTAATAGTCAGAGTATGTTGCAATAATGATTGAATTGCTGAACTGATATCCCGGTTCTGGAGGCCAAGAATATTGATCTGGATATGTGGATTTGAATTCTGCCACGGCACCAAATAAGTAATAAATAATATCAGGGATGATGCTCAAAAACCTACTTGATTATTATGAAACCCACTTATTCAGGAAAATAAATCTGCTTTATTTCAGGGGATGTCAGGATTTATGGGGCAAAGGCAGGTGAACGGGCTTGATAAGGAAAGATAGCTCAGCCATGATTGAATGGCGGAGTAGACTTGATGTGCCGAATGGCCTAATTCTGCTGCTAAAACTTATGAACAGCCCCCCACCCATACTTCCGCACACACACACATATACGCAAATGTGTATGCATATACATTTTAATTGGTGAATCAGCAGAGGTGCAACTGAGAAAGTTCCAATCCATGCTAATGCGATGGGAAAACCAACAAGTGTACAGCAACTGTCTTATTTAATCACCACCCTCTCGTGGCAAATTTAAATTGCAAATAATTTTATTTCAGAATATAATGAAAGAGGAAGAAAGACTTTGCATTGCTGTCAAAGTGAAATCCTGTGGATGCAGAATATCAAATGCTGTAAATAGGGAGTAATTAATGCCATGGGAGTGAGAAACAGAGTTAATCATTTAGGTTGAAGATTCTTAATGAGCATCACTTGGCAGTAAAAAAGGGTGCCAGATTTGTTTTTTATTAAGTGACAAATGAAAATCTTACAATGTTGAAAATGGTAAAGGAAAAAAAGTAAAAGAAGCAAACGCTGGCAAATCCACATCTAATAGCAAATCGGATATACGTTAAGGTACAGGTACAATTTCTGCAACGTTACAAATGGCAACAGATAAAATATAAAGATAAATTGCAACGGTGAATCCATATTAATCAACAACTCAGATATACATGGCTCCTTTAACATAAAAATATATCACTAGGTATTTAAGTGTTCTGTAGACTTTATTAATGCTAAAATTGGGCAGTACAACATAAAAGATTATATTGAGACAAGGCTGTAGAAGCTACGTTCACATATCTGATATGCGAAAATCAAATGAACAAATATTCCAAATATTGGAGATGTTCGAAATAAAGTATTAGAGATTATACAGTTCTGTTTTTCCAATCGCCAGTGACATTTCCAGCTTTACCTATTTACATTTTAGAATGCAAAGTGATTTGTTGATGTTTAAAATTATGAAATGGGAAGGGATAGGAGGTAATAGACTCATTCAAGTGGTGTTGAGAGGTTTAGAATAAGAAAGCAACATTTATATTTGTAAATAAGATTAGGAATCAGGAACACCATTTCATCACATGAATTGAGAAGTTGAAAAAGACGGATTGCTGAAATCAAAGGTTTAGTTTAGTTTATTTTAATTTAGAGGTAATGTGAAAAGCAGCAGAAGTGAAGACCCAAAATGACCTGAAGGATCTCAACCACAACATTACCTATCCATGTTCTCCAGAGATGCTGCCTGACCCTCTGAGTTACTCCAGTACTTTGTGTTTTTGTTGTAAACCAGCATCTTCATTTCCTTGTTTCTATATATTTATCCCCTTTTGTTATTCTCCCCACATTCTAATCAACTCTCCCAGATTTCACCATGCTGCCTGACCCGCTAAGTTACTCCAGCACTTTGTGTCCTTTTGTGTATTAACCAGTATCTGCAATTCTTTGTTTCTACATAAGGGAAGACCTCATTGTTTGAACGTTTATTCTGATGATAAGGAACTGTTACAAGCGGTAAAAGGAGGAAGCAGACTTGCAAGTGAAAGTGTATATTCTATACAAGGTATATTCTATACAAGGAAACTATACAAGGTTAATTCCCGGGATGGCGGGACAGTCATATGCTGAGAGAATGGAGCAGCTGGGCTTGTACACTCTGGAGTTTAGAAGGATGAGAGGGAATCTCATTGAAACATATAAGATTGTTAAGGGTTTAGACACGCTAGAGGCAGGAAACATGTTCCTGATGTTGGGGGAGTCTAGAACCATGGGCCACAGTTTAAGAATAAGAACGGAGTAAGCCATTTAGAACGGAGACAAGGAAACACTTTTTCTCACAGAGAGTGGTGAGTCTGTGGAATTCTCTGCCTCAGAGGGCAGTGGAGGCAGGTTCTCTGGATGCTTTCAAGAGAGAGCTAGATAGGGCTCTTAAAAATAACGGAGTCAGGGGATATGGGGAGAAGGCAGGAACGGGGTATTGATTGGGGATGATCAGCCATGATCACATTGAATGGCGGTGCTGGCTCGAAGGGCCGAATGGCCTACTCCTGCACCTATTATCTATTGTCTATTGTCTATTGTATATTCATAATCAGTGCTTAGACTTGCAAACTGATATTGTAACAATATCAGTTTACAAGTCTATTCACTATTGTGAATTAACACTTGTGACATTGTGTTTGATTACAAGTCAAACATTTACTTCAGCAAATTCAACTATATACCATTGGCAGAAAGTACTACAGAGGCAAAAACAGACTCTGGAACGGTTCTACGGACATTAGATTAAATGGAGTGCACAGTGCAAGATAACAATAGCCAGTTTTTCTACCCATCATTGTGTCAAACTATTTAAGGTGTGGATAACACAGATGGAGAATGATCATCTGAGACAATTGAAGCTGGGTAGGAAGAATATTTTGCTTATTGATGCTTAGCAATAGCACATTGACAGGAAAGGCATGGAGAGATATCCAATGACACCTGATACTTGTTAAATAGGTACGGTATACACATTTATTTACATCCTTCAAAACTCCTTCCCAGGTTACAAACACCTGATTTACGTACAGCCCGTACATACGGACAAGTGTTTGGGAGATCAGCAGAATGGATGTTTGTAAGAATGAACTGCAGATGCTGGTTTACACCAAAGATAGACACAAAATGCTGGAGTAATTCAACAGTTCAGGCAGTATCTCTGGCAAAAAGGAATAGGTGACGTTTTGGGTCGAAACCCTTCTTCGGCAGAATGGATTTTTCAGTTTCAGCATCTTTTGCCAAGTGGGAACTCAGTGCACGGCAATATCTGAATGGTTGAGTTAAACATCCTGGTCTAGCTACACTTTGTCCTTGGTTGGCCTATATTTTTATTTAAATGTATCGCCAGGTGACCACATTTTCGACATATGAACTGTTTGGATTACAAACATTTCACAGATTCAAAACCCTGTCGTAATCTGGGGACGTCCTGTATGTTACTTGTATTATAGTGATGATTTAAAAGGATTAGAGTGTAATGTATCTTTAAGAATGCAACATGTTGTTATCTCTATATCTGTGTGTTTATACTGTGGGCCTATTGGATGCAGTGTCATGTGTTGTGTCTGCTGCTCAAACAATGTTACCGTTTTATAGACAGACTGCCGCAAGTGTTTACAGTCGCAGTCTCAAATGTCAGAGTGCTCTCTTGTAAGCAAACCTCTATTTCTTCTGGATATATATGCTGTGCCTTCAGGCATTCTGAAGACATTATGGCATCCAATATATGACAGGCAGCCAGATATTAAGTTGTAAGAAGGTGTTTAATGATTTTCCTTATTTGCAAAACAATAGTGATTTAATTTAGCGGTGATCTTTATTACTTGGGAAAGAGTTTGTGAAAAAGTTTATTTATGAAATAATGAGTACCAGAAAAATGGGAGTCTATAAAACTCCAGGACATTTTCCTCACTCTCTTGACCTTGGCTTTTCTTTGGGTTTTGAGATTTTCAGAATCAGTAACCACAAACATTCCACCTAGAAGAACCTTCAAATATAATTCCCATTATATTACCTAATGCTGGACAAGTAACTCAAAACATATGTACAGTGAAACCAGATGCTGAAGTAATGCCTCAGAAAGTAACATCTCATCACTCATTAATGTTGGTGGCTTTTGAATGATATATCTGAAATCAACAGTTTACCCAAAGGCAGTTAGCTGAAGTTGGATTGAGGCACTGAACTGAATATCCCCCAAGTACTTCCTCACAATGTTGAACGAAAAAAAAATGGGGTTGTCTCAAGCTTTTCAACATAAAACTCCAGCAAAGAAAAGTCAGATTTTATAGCTTAGGAATACACTGAAGATCTGTTAAGGAGAACACTTAAACTAGGTTATAGACTTCATCTTCCAACCTACCTAATTGCGGGTGTTGGACTTTTTCTCTGGAACACTGCAGAAAAATAATCCATTTTTTTCTCTTTGCTCTACCTATTTAATAAACTTTATTTCAAACTATGCAAATAAAATGGGGCAATAGGGTCTCAGCCCCATTTGGGGTTAGCAATGGTGTTAGACAAGGGGGAATTTTGTCCCCAGTCCTTTTTAATCTTTATATTGATGATCTGTCCAAACAATTGAAAGCCTGTAATACTGGGTGCATGATTGGTAATATTTTAGTGAACCATATTATGTATGCAGATGATCTTGTGGTCTTTAGTCCATCTAGCGCTGGTCTCCAGCAGCTCCTTACTATATGTTATGTGTATGGTGTGGAACATGATATTAAATATTATGCTTGTAAGAGTGCTGTTATGATCTGTAGAACCAAAGAGAATAAATGTCTAAAATGTCCTGATTTTAAATTGTCTGACAATAATCTTAGAGTCTGTAATAAGGTAAAATATCTAGGGCATTTTATTACAGAACAAATGACAGATGATGAGGATATTTATAGGCAACGACGCATGCTGTATGTACAGGCGAATATTCTCTTGCGTATGTTTGGTGCGCGTACAGATGTGGTGAAGATGTCGCTATTTAGAGCATATTGCACACCAATGTATACTGCACACCTGTGGTCGAACTATGGAAACACAAGTTTGCAGAGACTAAAGGTGTCATATAATGATGCCATGAGAACACTGCTAAGGAAACCTAGATGGTGTAGTGCTAGTAACATGTTTGTGGCTGCAGGAGTCAGTACTTTAGAAGCTATCCTAAGAAATTATATGTATAAATTCATTTGCAGGATAAATGACTCTAAAAATGTAATTATTGTGGCCTTGTCAAACATAAGGTTTAACACTACAGGCTACGAATCCCAGTTGTGGAGACACTGGTATCGTTGTCTCGTTGTAGGACATTGATCATTCTTTTATTCTGGATTTTAATTCATGTATTGTGTGTTTTTATATATAATTTATGATGCTTTTATGAGTGATATACTAAGATTTTATATGTACTTTATGATATTTTTTTTAATATGCAATGCATTTTTATGTAATGTTGCCCCTTGTCTGGACCTTGAGTCCGAAATAAAGTTTATTAATAAACCAATATAAATACCAATATCTTAGCAACTCTAAGAGAATTATAATTGAGATAATTGATCAAAAAGACTGCTCTATGTTTATTGTTTTTAGCCTGCATATCAAAGAGGGTGTCTATCTAACTCTGTTTCCCAAGTCTAGCACTGAACTGGAGAACAACGGCATTTTTTATAGGTAATTTAAGAATGCAACAAGACTCATAGAATTATAGAGTAATGCAGCATTCAAACCAGCCTTTCAGCCTAAGGTGTCTGTGCCAACATCCATTTACACTGGACAACCTATCATCTTCTCCAGGGATGCTGCCTGACCCGCTGAGTTACTCCAACATTTTGTGTCATTCCATTTACACAAATTATACAGTAATCACATTTGATTCTCCCCACATTCCTATCAGCTCCCTCCAGATTTTACCATTCACCTGCACTCTAAGGCAAAGTTACAGTGGCAATTTAACTGAGCCACCTACATGTCTATGGCATGTGGGAGGAATCTGGAGCACCTGGAGGAAACAAAGTGTGTAAAAGGGAGAATGTGCAATCTCCACACAGACAGCACCTCAGGTCACGATCGAACCCGGGTCTCTAATGTGTGAAGTGACAGCTCCATGAGCTATGCCTCTGTACTTCCTGAAAAGCTTCATATTTTTGAAAAATATTCACAGGTATATCAATAATATTTTAATATACATTTATAAGTATTTCACTGCCAATGAAGTACTCAGTAAGGTTCTGAAGTTAAAAGTGTTTGAGTATTTGTTCCTTTTTAAAAACAAATTGGGCCTCAGAACCACCCATAAAATGATGAAAACTATATATCAGAGGGTTGAACATAATGCATTTCTGGGTGCCACGCCACAGGAGGGATCACACAGGAGTGAGCAGAGGAGATTTGACCAAGACGTTGCCTTGGATGAAACTTTTCCAATATGAGGAGAGATGGGAGAAGGTAGATTTTATATTCCTTGGAGCAGAGGAAGCTGAGCCTGTGGGACCAAATGGATGCATACATAATTATGAGAGGCATATATAGATAGATAATAACATTAATAACATTCACCATGGTAGAAACGTCTAAGACCAGAAGACTTAGTTGTAAGGTGTAGAGTGAAAGGCTTAGAGGGGATCCAAAGAAGGTTATTTTCATCCAGAGGATGTTTGGAGTCTGGATGCACTGCTGAGAAGGTGACAGGCAGGTACTCATGACACTTAAGAAACAAGCGGACAAACACATGAATTGCCATGGCATAGAAGATGACAGACAATGTCCTGGTATTTAATCACAAAAAGCTGGAGTAACTCACCGGGTCCGACAGCATCTCTGGAGAAAAGGAGCAGGTAACGTTTCGGGTCAAGACCCTTCTTCAGATTGAAGAAGGCTCTCAACCCGAAATGTCACTGAGTTACTCCAGCTTTTTGTGTCTATCTTTGGTTCAAACCGGCTTCTGCAGTTCCTTTCTACACATTCCTGGTGTTTAATGGTCAGGACAGGCATGGTAGGTCAAAGGGACTGTATCTATGCTGTTGGACTCTGCAACCCTCTATTTGGAAACGGGAAAACAGTGGATAAGCTGGTAATGTTCATAAGGTCCTTGGATATTCCAGTATTGCCACATCATTAAGAACTTTCATAAAAAATATGACTAATATCACATTTATTTTCCAGTTAAAAATAAAGTACATTTGTTGGATGGATGTCTTACAATGTGATTTCCTTAATAAGTAATGGTGAGCTAACTGGCCGAGACTTCCTTGAGGTTTGTTTGATATGCAAACAAAGTAGATTGATTAATGTGAGCAAGATGTCTGCTAGGAATAAAAGTATTCTGCCTCTTGGCTCTAGCAGAAGCCCCTAGGCAATGTGTTTGACACCTCTGAACCAAAAAAAGTACCTTATAGCATTTGAAAAAAATCACTATAGTCAAAGATTTTAATTAAGGCATGTAATTTTATTATGAAGCAACAACAAAGAACTTCCTGGGTATAATTGGTGTATGCTTCATGGGTTGTGTGGAAATTCATAAAGAACAAAGGGCTGAGGATGAGATCTATTGAAGTCCTGGTATGCATTGAATTAGAAACATTATCTGCAGCTCTTTGTACATCTGGCACAGGGTTTGGATAAAAATTCATTTCCTTATCTTCTGAAATGGATATCATTCTAGGAATTAGTCTGCAAGTCAAAATGTTATTGGCATTTTGTATAATTTGTCAAGTAAGTGACATCTTGTTGGATTTTGTTTGCCAGTCTCAGGGAAAACTAATACTCTGCGAGTTTTTCTCTTGGCTACACTTCTCATGGCCCCGAATATAATTATATAATTTTATGATTTTTGGGCAAGGCTAACAATCATTGGCCACCTTTAGAATGGTCTTTTATAAACAGGTGTTGAACCTCCTTCCTGACCCACTAAAGTCTCCAAGCTGACAACAGTGCCAGGTGTTGCTGGGCATCGGTGTTAATAGAGCAGCGTTTAAACACTGCATTAGATGCTCTGGTTAAATCCGCAGACTTAAATTGTCCAGGAAGGAACTGCAGATGCTGGTTTAAACCGAAGATAGACACAAAAAGCTGAGGTAACTCAGCGGGACAGGCAGCATCTCTGGAGAGAAGGTATGGGTGACTTTTCGGGTCAAGACCCTTCTTTAAACTGACCCTTCTCGGCCCAAAATGCCATCCATTCCTTCTCTCCAGAGATGCTGCCTGTCCCACTGAGTTACTCCAGCTTTTTGCATCTATCTTCAACTTAAAATGCCTGTTAGGATCTCTGGAAAATGGATTAATAAATTTTGTTTAGGGTATCTCCTTTGTAGATTTTTTGTGTGAAAAGTACATGAGGAAATAAGTCAGCTTCAAGTTTTAGTTTTTTTAGTTTTAGAGATACAGCGCGGAAACAGGCCCTTCGGCCCACTGAGACGGCGCCGTCCAGCGATCCCCGCACATTAACACTATCCTACACACTCCAGGAACAATTTACAATTATTCCAATCCAATTAACCTACATATCTGTACATCTTTGGAGTGTGGGAAAAAATCAAGGATCTCGGAGAAAACCCACGCGGTCACAGGGAGAACATACAAACCCCGTACAGACAGCACCCGTTGTCGGGATCGAACCCGGGTCTCAGGTCTCTGGCACTGTAAGCACTGTATACTCTGGAATTTAGAAGGATGAGAGGAGATCTTATTGAAACATATAAAATTATTAAGGGTTTGGACCCGCTAAAGGCAGGAAACATGTTCCCCATGTTGGGGGAGTCCAGAACCGGGGGCCACAGTTTAAGAATAAAGGGTAAACCATGTAGAAAGGAGATGAGGAAACACTTTTTCACCCAGAGAGTTGTGAGTCTGCGGAACTCTCTGGCTCAGAAGGTGGTGGATGCCGGTTCTCTGGATACTTTCAAGAGAGAGCTAGATAGGGCTCTTAAAGACAGTGGAGTCAGGGGATATGGGGAGAAGGCAGGAACGGGGTACTGATTGGGGATTATCTGCCATGATCACATTGAATGGCGGTGCTGGCTCGAAGGGCCAAATGGCCTACCCCTGCACTTATTGTCTATTGTCTATTGTCTATTGTAAGGCAGCAACTCTAACGCTGTGCCACCGTGACGCCCAAGGCAGTACCCAAGGCATTCTGCCATCCTTCAACATGTTCATTTCAATTGTGCATTTGAAATTCATTTCTGAAGTTGATCACAAATACTTTATTTGCTCCATCTTCCACCAGAGGGCACCATGAGATAATTAAGTATGAATCTGAACTGGATGCCAGATATTATCCCTTTGTGACGGGATCTCTCATCTTTTGATGATGTGTTAAAGTACCTTTTGCACACTTAGTCATTTTTCTTTTAAATGCAATTATCTGATAATAAATCAGATGCTTGGAATATCTATCTTTGTCCAGAAGCCTCCCAGAAGAGCTCCCAGAAGAATTGAATAAAACAAAAAATGTTACAACATTCAGAAATAGAAGTAGGAATAGGATATTTGGTCTCTCGGGCCTAATCTGTTATTCAATGAGATCATGACTAATAACTCAGCAATTATTTTCTGCACTAAATGCTTTTTCTTTTTTTCCTTTAATATCGAAAAACTTTCAAATCACTCTTGAATGTACTCACCAACTAAGTCTTCACAACTCTTTTGAGTAAGGAACTGTAGAGATTTACTATTCTCAGGGTGTACGTTTTTCTTTTGATCTCTGCTTAGAAAAATTGACCTTTTCTTTCAGACTGACCCTTTATTCGTGACATGGGACATGTTGGCTGGTGTGGGCAAGTTGGGCAGAATGGCCTGTTTCCACACTGTATCATTCTATGACTATGACTATGAGAATATAGGTTCAATATGCTTAATCTCTCATCAGAGGACAATCCTCCGTGGCAGGAACTTCAGGAAGCTCCATTTCACCCCATCTATCATATCCTCAAATAAGTAGAGAGACCAGGACTACACACATTATTGCATGGATGTAGGCACAAGGAACTGCAGATGCTGGTTTACCAAAAAAAAGACACAAAGTTCTCGAGTTATGCAGCTGATCAGGCAGCATCTCTGGGGATAGGCGATGCTTCAGATTGGGACCCTCCTTCAGACCTCTACTATGTTCTCCAGAGATGTTGCCTGACCCAGTGAGTTACTCCAACACTTTGTTTCCAGCAATTCAGCACTTGTGTCTCTTTTCACAATGTTGCACGTTGGGTTTCATGGGAGCCTCATATAATTGGAGCAAGATGTCTCTATTTTTGGACTGAAGTTTCATGGCCATAAACGTCACAGTGTCTATCTTCCTCATTGACTTCTGTACCTGAATGTTAACATCCAGTGATCCATGCACAAGGACAAAAAGGTTCCCATGAAGAAAGCGACACAACAGACTGTGGGTGCTAGAACCTAGAGCAAAATCTAGAACTGCTGGAGGAATTCAACAGGTCAGACAGCATCTGTGGAGAGAAATAGAAAGTCGATGTTTCAGGTCCAGATGACGGATCTCAACCCAAAATGGTTGTGAGTTCATTTGAAGGGTCTTGATCTGTGACGTTGAATGATTATTTACCTCCCCTGACCTGCTGAGTTCCACCAGCAGTTTGCTTTTCTCCCTGAAAAACAACACATTCTAGTTTCTCATTATTCAAAAAACACCCAGTGCTTTGATTTTTTGTATCTACCTCATGTTTTCCACAAAATATTCTATAGATACAGTACAGAAACAAACCCTATGGCCCCATTGGGTGAATGCCGACCAGCAATCACCATGTACCCCTGTACACTAACACTATCCTACACACTGGGGACAATTTACAATTTTTACCTAAGCTAATGAATCTACAAACCTGCACTTTGGCGTGTGGGAGAAAGCTGGAGTACTAGGAGAAAACCCACGTGGTCACAGTGAGAACGTACAAACTCCATACAGATAGCGGCAGTAGTCAGGATTGAACCCTGGTCTCTGTCGCTGTAAGGCAGCAACTCTACTGCTGCCACTGTGCCATGCGTGGATTTATTGATTTGCTGAACTTGTATTTTTCCGCTGCATTGATACATTCTTTTCAGAATCCACACTGGATATAGATTTATTTCAGATTTGCATATGCTACATTGAATACCATCATTCAAATCACTTACATAGATTGTGAATGGCTTTCCAAATGGCTTTACAGCAAATGTTATGTGCTCCACATTTGTTTAATAATTGGCATGTTCTTAAAGGCCTCCTGAAATTCCAGACACAAGGCATCATTGGTTCACCTTTATCCTCAAATTACCATCTTATAAACTCTAATAGTTATGTCAAGCTTGATTTACCTTTTATAAGTTCATTTTGACTTTGCCTAATCCTATTATTTTTTTTAGAAATACCCTAATAACACACTTAATAATAGTTTCCAGTGGTTTCCTTCTGATTGATGTCATGTTTGGTGGCTTATGGTTCCATTTCCTCTTTCCCTCATTCCTTAAAAATTAAGATTTATTTGTTTATTTAGTGGATTTGGTTACTAAATCAGCATTTCAAGCATATCTGGTTTATTTTTCTGATATTCTATATGCCCAATGTACAATAAAAGTGCAAAGTAAAATACACCATAAAATACAGGAGAACGTTTCACCTTTTAGCACTCCTGAGGTTGTTAGACACATTGTGATGCATTGGGAATTTAGGCTCTATGTTAATTTATAAATGCAATTTATCCCTGCATAAGTTGATAGTTCTAATGTACCATCATTAATTTAGCTTTCATGATCCAGGCACTTCTCACTGGTCAAATTGCCAAGAGGACAATGGGGTAGAAGCTACAAAATAAAACAAGATCAGTAAAAAGGTTGAAAAAACAGCAAATGGATATATCCATAGTAAAAATTGTGCAATTATCCATTTTGGTAGAAAACATAAAATGGATACATAATGTCAATGGTGAGCGATTGAGAACTCTGAGATAGTGAGGAATTTGGATATGTTTACAAACCGCTGGTATGCAGGTACAGCAAGTAACAAAGAAAGCAAACAGAATGCCATTGTTTATTGTCAGTGAAATTGAACACACACTGACTACACAAGTTCTGCATCAGTTGAGCTGGGGACCCCTCATCTGGAGAGCTGTGTAGACTCCTTATGAGAAGGATGTTAATGCATTGGAAGCAGTTCAGTGCAGGTTTACTAGAATAATAGTTAGAATGAGCAAAGGTAGACAAAAATGCTGGAGAAACTCAGCGGGTGGGATAGCATCTATGGAGCGAAGGAATAGGTGAGGTTTCGGGTCGAGACCCTTCTTCAGACTGATGCGGGGGTGGGGGGGCGGGAAGAAGAAAGGAAGAGGCGGAAACAGTGGGCTGTGGAAGAGCTGGGAAGGGGAGGGAAAGGAGGGAGAAAGCAATGACTACCTGAAATTAGAGAAGTCAATGTTCATACCGCTGTGGTGTATACTACCCAAGCAAAATATGAGGTGCTGCTCCTCCAGTTTCCAGGTGAGGCAGAGGTTCACCTGCACCTCCTCCAACCTCATCTATTGCATCCGCTGCTCTAGGTGTCAACTGCTCTACTATTTAGACCAAGCGCAGGCTTGGCGATTGCTTCGCCCAACACCTCCGCACAGTTCGCATTAACCAACCTGATCTCCCGGTTGCTCAGCACTTCAACTCCCCTTCCAATTCTGAATCTGATCTTTCTGTCCTGGGCCTCCTCCATGGCCAGAGTGAGTCCCATCCACAGCAAATGGGACTAGCATTTATGTCTACTTTTGATTTTTCCAGCATCTGTGGGGTGGGGGAGGGGTTGTGGGGTGTGGGGGAGGGGCGGTGTGGGTGAGGGTGTGTGTGGAGGGGGGCGGTGTGTGGTGGAGAGAGAGGGGTGTGTGGGGGCGGGGGGGGAGAGGGAGGGGTGTGTTGGTGGGGGGGGGTGGTGGCTGTGGGGGGGGGGGTGTGGTTTGTGGTGGCCACAGACGCAGCTCGCACTCTGCTCACCATGTACTCTGCTCACCCTGCACCTTCAGCTTTCGGTGTCACTCGGTGGCTCCCGGACCGGCTCCGGTTTCACTCAGCGTCTCCCGGTTCCACTCAGCCGTACCCGGCTCGTAGTGCTGGTCTCCGCAGAAACAGCCTGCACACTGCTCTCTCCTCACGTTGATCATTCCGCACGCTGGGGTTTGGAGGAAGGGGGTGTGGAAGGGGGGGTTTGTGGGGGTGTTTGGGGCAGGGGGTGTGTGTGGGGAAAGTGGTGTGTGTGGGGAGGGTGTGTGTGGGGGAGGGTCTGTGTGTGGGGAGGGGGTGTATGTGGGAGGGGGAGGGTGTGGGTGGTAGGGGAGTGTGGGGGAGGGAGGTGTTGGTGTGGGGAGGGGGTGTGGTGGGGGAGAGGGTATTCGTGAGAGGGGTGTGGGGGTTTGGGGAGGAGAGGTGGTGGAGGAGTGGTGTGGGGGAGAGGGGGATGTGGGGAGGCGGGGTGTGGGGGAGGGGGATGTGGGGGAGGGAGGTGTGGATGAGGGGGATGGGGGTGGGTGTGTACGGGAGGGTGGGTGTGGGGGGTGTGGGGGAGGGGGCCATGGGGGAGGGGTGCTGTTGGGAGGGGGTGTATGGGAGGAGGGTGTAGGGGAGGGGGGTGTAGGGGAGGGGGGTGTAGGGGACAGGGGGTGTAGGAGAGGGGGTTGTAGGGGAGGGGGGATGTGGGGGAGGGGGTGTGTGGGGGAGGGGGGGTGTATAGGAGGGGGAGTGTAGGGGAGGGGGAGTGTAGGGGAGCGGGGGGGGGGTGTGGGAGGGGGGCGTGTGGGCTCACCGGTTCCCGGCCCCGGCTCCGACCGCACTCCTGACTCTAGGACCCGGCTCCGGACTCACTCAGCTGCTCCCGTCCCCAGCGCCTGTCTTGCTCACAGACCCCGCCCATGAACACAGCTGCCCCCGCCTGTGAACACAGCCCTCCCCCGCCCGAGAACACAGCTGCCCCACCCACGGAACATAGCCCACACTCCGCTGCTTCAACTTTATTCTCGGCAGCTTCAGGACGGGCGTCGTCTGGACTGGTGACTTCTGGATGGGCGGCTTCTGGATGGGCGGCTTCTGGATGGGCGGCTTCTGATGGGCGGCTTCTGGACGTGCTCATGGACTTAGCCCCGCCTCCGGGGTTTTATTCTCCAGCGGGTACCGGAAGGGTCGTTACCTTAATGGTGACTGACAGGCGGGAAGACCAATCTGCTGACCTCACGATTTTCTAAACCTTCATAACTTTGTAATCTTCCACCGATCGGAATAAAACTTGGTGCACTTGGAGCAGTGGAGAACGGTGAGTTAGGTGGCGAATAAATCCTAGTGATATGCAGTACCATATTTGTGCAAATTTAAAAACAACACAGACCGGAAGTGGTCAAGATGAGAGTTTTAGTAATAGTATAGATAGATAACACAGAAAGATGTCCCTCAACCGAAATTGTCCATGCCAACCAAATGCTTCATCTAAGTTAGTCCCAGTTGCCCACGTTTGCGCCACATCCCTCTAACCTTTCCTATCCCCATGCGTCTGTACAAATGTCTTTTAAAATGCTGTTATGGTACCTGCCTCCACTATCTCCTCTGACAGGAGATAGGCCACATACCCACCGTCGTCTGAGTGAAACAGCTGCCCCTCAGGTTCCTATTAAATTTTGCCCTTCTCACCTTAAACCAATGTCCACTGGTTGGTGATTCCCCTTACCCTTGGTAAAAGGGGTAAAAGACTCAGTACATTCACTCAATCTGTTCCACTCATAATTTTATAAACCTCTATAAAATCACTCCTCAGATTCCTGTGTTCCAAGGAATAAAGTCTTAGCCTGCCCATTCTTTCCATATAGCTCAGCCTCTCGAGCCATGGCAACATCCGCGTAAATCTCCTCTGCACTCTTGCCAGCTTAATGACTTCTTTCCTGCAGCGAGTTAACAAAACTGAAAACAATACTCCAAAGGAAATAGGCAACGTTTCAGGCTGAAACCCTTCTTCAGACCCGAAATGTTGCCTATTTCCGTCGCTCCATAGATGCTGCTGCACCCGCTGAGTTTCTCCAGCACTTTTATCTACCTTCGATTTTCCAGCATCTGCAGTTTCTTCTTACACAATATTCCAAAGCAACGCCGTGTACAATTGTAACATATCTGGATGTGGGTAGACAAAAGTGCTGGAGAAACTCGGCGGGTGCGACTGCATCTATGGAACGAAGGAAATAGTTAACGTTTCGGGCCGAAACCCTTCTTCCAGGGTCTGAAGAAGGGTTTCGGCCCGAAACGTTGCCTATTTCCTTCGCTCCATAGATGCTGCCACACCCGCTGAGTTTCTCCAGCAATTTGTCTACCTTCGATTTTCCAGCATCTGCAGTTACTTCTTGAACATCTGGATGTGGGTCTTCAGAATTACAGCTGGGCTGTTGTCTGGTCACATAGCATTTTCTGAATCTAGTGTTCTCAGCTGTTGCTTAGTGTCACGTTGAATGAACTGAATTGGCTGAAGACTGGCTTCTGTGATGGCAGCTACAGGAAGAGGCCATTATGGAAGAGACCTGAAAGAAGGGTGTCGACCCAAAAGGTCACCCATTAATTCTCTCCAGTGATGCTGCTTGTCCCGCTGAGTTACTCCAGCATTTTGTGCCTTGTCACAGAGAGAGCTCTGCAAGTGGGACACAGGATCGGATAGAACCAAGACCCCTGGAATTGGGAGGAAGTTTAGGCGAGTCAAGACGATCGAGTAAAGTTACATTCTTTATTTTTAACGAAAACAAAGCGATTTCTCGAGTGAGTTTTAAACAGCCAAAATAATGCAGCTCCTTCAAAAAGGGTTGTGCTCGAATGAATGGTTTACCAAAAGCCCACAAAAACGCTCCCAAGATCACGTGACTGCACCAGCCAATAGCGAGGGTTTGTCATTCCGCAGGCCACCATTAGGTGCCGCTACAGGACCCCCCCAGAACCCGAGGTACGGAACCGAGCAGAAGGCCGGACACGGCAACCGGACCGCGTGGAAACAAGGGACGGGACGGGCGATACAGGTTGGACTGGCGAAACAGAGCCAAGGAACCGTGCAGGAGAAACAGGAGCAACGGGTGAAGGGGAAACGGCAACAACCAGTGCCACCGGAACGAACAGCGGACGGCCCCAACGCCGGGGTTGAGTGACCACCACCGGGCTGTCGACATCCAGGTGGGCAGGCTTAAGGTGAGCGACCAAGATGATCTCCTCCTTGCCCCCGCCATCCAGCAGAAAAGTCGCGACGCCGGGGCGCAACACCCGGAACGAACCCTCGTAAATCCGCTGCAGCGGAGACCTGTGCGAATCCCTGCAGAGGAATACAAACAGGCAATTTTTAAGGTCCGGTGGCACATACACTGGGGCTGTCCCATGCCGCGTGGTAGGGACAGGAGCCAGGCCACTCGCTTTCTCCTGGAGACTCGCCAAAATGGCCGAGGCAGGCTCCGGCTGCCCCCGAGCCGCAGGAAAGAAATCCCCGGGAACCCGCAATGGAGAGCCATACACCAACTCAACGGACGACGTGTCCAGGTCCGCTTTCGGAGCTGTACGGATGCCTAACAACACCCAAGGCAACTGGTTGACCCAGTCCGGACCAGTGAGCCGTGCCTTCAGCGCCGATTTCAGGTGCCAGTGGAAATGTTGAAATGTTCCACCAACCCGTTCACCTGTAGGTGATAGGCGGTGGTGTGGTGCATCTGCACCCCGTACAGTTGCGCCTGTGTGGCCCACAATGTGGAAGTAAACTAAGCCCCCCGGTCGGTGGAAATATCTGCAGGCACCCCAAAACGGGCAATCCAATGGGCAGCAAGAGCCCAAGAACAAGACGCGGCGGAGGTGTCCGACAGTGGTATAGCCTCAGGCCACCTCGTAAAATGATCCCCGACAGTGAGGAGATGCGTGGCGCCGCAAGACGGCGGCAGTGGACCCACCAAATCCATGTGGATGTGCTGGAAACGGCCCGAGGGAACCACAAAGTCTTGTACTGGAGACCGCACATGACGCTGGACTTTCGACGTCTGGCAGGGGTTGCAGGCTCTGGCCCAAGAAGCGACCTGCTTGCGGAGGCCCTGCCAGACAAATTTCTCCGCCACCAGCGGATTGAAGGGTGGGCCAGGCCATGGATGACGTCGAAATGGCTGCGCCGCCAACCCACGGGGACAATAGGGCGTGGGCGCCCCATGGACACATTGCAAGGGACCAAAGCTCCTGTTTAGCCGAAAGGGACGTCGGCCACCTGCAGACGCCCATCTCGTCACCCGTGCGCTGTGTTTTGGCAAGCCCCACATAATCCACTCCGTGGTCCACGGCCACCACAGCCGGGAGGGCGGGACGAGACAGGGCATCAGCAACCTTCCCAGCCATGTGCTGGACGTCCGTGGTGAATTCTGACATGAACGCCAGGTGTCGCTGCTGTCGAGCGGACCAGGGGTCAGACACCTTGGCCAAAGCGAACGTTAAGGGCTTGTGGCCAGAAAATATTGAAAATGTCGGATAGCCAGGTACAGGGCGAGGAGCTCGCGGTCGAATGCACGGTAGTTGCGCTCGGGGAACCGCAGGTGACGGCTGAAAAAGGCCAGCGGCTGCCAGCGGCCGACATTGAGCTGTTCGAGCACCCCTCCCACAGCTGTATCTGAGGTGTCTACCGTGAGGGCAGTCGAGGCGGTGTCCCGCGGGTGCACTAACATGGTGGCTTTGGCCAGCGCCTCCTTCGCGCCGCCAAACGCAGCCTCAGCCTTAGCGGTCCATACGAGGTCCTGTGGCTTACCGGCGAGGCAGTGGAACAGAGGGCGCATGATTCTGGCAGCTGCGGGCACGAAACGGTGATAAAAGTTCACCATGCCGATAAACTCCTGTAGCCCCTTGACGGTGAGCGGCCGGGGGAACTGCCGGATAGCCTCTACCTTGGTGGGTAATGAGGTCGCACCCTGCGAGGTGACGATGCCCCAGGAATGATATTGTGCGGAAGCCGAACTGGCACTTGGAGTGGTTGACTACCAGTCCATGGTCCTGGAGCCGCTGGAACAGCACCCGCAGGTGCGTGTAGTGTTCCTGTTGGGAGCGGCTCGCAACCAGGATGTCATCCAAGTAGATGACTATAAAGTCCAGTCCCCGACCCACCATGTCCATTAGCCGCTGGAACGCCCGATAATCCACGCATGGTTCAGGCGCCGATAATCCACGCATGGTCTCCACTCCCCCAGATGCTTTAGGGACCAGGTGCAAAGGGGACACCCACGGGCTATCAGAGCACCGTACGATTCCCATGTCCTCCATCAGTTTAAATTCCTCTTTGGCGATGCGCAGCTTGTCGGGTGGGAGTCTGCGCGCCTGTGCATGTAATGGCGGTCCTGCGGTGGTAATATGGTGCACCACCTCGTGCTTAAGGGCAGTCGCACGAAAACGGGGGGTGAGGAGCCCTTAGAACTCCGCGAGCAGGGAAGCATACGAGCCCTCTTCCTCGGCCTCCGCGCTCTGCTGCGGGCTGGGGGGTTCTGCGATCCGCGGGGTCGCGGGGCTGGGGCACGCCGGTGGGACGAGGAGTCTGCCTTGCACGTCTACCAGAAGCGAAAAGTCCCGAAGGAAATCGGCGCCCAGCAGCTGCGTCCACAACGGTAAAAGTCCAGGAGTATGGGTGGGAGTCAAAGTTGAGAGAGATAGCCCGTGTGCCATACGTGCGGATGGTGTACGGTTGACGGCGGTCAGGACGGGGACTCGCTTACCAGCACGGGTGTCCAGCCCAGTCGTGGGGATGATGCTCACGATGGCCCCGGAGTCCACCAGGAAGCGAAGTCCAGAATGGTGGTCCCGAACATAGAGGCGGCTATACTCGACTCCTCTTGTTATAAAGGCCAACATGCCATTCGCTTTCTTCACTGCTTGCTGTACCTGCATGCTTACTTTCATAGACTGGTGAACAAGGACCCTCCAGATCCCGTTGTACTTCCCCTTTTCTCAATTTGACGCCATTTAGATAGTAATCTGCCTTCCTGTTTTTGATATCAAAGTGGATAGCCTCACATTTATCCACATTAAACTTCATCTGCCATGCATCTGCCCACTCCCCCAACCTGTCCAAGTCACCCTGCATTATGATAGCATTCTCCTCACAGTTCACACTGCCACCCAGCTTTGTGTTAACTGCAAATTTGCTAATGTTACTTTGAATCTCTTCATCCAAATCATTGATGTATATTGTAAATAGCTGCGGTCCCAGCACCGAGCCTTGCGGTACCCCACTAGTCACTGCCTGCCATTCTGAAAGGGACCCGTTAATCCCTACTCTTTGATTTCTGTCTGCCAACCATTTCTCTATCCATGTCAGCACTCTACCCCCAATACCATGTGCCCTAATTTTGCCCACTAATCTCCTAAACAGCGAAAATAATGCAGCTCCTTTGAACAAAGTAGCATTAACTGCAGCTTCTCCATACTGCCACCAACAGCTTGGAATTCGTAATAATTTTTCAATATACCTCGTAAATATAGGTTTAACCCTCCCCCCTGCCCCCCAAAGGATTATTAACCTTGTATCACATTACTTTACATTTTCTGTAAATGCACGTTCAATCTGACTCTTTCGAAATTCTGCAGATGTTGGATTAGTGATAGACACAAAATGCTGGAGTAACTCAGCGGGACAGGAAGCATCTCTGGAGAGAAGGAATGGATGATGTTTCGTGTCAAGACCCTTCTTCAGACTGATTTTGTTACGTTGTTGTCATCTCTCGTTTGGCCAAATTTCAGTAACAAAAGGAAAAATAAGCTCGGGAACCAACACAACGTAAAAACACTGAAGATTCACTTATATGACAGTCCCATTTGAAAGCCACCAACTGTGCTGTGTTTTGATTTCCAAATTGTTTTGAAAGTAAAGTTATTTCCTAAGATATCTTTTAAAAGGAGTTCAGATCTGCTTTGAAGATAGACAGAAAATGCTGGATTAACTCTGCAGGTCAGGCAGCATCTTTAGAGAAAAGGAATAGGTGATGTTTCGGGTCGAGACTATTCTTCAGAAATTCTAATTTACACATCAAAACAAAATTTTGCTGTGAGCATGAAAATATAGTGTTGGGAGGTAGTGCAAATTGTTATGCACTATACTGCCTGCCCCACAGCTGTGAGCATTAATTTCCTGGTGCTTATTTCCCATAAGATGACTTCCAGGCTCTTTGTCTATTTTTAAAGCAGTCACATTTAATTCCTCTTGCTTAAAATCAGTTTGGCAACATTGAGCACTTTCAAGTGGTGGGAGTTTTACAGTAGGAGACTTGAAGAAGCTTTGAAGAACCACAGTGGTTTATGGATTGTTGCCATGGATAGAGGCCACGACAAGCAACTGGATGAGAAGCAGCTGCAAGCAATGGGAGTCAATAAAAGGATGGTGCTTATACCTGGCAGCCTACCAGCCACTGCACAGAGAAACACATGAACTAGGAACTTGTTGCTAGTTTCTTCATTTGAGGTCTGCCATTGGATTGCAATGTCGTCCCCTGAATAGATTTAAACTCACACTTTGCCATTTTCATTTAGCTCGCGTTGCAAATTAAATATACTTTATTTAGAATATAGAAGATATAAAAGTACAGCACAGGAACAAGCTATTTGGCCCACCATGTCTACACCAACCATGGTGTCAACAATCTATTTCCAGCTGTTGGCAGATGGCCAATATTACCTTATTTCCTAAGATAGACACACAATGCTGAGTATCGCAGCGGGACAGGCAGCATCTCTGGATAGAAGGAATGCATGACGTTTCGGCTTGAGACCTTTCTTCAGTCTGAATGATTGTTGGCAACATTGTTCAAAGCAGATCTGAACACCTTTTAAAAGATATCTTAGGAAATCATTTTACTTTCAAAACAATTTGGAAATCAAAACACAGCACGGTTGGTGGCTTTCAAATGGGACGAGGTTGAATTGAAACTACTGTGTCCTCACTGTCATTGTCCGAATAGCAATGCCATTATCCCATTGTATTTTTCACACACTATATGTGGTGCCATCAAACTCTTTCAGGCTAAAACTAGGTTGCACGGTTCATTTATAAGATGGAAGATGAAGACATGCTTCACATATACACACAAAAGTTGAAGACAAGCTTCACACACACAACGTGAATGAACAATTGCAAAATACTTGGGAAACACAATATCTCAATGCTTCCAAAAAGAAGTAAAAAAGCCTATATCTCTGCTGTTCATTCCAGAATCTTTATGAAAGAAGCACGAGATGCCTGATGATTCTTCTGGAACCCCATTTTGCCAACATTTCTGAAATAAACAGAGGAGAGAAGGAAACAGAAAGAAAAATCCAAATGTAGTTTAATTACTATTTACTGATAATTCTTTACTCAATATGCCAGCAATCAGAGAAATCAGACCTACAGGAGCAGTTTCATATGTTAGTTACCCTGATGCAGGAATTACAAGATTGAAGCTTTCTTATTCCCCAAACCATATTTTTCGAGGTATTAGCGAGTTGGTGAAGGATTTTAAAAAGTTCTTGAAATCGCTATTGAACTTGTTTCTTTTATTTGCTTCTTCCAGACAACTGTATGTTTAGGTAGTAGGTAATTTTATATCTTTAGACTTACATGGGCATGTTTCATCATTAACTTTATGATCTTTTCTTGATTGTTTCTAGATATTTGCATTTATAGTCAGATACAATAAAGTAACTCAGCGGGACAGGCAGCATCTCTGGAGAGAAGGAATGGATGATGTTTCGTGTCAAGACCCTTCTTCAGACTGATTTTGTTACGTTGTTGTCATCTCTCCTTTGGCCAAATTTCAGTAACAAAAGGAAAAATAAGCTCGGGAACCAACACAAGGTCAAAACACTGAAGATTCACTTATATGACCTTGTGTTGGTTCCCGAGCTTATTTTTCCTTTTGTTACTGAAATTTGGCCAAAGGAGAGATGACAACAACGTAACAAAATCAGTCTGAAGAAGGGTCTTGACCCGAAACGTCATCCATTCGTTCTCTCCAGAGATGCTGCCGGTCCCGCTGAGTTAGTCCAGCATTTTGTGTCTATCTTCGGTTTAAACCAGCAACTGCAATTCCTTCCTACAACATTACCTTATTTCCTGTCTATTTTTGCTAGTTACCAATAATAAACATTATTGTATCTGACTATAAATGCAAATATCTAGAAACAATCAAGAAAAGATCATAAAGTTAATGATGAAACATGCCCATGTAAGTCTAAAGATATAAAATTACCTACTACCTAAACATACAGTTGTCTGGAAGAAGCAAATAAAAGAAACAAGTTCAATAGCGATTTCAAGAACTTTTGAAAATCCTTCTCCAACTCGCTAATACCTCAAAAAATATGGTTTGGGGAATAAGAAAGCTTCAATCTTGTAATTCCTGCATCAGGGTAACTAACATATGAAACCGCTCCTGTAGGTCTGATTTCTCTGATTACTGGCATATTGAGTAAAGAATTATCAGTAAATAGTAATTAAACTACTTTTGGATTTTTTTTCTGTTTCCTTCTCTCCTCTGTTTATTTCAGAAATGTTGGCAAAATGGGGTTCCAGAAGAATCATCAGGCATCTCGTGCTTCTTTCATAAAGATTCTGGAATGAACAGCAGAGATATAGGCTTTTTTACTTCTTTTTGGAAGCATTGAGATATTGTGTTTCCCAAGTATTTTGCAATTGTTCATTCACGTTGTGTGTGTGAAGCTTGTCTTCAACTTTTGTGTGTATATGTGAAGCATGTCTTCATCTTCCATCTTATAAATGAACCGTGCAACCTAGTTTTAGCCTGAAAGAGTTTGATGGCACCACATATAGTGTGTGAAAAATACAATGGGATAATGGTGATTGCAAGTCTGGAGTTTATCATCCCATTCACACGGCTTATTACAGTTTCATTTTGTAACAGAATTACTTCTGCTCGTTGCACCTGCTTACTGCTGTGATCACACTAAAAATACTGAACGATGTTGAATTGAAACTACTGTGTCCTCACTGTCATTGTCCGAATAGCAATGTTTTCTTTGCAGGTGACTGTTCAGTTATTGAGAGACACTTCGCTTTAACAGATTTTATTGCGTTGTTGTCATCTCTCCTTTGGCCAAATTTCAGCAACAAAAGGAAAAATAGGTTTGGGCACCAACACAAGGTCAAAACACTGAAGATTCACATATGACTCAGTCCCATTTCAAAGCCGCCAACTGTGCTGTGTTTTGATTTCCAAATTGTTTTGAAAGTAAAATTATTTCCTAAGATATCTCTTAAAAGTTGTTCAGATCTGCTTTAAACAATGTTGCCATCATCTGCCAGAGTAATGATATATCACAAAAAAAATCAGGCCCCATTTAAACAATAATTATTACAGTATTTTGCTAAAGCGTCCAGGGATTTTATGTTTTTAGAAAAGTAAACTTGAGCCATTTGTTTGGAGTTACCCCCAAAATATCTTTTATTTCTTCAGACGATTTGTTCTGAAGCTGGCTTGATGTTGGCAGTTTATGATGCTAGCAGTCTTAGAGATCTTGTAAATATCTCTGTAGCTAAAGGAGGGTTTTAAACCCAACTTTGTAAATGTTGAAAGTGGTGAAAGGTGCTACTGAGAATAAAGTGAATGTTCTTTAAATGATCAAAAGGTCTTTTCAAAATGAATTTTCAGTGTTATTTGTGGATAGATGTTTATTTTGATTTGAAATGGCAAAAAATATTCAAAGGACATCTGTAAATGTGGTCTTGACTTATCATTTACATTTGCCTGCGAAAGAAATGTTTCTAACGGGTTAACTGTCAAGTTTGATTGTCATAAACAGCTATGGAAGATTTATCTTTAGATCTAAATTTGTAACAATAAAGCATTATTTGATTCCAGTTAAATTGATTTGGTAAGGACAGACCTGTATAATGTGGGGATCTCGGGAGGAAACTGTATGGGATCATCTTTCTCATCCTTCTCTAACACTCACGTGCTGGGTTCTATCATTATTGAGGATTGGAACCTCCTCCTTGCATTGAGAATGAGGATTGTAGAACTTTGATCTGATCTATTGGTTGTGAAATCACTTAGATCAGTGAAGCTCCAACAGAGGACCAGATGTATACTTTTTTAGCTGTTTAGTACTTGCCTAGTCTGTGATTCAGTTTCACGAGACTGGCACATCATCATTTCTAGATATGTATAAGAAAGAACTGGTTTAAATCGAAGGTAGACAAAAAATGCTGGAGTAACTCAGTGGGACAGGCAGCATCTCTGGAGAGAAGGAATGGGTGACATTTTGGGTCGAGACCCTTCTTCAGATATTTCAAATATATCTGTTGCTATTTCCCTCAGTGAACCAGGGTTATTTTCTTGGCTTATCAGTACCAGCAGAGAGATAGAAATGACAGTTATTGAGGCTCGTCAAAGTAGGAGTGTACATTGTATGCAGTTCTGGTCACCCCATTACAGGAAGGATGTGTAGGCTTTGAGAGTGCAGAAGAGATTTACCAGACTGATACCTTGATTAGATGGTTTTAGCTACAAGCAGAGGTTGGACAGACGTGGATTGATTTCTCTGCAGTGTCTGATGTGAGGGGAGACCTTATAGAAGTATATAAAATTATGAGAAGAATAGATATGGTAAACAGTCAGAACCTTTATCCTGTCTACCCAAAACACTCAAAACAAAACAGTCTGAAGAAAGATCTCAACCCGAAATGTTACCCTTTCCTTCGCTCCAGAGATACTGCCTGTTCTGCTGAGTTACTCCAGCATTTTGTGTCTACACTCAAAACAAAACAAAACCTGGTACATGTGACCATAATAAACCAAAACCTCTTTGTAAAAGTCGTGATGTAGGAACAGGCCCTTGGCCCACAATGTCTGTGCCGAACTAGATACGGCCTAACCAAAGTCCTATAAAGCTGCAAAAATGACTTCCTAACTCTTATACTCATTGCGTTGGTTTATGAAGGCAAGCATACCATCCCATATGTGTATGTTGTGTTCATCTGAAGGAAAATTGGATGATTTAAAGTATGAGAAGAACAGAGGGCTGTGGGGTATTGGTTTGGTCTAGCAAAGTGTTGGTACACATATAAAAGAGAATAAATTCAATTCTTCAAGAGAAATATTCTACCATTTCACTTAATGATGGTTGAATTCCTCTAAATTACCACAAAATTGAAACATTCTGATCCATCTATCATGTTGATCTTTGAATTTCCCATTGTTTAAAAAAAAAATAGCTGGGCTAATGCTTGTTGAGAGCCATTAAATTGTAACAAGCACTTATGCTTGATATGTGACATCTGAAATCTTGCATTAGTCATTCTGATAACATAAATTGGCCCATTATTTTGCATGGCTTACCCTTGGACTATAGCACTGTCAAAATGCTGATGTTATTGTCTAATATTTTGTTGCGATAAATGAGTTTGATTTCTACAAGAAAACAAAACATGCAGGGAATAGATGAACACGGATTAGGTGCAAGCAGATAATAATTGTCTTGCCATCATGCTTGGCATAGACATTATGGGCCAAAGGACCTGTTCCCATGCAGTACTGTTCTATGTTGTATATTAAACAATTGTTCAACTTTTTGATGCCCACAATGATGTATGCCTAATCAATGGGGACTTGAATACCACCAATTATTGAAAAGCTTTGCAACATTTGCTCAAGTAGGTTATTTGGGGTGGAAATTGTGAAGTTAAAAGATAAATCAGGAGTCAAGAATTGGAGGTATAATGAATTTTTTTTTTCTGCAAATAAATTTAAATTTAATTAAATTTCAGACTCAGCACTAGATGAAATTAAATTAAGTTAAATTGGGTCCTGCAAAATTGCCGGCTTGTAAAGATTTGCGGCACAATTTTTGGCATATTAAAAACAACAGGTCAGTACATTGTTGGGTAGTGCCAAAAATCTGTACACTAACAATGTTAGTGCCTGGTAGACTTCTTAGATTTACGTTAGTGGGAGGTAGGTTTAAGCACATCCATCATTATATGGAATGATATGAACGTGTGAAATCATAAATGTGTATGAGACGCTATTGTATAAACTTACTAATTGTGTTAGCTTTAGTTTTGTAGGTAAAGTAGAGAGGATGTATTCACTGGTGGGAGAGTGGGTGACATTTTCACAGCCTCAGAATAAAAGGACGTACCTTCAGAAAGGAGATGAGAAGGAACTTCCTTTGTCAGAGGGTGGTGAATCTGTAGAATTCATTGTCCCAGACGGCTGAGGAGGCCAAGTCATTGGGTATTTTTAAAGCGGAGATTGACCGATTCTTGATTAGTAAGGTTGTAAAAGGTTAGAGTAGGCAGGAAAATGGGGTTGAAAGGGAAAGATAGATCAGCCATGATGGAATGTGGAGTAGGCCCGAATGGTCTAATTTTACTATGACTAATGAACTTACACTCTGCACTATTGAAACATGGTGAACTCATTTGCCAATGCTTGGTGGGATATTTGACTAAAGTAAGATTAACAGAAAGCAAGGATTGGGGGAATCATTAGCTTAGTTCTCGCTGCTCAAGCTGTGCCAGTCAGTCCAAAAATATTAGATCAAAAAACAATGTTAATATTTTAATTACCTTGAAATAAGGGTGAGAAGAAAATTAGATGGGATGACAACCACGAGTCACGGATTCCTGCAGAGTGGGTCAGGTGGAGAGAACAACATTTTCCTGCAGAGTGGCTGAAGATTATTGAGGAGGAGAAGTGGGTTGGGATAAAGTGTCCACTCGCAATAACTATGTTCGGTTCCATCAAAAATGCTAACTCAATCATTTCCATGGTCACAATTGTGTATGAAAATTACCGTCTCATACAATCAGGAAAATGTCTTGTCAGAGATGCTGGTGTTGATCACATAAAGACTTGCTACATCTTTCTTACTCCCTGATCTCTCATTGGTGAATGATCCACTACAAGGATTATTACAAAGAGTATGTGTGCCTAAATGCTTTAACCAAACATAGTAATAAACCACAGTTATAATGAGCTGAGTCCACAGAGGGGTACAGGTAGATGTAGTGTATTTGGACCTAAAAAACATTTTGCAAGTTGCTATAAAAATGGCTGGTGTACAAGGCAATTATTCGGGACTTATGTTTATAACCTAGAGGAAGAACAGAGTGCAAGGATTCAAGTTTGCAAATAACGCAAAAATAGGTGGGGAAAAGTATGAGGAGAAATTTCATCAGCCGGGGCGTAGTGAATCTGTGGAACTCATTGTGGATTGGTTTATGCATGACAACCAATCATAGTGGACTAGCATCACTAACCCCACCCTACTGTACCATTTATATTAACACCCACTTCCTGTACTGCTCAGTCTTGGAAGCGGTTGTGATGCTCTGACAACTAACAACCTGCTGCACCGCTATAGTTTGAATGCTGATTAAAGATGATCTTGGATCTTAGATTGTATGACTCAGTTGTTTACATGGTGTCAGTCAGCTTGGGTTAACCCACTGCTTCTGCATATCGGGTTTTATTTTCTTTTATAAGTTTGTTTTCTGCTTTATGATGGCTCAATCTTGCAGAAAGCCTGCACAGCTTATTTTCGATTCCGACATCGGTGAGCGATGGGCGACTTTTGAGATTGATTACCAACACTACATGAACATCGTCCACCGAAATGAACCAGATGCTGTCAAAGCTTCCCTTCTACTTAACCTCGCGGGTCCCGATGGAATGATGAGGGCTCTGACTTTTGAATACGCCCCTGCAGTCGTCAACGCCAACGACCAGGTAGTTACACCTGCAAAATCTGTAAACGATCCTAATGTTTTGCTGCGCAAATTTAGTGAGATTTGTGACCTGCCCTCGAACCACATTTTAGAAAGAGCCAGATTCTTTGCGAGACGCCAACTTCCTGACGAACCGGTGGAGAAATTTATTTGCGACTTAAGATACATGGTCCAAAGGTGCCGTTTTGAGACAATGACTAACCAGCTGATGAGATATTAGTGTCTGGTATGAATGATCAAAAGCTACGATTAGAGTTGCTGCGGAATCCTACTTTAACACTTGATGAGGCTGCGCATGCCTGTCGTTTGGCTGAGCTTGTCGCCCCATTAAATGAGCCGCGTGAAACAGAAACAAAATCCATCAACTTGACTGGATTCACCAGACCGCGAGCACCGACAGACAACAGAAGATTTACGATGGAGGCCCCTCGACTGGCTAATCATGGATTTGCTAACGAGCCTCCCAGGAGATGCCTGCCCCCACCGACGTGCTTGGCCTGCAGCGATTCCTGGGTATGGTGAACTATCTTGGAAAATTCATACCAAACCTCAGTGAACTGAGTTCGCCCCTGTGACAACTAACTAGAGAGGACACTACTTGGTCCTGGTTCCAGCAACACCAAAAAGCATTTGACGCTTTAAAATCAAAGCTGACCAGCGCACAAACCCTGACATTCTTCGACCTGAAGCGCCCTGTGACAGTTACCTGAGATGCCTCATGATTCAGGCTCAGTGCAGTCTGCCTACAATCATCTGCCGATGGTGCCGTGCGCCCTGTCCCCTATGCCTCCCGCACCATGACCGACACCGAACAGCGCTATGCGCAAATCGAGAAGGAGCTGCTGGCTGTCGTCTTTGCTTTTTCCAAATTCAAGGACTTTATCTTTGGTAACGTCTTCACGGTCGAGACTGACCACCAACCACTGGTGACGAGCCTCAACAAACCTATTCATGCTGCACCAGCTCGTCTGCAACGCATGATGATGCAGGTCCACTGCTTCGACTTTAAACTTGTTTACAAAAAGGGTAAAGACATGCACGTTGCGGACACTCTCTCTCATGCACCACGGGCATCCAACGAACATCACCCCTATGAACAGGATGAGTTTACGGTCCTCGGCATCGACTTTGTTCCTACGAAACAACTGCGCCGCCTAGCCGAACATACAGCCGCCAACGCCACCCTCCAGATACTTTCATCCGTGATCAAAAGAGGTTGGCCAGACAGACAATCCAGCATACCGACAGAGGTGCAGTCGTTCTTCTTAGTCCGCGATGAACTGGTAATACAGGATGGTGTCATAGTTAAGGGCCACAAAGACGTGATCCCTTCATCATTACGTGACGAATACTACAAAGAGGCACACAGCGGTCACCCAGGAGTTGATGCCACGCTGGCCCACGCACAGAACCTGTTCTACTGGCCTGGGATGACCAAGCACATACGGGACAGCACAGCCTCCTGCCCCACCTGTAACAGCCTTGCACAACATCAGCAGAGACAGCCCTTACTGCAACAACCTCCACCAGCTCTGCCCTGGACATCGCTGGTGGCAGACATTTTCGAATGGCATGGTAAACACTATCTTGTCCTGGTTGACTCCTATTCTAACTGGTTCGAACTCGACCTACTGACCTCCATCACATCAGAAATGGTCATTCAAAAGCTAAAGAAACACTTTTCCACATTCGGCGCACCCGTCCGTTTGCAGACCGACAACGGAAGACAATTCACCAGCCATGCTTTCAAGCTCTTTGCCAACCGATGGAATTACCACCATGTCACGAGCAGCCCGGAGTACCCACTGAGCTACTGGCTCGCTGAACGAGCTGTCAGAAGCGCAAAACATCTAATGGAACACGCACACCTTGCCAATTCAGACGTGTACCTCGATCTCTTAAATCTCAGGAACATTGCTAGAGATGGGACCATGGGCTCGCCGGCCCAGCGACTGATGTCCAGAACAACAAGACCTCCGATTCTGATTGCCCAGCAGATGCTGATACCGCAGGTGCTGAAGCCAGCTACAATCCAAAAGCGGATCCAGGAGAAACACGATATTCAGAAAAGGTCGCAAACCACTCAATCCTCTACTAAGTCGTTCGTTTACAAACTTCTATGGGACATTCCCGTCTGGGTAGTGTTGTCGGCCTGGCCGAAGAACCTCGATCATACCTTGTGGACTATGATGGTACCATATACCGCAGGAGTCGCCAACATTTGCTTGCCGTGAAGGAACCACGTCCGCCACCAGCCGGTCCCTATGCTCCACCACTTCAGTTCCAACTGTTTGCTGCTGTACCTTCCACCAGCGCCAGCATGTCCTGTACCCCTCCACGACCAGCGGCTATGACTAACCACAGAATTATCTCTCCTGCATGCTCCCCCTGTCGGCCACCACGGGTGTCCCCTGCTGCTCTCTCGCTTCCAGGTCCACCACCTCCCTTTAATCCTTCTGGCGAAGGGGGAGAGGGCTTGGTCCGTACGCGTTCGGGCCGTATTAGTAAACCGCCTGATAGATACGGCGAGTATGTCTAATTCTTATGACATGTGTGCTCACTATACTCACTCTTTAAGGGGAAGGATGTAGATTGGTTTATGCATGACAACCACTCATAGTAGACAAGCATCACTAAGCCCACCCTACTGTAGCATTTATATTAACACCCACTTCCTGTACTGCTCAGTCTTGGAAGCGGTTGTGATGCTCTGACAACTAACAACCTGCTGTACCGCTATAGTTTGAATGCTGATTAAAGATGATCTTGGATCTTAGATTGTATGACTCAGTTGTTTACACTCATTGCCACAGATGGTGGTGGAGGATAAGACGTTAGGTATTTTTACAGCGGAGATTGATAGGTTCTTGACTAGTACGGGCATCAAAGCTTCAGCTGGGGCCCATGTGAGTGCCCATAGCTACCCCTTGGATTTGGAGGAAGTGGGAGGCGTCAAAGGAGAAGTTGGTGAGGGTAAGGACCTGCTCTGCTAGGCGGAAGAGTGTGTTAGTAGATGAAAATTGGCTAATTTGGCGGTCAAGAAAGAAACAGAGGGCTTTAAGACCATCCTGGTGGGGGATGAAGATGTAGAGTGACTGGACATCTGTAGTAAAGATGAGATAGTGGGGATCTGGAAAACAGAAGTCATTGAGGAGACGAAGGGTGTGTGAGGTGTCTTGGACATTGGTAGGGAGGGATTGGACAAGGGGGGATAGGATGGAGTCGAATATGTGGAGATTAATTCAGTGGGACATGAACAAGCAGAAACAATGGGTCTGCCAGGACAGTTCTGTTTGTGGATTTTGGGGAGAAGATAAAATTGGCCATGAGGGGCTGGGGAACGATAAGGTTAGAGGCGTTGGAGGGCAGAGAGCTGGTAGTAATGAAATCAGAAATGGTGTGTGATATTAAGGCCTGGTGCTCATCTGTGGGATCATGGTCCAAGGATAAGTAGGAGGAGATGTCTGAGAGTTGTCGCCTGGCCTCACCCCGGCAGAGGTCAGCGCGCCAGACTACAACGGCACCTCCCTTGTCGGCGGGTTTGATTATCAAGTCGGGGTTGCTGCAGAGTGAGCCGAGGCCTGTATGTTTAGAGGGGGAGAGGTTAGAGTAAGTAAGGGGTGTGGAAAAGTTGAGACGGTTGATGTCCTGCCGGCAGTTGGAAATAAAAAGGTCCAAAGAGGGTAGAGGGCACTTCTTTGGTAACCTTGTATCATGGTTATTAATTTATTGTGTTTTCGATTACTATGATTATCTGGCCTGTTAACATAGAAACATTGAAACATAGGAATTAGGTGCAGGAGTAGGCCATTTAGCCCTTCGAGCCAGCACCGCCATTCAATATGATCTTGGCTGATCATCCAAAATCAGTACCCCATTCCTGCTTTCTCTCCATCTCCCTTGATTCCGTTAGCAATAAGAACTATATCTACTCTCTCTTGAAAACATCTAGTGAATTGGCCTCCACTGCCTTTTGTCACAGATTCACAACTCTGGGTGAAAAAGTTTTTTCTCATCTCAGTCCTAAATGGCCCACTCCTTATTCTTAAACTGTGATCCCTGGTTCTGGACTCCCCCAACATCGGGAACATTTTTCCTGCATCTAGCTTGTCCAATCCCTTAAGAATTTTATATGTTTCTATAAGATCCCCTCTCACCCTTCTAAATTCCAGTGAATATAAGCCCAGTCGATCCATTCTTTCATCATATGTCAGTCCCGCCATCCCGGGAATTAACTCGGTGAACCTACACTGCACTCCCTCAATAGCAAGAATCTCCTTTCTCAGATTTGGAGACCAAAACTGCACACAAAACTCCAGGGCTTCGGAGATGTCCTCATTCTTTAGGAAACGGTGGTTCCCCTCTTCGATTATAGATGAGGCTCATGCTAGGGTCTCTGCGATATCCTGCAGCTCCCCTCTTGCTCCCCCTCCTCCCATTGTCCCCCTTGTCCTCACCTTCCACCCCATCAGCCGTCGCATACAGCATATATTCCTCCAATATTTTTGCTACCTCCAGCGGGATCCCACTACTGGCCACATCTTCCCATCTCCACCCCTTTCTGCTTTCCACAGAGACCGTTCCCTCCGAAACTCCCTGGTCAACTCGTCCCTTCCCACCCAAACCACCCCCTCCCCAGGTACTTTCCCCTGCAACCGCAGGAGATGCAACACTACCTCCATCCAAGGACCCAAACCGTCTTTCCAGGTGAGGCAGACGTTCACTTGCACCTCCTCCAACCTCATCTACTGTATCCGCTATTCAGGTGTCAAATTCTCTACATCGGCGAGACCAAGCGCAGGCTTGGCAATCGTTTCGCTGAACACCTCCGCTCAATCCGTCTTAACTTACCTGATCTCCCGGTGGCCCAGCACCTCAACTCCCCCTCCCATTTCCAATCTGACCTTTCTGTCCTGGGCCTCCTCCATTGTCAGAGTGAGGCCCAGCGCAAATTGGAGGATCAGCACCTCATATTTTGCTTGGATAGTTTACACCCCAGCTGTTTGTACATTGATTCACAAACTTGAAATGGCCCTTGCTTTCCCTCTCTATCCACTCCCCCTTCCCAGTTCTCCCACCAGTCTTATTGTCTCCGACTACATTCTATCTTTGTCCCGCCCCCTCCCTTGACATCAGTCTGAAGAAAGGTCTCGACCTGAAACGAAAAGTAAGAATTTCAGTGTTCGGTACAAAAGACTCTGATTTGACCCTCTTGAGTATATCTAACATTTTCTGCTTTTATTATTCAGGATTATTCCTAGATTCTCAGGGTTAAATTGCAAGAAATATTATACAAACCAAGGTTGCAACTATTTGAATTTGGAAGATCAAGATCTGGATTGAGCAAATTATTGTAGAGATTGAGATAAGAGATAGATGTAGGGCCATTTTGAGAAAATGTTCTTAAGTTAGTAAATTCATAAGTTCTAGGAGCAGGATTACGCCATTCGGTCCATCAAGTCTACTCTGCCATTCAATCATGGCTGATCTATCTTTTGCCCTTAACCCCATTCTCCTACCTTACTAATCAAGAGTCTGTCAATCTCCCCCTTAAAAATGTTTGGGAAATTATGTTATTAACTTTTATTAGGGTTTATTTAAGAATACATTTAAGAGTTCTGCAGTTCTGCAATAGCAAGGTATTTCATTTCTCATGCTAATGAAGATAAATTATAAAGGAAGAAAGATTCTAAGGGGAGTAGGAGGCAACCGTGGCTGACAAGAGAAGTTAGGGATAGAATAAAACTAAAAGAAAAGAGTATAACACAGCAAAGAGTAGCCGGAAGCCAGAGGATTGAGAAACTTTCATAGGACAACAGAAGGAAACAAAACGGGCAATACGGGCTGAAAAGATGAAGTACGAAGGGAAGCTGGCCAGGAATATAAAGAAGGACAGTAAAAGCTTCTTTGTTAAGGGAAAAAGAATAGCAAAGTCAAATGTGGGTCCCTTGAAGGCAGACACAGGTGAGATTATTATGGGCAACAAGGAAATGGCAGAAGAGTTGAATAGGTACTTCGGATCTGTCTTCACTAAGGAAGACACAAACAATCTCCCAGATGTACTGGAGGACAGAGGATCTAAGGGGGCAGAGGAACTGAAAGAAATTTTCATTAGGCGAGAAATAGTATTGGGTAGGCTAATGGGACTGAAGGATGATAAATCCCCTTGACCTGATGGTGTGCATCCCAGGGTCCTCAGGGAGGTGTCTCTAGAAATAGTGGACGCATTGGTGATCATTTTCCAATGTTCAATAGATTCAGGATCAGTTCCTGTGGATTGGAGGATAGCTAATGTTATCCCACTTTTTAAGAAAGGAGCGAGAGAGAAAACGGGGAATTACAGACCAGTTAGCCTGACTTCGGTGGTGGGAAAGATGCTGGAGTCAATTATTAAAGAGGTAATAATGGGGCATTTGGATAGAAGTAAAAGGATTAGTCCAAGTCAACATGGATTTATGAAAGGGAAATCATGCTTGACTAATCTTCTGGAATTTTTTGAGGATGTAACAAGTAAAATGGATGAAGGGGTGCCAGTGGATGTAGTGTATCTAGACTTTCAGAAAGCCTTTGATAAGGTCCCGCAGGGGAGACTGGTGTCTAAAATGAGAGCACATGGTATTGGGGGTAGGGTGTTGACATGGATAGAAAATTGGTTGGCAGACCGGAAGCAAAGAGTAGGAGTGAGCGGGTCCTTTTCAGAATGGCAGGCGAGTGGCGAGTGGAGTGCCGCAAGGCTCGGTGTTGGGGCCGCAACTGTTTACCATATATATTAATGATTTGGAAGTGGGAATTAGGAGCAAGTTTGCGGATGACACAATGCTGGGTGGCAGTGTGAGCTGTGAAGAGGATGTTAGGAGGTTGCAGGGTGACCTGGACAGGTTGAGTGAGTGGGTAGATGCGTGGCAGATGCAGTATAATATAGATAAATGTGAGGTTATCCACTTTGGTGGCAAAAACAAGGGGACAGATTATTATCTCAATGGGGTTAGGTTAGGTAAGGGGGAGGTGCAGCGAGACCTGGGCGTCCTTGTACACCGGCCACTGAAAGTTGGCTTACAGGTACAGCAGGCAGTGAAGAAAGCTAATGGAATGTTGGCCTTCATAACAAGAGGATTTCAGTATAGGAGTAAAGAGCTTCTTCTGCAGTTGTATAGGGCTCTGGTGAGCCCACATCTGGAGTATTGTGTACAGTTTTGGTCTCCTAATTTGAGGAAGGACATCCTTGTGATTGAAGCAGTGCAGCGTTGGTTCACGAGATTGATCCCTGGGATGGCGGGACTGTCATATGAGGAAAGATTGAATAGACTTGGCTTGTATTCACTGGAGTTTAGAAGGATGAGGGGGAATCTTATAGAAACATATAAAATTATAAAAGGACTGGACAAGCTAGATGCAGGAAAAATGTTCCCAATGTTGGGCGAGTCCAGAACCAGGGGCCACAGTCTTAGAATAAAGGGGAGGTCATTTAAGAGTGAGGTGAGAAAAAACTTTTTCACCCAGAGAGTTGTGAATTTATGGAATTCCCTGCCACAGAGGGCAGTGGAGGCCACATCACTGGATGGATTTAAGAGAGAGTTAGATAGAGCTCTAGGGGCTAGTGGAGTCAAGGGATATGGGGAGAAGGCAGGCACAGGTTATTGATAGGGGACGATCAGCCATGATCACAATGAATGGTGGTGCTGGCTCGAAGGGCCGAATGGCCTCCTGCACCTATTTTCTATGTTTCTATGTTTCTATATTAAATTTCCCCAAACAGCCATATTGTAAAACATTTAGTTTTAAGGGGCTGTCCCACTGTATGAGGTAATTCAAGAGCTCTCCCGACTTTAAGAAAAAAATCAAACTCGTGGTAAGTACGTAGAATGTACGTAGCGGGTACGTCGGAGCTCGGGACGTCTCTTAGCGGCTCGTAACGCTAACGGCAGATACTCGGCAAACGCGGTAAGCTCGTGAAGATTTTTCAACATATTGAAAAATGTCCACGAGAGCCCCGAGTACCTATGAGCGGCTATTACCGTAATTCTCCAAGTTCAAATCAGGGGATACCGGGCGAACTCTTGTATTACCTCGTTCAGTGGGACAGGCCCTTAAAGCATTTACTTTTGTTGCTTGGTGGTTTTCCTAAGGACCTGTCCCACTTGGACGACCTAATCCACGGGTTTAGAAATCCCTAGATGAGTTGAAAAAAATGTCAAGGTGGTGTTGACTCGCCGAAGTAAAAGACCTCCTACGACTATGTCTACGACCTCCTACGACTGTGTCTATGACCTCCTACGATTGTGTCTACGACCTCCTACGACCCCCCTCGACCTCAGTCTTCCACACCTAAGACCAACTACGACGCTACGAGTGGAAAATGATCACATGATAAAATGATGTCATGTTTGCATTTTTTTCTCGGGCCAGTTACCGACCTACATCTACCTACGACTACCTATGACTACCATCACGACATACTACGACCTACCTGCGACCTACTTACGAGTAAAAAGGATCAATTTGTTCCATGCCGACTTTTTTTTAACTCATGGACATTTTTTACCAGGCTGGAAAAAACGCTGCGACCTACTTGAGGCCAAGAGTACGCGGAGACCACTCACGAGCATGAGGAAGAGTTACGAAGACCTCCTACGACCTCCTACAACCTCGTGGCGACCATGCTGTGAGTATGTGTCATGGGCAAACTCGGCAGAGGTCGCCAATTTGGTCGTGAAAGTGGGACAGGGGCTTTAGTAAGCTTAAGGTTTTTTTTTAATTCTTTTGTAAGCCACAATTTCTGAACAGGTGCAAAGAAATGATATCAGGTAGAAACAGAATACAGATATTTCAGTAGATAGGGATTAGAATAAATTACAATACAATACCGTTTATTGTCATTTGAACCTCAAATGAAGTTCAAACAAAATTTGGTTTCTGCAGTCATACAACAAGAAAAGAACCAAGACACACACCAACACAATTTACACAAACATCCATCACTGTGATGGAAGGCAAAGTCTTGTCTCTCCCCTGCTCTCCATTCTTCTCCCGATGTCAACGTCAAAGACCCCGGCGGGCGATGGTAAGTCCCGCAGCCATTAATGCCGCGCCGGGCGATGCAAGGCCGCACTTCGGGTCTTGATGTTGGAGCCCCCAGTGGCCGCTAGCAAGTCCCGCGGCCGTTAAAGCCGCGCGGGGCGATATAAGGCCCCGCTCCAGGTCATTTTTAACCCTGCAATTCGGGCGGGAGAAGTTGCCGTTGCGGGAGCTCTGAAAAGCGGTCTCCCACCAGGGACCCGCGAGCTCCCGATGTCACCGTCCACCGGACCTGCGGCTGGAGCCTCCGAAGCTCCAGGGTTGGGCCGCAGCAGTGCGCCACCACAGCTCCTCCCGTTCTGAACTCGGCCAGCTCCACGATGGTAGGTCTGCAGGCTCCGCGACTGGAGCCTCCAGGTCGTTCCTGTTGGAGGCCGCTCCACGGTGCTAGGCCCCAACGACAACGGAGACACGACAGGGAAAAGGTCGGGTCCCCCGTACAGGGAAGAGATTTGAAAGTTCCCCCCCACACATATACAGTTAAAAACAATAATTTAAAAAAAACACTACAAACTATACACTCAACGGGACAAAATAAATTAAAAAAGACAGACGGACTGCAGAGGCCGCTGCAACATCAGTCGGGCTGCCCATCGAACAGAAAGCTAACATCAAAATTATACTCTGATGTACAATTGTACAGAATTGTACAAGAGCTATCAAACTCTTCAATTTAAAGAAAGAAAGGGGAATGAAAATAGCTATTAAATAACTACCAGCTCTTTTTACTATCAGTTTATGGAGAAGACTCTGGAGCAGTTATTGTTTCCATAGATAGATCCAATCTTCTGTTTGATGGCCTGAAATCCAACAAAATGATAACATTTCATCACCAATCTGGAAAAAATGATCCAATGGCATCAGTAAATTGATCCAGAATGGAACAAAAATTGTTAACACAATTGATTTTACATTACTTTCAAGCATATTGTTCACAAAAGTGCGATTGCTTAAAACTGAATGAGAATACGATCTCTCCTGAGCATCACGATTCATGAATCTTAATCTTGCCAGCAGTGCTTGTTAGTTTTAGTGCATGACTTTTTATTAATGTTTTTTTTGGCTGTCATATTGAAGTACCTGTAGCAATAGTTTTTTTTTAGTATTTAGGTTTAGAGATACAGCATGGAAACAGAGCCATTGCCCACTTAGTCATCGCTGCCCAACAATCACCAGTACACTAATTCTTTCCTACACACAATTTATAGAAGCCAATTAACCTACATACCTGCACGTCTTTGGAATGTGGGAGGAAACAGGAGTACCCAGAGAAAACCCATGTGGTCACAGGGAGAATGTGCAAACTCCATACAGACAGCATCGACGGTCAGGATTGAACCTGCGTCTCTGGTGCTGTAAGGTAGCAAATCTACCTCTGCCCCACTGTGCCACAATAGGGCAACATGATTGCCATATTCTATTTTATGATGCTGCTATGCCTTTTGATTTTTTTAATCAACAAATATGTAAAAAGCAAATTAAATGAGTACAGTTGATTGTTGGACCCCTATAGTCAGAAAAAGGAGAATTCTTAATGAGCAGCAGAGAAATTAAACAAATCCTCTGGTTCTGCCTTTATAAAAGAGGACTTGTTACTTAAAATGCTAGTGAACCAGAAATCTAATGAAAGAAAGGGAAATAATCTCAATTCCAATGTACAGAAATGCAAGAGGCTGAAGGCAGAGATGATCACAGCCCTCTGCACCATCATTGGCATCTGCATGAAGCGTTGCCTCAAAAAGGTAGCATCTCTCATCAAGGGTCACCACCTCAAAGGTCAATGGCCTCTTCTTGCTGCTGTCATTGAGTAGGAGACACAGAAACCTGGTCCCATCAAGACCTGGTTCAGGAACAATTACTATCCTACAACCATCAGGTTCTTGAACCAACCCTAATCCTATCTCAGCAATGGAACACTACCTCTCTACTATCTCATGCACTACCATGGAAATATTTCTAATTGTGTCTTACAGCACAGAAATGGCCCTTTTGGGCCATCTCGTCCATGGTAACCATTTGGCCTATTTACACTCATCCCATTTGCCTGCATTAGACCCATATCCCTCTATGCTTTTCCAATCTAAGTCTCTGTCCAAATGCCTTTTGAACTTTGTAATTGTATTTGTCTTCACAACCTGTGCTGGCAGCTTGTTCCAGGTAATTACCACCATCACCGTGACCAACTCACCCCCTCAGATCCGTAACACTGTTTAACCTAGTGTTGTAATAAGGCAGCAACTCATAATATATTGGTGGGTATTCAACTACATGGATTTATAAAAACTAATCAATGTCATTCTGCACATACACATTCTACCATCAGCGATGTGCATAATGAATAAGCAATGCGAATTCTGAGAGTTTTGTTGCCTTCCTCAATTGAAAATGACAAATCACTTTGAGAAACTCTTACCATTGCTTTGATTTATTGTATGACTAATCACACGAATAAAATCTCAGCATTTATCATGATTTTTTAAATTATTAATCAATCGCAGGATGTTGGTGAAAGTTCAGTACAATGCCTCTCCCTAATTGCCCTTCAACTGAGTTTCTTGTAAATTCCTTTCAAAGGGCAGTTAGAAATCACTAAGATTACTCTTGCTTTGGGTCACATATATGTTATATTGGGTAAGGGCAGATAATTTCCTTCCCCAATGGAGATTTGTGAACTACTGTATTTGGGGTTTTATTACAATGCCATAAATTCATTGTCATGTTACTGACACTGGTTTAGGTTTAGGTTTATTATTGTCACGTGTATCAAGGTACAATGAAAAGCTTTGTTTTGCCTGTTATCCAAACAAATCAGATAATAATATACATAAATACAATCAAGCCAAACTCAAGAACAATACGTAGAGCAAAGGGAAAGATAAGAGGTGCAGAATATAGTTCTTTGCATTGTAAAACAACAGTTCCATAGACAAAGTCCAATGTCTGCAATGAGGTCCATAATTCCGCCAAGTTGGTGCCGGAGCATGGAGACTCTTTGTGTGCTCTTCTCACAAAAGGATCTACTATCATCTGATACCATCGCAATGCTCTTTCAAATCACTTTTCTAACTGTAAATCTATCACCATTTCTAAATGTTCTAATGACATTTTCTTTAATATTTCTGCAGGTCTGACAATCCTATGACCCCCATGATCGAAGGCTTTACCTTACCTGAGCCCATCTGACCAGCGATGCCTGCCATAACTAGTGAGACTGCGGCCTACACATGTCTCTTTGTGTAGCTGACTATCCGACTGGATGACCCTGATGCTGGGGAGACGCCAACCCAACCAGACCATCAGGCCTGACTGAGTGCAGGCCTCGACTCTGAGGAGACTCTGACCCGATCCAACTTCCAGGTCTGACCAGGCCGAGGGCCCGATCTGCTGGAGCATCTGATGACATATCCCAATATCGAAGCCCAACCAGGCGATAGGCCCAACCAGACCAGAGCACCCAACATTGCTACCCAACTCTCGGACCATCCCGAGTACAACCACCTACCTAATGGAGCGGCCTATTCCATGCAACAGCTCCTGGGCCTAACCAGGAGCAACTATCCTCTGAGGAAATGTGAGAAACAAGCTTGACTGCAGGTGAGACTGAAGCAACGTGTCCCCCTCCCCTCCCCAGCATTCTGCTGGAAAATGTTAAAGCCTCCCATTGAGAGCAAACCGGATGAACTGAAAGCTAAACTTACCTACATTAGAGAACTGAGTCTAACAGTATAGATACAGTCTCTTTGGCCCACCATACCTATCCTGACCATTAAAATACCAGGAATGTGTCGGAAGGAACTGCAGAAGCCGGTTTAAACCGAAGATAGACACAAAAAGCTGGTGTAACTCAGCAGGACAGGCAGCTTCTCTGGAGAGAAGAAATGGGTGACGGTTCGGGTTGAGAACCTTCTTTTACTTTGTGCCCTGTTTTACAGAGACATGGCCCATCCCTGCCTCAATTGTGCCATATAACCTGAGGGCTTCACTAGATGGACTGAATGGCATCGTTGTGCACAGTTATGGGAGGAGGGGTGTACATTCTAATTAACTCTGCATAGTGCTCGAACATTGCAGACCAAACGAGCTCCTGCACCCCAGAACTGGAGCATCTTACAGTGAAGTGTTGTCCCTACTACCTGCCATCGGAATTCCCTATCCTATCCTGGTTTGAATTCCCAAAACGCAACACCTCACAGTTAACTGAAGTAAACTTAATTAATCATTTCTTGGCCCACTTGCCCAGCTGATCACGATCTCATTGCAATTCATGACAAACATCTTCATTGTTTACATTATATATTTGTTCACTGCAGCCTGTCCCATTGAAATTCTCATCTGAGTTTGAAGAAATTGGTTGGGATAGGTATATTGCTCTCCATTTGATCAAGAGAAAATACTGTAGAATGTGAGATGGAGGATAGATGGGAGATACCATCATTTACAGTTGATTCATTCTCACTGGTGGTTGGAAGCTCAGATCTTATATCCCACTCACGGCAGTGCAGTATAAGCTTATGTATAATGCATGTGAAACAAATGTGCATATGTGGTGTATGGATAGAGTGCTTGAATAAACAAGATGCATGTGTTCTGGCAGCTTGTAGTGCCTCTCTGTGATTCTCAACATGTTTAAAGATCCGAAAACACATGTTTACCGCAAGATGGAGACAACGTTCTGACCTCATCAGAAAGGCAAAACAGACTTCAGAGACAAAGACTAAAAATACGAAATAATTTTCCTGTTACAATCATGAAAATAGCCGAGAAGGCAGTAAAATGATTGTTCTAAAATGATTGTACAATAAACTTTGTGCCCTGTTTTATGTCCATTAAATGTAACAAATGTCCATTTGGTGACATGGGAACAGACATCGACCATCAATTCTTAATGCAACAAAGTTGCATTAAATGGACACAGACTTTCCATATCAAGATAAATTCTAAAAGATTCACAATATCAGGAGCCTGAAAGCAATTCTCAGTATTTGTTGCTATTGATCTGGTCCCTGAAGGTTGAGAGACAAACATACTATCTAGAGAATGAAGATCATCGGTGCTATTCATTCCCAGCTTGAGTGCTTCATGAAACAAAATATTGTTAAAAGTTTACTTCACCACATCATTCCGTATCAAATGGTATGGCAGAGAAATTGGTGAGAATTGTTAAAGATGTACTGCAAAATCAAGTTTAACAAACTGTAGATGCATGTAGAAAAATGAGACGCTGATTAAGAAACATTTTAGTAAACAACAGTCAGAACCTTTTTCTCAGGGTGGAAATGTCAAAGACGAGAGGGCATAGGTTTAAGGTGAGAAGGGCAAAATTTAAAGGAGATGTGCGAAGCAAATTTTTACACAGAGAATGGGGGGTATCTGGAATGCGCTGCCAGTGCTGCTAGTGGAGGCAGATACCATAGTGGCATTAAGAGGATTTGTGATAGACACATGGATATGCAAGGACTGGAGGGATGTGGATCACAGGTAGGCAGGCCAAGGAGATTAGTTAAACGTTACATCATGTTCAGTAAGAACGTTGTGTCTTTTATTGTGCTGTGCTATGTTCTATCTCCTATGTTCTATCTCACATTCTACAACTGGTCTGGAGGAACTCAACAGGCCGGACAGCATCTTTGGAGGGAACTGAGGTCCCCACTGGTCGGGGTAACTAGGACCAGAGGTCATAGCCTCAGAATTAATTGGTGCTCTTTTAGAAAGGAGGTGAGGAGGAACTTCTTTAGTCAGAGGGTAGTTAATCTGTGGAACTCATTGCCTCAGAGGGCTGTGGAGGCGAAGTCAGTGGATATTTTTAAGGCAGAGATAGACAAATTTGGGTGTCAAGGGTTATGGGGAGAAGGCAGGAAAATGGGATTAGGAGGCAGAGATCAGCCATGATTGAATGGCAGAGTAGACTTGATGGGCCGAATAGATTAATTATTTTCCTATAACTTGTGAACTTGAACTGGACAAACAATGTTTCAGAAGATAGACATAAAATGCTGGAGTATTTCATCTCAAGTGAAATGGAGTAGGTGACGTTTTGGGTTGGAACCCTTCTTCAGACTGCAGTTCCTTCCTACAGGCAATGTAGGAAGGAGCCTGCTTCACATTGATGGAGTAGAGGAGAGAAAGCTGATAACGAGAGGTGATGGGATCAGGTGAGGCAAAAACTGGCAAGTGATGGTCATATAGCACAGAAACAGGCTCTTTGGACCAACATGCTCATGCTGACCAAGATGCCCCCAATACCTTAGTCTCATCTCCCTGTGTTTGGCCCATACCCCTCGAAACCCTTCTTATCTGAGTGCCTGTCCAAATGCCGTATGAATGTTGTTTAGTTTCGTTTAATTTAGTTCAGAGAGACTGAGGAAACAGGCCCTTCGGCCCACCGAGTTCGCACCGACCAGCGATCCAAGCACATTAACACTATCCTACACACAATAGGGACAATTTACACTCATACAAAACCAATTAACCTACAAACCTGTACTTCTTTGGAGTGAGGTATGAAAATGAAGATCTCGGAGAAAACCCACAAGGTCACGGGAAGAATATACAAACTCCGTACAGACAGCACCCGTAGTCGGGATCGAACCCGGGTCTCCGGCGCTGCAAGCACTGTAAGGCAGCAACTCTACTGTGGCGCAGAGGATACAGTGGATTATAGTGACAGAGGATACAGGTGAGGAGGAGTAATTGACAGAAGGGTGGACAGGTAGGTGGAGATAGCAAAGGCTAGAAGTAAAATGGAGGGAAAAGTGTGTACGTCACGGAAAGAAGAGGATGACAATGACCCAATTCATCATCGTTCTAGTTTCCTGTCCCTGCCTACTAAGTTCCTTCAGCACGTTGTTATTTGCTTTGTAGTGATTGTGGGAAGAAAGCAAAGAAAGATGGCATCTACAGAAGATGCAGATGTCCTGCATGTCCTAACTCTCATGGAGGGGATGATGGTGTGTGTTAGGTGTACACTTTCTAAAACCCCTGTCTCACGGTGCGAGTTGACCCACGAGGTACCCCGAGTTTAAAACAAATTTAACTCGTGGTAATCACGTACAATTAACGTAGCGGGAACGTCGGAACTCGTGGACGCAACTTAGCGACTCGTGGCGCTAACGGCAGGTACCCGTGAAACTTGTTAACTCTTGAAAAAATTCAAACATGTTTAAAGTTTTCCACGAGTAAAATGTACTCTTGAGGTTAAAAATTGAAATTTAAACTCGTTGTAAGAACTTGGTGGCCCTTGAGTTAAACTTAATGACTCTTGAGTCTACCGTGTTAACTCGTGGGCACTCTGAACTCGGCTGCTGGACAGAGAAAAAAAAGTTTAAATCAGATTAAATCGCCATTCTGTAACTTGCAGTTGATGCAGACAGCAGTGTGGGGAGGAATTTGCAGTGAGCGTGTTGTGCTGTAATTAGTTGGTTCAGGCCCTTGTCTCACCTTTCCTCTCCCCCCCCCTCCCCCCACCACCCCATGATCATAATAAGCCCTCGCGATTTGAAACTTCCTGAGGTCCTTGCTGAAGACGGAGGGGATTGTCAGCAGAAACTGGAACAAAGGCAGCACAAAGCAAGACCTGGTCACGGTTGTGACTGAAAGTCTACAGAAGCACATCTGGAATCACACAGAAATAGCCCTGGGACGCTGCCTGAGCACAGCTGGAATTGTACTGGAGCACAGCTGGAAGCTCTCTGGATGTCTTCTTAGACCATACTCAGACCCATCAGAAATCAGGTGCAGGAAGGATCTGCAGACGCTGGATCAAACCGAAGATAGACACAAAAAGCTGGAGTAACTCAGCGGGTCAGACAGCATCCCTGGAGAAAAGGAATAGGTGATGTTTCGGGTCGAGACCCTTCTTCAGACTGTGAGTCAGGGGAAAGTGAGACAAGAGATCATTTTCCCCTGACCCTCAGACATCAGGAATCACATTGGATTAGACCTGGACCATCTCCGCTGCATGGTGGTACAGCAGTTAATGCTGCTGCCTCGTGGTCTCAGGTTCGATCCTGAGCTCAGCTGCTGTCCGTGTGGAGTTAGCGTCTGCTTTTTGAATTCCCACAAATACCACAAGGTTTAAGTCAACATTTTAAAACCATTTAAAACAACATAGGTTACAATACAGTAAAGGATTATGTTTAACCCAATCACTGGGCGCTAGTGTTGTACCATTAGGAAATAAATTGTTAAAACATGCTGCGCCTCTGGTCAGTACAAATATCTCAGAAGTAAAGCAGCATTTATTTGAAAATGAGACATATTTATACAGATTATTCCTGAAATATTTGAGGTTTATTTATTTGTAGACTATTTCTGCTCGGGAAGATACGCCAGTAAAATGGCTCCGGCTAAAATCAATACTTCACACATTAATAATAAGTCAAAAGCAAGTTACAGCAGATCCTGAAAATCTGAAAAAGGCAGAGAAAAGAGTAGAAAATGCTTCACAACTCAGGCTGCACAGAGAGCGAGTCACGCACACACAGACAGGGGTCAACGTTAATTTAATCTCAAAAGAACTGCAGCTGCTGGAAATCTGAAGTAAAAACAGAAAGGGCTCAAGAGTAACTCGGGAGAGGAACTTGGTAACTCGGGAGAGGAACTTGAAACATTGCAGAAATGACAAGTAAATGGTAAACTTAGTCAATACCCGTGGGAACTCGGGTAAACTCTTGATCATACACTTGGAATCTCGTACACAACCACGAGTCTTTCACTCGGGGTACCTCGTGGGTCAACACGCACCGTGAGACAGGGCTATATTACTGTGCAGTGTGCAGGGAATACTGGGTTTCATGAAGAGACATGGAGAACTGCTTCAAACATCAGCTTCAAAACAAAAACAGAAAATGCTTGAAGCTCTCAACAGATCAAGCAGCATCAAAAACAGAACAAATCTTTTCAATGTCATCCCACCACCAATCACATCTGCTCACCCCCAATGCTTTCTGCTCTCTACAGAGACCACTCTCACCAGGACTCATTGGTTTGCTCATCCATCCCCAGCCACCCCTTCACCTCCCCAGGCACTTTCCCCTGCAACTGCAGGAAATGCAATACTTATCTTTACACCTCCTCCCTCACCTCCATTGAGAGATCGCAACAGTCCTTGCAGCTGAAACAGAGATTTGGATCTATCTTTGCTCTTGCTCTAGTACTTGAGTTTGACTTGATTGTAGTTATGTACAGTATTATCTGATCTGATTGCATAGCATGCAAAACAAGGCTTTTCACTGCACATGTGTCAATAATGAACCTAAAACGAAACCAAAGTTTACATTTAAATTGAAATAATAATTGTAGTTACACGAAGAGCCTCTAGATGTGGCTACTTCCCCATGGCAGCTTTCAGCAATAGTCTTAATTGACTAACTTTTGCAACATAAGATATTGGTTGGAAAATCATTTTTAAAATTTCAACATGAAGACATTGCTTCCTGTAATTATGGAAAACAATTCTTCTTTTCAAAGGTGTTGCTTTATTAACATTTTAATATCCCTTTATCTGCAAAGCATGTAACCCGTAAAGATGTGTTCTCAGTCTACTACTATACTCCCTATACACTCATGAGTGTTGAAAAATTCGGCTCCATCTACAAGCTTGCAGATGACACCACTGTGGTGGTCTGGACCATGAGCTATGACAAGATGGAGTACAGGAGAGAGGTATAGAGAATTTAGTAATAGGAAGTAAGGAAGGAATAGGAATATTTTATTGTCACATGTGACTAGGCACAGTTAGATTCTTTGCTTGCATTCACAATGTATACAAATAGCGGCCACCTACGCCGCTGACAAAGTTACAAAGAACGCCGCCCCCCCCTTTTGTCCCCCACCCCCCAGCGGTTCCCCCACGCCGGGTCCCCGTTGCCCTTTGTCCCCACTCCCACCCCTCATTGTCCATTGTTATCCCCCTTCCTCCATCACTGCGGTCCTCCCACGCCAGATCCTCCATTGTTCTCCCCCCTCATGGTGGTCCCCCATGCCGGGTCCGCCACACTCTCATTGACCGTCAACCGCGGGTCGACCCGCGAAGCATTGCCGCCGCCGCAAGGCTTCACCACCACCGAGGCCCCATTGTCGCGAGGCTTTACCGCTGTCGACGCCCCACTTCACGCCTCCGTGGTGCCGACCCGGGCCCCAGTCGCGGGCTCCGTCGCCCGCCTCGCCCGACCTGGGCTTCTACGTGGCGAGGCCCCGGCTGGGCCCCGACCTGGGCTTGTACACAGCGATCTGGGAGGCATCGAGACCGCGACCCCTCGATAAATGCCTCCGGCCGCGTTCCCAGTCCACAGCCACGGCCCATCGGGAAGCCTAATATGGTGTCATGGCAAAAACCATTCCCTTGATGTCAGCAGAATGAGGCAGCTAGTTATCCATTTCAGGAAGCATGGTGCAGTACCCAATCGGCATCAATGGTGATGAAGTGGAAATGGTTGAGAGCTTCAAGTTACATGATGGTAATATTGCCAATGATCTGTCGTAGACCAACCACATTGAAGCAACAGCCAAGAAGGCACTCTGACACCTTTACTTCCTGAAGAGACTGAGGAGATTTGGCATAGTCTCCAATGACTCTTACAAACTTGAACAAATGCACCATAGAAAGCATACTGTCAGGTTGCATCACAGCTTAGTTTGGGTGCAGCTCTTCCCAAGACCATATGAAATTGCAGAGACTTGAGAATCAAAGATCTTGCCCCATCCCACACATCCCTTATTTTCCCTGTTTCTATTGGGCAGAAGACAGAGAAGCTTAAAAGTGTGCAATACCAGACTCGGGAGCAGCTTCCTGCCCTCAGGTATCAGGCTTCTGAACAGTTCTTCTGTAAGCTAGGGTACTGATCATTTCACAACTACCTCATTGAGGACAGTGGATCTTGTCCATGGAACTGGTGAACTACAATGATGAGAACAATGTTCTACACTCAGTAGCTTCCCCTTTATTCTACCTATTGTATTGATGTATAGTATTTTCTGATCTGATTGCATATCATGCAAAACAGAATGCCTCTGTGATAATAATAAACCTAACCTAATGTAACCTAACGTAGACATTGAGTGTCAGAACTTTAGCATCTTTTGGAATAAGTTGTTTTTAACTAATTTAATCTTTCTATCTATTACTATGAATTGTTAATCACAACTTCATGCCTACTTCATATAACAAAAGAACTTCAATAGGTTTGGCTAACAGAATTTTTGTTTCATAAATATATGTTGACACTGCCCAATCCTATTATTATTTTCTGAGCCTTGTTACCTTTGGTTAACTTTTATTAACTTTCTGCATTCTGCTTATCGCAGGTCATTTTTTCAATGCTTCCCCATTTCTTGTCTTTTTATCTCCTTTCTTATCCTCCTTGCTGCAGTTCTTCAGCACTTCATCCACATCCAGCTAGCCCGCTAACCCAATTTCCTTCCTTCGAACCCTGATCATAAGGCTTGTCTCCTCCAGCTGAAGTCCTGACCTGACCTAGTGGTTTGACTCTGAGTGCCTGTAAATGCAAACATTACATGCATATGGCAGATCAACTACTAAGGTTACTGCAACCCTCCTACTCGAGTGTAAATTTTGTGGGTTGAATAGTTTTCTTTAGTTCTCAAGGTCAACTCCACACCCCATAAATTTTATTGGCATTGAGATGCTGCATTGCGGAAATAAACTTTGTAAAACCTTTGGCGCAATCTGTATTCATGAGACTGCTTCTGCTAAGATCCCTTAGTTAGAATCATGGCTTACATATTGTCATGAAGCAAACATACAGAAAACACTTCCCCAAACAAACAGGTGCTGAAGTGGAGATGGTTGAGAGCTTCAGGTTCTTGGGTGTAAATATTACCAATATATCTCCTGGTCCAACAGTCAAGAGAGCACACCAATGCCTTTACTTAGAGTCATAGAGTCATGGAGTCATTTTGCGTGTAAACAGGTCCAATTTGCCCACACCGACTAACATGTCCCACCCACACTAGTCCCACCATCCTGAGTTTGGCCCATATCCCTCTGAACATACCGATCTAAATGTTTCTTAAACATTGCGACCGTACCTTCCCCAACTACCCCCTCGGCAGCTCATCCCATACACCCACCACCCTTTGCGTAAGAAAGTTATCCCTCAAGTTGCCATTAAATCTTTCCCTCCTTACCTTAATTCTATGCCCTCCAGTTCTCGATTCCCCTACTCTGGGCAAGAGACACTGTGCATTTACCTGATCTATTCCTCTCATGATTTTGTATAATTCTATGAGATCACCCCTCATCATACGTTCATATGTTCTAGGAGTAGAATTAGACCATTCAGCCCATTAAGTCTACTCCACCATTCAATCACGGCTGATAGACACAAAAAGCTGGAGTAACTCCGCGAGACAGGCAGCATCTCTGGAGAGAAGGAATGGGTGACTTTTTGGGTGTCCATCTTCGGTTTAAACCAGCATCTGCAGTTCCTTCCTACACATTCAATCACGGCTGATCTATCTTTCCCTCTCAACCCCATTCTCTTGCCTTTGCCACATAATAGACAATAGACAATATACAATAGACAATACACAATAGATAATAGGTGCAGGAGTAGGCCATTCGGCCCTTCGAGCCAGCACCGCCATTCAATGTGATCATGGCTGAACATCCACAATCCACAATCAGTACCCCGTTCCTGCCTTCTCCCCATATCCCCTGACTCCCCTATATTTAAGAGCCCTATTTAGCTCTCTCTTGAAAGTATCCAGAGAACCGGCCTCCACCGCCCTCTGAGGCAGAGAATTCCACAGTTTCACAACTCTCTGTGAAAAAGTGTTTCCTCATCTCTGTTCTAAATGGCTTACCCCATATTCTTAAACTGTGGCCCCTGGTTCTGGACTCCCACAATATCGGGAATATGTTTCCTGCCTCTAGCGTGTCCAAACCCTTAATAATCTCATATGTAACTCCTGACATCTTTCCTAATCAGTAATCAGTCAATCTCCACCTTAAAAATATCAATTGACAGCCTCCACTGCCATCTGGAGCATCCTCTAGCACTCCAAGGAATACAGTAGATGACAAACAGTAATGGGCCCAGCATCGAACCATGAGGCACACCACTAGTCACTGGCCTCCAGTCAGAGAATCAACCTTTCACCATCACCCTCTGCTTCCTTCCATGAAGCCCATTTTCTATCCAATGAGCCATCTCTCCTTGGATCCCATGCGCTGTAACATTCCAGAGCAACCTATCATGCGGTATTTTGTCAAACACTTTACTGAAATCGATATATACAAAGTTTACAGCTCTGCCCTCATCAACCTTTTTGTCACCTCATTAAAAAAATCAGATACGTGAGATACAACCTCCCACATACAAGACAATGCTGACTATCCCGAATCAGCCCTTGTCCATCTAAATGCATGTATAACATATCCCTCAGAAAACTCTCTACTAACCTTCTGACCATAAATGTTGGGCTCACTGCCCTGTAGTTCTCAGGCTTTTCCCTGCAGCCCTTTTAGAATAGATTTGCCACCATCCTGTCTTCAGGCACCTCACCAACATTTCATGACGACACGAAAATCTCAGCCAGGGCACTTACAATTTTGTCTCTAAATTCCTACAGTGTCCTCAGATATATCTGGTCAGGCCTGGGAGATATATCTGAGGACACTGTAGGAATTTAGAGACAAAATTGTAAGTGCCCTGGCTGAGATTTTCATACACATCAGAATCTTCAGCATCTCTTTGACCTGTTCTCGACGCTTAAATTGACTGCCACAATTTCCCCACTCCTCATGTCTTTCTCCATGGTAAAAACAGAGGAGAAATACTCGTGAGAAGCTTGCCCATCTCCTGTGGCTCCACGCAGAGTTGACTACTTTAATTCCTGAGGGGTCACACTTTACTGAAGTTCCTTTTCCTTCAAACAACCTACTCCATTCAACTTGAGCGAGTTTTGTCGCCTACCCTCAAAGTTGGCCTTGCCCCAATTTAGAATTTTAACTCATGGTCCCAATCTGTCTCTATCCATAACTTTCCAAAACCTCCTCAGAAGGCTAAAGAAATTCAGCATATCTCCAATGACTTACCAATTTCAACAGATGCATCAGTGAAAGTATGTGTTCCAGATGCATCACAGCTTGGGGTGCAACTGCTCTGCCCCAGACCATAGGAAATTGAAGAAGTAGTGAACACAGCCCAAAACATCATGCAGATCAGCATATCTATATTCCATCATACATCATGCATATCTATATTCATGCTGTGATGGCAAAGCAGCCAACATAATCAAGGACCACAGTGTATGATAGGAGGCTGTGGAGTGAGCATCACTTCGTGTCTCTGACGATGGGGAGTGTGTGTAATCATGAGACAGAGCAAACAATAGAAATGCTAATGTTCCGTGATTTAGAGTTTTAAAAAAACCTCCTATACACTATCATATCACACACAGAATGAGGCTCCCTCCACACCACACATGCTCCTGAGGGCCAGACCTACAGTGAGCAATGCTCCCTCTGCATTGTCCTATCACACAAACTCCCACAGTCACATCTATCCCAGTCGACAAACATAACAAAGACAATAGACAATAGACAATAGGTGCAGGAGTAGGCCATTCAGCCCTTCGGGCCAGCACCGCCATTCAATGTGATCATGGCTGATCATCCCATATCAGTACCCCGTTCCTGCCTTCTCCCCATATCCCCTGACTCCGCTATCTTTAAGAGCTCTCTCTTGAAAGTATCCAGAGAATCGGCCTCCACCGCCCTCTGAGGCAGAGAATTCCACAGACTCACAACTCTCTGTGTGAAAAAGTGTTTCCTCATCTCCGTTCTAAAGTACTTGCTGGCAGCAGGAGAGAGAGGGCAAAGGGGTGCACACAGTTCAATCTTGGGACTGTATCCCTAACACATCCCTGATGCCCTCCTCGGTCTAGCGAGGCCAATCCCTGCAACTCCAACCCAGTGCTACCTCCAAGACATCAGGACTTTATGGTTAAGTTAAGACTACATTTTTAACAAATTTGGACTTGAAGGACACAAGATGGCACCAGAAACATGGCGACTCTTGTGTACTGCCTCAGTGTAATCTGCTATTCCCACATTCTTGTACTTTAGTATGATTGTGCCAAAGTATAGTAAGAATTTTACAGAATTATATCCAAAAAAAGAATTTCCCTGTACCGAGGTACATTTGAGGAAAAAGTGCCATCAATCTCCACTCCTAGCAGGGAGAAGATATCAAAGCTTGAAGGACATACCACTTGATTTCAGAACAGCTTTGTTCCTGCTATTATTAGACTCTTGAGCAAAGCTCTAAAATGCTAAGGATGTATTCCCAATCTTCCCATCTACCTCACTATGACCCTTGCACTTTTTAACCACACTTTCTCTGTAGCTGCAAAATTGTATTCTGCACTCTGTTTGTTTTCTCTTCTCTACTATTTTAATGTACTCATGCATGATATGATTTGACCGGATAAGATGCAAAACAATGTTTTTTACTGCACCTTGGTACACATGACAATAATAAACCAATATCAATACCAAGAGTCAGACTGAGAGTCAGGGGAAAGGGAAATGGGAGATATAGATGGTAATATAGACAGATGTAGAACAAATGAATGAAATATGGAACTGCAAATGCTGGTTTAAATCGAAGATAGACACAAAATGCTGGAGTAACTCAGTGGAACAGGCAGCATCTCTGGAGAGAAGGAATGGGTGATGTTTCAGGTCTGAAGAAGGGTCTCGACCCGAAACGTCACTCATTCCTTCTCTCCAGAGATGCTGCCTGTCCCGCTGAGTTACTCCAGTATTTTGTCTATCTATAAATGAATTAAATATCTATATATTTATAAATATCTATATCTCTATATACTTTTTGCATATCTTTCATTCATTTGTTCTATCTCTCTCTACATCATTGTTTATATCTTATTCATGGAGCTTCTAGATAAATGGAATCTGCTGTGCACTTCAGAGAGCAGCTCTTTAGCCACTGGAAGGAAATTGTTGAGAAGGACAGTAATGACTTTCCCTGTTGCAGACATTATCATCTGTGTGTCTCCTTTCTGAACGGTGATCATGATTAAAGTATTTGTTCTCAGATGCGAGCAATGAGATTATGGATTTGTGACTGAAGTTTTTCACGGGTAAATTTTAGAATTTCAACAGAGATAGTATCTGCTCCTGTGGCCTTGTTATTATTTAGTTGAAATATGACCTTCCCAATTTTTTCTGCACCTTTTCCAAAGCCATGAAAACTTGCTCTGAAGTCTACCTCATATGATTATTGCATTATTATACTTTTTTTGCAATACCTCAGATTGCAGTCCAATCTTGCACTATTCCAATCTGTTGTACATAATGCTGCATGTGTACTGTTCACTCTGTGGGCTTCATACAAACAAGGAACCCCACACTGTTTCAGAAACAGCTGCAGTCGGCAAAAATCTGTAATCAAATTTCTTACAGCACCCGCTGTTAAATATAACACTGCAATCACATCAGCCAGACCCTTAAGGTACCCACACATACAACCATAGCATGTCTTCCAGCTCATGGACATTGCTATTTATTTACAGATAACTGTGCCAGGAAATCCTGAGGGCAAGTACCTCAAGAGACCGGTAGATCACATCGTCAGGGCAGCATTTCTACCTTACAGTGCCACAGAACCAGGTTCGATCCTGACTACAGGTGCTGTCTGTACGGAGTTTGTACATTCTCCCCATGAACTGCGTGAGTTTTCTCCGGGTACTCCGGTTTCCTCCAACATTGCAAAGACATATAGGTTTGTCGGCTAATTGGCTTGGTAAAGTTGTAAATTGTCCCCAGTGTGTGTAGTATAGTGTTAGTGTGCCGGAATCGCTGGTCGGCATGGACTCAATGGGCCGAAGGGCCTGTATCTCTAAACTAAACTAAATTAAATCTGCTTGAGAGAGATTTCCTTTCTTCAATGGAGTCACAGGAGCCACAGTCAGGTCATATTAGCTGAAATAAAAACAATAAATGCTGGAAATAATCAGGTCGTCAGGCAGCATCTGTGGTGAGAGAAATAGTGTTGGTGCTTCATGTTGATGTAAGTAGCTAGGCTGACCGTGATAAGGATGAGATGACAATTTGTGTGGCTACATTTTAGGAATGCCTGTGAAATCAGTAATGTTTTGTGTTGTTTCTGTGGGTTGCTGGACAGAGAGATAAAGTCTCTCCTCTTGTGACTCAAGAGCTTTAATGATCTTTCTCATACAGCAGTGACCAAAAGATTCAAAGAGTTCAAACCTCAGTTTATTATCACGTGTACCAATTAAGATACAGTGAAACTCGAATTACCATACAGCCATACAAAAAAAGCAACAAGACACACAACTACATAAAAGTTAACATAAACATCCACCACAGCGGATTTCACATACCTCACTGTGATGGAAGCAATAAAGTCTAATGTTCTTCCTCTTTATTCTCCCGCGGTCGTGGCCGACGAACCATCTGCAGTTGGGGCGGTCAAAGCCCCCGCTTCGGGGCGATTGAAGCTCCCATGATCAGGGTGATCGATGCTCCCGTGTTGGGGCGGTCGAAGCTCCTGTGGCTTGGAGCTCCCGGGGACCGCGAGCTCCATGATGTTAAAGTTCGCAGCCTCCCACGGTTGGAGCTCCAAAATCGATCCCCGACAGGGATCGCGTGCTCCAATTTGGTAAGACTGCAGGCTCCCGCGGTTGGAACTCCCGAAGTCGGTCTCCAGCAGAGGTCGCCAGCTCCTCGATGTTAGGCTGCAGTGCAGACGGAGATACGATACGGAAAAAGTTGCATCTCCATCGAGGTAAGAGATTAAAAAAAAGTTTTCCCCAACCTCCCACCCACCCCACCTCCAAATAATTGGTACCCATGTAGTAGATACTAATAACAGGATAATTGTATCTAACAAAAAAAAAGTTGTTTACTGCACTGTATAACTGTCGGCTAAATCTGCTGCAAAGTCAGAGAACCGGTGAGCAGTTAACTGCCGCCATCTCTCCATGATACCATGCAATAAAGTCTCTCAAAGCAAACCACAATGTCTCCGTTTTTTTCTTTTGATTTCCCTCTAAGTCAATTTCCTCGACAGTTACACCAGCATTTTGTGTCTATCTCCTGCACACATAAGGCAGCTGCTGATCCTCTGAACCTCATACATTGGTGTTTCTTAGAGTGGCCATGATACCTGGGAGACTTATTTCACTCTAGGTCATCCATGAAGAGAACAAATTATCATTTGAAGGCAATTTTGGTTGAATAAAAGTGTCTGGTGTACTCTTCACTGCAAGCTGTGTTCCTTATAAGCAGTAAACGTGTAGAGTGATGTGCAGGCATCTTGCTGTGAATGTGGCTTTCATGTTATTGGGCGTTTAAATACACTGTTTTGAACTTTAAGTTACAGTAAATGTTTCTTTTTTTCCTGTCAGTTGAGGAGGAACTGTCATTTTCAGACCACTGAGTTGCTGATGATTCGTTTTGGATGTTGCCCTGTTCTTGGTCATTTGGGTGACTTTGATACCAAAACAGCAGTGCTCATGAATTCTGAGATCTTGCCCAAAAATGAGTATACAATTGGAGTGCTGGGCACTAAGGCATGAAGAAATGTGCGGTGTATTACTTCTTTGTACTAATGCTACATTTACATTCGCAATAGGTCATTTGTTTTTACAAAATTACATAAAAGAAAGCAATTCAACACGTTGGACTTATGACAGCTTTGCGAAAGGTAATCCAATTAATTCTATTCGAATGGCCTTATCTCATTTCCATACAAGTTTGTTGTTCACAATCCATATTCATTCCCCTTTGAAAGTTACAACTGATCTGCTTCTATCATCTTTTTTTTGGCAATGTATTCCTTATTATTACAGCCTGCAGAGTTAAATACATTCCTCTCATCTTCCTAGTGCATTTTGTTCTTGTACATGAATGCATTATTCAACTTTTCAACACTAGTGACTCAATTTAGGACCCTTGAAGATTATAACTTTTGGAAATTGACAGAAGTTTATTAAACATTCAGAATATTCAACAGAGATTAGTTTAGGATTTAAATCTTCAAATTTTCAGAACAGATCCGTAAAGGATAAATTAAAATTAAAATCAACTGTGATCCAGAGACTGGGGAATAACGGTTAATTGGAACAAGAAGATATGCTGAGTTAAGCTGAGTTCCCGATCTCCTTTTTGCAGGGGAAGAATATTATTTTTACAGAATAAGTACATAACATATGCAGGCAAAAAAGTAAAAGTATTAGAGTCATACAGCATGGAAACAGGCCCTTCGGCCCCACTCGTCCATGCCAACCAAGATGTCCCATCTAAGCAGGTCCATTTGCCTGCATTTAGCCAATATCCCTCTTCTTCGTATGCTTCGTTGTCACCTTCCCCAAGCTAACAATGATCCACTCAACATTTTCCTTGATCTTCGTCCGCTTTGATGTCTTGTTTTCACACGTTATCCTTCTATATCTCTGTATCCCTCTCCCCTGACTCTCAATCTGAAGAAGGGTCTCAACCCAAAATGTCACTCATTCCTTCTATCCAGAGATGCTGCCTGACCCGCTGAGTTACTCCAACATTTTGTGTCCCGTTTGATTAGTAGAGGTTTTGAAATCTCCTGCAAATGGCAGTTACACTCAGCCAATCGTAGTTAAAAATCAGGGATTTATAGGCTTTAGGACAAAAATGTTTTTTTGGCGTTAGATCAGTCATACTTTCACTGAACAGTAGAAAAGGCTCGACGGGCTAAGTGGTTGTTTCCATGTCCCTCTGCTGCTATTATGCTTGAGCAGGAGTCTGGGTGGCAGGAGGCCAAGCTGGCCCAAGGGACATGTGCCTGCCAAATGTTCAGACAAGCTAGCATTCAAATTTCAAAATCTATGGGAGTCCGTCGTTGAATGAAACTGATTTAAGTTCTCAAACAACATATTTTTTTCTTTAAATAAGTTCAGGCCAGCATGTTGTGACCAGGCCTTTTAATGAACACCTCCTGTGGTGATGTTAGCATTCAGCACACGAAGCTTCAATCAGTCTACACAAGTTCCTCTGAACCTGAAAAAAAACATAATTAACTGATGCATAGCCTGCTCCACTCAGGTCCACTCCATAAAACACCTCAACCCCTTGAGCCAAATACAATTTAATCATTATTTGGTTGATCTAAATTGGTAGCTAGGTAGGAAGGTTAGTTGATCAAAAGTTGTAAGCTGCGTGAAATGATCAAAGTTATTTGTCTCACTTTTCAATCTACTTTGGCAAACTAGAATTCATGGGGCATGTCTATCCATTTCAATCACCTGAGGGAAAATTCTTTACAACTGCTTTTTGATTATAAAAAAAATCAAAGCCCCAGAATATTCCTCTATCCATCTACTATAAATGAGGAAATGGTGCTGCAGGCATTTGAAATCAGGCCTTTGACAAAAAGGCTGTAACTGTTGCTGGAAAAATAAGATGTGGATGCTATGACTGGTTTCTCCACCCCATCTTGAATACATATAAACAAATGCTGGGTACTTCAATCTTGAAGCATTGAAATGATTACATTGAATGTTAATACAGTGCTGTCCTGATAGTTTGAACTTAATTCAAAGTGTACCTAATGACATTCAAACGGTCTATGGAAATATGGTGGCACAGCGATAGAGTTGCTGCCTCACAGCGCCAGAGACCCAGGTTTGACTGACTATGGGTGCTGTCTCTATGGAATTTATATGTTCTCCTCCGGACTGTGTAGGTTTTCTCCAGCTGCTTCAGCTTCCTCCCACACTCCAAAGATGTACAGGTTTGTAGATTAATTGGCTTGGGTAGAAATTGTAAACTGTTCCTAATGTGTAGGATAGTGCTATTGTACGGGGATCGATGGTCGGCGTGGACTTGGTGGGCCCAGTGGCGGACCTACATTTTTGGGGCTCTGAAGCTTGAACTGTTATGCTGGCCCCTTCGCAACCAGCAACAAGGTCAGGGTAAACACTGGTATCTTCTTCAATGGGGTTGTTCCACGACAAATCACCACAAATTTCAATTTCTGTCATAAATGTTAATAGTGTTTTAAATTATTTATAATTATTTTATATTAAATATATTTAGAATGAAACATCCTTAATTTGAAAGTTTTTTCGTTTACGGCTAGCCTAAATGATACTTTAATAACTTTTACATTTTGATTTTAACTATTATTTTGTATTGAATTACACTATATTATTAATATTATAATTTAAACCCCTTCTCATACAGTAGACCCAAATTTTTTAAGCAATGTGGACTAAAGCATGATATTCACCTCCAGAAAAAAAGTAGGAAGTATAGGCCAGGGGTCCAGGAGGCTGGCTAGGCCCCCGGAAGGGACCAGGGGCAGCATCCTGGTGGGGATTAAGGGGGCAACGCCTCCTGAATCTCCTGCATTTTCAATAAATTCAAAGTGATTCTCAAGCTTTCTGCTGGTAGTTTGCATAACAGAAGTTTAGAAATTTTCTAACACATAGCAGTAAAATAACCCCCAAAAGATATATATTTCATGAAATAGACAATAGACAAAAGGTGCAGGAGTTCAGCGCTGGAGTAATTTTAAAATCAGCTTCGAAAGCCGTCAACGCCGACAACGGGGACGGATTTCACGCACGGGACAGGTAAACGAAAGCAGTTTATTTTATGTATAAAAGTGCTTCTTAAGAGGCCTTTAATTCACATTTTAAAATGTGAAACGGTGGTTCTTTTCCCCGAACTAACGACAGTAAATTTCATGCCAATACTGGGTTAAATTCACCGCAAATCAACATTCCAAATGATCGCGTTCCAGAAAAACCCACTCGCAAGATGATTTAAATGGCCATTAATTTACAGGTATTAAACATTAAGTTCCTTCCATTTGGCCTATAAATCCATGACAATGAGATTTAAAAATAATGTTATATTGTGAATTCTTGTGTGAAGGTTATTTGGACACTTAAGGCTCTGTCTTACGTGTTTGCGGTCATCGGCGGTGAAGCGCGGCTTCGCCTGTAGAGTGGACCGCATGGCAATGGCGAGAGCGCCGAGCCTATCCACAGGAGCGCCGCACGGATGCTGCGCGGGGGCCAAGTGATTCAAATACGGCTGGTCCCACATGCTTGCGGTAAGTTTAAAAAAGGGCGGGCCGACTGCGATGACGTCGGCCCGCCGCACGTGACTCACCAGCGGCGGCTGTGGCGGCGGCCGTCCTGATCGCGCCGCTGTAGCGGTGGCTGTGCCTGCGGCCGTGCCGCACACGTGCCTCACTGACGGAGGCTGTGGCGGTGCAAGTTTGACGCACGGCGCTCGAGCCACACTGGTGGAGGCTGTGCGGTAGGAAAATATTTTTCAACAGTGTAGGTTTTATTTTAGCACCGTGCGGTGTTGGGAACACCGCCGCACGGCCCCGGAATTGTGCGTTCTCACGAGTGCGCGGTCTATGGCGGCAGATTCTTCCCGTTTCGCCGCCAATGACCGCAGACTCGTGAGACAGGCCTTTTAGGCTATTTTAAAATGTTAATCTATTCTAGGTAACTAACTAATTATATGCTTTAATTTCATGTCATCTAAGTAAGATTGTTTCATATTTGTTTCAGAATGCTTCAATCAGTTCTCTTAATTTTTAAGAAAGTTATGGGTTTTTTACTGTCCTCGATCACAGCTTTTTTGTTAAGTCAATGGAAAAGCAATAGGGAACAAGATGCTAATTTCCGAGTATGAAAATGGCCATAACGTTTTTAATACTGAAGATATGAAAGTGAATTAGGTGTCAAATTAAACGTCTTTTTATACTTTATCTGATGGGATAAATTACAGACTTTATTTTTTAAATCTCAAAATTTTGTAACATTGCTACCATATGCCTCGACTCTGCTATCTTTAAGAGCTCTATCCTACTCTCTTTTGAAAGCCCCCAGAGAATTGGCCTCCACTGCCTTCTGAGGCAAAGAATTCCACACCCCTCTGTGTGAAAAAGTATTTCCTCATCTCCGTTCTAAATGGCCTACCTGTTATTCTTAAACTATGGCCCCTGGTTCTGGACTCTCCCAGCATTGGAAACATGTTTCCTGCCTCTAGAGTGTCCAAACCCTTAATATTCTTATATGTTTCAATAAATAGCCTCATACAGCTAAAAAAATCTTTACAAAAAATATGTTACCTGAAATGTCTCTTTGCCTAGCACTGAGATGAGAAGAAACATTTTCACTTAGAGTTGTGAATTTGTGGAATTCTCTGCCACAGAAGGCAGTGGTCTTGTCTCCTTTAGCAGCACCTCAGTCTCCCTTCCTGAGCTCAGACACCCACTTCTCCTCACCTCACCTACGCTCCTTCCCCTCACCTACACCTTGACTAATCCCCTTGCCTCACTAAACCTCTCTCCTCGACGATACCTCACTACCAAACTTCTCCTCACACCTAAACCTCGCCTCGACTAAACTGTACCTCACTAAACCTTGCCCCTCAAAGAAACCCCACACCTCACCTCACACCTTAACCCCACCTCAATTTAAATAAACCTCCCACCTCATGACTAAACTCCACCTCACACCTAATCTGCGCCTCGACTAATCGGCACCTCTCTCCCGCTCCCGCTATTGATAGCCCCCCTCCCGGCCGTTGGCGGCACCTCATGCGAGCGGAACGGCTCCAACCAGGGGGGCGGGACTGAGTGCGGAGAGCGGCGCAGGCCATTACCCGAGAGAGCTGGTGGGAGGGGAGGGGCGCACGCGCGCTGACGTTGACGATGAGCCCATGCACCCCCCACCTGCGGCGGCCGTAGCCCCTCCCCACAGGAGCGGGAGAGAGGCGGTGATTAGTCAAGGCGGGGATTATGTGTGAGGTGGGACGTTTAGTCGAGGCGAGGTTTAGTGAGTTGATGTTTAAGTGTGAGGTAAAGTTTTGTCGAGGCGAGGGGTTTAATCGAGGTGAAAAATCAGATTCATTTCTAGGAAAACGAAAAATCGGAATTCCGATTTAAATCGGAAGACTATCTGGACTTTTGGGGCCCCTCCGGGATTAGGGGCCCTGAATCTTAAGCTTAATTAGTTTCATAGTAGATCTGCCCTGGCTGAGCCAAGGGCCTGTTTCCATGCTGTTTCTCTAAACTAAACTAAACTACACTGAGGTCACAGACACAAATGTAAACTGTTTATCTTTCCTCCTGCTTTGTTGACAATTTCCACCATTTTCTGCTTTTGTTCCAAACTATGAATTTATTGACTTCACAATTAGATAAATTCAACCAACACCTTTCTACTGTTAAACTACATTTCAGCAAAGCATTTTGTTAGTTTTCTAAGTTGTTGACCTCATACTATTAAGAAAATTAACAAATTTCCATCCTTTAATAACACCTAATGTTGGCGGTTCCTGGTGTTTAGTTTAGTTGAGAGATACAGCACGGAAACAGGCCCTTCGGCCCACCGGGTCCGTGGCCGACCAGCGATTCCCACATATTAACACTATCCTACACACACTAAGAACAATTTACATTTATAACAAGTCAACTAACCTACATTTATAACATGTCAACTGTCAAGTCAACTAACGTAGTCAGGATCGAACCCAGATCTCTGGCGCTGTAAATGCTCTAAGGCAGAAACTCTACCGCTGCGCCACAGTGCAGCCCTATAGCCACAAACTAAATTTTGAGTAATACCATCCCCTCTCTCTGCCCTGCCAACCCATTCTGGAGTGCGCACACACCATGTTAAAAGTATGATTAATGTTCAATTTCAGTCTAATGGCCCTGTCCCACGGGCAGGCGGTTACTGGCGGTGAAGCGCGGGACCGCGTGGCTACCGCGAGAGCGCCGCGCGTATGCCGCGGGAGCGCTGCACGGATGCCGCGCGGGGCCCGAGTGATCTCCGTACGGCCGGTCCCACGAGCTTGCGGTAAGTAAAAAAAAATTAAACCTTACCGGAAGCTGTTGCCGCGCGTATGCCGGGTGATCACCGCACGGCCTGTCCCACGAGCGCGGCATCGGGTGATGACGACATCGCGCAATGCAACGCGCTACACGATGACATCAATTCGGCTCGCGGCGCTGTGGCGGTGCTAGCGGTGCTCACGGCGCACTGGCGGCGGCTGTGGCGGTGCTCGTGCCGCACTGGCGGTGCTGTGGCGGTGCTCGTGCCGCACTGGCGGCGGCTGTGGCGGTGCTCGTGCCGCACTGGCGGCGGTGTGTGTGGGACCAACCCCGCGGGCCATGCGCGGTCTCTGGCGGTCCACGAGCGGTCCCAACTTCCTGCTTCACCACCAGTAACCGCCAGTAACCGCATACCCGTGAGACAGGCCTTTAACTGTCACCTTTGCAACTTTTGAAAATAAATTGTTAAGTATATAATTCTGCATAATAGTAATTATTTTCATTGATAAGCTCTTGTTCTGAAATTATATTAAATCAATGTCAATGGTTAATTTTTCTCTTATACATCAGAGTAAAATACTTTAGCTAAAAAGTAATTACAACTAAATCCTGATACGGACTGTGCTCAAGGTTTGGATATTGACAATTAATGTAAAATATCAGCTATTTGCTTTTGGAGATCCACCCAGCTAATTTATCCAATTACATTTTCATTCTTAGTTATTGCTTATAGTTACACAATAATATTATTGTCGTTTAGTATGGAATTGTCTGGCAGTGATTAATAACTGTGTGTTTTGGAAGGTAACTCATCTTCCTATGTTAAAAAAATAATATTAGCATATGGTGAATACATTGAACAAACCTTTAAAGCCTTTTGCCGGACAATTTATTTACTTTGACGCTATCATTGTGAAAATGAAGTTATGCTTTGTCCATCACAGTGTTGTAGATAAATTGCTGAAGAATTTATTACATTATGGATGTACTGTGAACAGATTATCTTGGCAATTGCTCCCAAGCAACATTTATTAGCGTAAGCATAAATGTCGTAGAGAAAATAAGCAGACAATCAACTCACTGGATCTACAATGCTATGGCATAGGTTTGTTAATTATGAAGGAAACTTCCCCTATATTTACTTTTAGTTTAGTTCAGTTTAGTTTAGTTTATTATTGTCATGTGTACCGAGGTACAGTGAACATATATTTGTTCCATGCTATCCAGTCAGCCTCACTTCAGTGGTAGGGCTACTACTGGAGAGAATTTTTCAAGATAGGATTTACTCCCATTTGGAAGAGAATGGGCTAATTAGGGATAGCCAGCACAGCTTTGTATGTGGCAGAAGATAGACACAAAATGCTGGAGTAACTTAGCGGGACAGGCAGCATCTCTGGAAAAAAGGAATGGGTGACGTTTCAGGTCGCGACCCTGAAGGTCTGAGGAAGGGTCCCACTGAGTTACTCCAGCATTTTGTGTCTATCTGAAAAAATGTCTTTGCTGAAAGGAGGTAAAGTGCTTTAAGGTACATAATGGCATTTAGAGATGAACACATCTGACTCCAGCATTTTGTGTCTATCTGAAAAAATGTCTTTGCTGAAAGGAGGTAAAGTGCTTTAAGGTACATAATGGCATTTAGAGATGAACACATCTGACACCACGAGAAATCAGGTGCAGGGATCTTGAGAAAAGAAAAGCAAACTGCTGGAGAAACTCAATGGATCGGGCAGCACTTGTGGAGGGAAATGTTCAGATGACGTTTTGATCCGGAACCATTCTTCTGATGAAAGAAAGGCCCCAACCTGAAAAGTCATCCATCCATTTCCCTATGCTGCCTGACCAACTAAGTTCATCCGGCAGAAAAATATCTGAGTTTAAGTGTCGGAAACATGAAATTCATATTGGCATGTGCATATCTGGGGGAAAAAAACACTAACCAAACTGTGTGTATTTCTTTGTTAGATTTAGGGGAGTAAAATATAATATACCATTCATGGTATTAATGCCAACTCATAAAACAGAAGCTTTACCAGATGTAGATTGATGATAATGGTCTGCTTACAACAACCAACATGTTTCTAAATCAAATCCACGGTGCAAGTTAATTTTCCTTACAGACACTATGGAATGTGCGATGCAGGAAATGTAAATTACAATGCAATCAGAGTCTCGATCATGCCACAGGTACATAAAGAAAGGAGATGGGTGACTACCAGGAAGGGGAAAAAGCATAGGGAGGTAGTGCAGGGATCTCCTCTGGTTTTTCTTCCTCATACAGGTATACTATTTTGGATAGACACAAATGCTGGAAGAACTCAGGCAGCATCTCTGGAGAAAATGTATTTATTACCTACTTAACATCCTTAGGTTCCCTATGTTGACCATTTTTCTCATCATGGTTCCCCAGTGTGTTAGCTCTAGAGTTAAACAGATAATGAACTACTCAACTTCCTTATAATTTTCAAAACATTTGGTTCGGAATCCTTCTTAAACCGTCTGACACGAAACATCACCAATCCATTTCCTTAAGAGATGCTGCCTGACTCGTTGTGTTATTCCAGCATTTTGTGTCTAGCATCTGCAGTCATATTTATTGCATACTAATTTGGATACTGATTGAGATGATGGTATCTAAGAAAAATGCAGCTGCGGCAATAGCAACTGAGTTTTTAGCTCCAAAGTTGGTTTTCATCCGTATCAGAGAAGGGAGATGTCTAAGCAAAAGTTGAGGCAGGAGGTTCGGTTGCAAGGGGAACTGGAGCTTCTGTGACTGAGACCGAGACTCTAAAATGGTACGTATCTTCCCTGGTATTCATGTCAGGAATGTGTTGAGTGACAACTTTTCATCTGATCTATATCCTGCTTCTGCCACAGAAAACCTTCCTATTATTCTTACCACCAACAACTTACATTTCAAGCGTAAACTTACAAATTATATCTCCATCATAATCTGTCACACAGACCAATTCCCCACCAATGATTCCATCAGCACTTTACGCTGTCTTGGAAAAACAGCCAACATAATCAAAGACATGTCCTATCCCAGTCATTCATAAGGTCATAAGCAATAGGAGAAGAATTTGGCCATTCGGCTCATCAAGTCTACTCCACCATTCAATCATGGCTGATCTATTTCTCCCTTCTAACCCCATTCTCCTGCCTTCTCCTCATAACCTCTGACACCTGTAGTAATCTAGAAATTCCTTCTTCTCCCTGCTCACAAATAAAGATACAAAAGCTTGAAAGTATGCCAAACCAATTCAGAAATAGCCTCTTTTCCTCTGTAATCAGGCTTCTGAACAGTTATTTCCATATGCTAGGCTACTGCCTGATTCACCTCTACCTCTTTGGGGACATAGGACTTTATCTCTGGAAATGGTGTACCACAATGCTGAGAACCATATTCTTTACTCTGTATCTTCCCCTTTGCTCTATCTATTGCACTTTATTGTAACCATATGGAGTATTATCTGATATGATTGGATGGAGTCATAGAGTGATACAGTGTGGAAATAGGACCTTCGGCCCAACATGCCCACACCAGCCAACAATGTCCCAGCTACACTAGTCCCACCTGCCCGTGTTTGGTCCAGATTGGGCTTGTACACTCTGGAGTTTAGAAGGATGAGAGGGAATCTCATTGAAACATATAAGATTGTTAAGGGCTTGGACACGCTAGAGGCAGGAAACATGTTCCCGATGTTGGGGGAGTCCAGAACCAGGGGCCACAGTTTAAGAATAAGGAGTAAGCCATTTAGAAAGGAGACGAGGAAACACTTTTTCTCACAGAGAGTGGTGAGTCTGTGGAATTCTCTGCCTCAGACGGTGGTGGAGGCAGGTTCTCTGGATGCTTTAAAGAGAGAGTTAGATAGGGCTCTTAAAACTAGCGGAGTCAGGGGATATGGGGAGAAAGCAGGAGCAGGGAACTGAGTGGGGATGATCAGCCATGATCACATTGAATGGCGGTGCTGGCTCGAAGGGCCAAATGGCCTACTCCTGCACCTATTGGGTATTGTCTATTGTCTATTATCCCTCCAAATCTGTCTTATCCATGCACTTGTCTAACTGTTTCTTAAACGTTGAGATAGTCCCAACCTCAACTACCTCCTCTGGCAGCTTGTTCCATGCACCCGCCACCCATTGTGTGAAAAAGTTAACCCTCAGATTCCTATTTAATTTTTTTCCCTTCACCTTAAACTTTTGTCTTCTGGTCCTTGATTCACCTACGCTGGGCAAGAGACTCTGTGCATCTGCCCGATCTATTCCTCTCATGATTTAATACAGCTCTATAAGATCAGGATAGAATGCAAAACAAAGCTTTTCCCTTAATAAACATATCATACATTCCCGTCCAAGTTGCTAATATATATGACAAACCGCAAGAGTTCCAGCATTCTTTCTTGCATTGCACCACTAGTCCCGGACACCCAATTTGAAGAGCATCCGCCCTCCACTAGCCTCTTATTTCCAAATCATTTTGGGATCCAATTAGCCATTATCTACCTTAACTTTCTAACCAGCCTACCATGCAGGACCTTGCCAATTGACTGATAAAGTCCAGAAACACAACATTCATCACCCTTTCTTGATCAATCTTCTTTGTTTGCTCAAACATCTCAATCACATTGTGTAAGAAAGAACTGCAGATGCTGGTTTAAATCGAAGGTAGACACAAAATGCTGGAATAACTCAGCAGGTGAGGCAGCATCTCTGGAGAGAAGGAATGGGCAATGTTTCAAAACGTCACCCATTCCTTCTCTCCAGAGATGCTGCCCCACCCGCTGAGTTACTCCAGCATTTTCTGTCCATCTCAATCACAATAATGAGGCAGGATTTCCCCTGCACAAAGCCACACTGACTATTAATGATCAGTCCCCTACTTTCCAAATAGACACAGCATTGAGAAGATGGAAAGGTTTGTTGAAGGCAGCAGATGTCTTGGTGTGACAAGGCAGGGAGGTCAGAAAAGAGAAAACAAAACTGCAGTGGGCCTACACGGTACAGAGCTAGGTACCTGCAATCAGCAATGCTGGAAAATGTTGGAGAAATTATGAGCCACATCAGAAATAACCAGGGATCAAAGTGCAAATGAAAAACTTCAAATTCTGGATATCCAAAACAAAAGTACTCCTGACCAAGTAGTATCCATACAGTCCAAGAACCACTATTTCTCTCAGATGAAAATGCATGCATTCTCAACCAAGACAAAATAATTCATTTATAAGAGAAAATTATCATAAATAGTTTATATAATTCATTTGTTTAAAATCAAAATAATTTAAAGTAGATCTTTTTCCCAGGCTTTGAAACTTAATTTACTTTATTGTGTTTTTAATTCTCTAACAAATAATCAATGGAGTGAAAAGAATGTGCAACTAAATACAAGAAAAAGACTATATAAATATAATATTCAGAAAAGATCAAGCAAATCACAGACTACTAGCAAGGAAACAAAATGCTTCTGAATAAAGTGTTTACATTACAGATGCAATGTATTTACAATACTTTCTGCATTTGATTGCTATTTTTGCAGATATTTAAAGTATAATATATTGTTTCTAAAATGCTTTGCAAACTCTTCCAAATTTATTGGTTTGTGCAAGACTTCATGTATTAAGTGATGAAAGAAAATTCTCCAGGAGTGACATATTGCATAAAGGGTTAGGATGTCATATAGATATTCATTTTCATGCTGATAGAATCGGGGTAAGAGAACATTTTATTCAGAGACAGCCATCTGATGCATGAAATGTGTAATATAAATACACAAAAATCTTACTTTTCAGAATTTGATTAGAAAAAAAGAACATCTAGGTATTTGATTTGAGTAGATGGTTAAGGTTTAGATTTAGGTTGGTTATTGTCACATATACTGAGGTGCAATGAAAAGCTTTGTTTTTGTATGCTATCTAAACAGATCTGAATCTGATAATAATGTACATAAATACTTTCACGTCAAATTCCAAATACAGGTTGAACACTGACTTTCCGGCACCCTCGGTTCCAGGGCCTTTCTGGATTATCTGTTTTTCTGGAACAACAGAGGTCAGATGATAATGCAATGACAATATACCCCTGGCCCGCTTATGACACCCCTCCCGTCTCTTTAAAGGGGCATGGAGTGCCAGAAACTGAAATAAAACAAATGTAAAATGTAAACTGAATGTGAATAGAATGACCTGCCGACCCATCCCCGGCTCCCACCATCTCTTGGACCGTTCAGAGCCCCGGCTTCCAATTCCACTCCCAACTGGCAAGGTGCACCAGCGAGCCCTTCTTCACCCACTGCACGTTCCACTGATACGGCTGTTGTTGCGACTGACATTGTAGCCCCCTGGGACAGCACTTTCTTTTGGTCACCGCCCCCTGCTCCCTCACCACCCTCTCGCCCCTCGTCCCCTCCCACCCCCTCATTCCCTCCCGCATCACACCCTCCTCCCTCCTCCCTAAACCCCCTCCCCCACTACCTCCTCCCCCCCACCTGCTCCTTCTGTTACCTCTAGACGCATGATTTTGAATGGTCCCCTGGGCACCATTTGCTGGACTCCTTGTCTCCACCTCCAGACAAACACCAGAACTAAACCAAATGGTGGAAGTTGGAACTTTGCTTGATCTTTCCTCTTCCTGTCGTTGAGGCAATTAAGCCATTCCTTGTTATGCATTTGTTCCCCTACCAAAGATCACCAAACACCGAACCAACCAGGAAAAGACTGATATGTAACCCTGATCATGTTTGTCCTTGGCCATTGGCAGCATTGAGTCAGACCTTTTAAAAACTGTTCATTCACAAATGAAGCATAAGATTATCATTATTTCATTGTAACTTGAAACATCTTGTGGACATTTTATTTGTCTCTATTAAGCTAATGTAATGTTCTACTATTCCCCACGGTACTGTTATTTTGCTTATTACCGGTGCTTAAGAAAAGATTGCTTGAAATGAAAGTGAAATAATTTTTTTGAAATGCCTTGGAGTCCAAGACGTGACTTGCTAACATTTTACTTTCTGCACTGTTATTCATGAATAACATTTCTGTTTATAAATTATAATATACATATGTCTGTCATGAACTATTCTGCTTACTGTGAATGCAAAGGAAGCTTGTGTTTGATATTTACATTTCAAATACTTCCATAATATTGAATGAGCTTGTGTGTTGAAAAAATAGACATTACTTGAAATAAATTGGAACACAGTGGGGAGCTTTAGTTTTATATGTTGCAATAAAGTTGTTTTAACCCAACCTATATTTTAGTATTCATCTTTATTAATTTTTAAATGCATGGGATTTCATAATTCAGAAAAGTTCATTGCCTTGCATTGTACACATTGAAGTGATCAAGTGACACGATGCGAAATTGAGTCTGCTGCTTCATTAGATATGCATTCATCTGAACTGGGATCTGTCAAGCGCTGGTGAGTTTGCCTCTAACAACAAAATCAGTCAGAGCGTGAGAGAACAATTTACCCAGATTATTGGACATTATGCCAGCAACAGTTCTCAGAGTATGAACAACTGTTTCCTTTGTAAGTATTTGTATGAAATAACTTGGATTGGAGAATGTAAGCTCAGCAAATGGATGACTCCAAAAGTAATGACCAGCAATGTGTGAAAACAATCAGTCAAGGAGCAAATGCTCCAATATTTCACTCTTTCCTGTAACTTAAGGAGGAAGGAATTTTGATGGACAAAGATGTTTTATTTAACAATTGTATCACTCTTTCCTTCCAATGTAGTTAAATATTCAGTGGAAATATCAATAATCCAAATAAGAAAACTTCAAATGCTGAACATATGATATGTAAATAGAAAATGCCAGTGAAACTCAGATAGTCATGCATCACCTGTGGATAGAGAAATAGAGGTAACACTAGACTAAGTGGGTCCCATTCTCACACGGGAGGCCTGGTCCCCCAACGCAATATTCCACCTCCCCACCAATTCCAATATTCCACCACTCACGCATAGCCCCCAACAGCGCAGGCGTGGCTGACGGGTTCCCATTGTGACGCCCCTGATTCCCCCTCCTCCCCTCACCAACCCCACTCCACCCCTTGCCCTTCCACCCCCCTCACACACTCATTACAACCCCCCTCAAATCCCCCCCATCCAATCTTAGCGGCTCTCCGGCGGCGCAGCCATTCCCTCCCCTTGGGTTCCCATTGTGACGTCGAACACGCAGGTATTACTGTGCAGGTGCAGCTGACGGGCACAGCAAGTCGAAAAGGGATCTATTAAAGCTTAAAATGTGAATAACTCTTAAAATATGACAACAATTTAAATGTTAAAGAGGAGATTTATTCAGTCCATTCTTTCTTGTTGCGTCTCTTGTTGCATTCTGCAGCCGGGGGAGGGGGTTGGCTTCAGGTGGGGCTGTTAGGGGCTGGTGGGGGAGGGGCAGCATCATGCAGCTGGGGAGGGGGATGGCTTAAGGCAGTGGCCAGTGGGGGGGGGGCTTTCTGGAGGGCTAGTATGGGTGTTGTAGGCTTCAGGGAACTGGTTTCCAGAGGGCTAGTATGGACATTGTGGGCTGAATAGATTCTTGAACTCACAGTTAACTCACTCATCACTTGTGGACTCACAGTTCACTCGCTCACAGCTGGTGGGCTCACAGTCACTCACTCACGGCTGGTGGGCTCACAGTTCATTCACTCACGGCTGGTGGGCTCACAGTTCATTCACTCACGGCTGGTGGGCTCACAGTTTACTCACTCACGGCTGGTGGGCTCACAGTTCACTCACTCACGGCTGGTGCGCTCACAGTTCACTTACGGCTGGTGGGCTCACAGTTCACTCACTCACGGCTGGTAGGCTCACAGTTCACTCAGCCATGGCTGCTGGAGCCACAGTTCACTCACGCATGGCTGCTGGAGCCACAGTTCACTCACGCACAGCTCCTGGAGCCATAGTTTACTCACGCACGGCTGCTGGAGCCGACTCTCACTCACGCCTGCTGGACTCGAATCTCACTCACGGCTTCCGGGCTTGCTGACTCATGCCCTACTTCTGGACTCACGTCCGGCCTCCGAGGCTTTATTCTCCTCGCTACCAGAAGTGGCATTACCTTTATGGTGACTGACAGGTAAGAAGACCAATCTGCTCATCTCACGATTTTTTAGACCTTCATAACTTTTATAGTCTTCCACCGATCGGAACAAAACCTGGTGGCTTGGAGCGGAGGAGAACGGTGAGTAAGGTGGCAAAATAATCCTAGCGATATAGGGTAGCGTTTTTGCGCAAATTTAATTACAATGCAGACCAGAAGTGGTCAAGATGAGAGTTTTAGTAATAGTATAGAATAGAATAGATAGATATCAGAATGTATAGGAAGGAACTGCAGATGCTGGTTTAAACCGAAGATAGACACAAAATGCTGGGGTAACTCAGCGGGACAGGCAACATCTCGGGATAGAAGGAAGGGGTGAAGTTTCAGGTCGAGACCCTTCTTCAGACTGTCAGGGGAGAGGGAGATGCAGAGATAAGGAAGTGTAAGGTTGAAAACAAGACAAAGGGGACCCGAAACGTCACCCATTCCTTATATCCAGAGATGCTGCCTGTCCTGTTGTTACTGCAGCATTTTGTGTTTATCTGTCTAACATATCAGGATGATGCAAAGCTTGAGGAACAACACCTTATTTTCTGAATTGGCACATTAAACCTTTATATGGGCAAATGTGGATGGGTTGATGAGTTTCCTGACGACAACACAATTGGACGAGTTTTAGACAGCAAGGAATGCTATCAGAAGATACAGCGAGATACAGATTAACTGCAGAAATCATCGGAGAAATGGTAAATGCAGTTTAACAAGTGTGAGGTGTTTTACTCATGGAGGTTGAATGTTATGTGAGAGTATACAGTTAATGGCAAGACTCTTAACAGCATTGATATGCAGAGTTTAGTTTAGTTTAGTTTCTTATTGTCACATATACCAAGGTATAGTGCAACGCTTTTCTTTGTGTGCTATCCAGTCAAAGGAAAGGCTATACATGAATACAATCAAGTCATCTACAGTGCACAGATAATAGATAAAGGGTAGAACATTTAGAGCAGGATATAAAATAGTGGAACTATTGTAATGGATGATAGCAGATCGTCTTCTGGGACCAGCACACAAAGAGTCGCCACGTTCCGGCGTCATCTTGGATCATGAAATTATTTAAGTACCCGGAAAAAATTATTTAAGTACCCCCAAAAATGGCAGCACAAGTAAAGAGGTTGGTAAAGAAGGCATATAAAGAAGGCATATGCTTTCTTTCTTTGCTAGAGACATTGAATATAGTCAGGAAGTCATGATGCAGCTCAATAGAACTTTAGTTAGGTTGAATTTGGAATTATTGTGTGCAGTTCTGGTTGCCCCATTACATTAAAAAATGTGGAGGCTTTGGAACGGATGCCGAGGAGGTTTAGCAGAATGCTCCCTGGATTAGAAGGTTTCAGCAGGAGGGAGAGTTGGATTGACTTGGATTGTTTTCTCTGGAAAGTTGGAGGTTGAGGGAAGACTTAATAGAAGTACATAAAATTGTGAGAGGCATAGATTGGGTAGTCGGTTGGAATCTTTTTCTCAGGATGGAAGTGTCCAACACCAGAGGGCATCGTTTTAAGGTGAAGGGAAAATTTAATCATGATACGTGGGGCAAGTCCTTTTATACATAGTGGCAGGCGCCTGGAACGCATTGTTGGGAGTGGTGGATGGTCTTAAGTCATAGAATTAGCCCATTTGGCCCATCCAGTCTATGCCACCAGTCAATCATGGCTGATCCATTTCTCTTGCCTTCTCAGTTTCTCAGTTTGGAAGGGCTTGCAAGAAATTACCAGCTACAAGAGGAAAGCCCCCCCGCTCTTTGGACAATCGTCAGCTGACCAACGACATGAATGAGTTTTACTACAGGTTTGAAAATCAGAAACATAACCCTGGTACCCCCTCCCCCCCATCCCCAACTAACACAGCCAGACCTTAGTCTACAAAGATTGAACCCTGCACCCTCTCCTTCCCATTAACCATTTCACACCTACTTAAGGCAAGACTCCAGTATGAAAAGACTGGACCATTTCCCACCTCAACCAACACTTCACACCCACTCACAGCCTGACCTCATTCTGCAAAGACTGGGCCCTTCTACACCCAGCCCCCTCCAATCACCACTTCACACCCAATCACCCACACCTTCCGAGCTGCACAACATCACTTCTCCATCATCAACAATTAAAAATAGAGGAGGTGGAAAGGCTTTTCAGAGGACAAAAAAGCTGGAAATCTCCAGGACCTGACAATGTTTCCCCCTCTACTCTTAAGCTCGGTGCCAAACTGCAGGCACCGGTATATACAGACATTTTTAACCAGTCCCTGCAAACATGTACTGACCCTGCCTGCTTCAAAGTCTCCACTATTGTCCCTATACCCAAAAAGGCAAGGATTACTTGTCTTAATGACTACAGGCCTGTCGCACTGACCTCTGTAGTCATGAAGACACTCGAAAGGCTTGTGCTGGCCAAGCTGAGAAATATCACAAACTCCCTGCTGGACCCTCTGCAGTTTGCATATCGGGCCAATAGATCTGTGGATGATGCAGTCAACCTGGGCCTACACTTCATCCTACAGCACCTAGACCGCCAGGGGACCTATGCGAGGATCCTGTTTGTTGATTTTATCTCTGCATTCAACACCATTGTGCCATAGCTACTAGACTCCAAACTTTCCGAGTTGACTGTGCCTGAACCCCTCTGTCGGTGGATCACCAGCTTCCTGACAGACAGGAAGCAGAATGTGAGGATGGGAAAGCATATCGCGGACGCGCAAACGCTCAGCATAGGAGCACCGCAAGGCTGCGTACTCTCTCCTCTCCTCTACTCTCTCTACACCAACGACTGCACCTCCACAGACACCTCTATCAAGCTTCTCAAGTTTGCGGATGACACAACCCTGATTGGACTGATGCAGGATGGGGATGAATCTGCCTACAGGCAGGAAATGTCACAGCTGGTGTCCTGGTGCTGTCGCAACAACCTAGAGCTCAATGCTCTTAAGACAGTGGAATTGATTGTAGACTTTAGGAGAGCTCCCCCTCCCCTCACCCCACTCACCATCAACAACATCACAGTCACATCGGTGGAGTCTTTTAAGTTCCTGGGAACCATCATCTCCAAGGACCTTAAGTGGGGGGCTACCATCGACTCCACAGTCAAAAAGGCGCAACAGAGGATGTACTTCCTACGGCAACTGAGGGAGCACAATCTGCCACAGGCAATGATGGTCCAATTCTACACGGCCATTGTAGAGACTGTTCTCACCTTCTCCATCATGGTCTGGTTTGGCTCAGGTACCAAGCACGACACCTGGAGGCTGCAGCGAATCGCCCGATCAGCAGAAAAGGTTATTGGCTGCAACCTTCCCTCCATTGATGAACTGTACACTGCAAGGGCCAGGAAGCGAGTGGGCAAGATCATCTCTGACCCCTCTCACCCTCGCCACAAACTCTTTGAATCACTTCCCTCTGGAAGGCGACTCCGGATTGTCAAAGCTACCACAGCCAGACATAAAAACACTTTTTATCCATGAGTAGTTGCTCTACTCGACAGCCAAAAATCTGTAGCCTCCCTTTGATCTGGTATTTTGTTGGTTCACATGCTTGCTCAATGGTGTTTTATCATTAATGTTTTATTATTATTAATGTTTAGTGTTTCCTGAGTCATTCGTAACTGTAAGTACTGACAATAAGTACTCCTGTTTGAGCACTGTTGGGGGGGACAGCCTACCTGGGGGTAGCGACAGCGGCCGGGCCTCCGGTACAGAGACCGGTCCTGTTGCTCAGAAGGGTAAGGAAAAGAAGAGGAGGGCAATACTAATAGGGGACTCTATTGTTAGGGGGTCAGACAGGCGATTCTGTGGACGCAGTCGGGAGACCCGGATGGTAGTTTGCCTCCCTGGTGCCAGGGTCTGTGATGTGTCTCAACGTGTCCAAGATATCCTGAAAGGGGAGGGAGAGGAGCCCGAGGTCGTGGTACATATAGATGCCAATGACATAGGTAAAAAAAGAGAAGAGGTCCTGAAAGGAGAATTTAGGGAGTTAGGAGGGGAGTTAAAGAGTAGGACAGCAAAGGTAACAATCTCGGGATTACTGCCTGTGCCACGCGACAGTGAGAGTAGGAATGGAGCGAGGTGGAGGATAAATGCGTGGCTGAAGGACTGGTGCAGAGGGCAGGGATTCAAATTTCTGGATCATTGGGACCTCTTTTGTGGAAGGTGCGACCTGTACAAAAAGGATGGGTTGCACTTGAACCTGAGGGGGACCGATATCCTGGCGGGGAGATCTGCAAAGGCTACTGGGGAGACTTTAAACTAGAATGGTTGGGGGGAGGGACTCAAATAGAGAATGCTATTAGACAGTGTGTGTGGCAGGAGGCAGAGAAGGAAAGCACTCAGACCCAATATGTAGGGGGGAAAGAAGAAAACAATAATAAACAGAGAATAAGAGGTGGTGGGGTTCTTAAATGGGTGAGCAGAGAAACAGAGGGGTGTAAAATGCGAGCGGAAGCAATAGGTAGCAAGGTGAAAAGTAAAAGTGGCAGGCAGACAAATCCAGGGCAAAAATCAAAAAGGGCCACTTTTCAACATAATTGTATAAGGGGTAAGAGCGTTGTAAAAACAAGCCTGAAGGCTTTGTGACTCAATGCAAGGAGCATTCGTAATAAGGTGGATAAGTTGAACGTGCAGATAGCTATTAATGATTATGATATAGTTGAGATCACGGAGACATGGCTCCAGGGTGACCAAGGCTGGGAGCTGAACATCCAGGGATATTCAATATTCAGGAGGGATAGAGAGAAAGGAAAAGGAGGTGGGGTAGCGTTGCTGGTTAGAGAGGAGATTAACGCAGTGGAAAGGAAGGACATTAGCTTGGAGGATGTGGAATCGGTATGGATAGAGCTGCGAAACACTAAGGGGCAGAAAACGCTGGTGGGTGTTGTGTACAGGCCACCTAGCAGTAGTAGTGAAGTTGGGGATGGCATCAAACAGGAAATTAGAAATGCGTGCAACAAAGGCAAAACAGTTATTCAGATTCAGATTCAGATTCAACTTTATTGTCATTGTGCAGTGTACAGTACAGAGACAACGAAATGCAGTTAGCATCTCCCTAGAAGAGCGACATAAATATGAGCAGTAAATAAATAAATCTAATCTAATGGGTGACTTCAATCTACATATAGATTGGATGAATCAAATTGGCAGGGGTGCTGAGGAAGAGGATTTCTTGGAATGTATGCGGGATAGTTATCTAAACCAACATGTAGAGGAACCAACGAGAGAGCAGGCTATTCTAGACTGGGTATTGAGTAATGAGGAAGGGTTAGTTAGCAGTCTTGTTGTGCGTGCCCCCTTGGGCAAGAGTGACCATAATATGGTTGAGTTCTTCATTAGGATGGAGAGTGACATTGTTAATTCAGAAACAACGGTTCTGAACTTAAAGAAAGGTAACTTTGAGGGTATGAGACGTGAATTGGCCAAGATTGACTGGCAATTATTTCTAAAAGGGTTGACGGTGGATATGCAATGGAAGGCATTTAAAGACCACATGGATGAACTACAAAAATTGTTCATCCCAGTTTGGCAAAAGAATAAATCAGGGAAGGTAGTGCATCCGTGGATAACAAGGGAAATCAGGGATAGTATCAAAGCAAAGGATGATGTGTACAAATTAGCCAGAAAACGCAGCATACCAGAGGACTGGGTGAAATTCAGAGACCAGCAGAGGAGGACAAACAGCTTAATTAGGAAAGGGAAAATAGATTATGAAAGTAAACTGGCAGGGAACATCAAAACTGACTGCAAAAGTTTTTATAGATATGTGAAAGAGATTAGTTAAAACAAATGTAGGTCCCTTGCAGTCAGAAACAGGTGAATTGATCATGTGGAACAAGGATATGGCGGACCAATTGAATAACTACTTTGGTTCCGTCTTCACTAAGGAAGACATAAATAATCTGCCGGAAATAGCAGGGGGCCGTGGGTCAAAGGAGATGGAGGAACTGAGTGAAATCCAGGTTAGTCGGGAAGTGGTGTTGGGTAAATTGAATGGATTAAAGGCCGATAAATCACCAGGGCCAGATAGGCTGCATCCCAGAGTACTTAAGGAAGTAGCTCCAGAAATAGTGGATGCATTAGTGATAAATTTTCAAAACTCTTTAGATTCTGGAGTAGTTCCTGAGGATTGGAGGGTAGCAAATGTAACCCCACTTTTTAAGAAGGGAGGGAGAGAGAAAACGGGGAATTACAGACCAGTTAGTCTAACATCGGTAGTGTGGAAACTGCTAGTCACTTATTAAGGGTGGGATAGCAGCACATTTGGAAAGTGGTGAAATCATTGGACAAAGTCAGCATGGATTTACAAAAGGTAAATCATGTCTGACGAATCTTATAGAATTTTTCGAGAATGTAACTAGTAGAGTGGATAGGGGAGAACCAGTGGATGTGTTGTATCTGGACTTTCAGAAGGCTTTCGACAAGGTACCACATAAGAGATTAGTATACTAACTTAAAGCACACGGATTTGGGGGTTCAGTATTGATGTGGATAGAGAACTGGCTGGCAAACAGGAAGCAAAGAGCAGGAGTAAACGGGTCCTTTTCACAATGGCAGGCAGTGACTAGTGGGGTACCGCAAGGCTCAGTGCTGGGACCCCAGCTATTTACAATTTATATTAAGGAACTGGATGAGGGAATTGAAAGCAACATCTCCAAGTTTGCAGATGACACTAAGCTGGGGGGCAGTGTTAGCTGTGAGGAGGATGCTAGGAGACTGCAAGGTGACTTGGATAGGCTGGGTGAGTGGGCAAATGTTTGGCAGATGCAGTATAATGTGGATAAATGTGAGGTTATCCACTTTGGTGGCAAAAACGGGAAGGCAGACTATTATCTAAATGGTGGCCGATTAGGAAATGGGGAGATGCAGCGAGACCTGGGTGTCATGGTACACCAGTCATTGAAAGTAGGCATGCAGGTGCAGCAGGCTGTGATGAAAGCGAATGGTATGTTGGCTTTCATAGCAAGAGGATTTGAGTATAGGAGCAGGGAGGTTCTACTGCAGTTGTACAGGGTCTTGGTGAGACCACACCTGGAGTATTGCGTACAGTTTTGGTCTCCAAATCTGAGGAAGGACATTATAGCCATAGAGGCAGTGCAGAGAAGGTTCACCAGACTGATTCCTGGGATGTCTGGACTTTCATATGAAGAAAGACTGGATAGACTTGGTTTATTCCAAGATGGCGGATGTGCAGGAGTGGGCGCCGTTTGTATGGCAGCCTGCCTGCAGTCCGTCGTCTAACTTTTTTATTGTCTGAAACATTTTTTTTATTGGAGTCTATTCTTTCTATGTGGGGGGGAACTGTTTTAACCCCAGTCCTACCTGGTCGGAGATGCGGTTTTCCTCCTAATCGCGTCTCCGATCTCCCCATGCGGCCTTCCATCGGGCTGGAGCGGCGTTCCTGCCGGGGACTACAGCTTCGGCGGCACAGTGCTGGGACACCAACGGGGAGCGGGTGATGCCTTGCCGGGTCGCCGCTCCGGAGTGCTGTGGCCGCCGACCACCAACATCGGGCAGCCGCGGTCTGTGGTTTGAGGGCATCCCGCCGCGGGCGGGCGACGCTGGATCAGGAACACCGCGGAGTCGAAGCTCCAACCGGCGCGGCCTGAAGTCCGCGGGCGTCGCAGTCTCCGGGGAAGGAGCGGCCGCTTCAGACATTTTCAAGCTGCTGAGGACTTTTCCACCTGATGCGGGTGGGCAGACAACATCGGGCTGCCGTTGCGGCGGCTGGCTGCAGTGGCCTCAGTCTGGCCCCGACCTCGGGTGGACTAGGAGGAGGAGGAGGACTGGACATTTTAGTGCCTTCCCTCACAGTGGAGAGTGTAGATTCTACTGTGGGGGGATGTTCGTGTTTGTGTAAAATCTCTTATAGTGTGTTGTCATTTTTTCTATCTCTTTTTATTATTTGTATGGTTAGTAACTGTAAAGCACTTTGGCTTTTGATTTAATTCAATTGGAAAATGTGCTATATAAATAAACTTATTATTATTATTATTATTATTATACTCGCTAGAATTTAGGAGATTGAGAGGGGATCTTATCGAAACGTACAAAATTCATTGGCTATATTTAAGAGGGAGTTAGATGTGGCCCTTGTGGCTGAAGGGATCAGGGGGTATGGAGAGAAGGCAGGTACGGGATACTGAGTTGGATGATCAGCCATGATCATATTGAATGGCGGTGCAGGCTCGAAGGGCCGAATGGCCTACTCCTGCACCTATTTTCCATGTATCTATGTATCTATGTAACTGTATGTCATGTTGTTACTTGAGGGCAGAGCACCAAGGCAATTTCCTTGTATGTGAATACTTGGCCAATAAACTTACTTACTTACTTACTTACTCTCCATAACCTCTGACACTCTTACTAATCAAGAATCTATCTATCTCTGCCTTAAATATATCCACTGATTGGCCTCCACAGCCTTCTGTGGCAAAGAATTCCACAGCTTCAGCACCCTGCTGATAATTTGAACTCCACACATAATGTGAATCACTATATTGGAAGAAAATGAATTATGCTTGGCAATCATTGAAACTGTCAATCTCCGCTTTAAAAATACCCAATGACTTGGCATCCACAGCCGACTGTGGGAATAAATTCCACTGATTGATCACATCTGACTAAAGAAATTCCTCCTCATCTCCTGTCTAAACATAGAAACATACAAACATAGAAAATAGGTGCAAGAGGAGGCCATTCGGCCCTTCGAGCCAGCACCGCCATTCAATATGATCATGGCTGATCATCCAACTCAGTATCCTGTACCTGCCTTCTCTCCATACCCCCTGATCCCTTTAGCCACAAGGGCCACATCTAACTCCCTCTTAAATATAGCCAATGAACTGGCCTCAACTACCTTCTGTGGCAGAGAATTCCACAGATTTACCACTCTCTGTGTGAAAAATGATGTTCTCATCTCGGTCCTAAAAGACTTCCCCCTTATCCTTAAACTGTGACCCCTTGTTCTGGACTTTCCCAACATCGGGAACAATCTTCCTGCATCTAGCCTGTCCAACCCCTTAAGAATCTTGTAAGTTTCTATAAGATCCCCCCTCAATCTTCTAAATTCTAGCGAGTACAAGCCGAGTCTATCCAATCTTTCTTCAAATGAAAGTCCTGCCACCCCAGGAATCAGTCTGGTGAACCTTCTCTGTACTCCCTCTATGGCAAGAATGTCTTTCCTCAGATTTGGTGACCAAAACTGTACGCAATACTCCAGGTGTGGCCTCACCAAGACCCTGTACAACTGCAGTAGAACCTCACCTCAGTCTTAAATGGCCTCCCCTTTATTCTAAGAATGTGGTGCCTGCTTCACTCGCCCAACATTGGAAACATTTTTCCTGCATCTAGCTTGTCCAGTCCTTTTATAATTTTATATGTTTCTATAAGATCCCCCCTCATCCTTCTAAACTCCAGTGGATACAAGCCTAGTCTTTTCAATCTTTCCTCATATGACAGTCCCGCCATCCCAGGGATTAATTGCGTGAATCTACACTGCACTGCCTCAATCGCTCAATAAAGGTACGTCCTTTTATGCTGAGGCTGTGTCCTTTGATCCTAGACTCTCAATAGAGGAAACATCTTCTCCACATCCACTCTATCCAGACCTTTCACTATTCTGTAAGTTTCAATGAGGTACCCCCTCATCCTTCTAAACTCCATTGAGTACAGGCCCAGAGCCATCAAACTCTCATCATACATTAACCCATTCATCCCTGGGATTATTTTCGTAAACCTCGTCTGGACCCTCTCCAATGCCAGCACATCCCACCTCAGATATGGGGCCCAAAACTACTTCACTGTGGTGCTGGAGTTATATGCAATTGTGGCATTTAAGAGGGTTTTTAGCTAGGCACATGGATGTGCAGGGAATAGAGGGATATGGACCAAGTACAGGCAGATGAGATCAGTTGAACTAGACATCATGTTCGGCACAAACATTGTGGGCCAAAGGGCCAGTTCCTGTGCTGTTCTGTTTTATTTTCTATCTTCTATGATTGTTCCATATTGTAGCTTTTGAAATTCAACACTAAAGGGGCGGCATGGTGGTGCAGCGGTAGAGTTGCTGCCTTACAGCGACAGAGACCTGGGTTTGATCTGTTTCTCTACTAACATAGGCAACTCTTTCTCCTCCCCAGCTAATCTCTGCTGTGGGGTTCCACAAGGTTCCATCCTTGGCCCCATTCTCTTATCCCTGTATATGCTCCCCTTAGACCAAGTCATTGAAAGGCACGGCATTTCCTTCCATTGCTACGCAGACGATACACAACTATCTCCCCCTGAAGCCCAAAAAACAATCAAATCTGCTTAACCTTACCTGCTGCCTCGAGGATATAAAGTGTTGGATGGCCCAGAACTTCCTCCAACTAGACGAGAGTAAGTCTGAGGTCATCCTTCTCGGCCCCTCGGACTCAATCAAAATGATAGCAGGCAGCCTTGGAAGCCTTACCCCACTATTCAAACCTCACGTCAAAAACCTTGGCGTGATATTTGACTCAGCACTGAAATTTGACAAACAAGTCAATGCCGTGGTAAAAGCTAGCTTCTTTCAGCTTCGGACGATAGCTAAAATAAAACAATTCCTACACTTTGATGACCTCGAAAAGATCATCCACACATTTATCTCCTCCCGCCTAGATTACTGCAACTCCCTTTACACTGGCATCAGCCAATCGTCCCTGTCCCGCCTGCAACTGGTCCAAAACGGCGCAGCGAGACTCCTGACGGGCATCCGAAAAAGGGACCACATCACCCGATCCTGGCCTCTCTCCACTGGCTCCCTGTGCGGTTCCGTATACATTTCAAGATCCTCCTCTATGTCTACAAAGCCCTCAATGGGCTTGCCCCCACCTACATTAAAAGTCTTCTCACCCACCACTCCACCTCCAGGTCCCTCAGATCGTCCGACTTGGGGTTGCTGAATATCCCGCGGTCTAGGCATAAGCTCAGGGGCGACCGCGCCTTTGCGGTTGCAGCTCCTAGACTGTGGAACAGCATCCCCCCTCCCATCAGAACTGCCCCCTCCATCGACTCCTTTAAGTCAAAACTAAAAACTTATCAATACTCCCAAGCTTTTCTTGACGTCCTCTGAGCGAGGGCTGTATGTATATATGTATGTAGTTTGTTTGTTTATATTATTCTTATAACAAATGTAAAGCACTTTGGCCAACGAGAGCTGTTTTTTAAATGTGCTCTATAAATAAATGTGACTTGACTTGACTTGATCCTGAATACGAGTATTCTGTATGGTTTTTACGTTCTTCCTGTGACCTGCGTGGGATTTCCCGGGTGCTCCAGTTTCGTCCCACACTCCATTAGCATACAAGTTAGTAAGTTAATTGCCTTTGGTAAAATTGTAAATTGTCACTAGTGTGAGTTGGATAGTGTTAATGTTCGGGAATCGCTGGTTGGCGCGGTGGGTCAAAGGGTCTGTTTCTGCACTGTAAACTAAACTAAACAATGGTTTTTGTTCAAATCCCATCTAGAATCCCACTTTTGCAGCATTGATTTCTTTTTTTTCTCCCTTTCTGATGATTTCAGATATAATTCACCTTCTGTTTACACCTCTCTCAGATGCATCTTTCGCTGTTCACTAACATTTACCATTCTCAGTCAGTTTGCACCACCATGCCCAGTGCTTTTCAATCTCTGCTCATCTCTGCCACATCACAGATATCTCCTTTAGATTTCCCCAATTCGCGCCCCCCCCCCCCCCTTCCTCGCCTGCTCCTATCATTTCTAACTTTTCCCTGTTCTGATGAAATACCAGTTATGCTTATCTGTCCATGGATGTTGCCTGGCCTGCGGAGTATTTCTAGGATCTTCAACATATAAATATCATTATGTTGAAGGGGAGAGCTAGATCAGCCATGATTGAATGGCGGAGTAGACTTGACCGGCCGAATGACCCTGTTCACCCACTGAGTTTCTCCAGCATTTTTGTCTACCTTTGATTTCCCAGCATCTGCAGTTCCTTCTTAAACATCATTATGTTTTATTTGGGTACATTATTCCTTCTGTTACTTATGTGCTGATTAGTCATCAACCTCTGATATTGCCTCATTTTGTTTGTTGATTATTTCCCCCATTTTTGCTTTCTTTTTCCTCTGGGAGTGAAGGTCAAGGCCAGCCTGAACTGCCTATCTACTCTGCATTTTGTAACTTAATATAGAAAAGTACAGCACAGGAACAGGCCATTTGGCCCACACTGTCTGTGCCGAACATGCTGTCAAGATAAACCAATCTCACTTGCCTGCACATGATCCATGTCCCACCATTCCCTGTATATCCATATGCCTATCTAAAATCCTCTTAAACACTGCTATTATATCTGCCTCCACCACCACACCTGGCAGCATGTTCCAGGCACCCATAACCCTCTGATCACAAAACTTGCCCTGCACATCTCCTTTATACTTTGCTTATCTCATAAGTTCATTGTTCGTTTGTGATAGGAGCAGAATAGGGCCATTCGGCCGATCAAGTCTACTCTGCCATTCAATCATGGCTAATCTAGCTCTCCCCTTCAACCCCATTCTCCTGCTTTAATCCCTGACACCTGTACTAATCAAGAATCTATCTATTTCTGCCTTAAAAATATCCACTGACTTGGCCTCCACAGCCTTCTGTGGCAACAAATTCCATGGATGCACCACCCACTCGCCTTCAAACTATACCCTCTAGTCTTTGCCATTATATTTTTGTCCATCTACATCTATGTCTACGTCCATGTCCACATCCACGTCCACGTCTATGCCTAGATCTACATCTGCGTCTGCGTCTATGTCTATGTCCATGTCTATGTCTATGTCTGTATTCTTTTGTCTCTGTTCTCATGGGCAATATCACCAACAACTCCCATATTGAAGCAACGACCAAGAAAGCACACCAACTTCCTTAGAAGGCTTAGGAAGTTTGGCATTTCCCCTACAACTCTCACCAACTTCTACAGATGCACCATAGAAAGCATTTTATCAGGATGCATCACAGCTTGGTTTGGAAACAGCTGAACCCAAGACCCCAAGAAATTGGAGCGAATTGTGGACGTAGCCCAGACCATCACACAAACTAACGTACCTTCTGTTGACTCAATTTATACCTCATGCAGCCTCTGCAAGGCCAGCAGCAAAATCAAGGACGTCGCACCCTACTCACTCCCTCTTCTCCCCTCTCCCATCCGGCCAAAGGTATAGAAGTGTGAAAATGCACACCACCAGATTTGGGGACAGTTTCTTCCCAGCTGTTATCAGGGAACTGAATCATCCTACCACAACCAGAGAGCAGAGCTGAACTACTATCTACCTCTTTGCTGACCCTTGGACTATCCTTGATCGGACTTAGCTGGCTTTACCTTGCACTAAACGTTATCCCCTTATCATACATCTAAACATTGTAAATGGCTCGATTGTAATCATATCTTTCTGCTGACTGGTTAGCATGCAACAAAAGCTTTTCACTGTAACTCGGTACACGTGACGTTAAACTAAACCAAAACTCCCATTCACACATTCACCAGATAATCTTGTTAGCAGCTTTACCTCTTGATAGCACTGGTTTTAGTCACTCAAAGATGCATATTGTGTATTAACCGGCATCTGCATTTTAATCGCTTCTTTTGCCTCCTTCCCAGTTTTGTCAAAGGATCTTTGACCCAAAACATTAACTCGTTTCAGGCTGAAGGGCTGTTTCCACGCTGTATCTCTACACTAAACTAAACTAAACATTGAAACGACTAAAAGTTTTAAAAGTTGTCCTTGGTGTATTTTCAAGTTTCTCCAAATTTACTCAGAATGGTACATACATAATAAAGTTGTGACATCCAACTGATTTTCATCTACACTGATTTCCCTCTTTTAATGAGAGAAAAAGAAAGAAACAGCAGATTCATTGTGATTATCTTCTATAACTGTACTGGAATTGCTTGTATTGTTACGAGAGATTCAACAGATGTTTTTGGTATTAGATCCATCTTTGGGCTCATTCTTGAATCTCAGAGTTCAATTCTAAACAATGAAAAGCCAACTAAATTGAAAATATTTAAAGAAATTTTGGTCTAAGATGTTGACTTTGAACTGAGAACCTATCTGTGCTGATTAACATGTTCATTGTTCTGTTTAGAAAAGTCTGAAAACACCAGTACTCTGAATCCCATACTTTGATATACAATTTATCCTGTCACCGACCTGTGTTCTGGACAATATAATTGCCCAAAGTTGTGTACATGGAAATTCAGATTTAAGATTTAACATAACCGATGAGATGGATTGTATAATATAGGACACAATCACTGTGCTTCAGTAGAAGTTCTTTGTCTTAATTACCAGTAGAAACAAGGATCTGCAGATGCTGGTAAATACACAAAATAGCACAAAGTTCAGGAGTAACTCAGCAGGTCAGGCAGCATCTCTGGAGACCATGGCAGGGCTGCCAACTCTCACGCTTTGAGCGTGAGAATAACACATTTCGACAAATTCTCACGCTCTCACGCTGATCACACATTTCTCACGCTCTGTCGTGAGACATTCTGTGATCAACGAAAATTTCAAAACTCATATAAACTGCATGGGCTGCGGGTGTTGGAGAGCCGGGGCTGAGGGAGGGATGGAAGCAGCGGGGACAGATGCGGGAAGCCGGGACTGGTGAGTGTTTGCGGGGCTGCCGAGTCGCTCGCTGCAGCTCCGGCCATGGAGCAGCCCCAGTGCAAGAGTCCCGGGCCGTCGGAGGCGTCGGAAGCATTGCGCCGCTGCCGTGAGAGTCTCTGTTCCGAAGGGGCAGAGACTCTCAAAGGGAGGGGGAGAGAGAGAGGGGAAGGAGACAGGGAGAGAGAAAGAGGGGGTTAGAGTAGAGAGAGGGAGAGAGACAGAAGGGGAGAGAATGGGAAGAGAGAGGCGGGAGAGAGATGATGGAGAGGGAGAGAGAGGAGAGAGGGGGAGAGACAGAGGGGGAGAGAGGTAGGGGAGAGGGAGAGAGAGGAGAGAGAGGAGGTGGAGAGGGAGGAGAGAGGGTAGGAGAGAAGGGGAGAGGGAGCGGGAGAGAGAGGGGAAAGAGAGGGGTGGTAAAAGAGAGAGGGGGAAGAGGGAGAGGGGGGAAAGAGAGAAATGGGGAGAGAGAGAGAGAGGGGGGGGGGCAAAGGAGAAAGAGGAGATAGAGACAAAGGGGAAAGAGAGAGGGGAGAGAAAGAGAAATGGGTAGAGAGAGCAAGGGAGAGAGCGAGGTGGGAGGGAGAGTGAGAGGGGGAGAGGTGGAGAGAGAGAGGAGAGAGCGGAGAGAGAGGGGAGAATGAGAGGTGAGAGAGAGAGAGGGGAGAGTGTGTGGAGAGAGAGCGAGAGGGGGAGAGAGAGAGAGGGGGTAGGGAGGGAGGAAGAAAGAGAGAGAGGGGGAGAGAGAGAGAGGGGGAAGAGAGGGGGGCTTTGGAGGAGGGAGAGAGAGAGAGAAGAAAGAGAGGGAGAGAGGGAGAGAGGGGGGGAGAGAGTTAGGGGAAAGAGAGGGGAGAGAGAGTTAGGGGAAAGAGAGGGAGAGAGAGGAGAGAGGGGGAGAGGGGAGGAGAGAGAGAGGAGAGGGGGGGCGAGAGAGGGGGAGATTGAGGTGGGAAGGAGAGGGGGAAGAGAGAGAGGGGGAGAGAGAGGAGAGGGGGAAGAGGGGGAGAGAGAAGAGAGAGGGAAGGGGAGAGAGAGATGGGGAGAGTGAGGCGGATAGAGAGGCAGGGCTGCCAACTCTCATGCATGTGCGTGAGAATCACGCATTTCGCAAAATTTTCACGCTGATCACAAATTTCTCACGCTCTGTCATGAGAAATTCTGTGATCAACGAAAATTTCAAAACTCATATCAACTGCATGGGCCATGGGTGTTGGAAGCAGAAGCAGGGGCGGGGACAGAGGTGGTCGGGGAGCAGAGCTGGTGAGTGTTTTACGGGCTGGTGAGTCGCTCGCTGCAGCTCCGGCCATGGAGCAGCCTCAGTGCAAGAGTCCCGGGCCGTCGGAGGCGACGGAAGCGTTGCGCCGCTGCCGTGAGAGTCACTGTGCCAAATTCGCCCAGGTGACTGGTGTGGATCAGGCTGTGGCTCGGGGTGCATCCTGGAGGACAATCAGTGGCTGCTGGAAGTAAGTACCAAGCACTGGGTAGAAACGGTGGAAGATAGTGGACTTCAAATGGGAGTGGTTGGAGAAAGCACCCTGCTTGCCTGCTAGATTTTCACTTACTGTAACTGCAGGAAAAATGTTCCCGATGTTGGGGGAGTTCAGAACCAGGGGTCACAGTTTAAGAATAAAGGGTAGGCCAGTTAGGACTGAGATGAGGACAAACTTTCTTCACGCGGAGAGTTGTGAATCTGTGGAATTCTCTGCCACAGAAGGCAGTGGAGGCCAATTCACTGGATGTTTTCAAGAGAGAGTTACATTTAGTTCTTGGGGCTAACGAAATCAAGGGATATTGGGAAAAAACAGGAAAGAGGTACTGATTTTAGATGAACAGCCATGATCATATTGAATGGCAGTGCTGGCTCGAAGGGCTGAATGGCCTATTCCTGCACCTATTTTCTATGTTTCTATGCTTGAGTATATGGCAATAAAACTCGATTACTTGATTTTGAAGCATTCATGCATGGTGGAGGTATAATATAGTCATAGAGTGATACAGTGTGAAAACAGGCCCTTCGGCGCAACTGCCCACATCCGCCAACATGTCCCAGCTACACAACCTGCTTTTGGTCCATATCCCTCCAAACCTGTCCTATCCATGTATCAGTCTAACTGATTCTTAAATGTTGGGATAGTCCCTGCCTCAACTACCTCCTCTGGCAGCTTGTTCCATACACCCACCACCTTTTGTGTGGAAAAAGTTACCCCATAAAAAGTTACCTCTTAAAAATACTTCATACAAAAAAATTGAAATCATACTTCTTACAATGCACTAAAACATGATTTTAACACATCAAATTTCAAAAGGTCCCTACCCTGGGAGTGGGGACACCCCCTTCCACACCCTCTCCCCACTCAGTTGCTCCATTCCCTCACCGGGTACCCCCAAGGCCAGTGATCAGTGATCGCTCAGCCTCCCCACTTTCAAAAACCCTCTGTGGCCTCTGGTTCAGACGGAGAACACTGCCAGATGTGAGCGGGTAACTGAGGCCAGTTGTCCATGATGTCTAGATCCCAATGCTCAGCGCTTCATGTTTCGGAGTTGGCTAATGTTATTGATTTGTAATTAGCCTGATTTGTAATTAGTTGACAAAACCTTAATTTATTAATCCGGAATATCTAGGGGGATGGGATAAGTGTAATATTAAAATGAAATGCAAGGTGTCAGGCTGTCTGTCGCAACATACAGCCCCGATAACCCAATATTTCCTTCAGTTAAATATTGGGAAGGTAGCAATATTGTCATTTGCCACTCAACTATTATGTTTGTTTACCTCACTGACTATTTCTAACTCCCCCCCCCCCCACCAATTCCTTTGACAGGTTGAATAGAAATGTCCCCATCTCGTTGTTTTATTAATTGAACACGTAGATGAACATCCTCAAGGAGTGTAATCAGATGGAAACGGATTCAGATGCAATATTTATGAGCTTGTTCAAAGAAGGGGCATATTTTAAAGGAGTGACAGAGATACTTGTAGGGGAATGTGAAAGGAGATTATTATTTGTCTTTAGTTTTAGTTTGAACCAGGACATCTGAAGATTCAAAGTTTAATATAGTAATTGTGCTGATACTGACCCCAACTAACAACGCAATGAATAGCATCCATTCCGGAGGTTTTACTTTTATGATGCCATTTAAACTTCACTTAGATTTCAATCACTTCAATGTAAAAGTAATTGGGAATGGGGAGCATTGGAACAGAAATTTGCCCTCGGCACATATTAACTGTAATATAATAATGTATGCATGTTGGTAGGTGCAGTCAAAACAAAGATCTTTTTATCATTGTTGTGTTATGAATACCACAGAAAATATTATGTACTCTCAAGATCACATTTATTTGAATAATATTGCTTAAATATATAGTTATTGGACTTTGCATCCCGGAAAAGTCCCAGCTGAGAGGAAGACAGCAAAATACTGAAAACATTGGGGGTGAAAATGACTTCAGGACAGTTTGTTAGGAAAATGAAAGAAATGCTACATAATACTTATACAGCTGAGTGAGTATAATTTTATGGATGAGAAATTGTGTTCAGCCAATTGATGACTTATTTGACAAAGTAACTAGCATGTTAGATAACAAGGAAGCCAATGGATGTAGCAAATTTGTTATACATAATTTGGTCTGTGAAGTGCCCCATAAAAGATTACCGCATTAGATAAGCACCTGTGGAATTCTTTGCCTCAGAGGGCGGTGGAGGCAGCTTCTCTGGATGCTTTCAAGAGAGAGCTAGATAGGGCTTTTAAAAGTAGCGGAGTCAAGGGATATGGGGAGAAGGCAGGAACGGGGTACTGATTGGGGATCACATTGATTGGCGGTGCTGGCTCGAAGGGCCAAATGGCCTACTCCTGCACCAATTGTCTATTGTCTGTGGACTTGAACGTAATAGGTTAAGTCCAGGGGGTCAGATATGGGGCTTTATGTGAGGGCCAGATATATTGTCAGTGCAGAGGGGCTAGGAGCAAGGCCAAGTGTGCATCCAGAGTCAAGGTCTGGAATAGTACTAGGTGTGCAGTCAAAGCTGGGACCAGGGGAGTGTTCAGCACTGGGAAGCTAAGCAGGTACGCAGCTGTGATCAGGGTAGAATAGGGGGGCCAGGTGTAAGGCTGGACTCAGGGTCAGGAATGAGAGAAGGTATGCAACTGGAGTCAGGGTCAGGAGTAGTACCAGGTGTGCAGTGAGACCAGGTTGGTCAACATGGGCCAAGTGTTTGATTATAATCTGATTTCCATATATGAATATACTAAGATCTTTCATGTTCTGCACGTGTTGATCAGAGCCTGGCTCTACTGTGGAACGTAATTAGAAATGTAATTTAGTCCAACCTTATTCATAGCTAATCCAATTTAAAGCATAAATATTGCATTCAAGTGTAAGTTAAAAGACTCGTTAAAGTATGCAACATATTGCACATTTTCAAGCTGAAAAATGCAAAAAATCCGTACCAATGTGAGGGGGGCACCCTCCTCCCACACCCTCGCCCGCCCCACACCCCCCCCCCCGCACCCCGGTCGCAACGCTTCCGGGCTTGGTCTCTCGCAATTTCTCACTCCCAACTCTCACCCAATGTTGGCAGCCCTGCCATGGATAGGTGATGTGTCGGGACCTGAATCTGCTTCAATCTGACCCAAAACAACAACATTCCTCACAAAAATTATTGTCATTAACATAGGTGTAATGATGCCTTGTGCACTTAGTTGTGCAAACTCACAGTCAAAAAAGAAAATAATAAAATGTAGAAACAAAGTCCTGCAGTTGCTAGTTTCCAAACCCCCCCCACAAAGTGCAGGAGTAACTCAGCAGGTCAGGCAGCATCATAAATAAGTGTTTAGTAAGGAGCTGCAGATGCTGGTATGTAGAAAGGAACTTCAGTCTGAGCAAGGGTCCTGACCCGAAATGACACCCATCATTTTTCTCCAGAGATTCTGCCTGACCCTCTGAGTTACTCCAGCATTCTGTGTCTATCTTTAGCATCTTAAATAAAGTGTCTTTCCGATCTCACAATGGAAATCCAATCTTTCTCCAAATGAGTTGATTTCCAGATTACCACAGGCAGCCTAATTACCTCATGGAATGCTGCTGGATGGTGTTTGAAGCATGGCATATGGATTCAATTAAATTACATCTGTTTTGGATTTCACTTACAATTCCTGTTAGCCATATGTATTTTTTTAAATCTCAGCAGGAATAGACACTGTCTTGGACTGGTTTCTGGTGGATTAATACTTTCATAAAACTCAGTGTACTTTTAACTTTGAAAAGGCTCAGACTGGATTATATTTTTAGTTTTTAGATAAAAGTTTTAGTTTTAGAGGTACAGCGTGGAAACAGGCCCTTCAGCCCACCGTGCCCCGCGCACTTACATTACCCTACACAATTGGGACAATTTATATTCATACCAAGCCAATTAACCAGGCCAATTTCCTCAAGGCAAGTAGTTTCCAGCTACTTTGCAAAATATTTCCTGTTGGTGCTGAATCTTTGCTTGGTAGTTACATAGAGCATAGAACAATATACTACAGAAACAGGCCTTTTGGCCCACATTGCATGTGCCAAACATGATGCTAAGTTAAACTAATCTTAATTGCCTGCACATGATCTGTATCTCTCCACTTACTCCATATCCATGTGCCTATCTAAAATCCTCTTAACCCCACCATCTTATATGTCTCCACCATCAACCCTGACAGCATGTTCCAGCCACCCACCAACCTATGTGCAAATCAACTTACCCCACACATCTCCTTAGAACTTTGCCCCTCTATCTTTAAAGTTTCGACCTCTAGTCTTTGACATTTCCACCCTGGGAAAAAAGGTTTGGACTGTCTACCCTATTTATGCCCCTCATAATTTTTATAAACTTCTATCTAAGGTCTCCTTGCAACTTCCCATTATATGACTATAAGTTTATCCAACCTCTCCTTATAGCTAATAAACTCTAATCCAGGCAGCATTCTGGTAAACCTCTTCTGTGCCCTTTCCAAAGCCCCACTTTCTTCGTGTAATGGGGCAACCACCAATGCCCTGACCAATAAAGACAAGTATACCATGTGCCTTCTGTACCACTCTATCTACTTGTGTTCCCAATGTTTTAAAAATAGTGTTAAATTCACTTGAGAGTACTTCTTCCACCAAACTGCAAAGTTTCTCCACCAAACAATAAAGTGTCAACTCCACCTCCATCCATTATGAATCTAGTTCTTCTCCTTTTAATGGAAGCAAGAACTCTTCTATCCAGGGTACACAAAAATACTGGAGAAACTCAGCGGGTGCAGCAGCATCTATGGAGCGAAGGAAATAGGTAACGTTTCGGGCCGAAACCCTTCTTCAGACTCAACTTCGATTTTCCAGCATCTGCAGTTCCTTCTTTAACACTCTTCTATCCAGTATGGCTGCAAATCAGGCATCCATCCAGCAATGTGAAATTCTGCCCATCTAACCGTTAAGAACACAACAAATGCAATGCACCCAACTTCTTCACACCAGTCTATACTTAATTAGTAGCGAGATGAAAGAAAAGGTCATCATTAGTACAAACTATTGGCATCAAGATTGTGCATATCAATAATAATTTAGCATATCAATAATAATAGGCTACTGAACAAATCTTACCATTGGATAAAAAGTGGATAATGAAGATGAATTGTAGTGTTGAAATGAGAGAATGGAGTAGCAAATACAAATTCTGGGCCCTTTGGTTTGGTTTAGGTTTATTATTGCCACATGTACCAAGGTACAGTAACAAGATTTGTTTTGCATGCTATCAAGTCAACTGAAGTACAACAGATAGAGCAAAGGTGAATTGAAGAATATAGTTCTCAGCATTGAAGCTCATTAATTCCATAGACAAAGTCCTATGTCCTCAATGGGATAGAGGTGAATTGGACAGTAACTTAGTTTATGGAAAGACCATTCAGAAGCCTGATACCATTGGGGAAGAAACTGTTTCCGAGTCTGGTGGTGCGTGTTTTCAAGTTTCTACACATTTTGCTGGATGGGAGCAGGGAGAAGAAGGAATGGCAAAGATGGGAAGTCTTTGATTATGTTAGGTACATTTCCAAGGCAGTGTGAAGTGTAGATGGAGTCAATGGTGGGAGGTCTAGTCTGTGTAATGGACGGGGCTACATCTACAACTCTGCAATTTCTTGTGGCACCAAACGAATGGGAGGAACAGAGATATAATGCTGAGGCTCTATAAGGTGCTGGTCAGGCCACATTTGGAGTACTGTGAGCAAATGTGGGCCCCATATCTGAGAAAGGATGAGCTGGCTCTGGAGAGGGTCCAGAGGAGGTTTACAAGAATGATCCCAGGAATTAGTGGGTTAGCATATGATGAGCGTTTGACAGCACTGGGCCTCCACTCGCTGGAGTTTAGAAAGTTGAAGGGGGACCTCACTGAAATTTACAGAATAATGAAAGGCATAGATAGAGTGGATGTGGAAAGGATGTTTCCACTGGTGGGAGAGTCTAGAACCAAAGATCCTAGAATTAAAGGGCGCTCTATTAGAAGGGAGGAACTCATTGCCATAGAGGGCTGTGGAGGCCCTGTCAGTGGATATTTTTAAGGCAGAGATAGACAAATTCTTGATTAGAATGGGTGTCAAGGGTTATGGGGAGAAGGCAGGAAACTGGGATTAGGAGGCAGTGATCAGCCATGATTGAATAGCGTACACCCGATAGGCCGAATGGCCTAATTCTACTATAACTTGTGAACTTGTGAATTTGTGAACTTATAATGCATGCAATCAATTGAGAACATTGAACTGAGGTCTAACATCACCCTTTACATCTTAGAACCCCTTGAATCTTAGAACCCCTTGCACACCTTAAAGTAATGTCTAATGGGCTTGTATGGGCTTGAATGGGCTTGTATTCACTGGAATTTAGAAGGATGAGAAGGGATCTTATAGAAACATATAAAAGTCTTAAGGGATTGGACAGGCTAGATGCAGGAAAAATGTTTCCCATGTTGGGGAGTCCAGAACCAGGGGTCACAGTTTAAGAATAAGGGGTAGGTAATTTAGGACTGAGATGAGGAAAAACTTTTTCAACCAAAGAGTTGTGAAGCTGTGGAATTCTCTGCCACAGAAGGCAGTGGAGGCCAATTCATTAGATGGATTCAAGAGAGAGTTAGATTTAGCCCTTAGGGCTAACAGAATCAAGGGATATGGGGAAAAAACAGAAACGGGATACTGGATTTGGATGATCAGCTATGATCATATTGAATGGTGGTGCTGGCTCGAAGGGCCGAATGGCCTACTCCTCCACCTGAAGCAATCTGTGGATCATTCAGCCCTGTAATGTCAACTGCTTTACTCTAATTTTGAAACATTTCATCGTTGAATTCTATTTTACCAACTAGACGGAATATATTGATTCAAGAATATTCTTATTAAATTGGAAATATATTCTTTATTGGAAGAATGTTAATGCTAAAATAACGTTTGCAGAAGATATCTTGGTGCAGTTCGTGTAGTATCATAACTGCTTCTGTATTGATACTAATGTTTCAGTTGCATTGTACTTTATTAAGAAATTTTGTAGACATATTACTGAAATTAAGATAACTGAATAAAAATGGTTAGACTTTGATAATATATATATTTTTACATGTACAGCTTCACTTTTGCAAAGATTTATTCCGTACAAGTGATAGAAATTGCAAAATTTTAGAAATCTTAGCATTTTTTCATATATAATTTTGTGAATCTGTGCAAACATATCCTGCAGGTAGACAAAAATGCTGGAGAAACTCAGCGGGTGAGGCAGCATCTATGAAACGAAGAAATAGGTGACGTTTCGGGTCGAGATCCTTCTTCAGTCTCGACCTGAAACGTCACCTATTCCTTCGCTCCATAGATGCTACCTCACCCGCTGAGTTTCTCCAGCATTTTTGTCTACCTTCGATTTTTCCAGCATCTGCAGTACTTTCTTAAACATATGCTGCATGTCAGATTTAACTGTGAAACGTACTGAAAGGATATAAATTGTCTTAACAGAAAATCAATCTTACAGTTGTGCCATTCAAGTCGAGTAATGAATCACATTGATCATTAAAATGATCAAGTGTCTTTCGAGTAATCATAGCCTGGCTTGTTAAAGCCACATTATAAAGAAAAGATGTACTGAGATAAAATATTTCAAGATAGGAGCACTGAAACCTAGAAGACACAAGAGTAATTAAAAAAAAATAGAGAATTGCATGCTTAAAGGGCCTGTCCCACTTTCACGACCTAATTCACGACCTCTGCCGAGTTTGCCCTTGACTCATACTCGCAGCATGGTCGTCACGAGGTCGTAGGAGGTCGTAGGAGGTCGTAGGTAGGTCATAGCAGGCCGTGATGCTAGTCGTAGGTAATCGTGGCATCAAGTAGGTCGGGGCGTTTTTCTAGCCTGATGAAAAATATCCACGAGTAAAAAAGGTTGTGAATTAGGTTGTGAAAGTGGGACAGGCCCTTTACAAAGACAAGATGTGAAAGGTTTTCTCTCACGATCATGAGACCTTGAACTACTCTTCCTAAAGGGCGTTGGAAGCAGTCATTGCCAGAGAACACAGAAATAGGCTACTTCGGGACAACTTGCCCATGTCTAACAATATGCCCCATCTAAGCAAGTCCCATTCACCTGCATTTAGCCCATATCCCTCTAAACCTAGCCTATCCATGTACCTGTCCACATGTCTTTTAAATGCTGTTGTAGTACCTGCCTCAACTACCTCCTCTGGCAGCTCATTCCATATACCCACCATCCTCCATGTGAAAAAAATTCCGATTAGGTTCCTATTAAATCTTTCCCCTTTCACCTTAAACTTGCTGTATCTAGTCCTCTAGTTCTTGATAGAACCTCCACCAACATATACCCTAACTATTCCCCTCAATGATATTATACACCACCATAAGATCACCCCACATCCTCCGTGCTGCATGGTATAAGGTAGCAGACCTAGCCTGTATGATCTCTCCCTATAGCTTCCAAGATGGCGCCCAACAGAGGCGGCTATTTGCGTGCTAGCCGCCGATTAGCACGCTTAGATTAGCAAGTTTGCTGATGATACAGAAGTGGTGGTTTTCAAAAGAAAAAAAACTGACTGTAAAAGCTTCTGTAGATATGTAAAAAGGAAAAGATTAATGTAGGTCCCTTACAGTCAGAGACAGATGAATTTATAATGGGAACCAAGGAAATGGCAGAACAGCTAAACAAGTACTTTGGTTCTGTCTTCACTAAGGAAGACATAAACAATCTCCCATAAATACTAGAGGACCGATGATTTAGTGGGAGGGAGGAACTGAAGGGAATCCACATTAGTCGGGAAATGGTGTTAGGCAAAATGTTGGGACTGAAAGCTGATAAATCACCAGGGCCTGATGGTCTGGATCCCAGAGAACTCAAGGAGGAGGCCCTCGAAATCATGGATGCATTGGTGATCATTTTCCAATGTTCTCTCGACTCTGGATCAGTTCCTGTGGACTGGAGGGTAGCCAATGTAATTCCACTTTTTAAGAAAGGAGGGAGAGAGAAAACAGGGAATTTTACTTCGGAGTCACGTGAGTGACTACGTGAAGAGCCCGTCCAGCACGCATGCGCGACATTAGCGTTCACGCAGTGCAACAGCGACGACCGGGAGTACAGGCGCTCCCGCTACACGTCGGTGGAAAATAAACAGCGGACCATCAGGTAAGTCTTATTCTGAGGTCGTAATCAGCAAGCTGTGCTCTGCTCTGTATTCCAGGGGAACTGGGAAAATGAGCAGCACGGCAAAGGAAGAAAACCGCCCCCCGTTCGACTCCAACAGAACGGGAGTGTTCCATCAGTGGGGGGCGAGAGGCGGCATCTGGACCGCATATGCTGCGGTCCACCCTCATCGAGACCGAGCCGAGCCCAATCCCGCTAGCGCAGCCTGACCAACAGCAGCGGGCTGGAGGCAAATCAAGGCAAAACATACCAGCCGGTAATGTCTCACTCCGATGAGGAGGCTCTCCGCCTTAGAGCGGCAGAGCTAGCTGCCTGAGCCGCATGGAAAGGCTCATGGAGCAAATGCTCCAGCGAGACTTGCTTCAGGAGCTGGAGCTGTCTCGCCAAGGGAACTCAGGCACTCCCACATCAGTGCTCTACAATGCACTGGCCATCGCTTTCCCCTCAAAGCAGGGCAGCGTTGGCGACCAGGGCTGGGCTGGTCAGGAACAGGGGTCATTGGCTGAAGATGTCGGGAGTACGCTTGGGGTACAGGATCAGGAAGAGCTGCTGGGTGTGGAGATTTGCTACGTGGTTACACCACGAGCAGGGCGGCCGTTGCAGCCAAAACTGGCGGCCAGCATTAACCACCTGTCCCTCAAACCCCTACAAGACAGGTACTTAATGAGGCACTAGAGCTGGAAAACTGCAGTTCGCTCAATGTACCGGCTGTTAACAGCCAAATCTGGGGGGGGGGGTATGTGGGACAGAGTATCCGGAACCAGGAGCTAAAATACTCGAGCTCCTGACGACAGGGATAACAGCCTATGCTCATTCCGTGGATGGGGTGGATATGACCACAAACCAGCAAGACACTCTGGCTCTGCTGTGCAACACCCAATATGAGATAAACAACCTCCGCAGGGAGAGAATAAGACCTGCCCTCAATCCCAGGTTTGCAGGACAGTGTAAAACACCGGCCTCAGAGCCGCAGATCCTGTCATTTGGAAGGGCAAGTGAAAGACCTGCAGGAGAGTCCAAAGCATTTGGCCTCATGAGGGCAGGCCCCGGAACGAGCAGACCCACACAAAAACCAGACGGCAGTACCCCACCGCGTCCACCAGTCGAGGTCAAATTTATGGAACTGGTGAAAGCTCGGGGTCCGCATATTATCCCCGAAAGCCTTTTTAGGCCAGGGCCCAGAGCGGACCCCATGGAAAATGCACCACCCCCAATCAACGGTACATCCAGCAGTACTACGACGGATGAACAAACGGAAGAAGGAACACTACCATAACTATGGAGGTAGGTGGGTATGGTTCCTACCAGCATGTAAAAATGGGGGAACTGTACTAACAGGGGGGAGATTACACCTGTTCATTGAAGCATGGAGGTGTCTCACGAATGATAGTTATATACTTAACAGTATTCGGGGATACAAAATAGAGTTCATTCAAGAAAACATGCCACCAGTTCAGCACGTACCCCAAAGGGTCTTTACCCTCTCAGTCAAAGAGAACTAGAGGCTCAAGCAGAACTGGTGAGGTTACTTAAAAAGGGTGTCATTGAGAAATCCAAACATGAACCTTTGGAATTTGTCTCAAATATATTTACCAAAAGCAAAAAAGATGGTGGATGTCGCATCAACATTGACTTAACCTCACTAAATACCTTTGTTAAGTATGTACATTTCAAAATGGAAACATTTGTAACTGCTAAACAACTGATTTCCAAACGATACTTTATGGCAAGCATTGATTTAAAAGATGCCTACTATTCAGTACCCATTCACAAGGGTCATCGCAGATACCTGAAATTTACCTGGATGGGGCAACTATGGCAGTATAAAGTGTTGCCTAATGGGTTGGCATCAGCCCTAGACTATTTACCAAGATATTAAAACCAGCCTTGGCAACATTAACGAAACAAAGACATATTGTCATGGCGTATCTTGATGATATCCTAATAGTAGGCAAAACCATGGAGTTGGCTAAATCAGCTGTATTAGCTACCAAACAATTGTTTGAAACCCTGGGTTTTGTCATACATCCAGATAAATCTAAGTTGACGCCATCCACAACTATGGACTATCTGGGATTCACAATTAACTCAATCCACATGTCTGTAATGTTGCCAAAAGGTAAAGCAGCAGAATTGGCACAGACGTGCAACAATTTAATGGTAAGCAATCGACCAACCATCCGACAAGTGGCAAGAGTAATTGGCAAAATGGTAGCAGCATTTTCAGGTACACAATTTGGACTCCTGCACTATCAGCACCTACAAAGGGCAAAAGTACAGGCGTTGAAACGACATGCAGGTCACTTTGACCGAACAATGAAACTACCCATTGAAGCAATATCAGAGTTACAATGGTGGATATAACACATTTGGCATAGTTCCAGTCCTATCATCATCAATAATCCAACATTAACTATACAAACAGATGCCAGTGCTCAAGGCTGGGGAGCAACTAATACCATATCCAGCACAGGTGGTAGATGGACTAACCTAGACTCATCTTTACTACAAACACTGGTCATAAATTATTTGGAAATGTTGGGTGCGTTTTATGGTTTTAAAGCATATTCTAGAAATATGCACAACTTGCATGTTCATTTACAAATTGATAATATCACGGTGGTGGCCTATATTAACCATATGGGCGGAATAAAATCGATATCATGTGACAATTGGGTCAACACAATCTGGTAATGGTGGGTCGATAGACATATTTGGCTATCAGCAACTTACCTACCAGGTAAGCTAAATACAGTGCCAGGTCATGCAAATTCAATGATAAACACCGAATGGATGTTAAATCCTAGAGCTTTTGCTAAAATTACAAACCAATATGGCACACCAGATATCGATCTCTTTGCATCCAGACTACATCACCACGTACCAATGTATGTCGCTTGGGAACCACACCCTGAGGCAGCAGCGATAGATGCATTCGCGCTGAACTGGGGGACCTATTTCTTCTATGCTTTTCCCCCCCTTCTGCCTTAATCTGTAGGGTACTACGCAAAATACAGATGGACTCTGCTTCAGGTATTTTGATAGTACCAACTGGCCTACACAGCCATGGCTCCCAGTGGTCCTCGACATGGTCATCGAAACTCCTCTGACCTTTCCCAGTAGCCCAGACCTATTGACGCACCCTGTATCAGGCATAAGTCATCCATGCCATGACAAAATTAACCTACTGGGTTGCAGATTATCAAAAGACCACTGCTGGGACTGGGGTGTCTGACAGGACCATCAACATGATGACACCGTATGTCCACCAGGAAACAATACCTATCGAGCATCAGGAAGTGGGAAAGATACTGCTCGACTACTGGGACAACGTACTCATCTGCAACCATAACCAATGTACTGGAGTTCCTGGGGGGCCTTCACCATAATGAAGGATTGAGCTACAGCGCCATCAATACTGCCAGACGTGCGCTGTCAGCCTACTTAAAACAGGTGCCAGGACAACAGGCCATAGGGTCTCAACCGCTGGTGATCAAACTCATGAGGAGTATCGTCAACTCCAACCCTCTTAGACCTAGGTATACCCAAATCTGGGATGTCAGTGTGGTCCTGACATACCTAAGGGAATGGTCCCCAGCCAGGTCTCACCCTGGAAAAGCTAACCCTGAAAACGGTCATGCTGATGCCACTAGTCTCAGCACAAAGAGTCCAGTCCCTCCACTTACTGCGACTGGACAACATGGTTATAACACCAGACCGGGTCTCATTCACCATTCAGGAGCTGCTAAAGCAGAGCAAGCCAGGAACTTGAGTCCTAGTTATGGATTTCCGGGCATACCCACCTGACCTACGGTTGTGTGTCATGACTCACTTATTCACTTACATCAACACAACAAGACATTCTCGAGGGAGAGGGGAAAAGAAAAAAAAAAAAAGAAAAAAAAAAAAGGAAGCCTTATGGGTCAGCCACAAGAAACCTCATGGTTGGGTGTCAAGCCAAACCATCTCGAGATGGCTCAAGCAGGTACTGGGAGCTGCTGGAGTAGATACTGATGTATATACATCTCACTCCACCAGGGCAGCATCCACATCGGCGGCTAAAAGAATGAACATGGAGAAAACGTTCCAAACGTTCTACCACAAGCCGCTAGCAGAACCTGTGTTATTTGCAGAACGTTTTAAAATCTGCAAAAATATATAATTTAAGCCCGGGGGAGCATTTTGTCTTTTGTTATTGTTTAATAGATACCATTATTGTTTACAAACAGATTATGGTTGATTACGATAACATACTTCCTCCCTTGAATGACTTCGGCAGCGAGTGAAGTATGAACTGTTACACGGTTTGAAATCACAGAGCTTTAAAATCTTCACGTAGTCACTCACGTGACTCCGAAATAAAATAGTAAGATTAAACGAGAACTTACCAGTTTGAAGTTTGATCTGTATTTTATGAGGAGTTACGATGAGGGATTACGTGCCCTCCGCTCCCACCCTCAAATATATAGATCAACAGGTATCTTAGTTTACTATGTTTATTTCAATTATTGTGTTTCCTGTGATTCCACACCGCTGCTTTGAAGAATGTCGCGCATGCGTGCTGAACGGGGTCTTCACGTAATCCCTCATCGTAACTCCTCATAAAATACAGATCAAACTTCAAACTGGTAAGTTCTCGTTTAATCTTACTATTATAGACCAGTTAGCCTTACATCGGTAGTGGGGAAAATGTTTGAGTCGATTTTTTGAGGATGTAACAAGTAGAATGGATAAGGGAGAACCAGTGGATGTGGTGCGACTGGACTTTCAAAAAGTCTTTGACAAGGTCCCACACAAGAGATTAGTGTGCAAAATTAGAGCACATGGTATTGGGGGTAGGGTATTGATATGGATAGAGAACTGGTTGGCAGACAGGAAGCAAAGAGTAGGAATTAACAGGTCCTTTTCAGAATGGCAGGCAGTGACTTGTGGGGTGCAGCAAGGCTCGATGCTGGGAACCCAGTAATTTACAATATGGCAGTATGAGCTGCGAGGAGGATGCTATGAGGCTGCAGGCTGACTTGGATCATCATCATCGGCGGTCACTCGAAATTAGTATAACTGTCCTCTCCTCTCCATAGGATCATGTACTTGTTGGTCTGCAGATGTCTGTAGAGGCCGATCCGTGATTCACATACCTTGGTGCAACGTGATCAGTGGAGACTGGCGGTGGTTGGTAGTCGTCGAGCCCCCTTATCTCTCTCCTAATGGTGCTGTCGCTTTATCTCTGCGACACGGCGTAGTTCCATTTCGTGACGTGCAGCTCCTTCCTGCACGGATTTCCTCCAGGAGCGCCTGTCCAGTGCAATGTGCTCCCAGTTGCTCGATGTGATGTGGAATTTCTTCAGACTATTCTTGATGTTGTCCTTGAAGCATTTCTTTGGCCCTCGCCGACCTTCCTTCAATTGAGAGAACAGGATCTGTTTAGGGAGACGTGTGTTGGACATGCGGATGACATGGCCAGTCCATCGAAGTTGGTGCTGCATTATTGTGGTGGTGATGCTGGTCATGTTGGCTTCCTCCAAAACTGCTGATGTTGGTGCGTTTGTCCTCCCAGCTGATCCTCAAAAGCTTTCGTAAGGATCTTTGATGGTATTGTTCCAGGGCTCTCAGGTGCCTGCTGTAGGTGGTCCATGACTCAGCTCCATACAACAGGGTGGGGAGGACAACGGCTCTGTAGACCAGCAGTTTTGTTTGAGCCTTTAGGTCTCGGTCTTCAAAGACTCTATTCCTGAGTCTGGCGTAGGCTCCGCTGCCACAACTCAGGCGATGGTTGACCTCAGAGTCGATGCCAGCATTTGAGGAAAGAATGCAGGGGAAGTGGTCAATGTTTTCAAGAGTGGTAATTCTGCAGTTGAACATGGCCTTAATGAGACCACACCTGGAGTATTGTGTGCAGTTTTGGTCTCCAAATTTGAGGAAGGACATTCTTGCTATTGAGGGAATGCAGCGTAGGTTCACAAGGTTAATTCCTGGGATGGCGGGACTGTTATATGCTGAGAGAATGGAGGAGCTGGGCTTGTACACTCTAGAATTTAGAAGGATGAGAGGGTATCTCATTGAAACATATAAGATTGTTAAGGGTTTGGACACACTAGAGGCAGGAAACATGTTCCCGATGTTGGGGGAGTCCAGAACCAGGGGCCACAGTTTAAGAATAAGGGGTAAACCATTTAGAACAGAGATGAGGAAACACTTTTTCACACAGAGAGTTGTGAGTCTGAGGAATTCTCTGCCTCAGAGGGCGGTGGAGGCCGGTTCTCTGGATACTTTCAAGAGAGAGCTAGATAGGGCTCTTAAAGATAGCGGAGTCAGGGGATATGGGGAGAAGGCAGGAACGGGGTACTGACTGGGGATGATCAGCCATGATCACATTGAATGGCAGTGCTGGCTCGAAGGGCCGGATGACCTACTCCTGCACCTATTATCTATTGTCAATTCATTCCTCCTCTTCTATCTTTATTTAACACCCATTTGCCTACTTTCCCCCTCTAAGCTTTGTCACTTACTCCAGCTATCTGCTAAGCAAGCCACCTCCCTCACCTGTATCCACCTATCACTTGCCAGGGTTTGTCCTGCCCCACCTCTCTTTGCCAGCTTTCTCCCTCCTATGCCAATCAGTCAAAAGAAGGGTGCTGACCCAAAAGGTCATCTGTCCATTTCCTCCACAGATGCTGCCTGACCCACTCAGTTCTGCCAGCACTTTGAGTTGTTTAAAAAAACAACTAAACTTTGCTCTTTTCTGAATTATTTTCAGCAGTAAATCAGTTCAGTTTAGTTTATTGTGACTTTAGTTGCGTGCTAACCAGTCAGCAGAAAGACAATACCTGTACATGATTACAACCGATCCATTTACAGTGTATAGATTACATGATAAGAGAATAATGTTTAGTGCAAGGTAAAGCCAGCAGAGTCCAAACAAGGATAGTCCGAGGGTCATCAGAGGTAGAAAGTATTTGAGGACTGCTCTCTGATTGTGGTAGGATGATTCAGTTGTCTGATAACAGCTGGGAAGAAACAGTCCCTGAATCTGGTGGTGTGTGTTTTCACTCTTCTATTCCTTTTGCCTGATGGGGGAGGGGAGAAGAGGAAGTGGCCAGGGTGCGACTTGTCCTTGATAATGCTGCTGCCCTTGCTGAGGCAGCGTTAGGTATAAATGGAGTCAATAGAAGGGAGCTTGGCTTGTGTGATGGTCTGGGCTACGTCCACAATTTGCAGCAATTTCTTGCGGTCTTGGGTGAAGCTGTTCCCAAACCAAGCTCTGATGCATCCTGATAAAATGCTTTCTATGATGCATCTGTAGAAGTTGGTGAAAGTTGTGCGGGACATGCCAAACTTCCTAAGCCTTAGAAAATCAATCTAATTGTTATGCCATGCAAGGAGAGGAATGAAATATGTTGTGCACAAAATTCCATTGATCAAATGCTATAAAATCATACTTAGTGACTGATCGTCCGTAACCCTGATGGGTACAAAAGATTTACTAGCCAACAAATGCTCATCATAGATAAATCTACTCATTCCTGGGATCAATCTTGCAAACCTCCTCTGGACCCTCCCCAGAGCCAGCACATCCTTCCTCAGAGATGTGCCCAAGATTTTCTGATTTGAATTGCAATTTCAAGTGTCAGCAGTTTTTTGATTTTTATTTGAAGAAATCAGAGACTCTTCAATGAATATGATGAGAAGGTGGCAGTATTACCATACTGAGCGATATGTACTATATACAGCAGCTGAAATAGATTTCCGATATTTAGAGAACATCTTTGAAAGTAAGCAACAGCAAATCAAAGGCCACTGTTGATGGATGAAAGGCTGATAACTTCTTCAATGTAGTTTTGTTTCTCTTCAGCATCTGTCACTTTCGATAAGGGGAACAAAAAGATACACAATCAGTTGTTAAACTGCAACCTGATCGAATTCTTAAATTGGCTTTAAAACAGTTTCCTCACATCTAATTTTGATCTTTCTAATCTAGGAGGCAGTTTATGGCCTAACCAAGGTCCTGTAAAGCTGCATCAAATAATAACGGAAGGATAAAAGTGCTCTCTGTAAAGACAAAGCACAATCTGCTAGTTAAAATAAATGTCCTATACTCCATCAATGAACCCATTACATCCTTTATGGATTAGCTGCCGCATAGTTGTCGGTTCAAAAGCTACTCCAGAGATTAAGTCATAAAGTCATAGCTCTAAACAGCAAGGAAGCAGGCTTTTATGGATCACCTTGTCCATGCTGCCAAAATTTGCATTTGGTGCTAGTCAGACCTACATTGGGCTGTTATCCCATCTCTCTTCCATCTTCCAACTTCCATCACTCAAGAGATTATCTTTAGTTTAGTTTAGAGATGCAGCGCGGAAACAAGACCTTCAGCCCACAGAGTCCACGCCAGCCAGCAATCCCCACACAATAACACTATCCTACACACCAGGGACAATTTACAATTATACCAAGTCAATTAACACATCTTTGGAGTGTGGGTGGAAACAAAAGATGTCGAAGAAAACCCACGCAGGTCACAGGGAGAACGTACAAACTTCTGTACAGACTGTACCCATAGTCCGAATCAAACCTGGGTATGCCACCATGCCACCACTGTTAAGGAACCCTGTTGCAGATGACTCTGATGATATATTTCCTGCATTAAAGTTGTAATTACACTTCAAAATAACCTTTAGTTTAGTTTAAGGTAGACAAAAATGCTGGAGAAACTCAGCGGGTGAGGCAGCATCTATGGAGCGAAGGGAAAAAAGTTTTAGTTTAGTTTAGTTTAGTTTAGTTTATCTCCTATATATACATAATTGTTCGATTAATGTTAGACATATTCTAATTCAATTTATAATACTACACAGACTATATTACTCAAAAACTAAACTGAATATGATTTTTCCAAATGTATCTCCTATCTGCGACAAATGTCTTTCTCAAGAAGCAACTATAACACACTCCTTTGCCTCTTGCATAAAACTCCATAAATTTTGGAAAGGAATTTTTGAAATTTTCTCAAAATTATTAAAAACAAAACTGGACCCCCACACAGAATTGATTATTTTCGGAATAGCAGGACCCTGCTCTGAGCTATCAATATTTCAAAGACGTTTCCTTAACTATGGCCTGATAATGGCAAAAAAAACATACTTAAATTTTGGGAAAATGCTTCTACCCCAACTCTTAAAATGTGGATCACAAGCATGTCTGAGACGCTACATCTAGAAGATATGAGACTCGTATTAGCAGGAAAATCAGAGCAATTTTCAAAGATATGGTCTCCTTTCATTGATTCATTACAAGGATAGTATGGTGCAACACAACACAACTTTGGAATTAAACCGATTTACGGACAGGGTGATGGGTGTGGTGAGAAATGAAGCAGGTATATCAACACGTAAAGGTCTTTTTAAAAAAAATATTTTTCGTTTTTGTCTTCTTATTCTTTTTAAAGTTTTTACTTATTCACTCTTTGACTACACTCTTTGGTAGTTTAGGGGTTTACACATTCACTATTTCTTTCACTTTCTCTCTTTCTTGCTCTTTCTCTCTTTTTCTATTTCTTTTTTGTCAAAATTAAAATGGAAGATGTGCAATAAATGTATTTTGTCATATGCCGCAGTTTATACTACTGTACACTGCTTCTAATAAAAATATAAATAAAAAAAAAAAAAAAGTTTAGTTTAGTTTAGTTTGGAGATACAGCACGGAAACAGGCCCTTCGGCCCAACGAATCCACACCGACCAGCGATCCCCGCACATTAACACTATCCTACACACACTAGGGACAATTTACGAGGGACTCAAATAGAGAATGCTATTAGACAGTGTGTGAGGCAGGAGGCAGAGAAGGAAAGCACTCAGACCCAACATGTAGGGGGGAAAGAAGAAAACAATAATAAACAGAGAATAAGAGGTGGTGGGGTTCTTAAATGGGTGAGCAGAGAAACAGAGGGGTTTAAATGCGGGCGGAAGCAATGGGTAGCAAGGTGAAAAGTAAAAGTGGCAGGCAGACAAATCCAGGGCAAAAATCAAAAAGAGCCACTTTTCAACATAATTGTATAAGGGGTAAGAGCGTTGTAAAAACAAGCCTGAAGGCTTTGTGTCTCAATGCAAGGAGCATTCGTAATAAGGTGGATGAGTTGAACGTGCAGATAGCAATTAATGATTATGATATAGTTGGGATCACGGAGACATGGCTCCAGGGTGACCAAGGCTGGGAGCTGAACATCCAGGGATATTCAATATTCAGGAGGGATAGAGAGAAAGGAAAAGGAGGTGGGGTAGCATTGCTGGTTAGAGGGGAGATTAACGCAGTGGAAAGGAAGGACATCAGCTTGGAGGATGTGGAATCGGTATGGGTAGAGCTGCGAAACACTAAGGGGCAGAAAACGCTGGTGGGTGTTGTGTACAGGCCACCTAGCAGTAGTAGTGAAGTTGGGGATGGCATCAAACAGGAAATTAGAAATGCGTGCAACAAAGGCAAAACAGTTATAATGGGTGACTTCAATCTACATATAGATTGGGTGAATCAAATTGGCAGGGGTGCTGAGGAAGAGGATTTCTTGGAATGTATGAGGGATAGTTATCTAAACCAACATGTAGAGGAACCAACGAGAGAGCAGGCTATCTAGACTGGGTGTTGAGTAATGAGGAAGGGTTAGTTAGCAGTCTTGTTGTGCGTGCCCCCTTGGGCAAGAGTGACCATAATATGGTTGAGTTCTTCATTAGGATGGAGAGTGACATTGTTAATTCAGAAACAACGGTTCTGAACTTAAAGAAAGGTAACTTTGAGGGTATGAGATGTGAATTGGCCAAGATTGACTGGCAATTAGTTCTAAAAGGGTTGACGGTGGATATGCAATGGAAGGCATTTAAAGACTGCATAGATGAACTACAAAAATTGTTCATCCCAGTTTGGCAAAAGAAGAAATCAGGGAAGGTAGTGCATCCGTGGATAACAAGGGAAATCAGGGATAGTATCAAAGCAAAAGATGATGCGTACAAATTAGCCAGAAAAAGCAGCATACCAGAGGACTGGGAGAAATTCAGAGACCAGCAGAGGAGGACAAAGGGCTTAATTAGGAAAGGGAAAATAGATTATGAAAGGAAACTGGCAGGGAACACACATTTTTTTTATAGATATGTGAAGAGAAAGAGATTAGTTAAAACAAATGTAGGTCCCTTGCAGTCAGAAACAGGTGAATTGATCATGGGGAACAAGGATATGGCAGACCAATTGAATAACTACTTTGGTTCCGTCTTCACTAAGGAAGACATAAATAATCTGCCGGAAATAGCAGGTGGCCGCGGGTCAAAGGAGATGGAGGAACTGAGTGAAATCCTAGTTGTACAGGGTCTTGGTGAGACCACACCGGGAGTATTGCGTACAGTTTTGGTCTCCAAATCTGAGGAAGGACATTATAGCCATAGAGGGAGTGCAAAGAAGGTTCACCAGACTGATTCCTGGGATGTCAGGACTTTCATATGAAGAAAGACTGGATAGACTTGGCTTATACTCGCTAGAATTTAGATTGAGAGGGATCTTATAGAAATGTACAAAATTCTTATGGGGTTGGACAGGCTAGATGGAGGAAGATTGTTCCAGATGTTGGGGAAGTCCAGGACAAGGGGTCACAGCTTAAGGATAAGGGGGAAATCCTTTAAGACCGAGATGAGGAAAAACTTTTTCACACAGAGAGTGGTGAATCTCTGGAACTCTCTGCCACAGAGGGTAGTTGAGGCCAGTTCATTGGCTATATTTAAGAGGGAGTTAGATGTGGCCCTTGTGGCTAAAGAGATCAGGGGGTATGGCGAGAAGGCAGGTACGGGATACTGAGTTGGATGATCAGCCATGATCATATTGAATGGCGGTGCAGGCTCGAAGGGCTGAATGGCTTACTCCTGCACCTATTTTCTATGTATCTATGTATCTATGTAGACTTACACCAAGCCAATTTACCTTTATACCTGTACTTCTTTGGTGTGTGGGAGGAAACCAAAGATCTCGGAGAAAACCCACGGAGTCATGGGGAGAACGTACAAACTCTGCACAGACAGCACCTGTAGTCAGGATTGAACCCGGGTCTCTGGTGCTGCAATCACTGTAAGGCAACAACTCTACTGCTGCACCACCGTGCTGCCCTGGATAGAAAGTTTGCTGGATAGAAATGTTTTTTTGTTCTTGGGACATAGATGGGAATTTTTTTTTATGCTCAACACTTTTATCAATCTTGATAGATTATCATGGTAGTTCTAAACTATCATTCAAGATTAATGATGCAGCTTTATAGGACTTTGGTTATGCTGCCTTTGAAGTATTGCATACAGTTCTGGTCATCCCATTGCAGGATGGATGTGGAGGCTATGGGAAGGGTGCAGAGGAGTTCACCAGAATGATATCTGGATTACGGTGGTATTAGCTGCAAGAAGACCTGGATTGTTTTCTCTGGAATGCCAGAGGTTGAGGGGTGACCTGATAGAAGTATATAAAATTATGGGCAGTATAGATGGGGTAAACAGTCTGACCCTTTTTCCCAGGATGGGACTATCAAATACTAGAGGGCATTGGTTTAAGGTGAGGGGAGCAAAGTTTAAAGGAGATGTGCGCGGCAGTTTTTTTACACAGAGGGTGGTGGGTGTCTGGAATGTGTTGCTTAAGGTGGTGGTGGCAGCAGATACTATAGTGGCATTTAGTTTAATTTAGTTGAGTTAAGATACTTTTGGGTAAGCACATGGAGATGCAGGAAATGGAGGATATGGATTAGGTGCAGACAGATAAAATTTGGTATTTGCATCATGTTCAGCACAGACATTGTAGGCCAAAGGCCCTGTTCGTGCTGTATTGTCCTACATTCTATAAAAATGCTTCTCCTGACATTAGGAAGATCAAAGAGAAATAGTTTAAATATAGTACACACTGTTTACAGCAGCAAATACATTCCAGACTGAATGGCCTGGAATTCAAAGAGGAACTTGACATGCCTGCTGCCAGGCTCTTTGAAGATGGAGATGGAGGATGGTGGATGGTGGATGTGACAGTTGCCTTTGAAGAAGCCTTGGTCAGTTGCCACAGCCTGGATAGAGTGGGTGTGGAGAGGATGTTTCCACTAGTGGGAGAGTCCAGGACCAGGGGCCATCGCCTCTGAATAAAAGGACGTATGTTTAGAAAGGTGATGAGGAGGAATTTAGTTAGTCAGAGGGCGGTGAATATGTGGAATTCATTGCCACAGATGGATGTGGAGGCCAACTCAAAGGATATATTTTTAAGGTGAAGATCAACAGATTCTTGATTATTAAGGGTGTCAGGGGTTATGGGGAGAAGGCAGGGGAATAGGGTTGAGAGGGAAATATAGATCAGCCATGATTGAATGGTGGAGTAGACTTGATGGTCCAAATGGCCTAATTCTGCTCCTATGACTTATGAACCTATGAATGTCACCACCAGCTCTCACATCCTAACTTGGAAACATTTCATAATTCCGTCATCCTTGTTGAGTCAATAACTTGGATCTCTCAGCCTAAAATGTATTTAAAATCTTAATTACTACCATCATTACATCGACTGCAATGGCACGAGATCAGCATGCTAAGTGCTCACTTAGTGCACAGCTTGCCATTGGCAAACACTTGCCATATATATCTATCTATCTATATACTTTTAAAACTCTCTGGCTGTCGTCCGTCTGTACGTCTGTACGTCTGTACGTCTGTACATCTGTACGTCTGTACGTCTGTACGTCCGTACGCCGCCTTTGATACCGCCCCTGGCCCACACAGCGTGCGGAAAGGCCCATATTTTTTACCATTTCCAAAGAGATGACATTTATCTTTACGAATAGCCACTCCTGATTAAATTCGGTCCTGTTTATGTACACGTTTTAAAAATAAAATCCACCCCCCCACCCCCATGTGATTTTCTCCGATTTTCTCCGATTTTCTCCGAAAACGACGCCATCTTTTCTTTTCCGATTTTCTCCGAAAACGCCGCCATCTTTTTTTCGCCGATTTTCTCCCATTTTTTCCGATAACGACGCCATCTTTTTTTCAGCAGATTTTCACCCCGGGGTCTGAAGCACGTTCGGGAACAACACCCCGGGGTGTCAAGCACTTTCGGGGACCAGACCCAATGGGTCTGCACTTGGTCTAGTATATATATAAAAACATGTAAATATTCACTGCTGGAGAAGTTGTTTTAAGTAATTAAGACATTAGGCTTTTAAATATTTACTTTAGTTTAGTCCAGAGATACAAAGCGGAAACAGGCCCTTCAGCCCACCGAATCCGCACCGACCAGTGATCACCGCACATTAACACTATTCTACACACGCTAGAGACAATTTACACATACACCAAGCTAATTAACCTACAAACTTGTACGTCTTTGGAGTGTGGGAGGAAATCGAAGATCTCAGAGCAAACCCATGCAGGTCACGGGGTGAATGTATAAACTACGTACAGCCAAGCACCTGTAGTTAGGATTGAACCCAGGTCTTTGGCACTGAGGCAGCAACTCTACCTCTGGTCTACCGTGCCGCCCCACGCACGTTCTGAAAATTCTTACCTTTTAATTGGTTTTAATGCTTTTTTTTCTCTCTCCATAGATACAGATGAAGCAAACCGAGAACAGCAAGGAGTAATCCAGGACATAGTTTCCAATGTGTAGGAAAGAACTGTAGATGCTAGTTTAAATCGAAGGTAGACACAAAAATGCTGGAGTAACTCAGTGGGACAGGCAGCATCTCTGGAGAGAAAATAGAAACGTAGAAAATAGGTGCAGGAGTAGGCCATTTGGCCCTTCGAGCCAGCACCTCCATTCAATATGATCATGGCTGATCATCCAAAATCAGTACCCCGTTCTGGCTTTTTCACCATATCCCTTGATTCCCTTAGCCCTAAGAGCTAAATCTAACTCTCTCTTGAAAACATCCAGTGAATTGGCCTCCACTGCCTTCTATGGCAGAGAATGCCCCAAATTCACATCTCTCTGGGTGAAAACTTGTTTTCCTCATCTCAGTCCTAAATGGCCTACATATTCTTAAACAGTGACCCCTGGTTCTGGACTCCCCCAACATCGGGAACATTTTTCCTGCATCTTCCCTGTCCAATCCTCTAAGAATGTTATATGTTTCTATAAGATACCCTCTCATCCTTCTAAATTCCAGCCAATACAAGCCCAGTTGATCCATTCTTTCATCATACGTCACTCCCGCCATCCTGGCAATTAACCTGGTAAACCTACACTGCATTCCTTCAATAGCAATAATGTCCTTCCTCAAATTAGGAGACCAAAATTGCACACAATACTTCAGGTGCGGTCTCACTTGGGCGCTGTACAACTGCAGTAGGACTTCCTTGCTCCTAAACTCAAATCCTCTCGCAATGAATGCCATTGGCTTTCTTCCCTGCCTGCTGTACCTGCATGCTTACTTTCAGTGACTGATGTACAAGGACACCGAGGTCCCGTTGCACCTCCCCTTCTCTTAATCTGACACCATTCAGATAATAATCTACCTTCCTGTTCTTGCCATCAAAGTGGATAACCTCACATTTATCTGCATAATACTGCATCTGCCATACTTCTGCCCACTCACCCAACCTATCCAAGTCACCCTGCAGCCTCTTAGCATCCTCCTCGCATCTCACACTGCCACCCAGCTCTGTGTCATCCGCAAACTTAGAGATGTTCTTCAACAATAAAAATAGAGGAGGTGGAGAGGCTGTTCAGAAGACAGAAAAGCAGGAAATCTCTAGGACCGGACAATGTTTCCCCCTCTACTCTCAAGCTCTGTGCCGAACAACTGGCACCGGTCTACACAGACATTTTCAACCAGTCCCTGCAAACCTGTACTCTCCCTGCCTGCTTCAAAGTCTCCACTATTGTCCGTGTACCCAAAAAGGCAAGGATTACTGGTCTCAATGACTACAGGCCTGTCGCACTGACCTCTGTAGTCATGAAGACCCTTGAAAGGCTTGTGCTGGCCAAGCTGAAAAATATCGCAAACCCCCTGCTGGACCCTCTGCAGTTTGCATATCGGGCCAATAGATTTGTAGATGACGCAGTCAACCTGGGCCTGCACTTCATCCTCCAGAACCTAGACCGCCAGCACCTATGCGAGGATTTTGTTTGTTGATTTTAGCTCTGTTGACTGTGCCTGTTGACTGTGTCTGAACCCCTCTGTCGGTGGATCACCAGCTTTCTGACAGACAGGAAGCAGCATGTGAGGCTGGGAAAGCACATCTCGGACCCGTAAACCCTCAGCATAGGAGCACCGCAAGGCTGCATACTCTACCCTCTCCTCTACTCTCTCTACACCAATGACTGCACCTCCACTGACTCCTCTGTCAAGCTTCTCAAGTTTGCGGACGACACAACCCTGATTGGACTGATCCAGGATGGGAAAGAATCTGCCTACAGACAGGAAGTGACACAGCTGGCGTCCTGGTGCCATCGCAACAACCTGGAGCTCAATGCTCTTAAGACAGTGGAATTGATTGTAGACTTTAGGAGAGCTCCCCCTCCCCTCACCATCAACAACACCACATCACATCTGTGGAGTCTTTTAAGTTCCTGGGAAGCATCATCTCCAAGAACCTTAAGTGGGGGGCTACCATCGACTCCACAGTCAAAAAGGCACAACAGAGGATGTACTTCCTGTGGCAGCTGAGGAAGCACAATCTGCCACAGGCAATGATGATCCAATTCTATACGGCCATCGTAGAAGCTGTACTCACTTTCTCTGGTCTGGTTTGGCTCAGCCACCAAGCACGACATCCGGAGGCTGCACCGAATCGTCTGATCAGCGGAGAAGGTTATTGGCTGCAACCTTCCCTCCATTGATGAACTGTACACTGCAAGGGCCAGGAAGCAAGCGGGTAAGATCATCTCTGACCCCTCTCACCCTGGTCACAAACTCGTTGAATCACTTCCCTCTGGAAGGCGACTCCGAACTGTCAAAGCTGTCACAGCCAGACATAAAAACAGTTTTTTTCCACGAGTAGTAGCTCTACTCAATAACCAAAACATCTGTAGCCTCCTTATGCTCTGGTATTTTATTTAATTCACATATTTAAACAATAATGTTTTATTATTAATGTTTAATATTTTATGTGTCATTCCTAACTGTCACTGTATGTCGTTGTCACTTGCTGGTGGAGCACCAAGGCAAATTCCTTGTATGTGAATACTTGACCAATGAACTTATTCATTCATTCAAACTTATTCATTCATTCATTCATTCATTCATTCATGTTACATTTAATTCCCTCGTCTAAATCGTTAATATATATTGTAAACAACTGGGGTCCCAGCACCGAGCGTAGCGGCACCCCACTAGTCACTGCCTGCCATTCTAAAAAGGACCTGTTAATTCCTACTCTTTGCTTCCTGTCTGCCAACCAGTTCTCTATCCATGTCAATACCCTACCCCCAATACCATGTGCTCTAATTTTACACTAATCTCTTGTGTGGGACTTTGTCAAAGGCTTTTTGAAAGTCCAGATACACCACATCCACTGTCTCTCTCTTATCCATTCTGCTTGTTACATCCTCAAAAAATTCCAAAAGATTAGTCAAGCATGATTTTCACTTCATAAATCCATGCTGACGACTTCCGGTTGCGTCATGCTCTGTTAGCAGTCGCAAACTTTTTAGCTCCGCTGAAAAAAACGCGTTTTTTCGCGTTAAAATCGGGTCTGGAGGTCGGGACCGTTTTTAAAAACTTACCGGAGCTTCATGTCGCGGTGCTGATGACGTCATCAGTAAGCGCCGCGATTTTAACGGAGGGAAAGTCATTTTAAATGAAAAGTACATCTCCAGGTCAGAGCCCACAGAGGAAAATCTCAAAACATCTGCTGAAGACTCTGGAACAGCAAGAAACTTCAGAACTGACCTCTGGAGAGGTCTCTGGAATGGCTACTCGATCTGCAAAAGAGAAAGCCGAAATGGAGGACTTAAGAAACTCGGTAAGAGATATCAAAAATGATATGGAAGCTGGGAACAGTAAATTGATGGCCGGTAATGATAAAATACTTGAGGGTATTGAGGCTCTCCAAAAAAGAATTGAAGGTGTGGAAAAAGGATTATCGATAAAAATTGAAAAGCTGGCAGAAGAGACCACAAAGATGTTTGAGGCTGTGCACGAAACTGTGGCTGCAAATGCATCTGCAGTGAAAGATTTGGAAGCTGCTGTGGAAGTGATGGCTGGAGAGATGCAGACTATGAAGTCAGAAATAGATAGTCTCAAGAACCAAGTCACAAAGGTTTCGAATAAATGTGTTGACCTAGAAGCTCGCTCAAGACGTCAAAATATAAGAATACGTGGTGTAAAAGAGGGAGCTGAGGGGGACAATGTTTGTGAGTTCGCTGCCAACCTAATTAAACACGTACTGAAGCTACCAGAAGTACCTGTAATTGAAGTAGCACATCGACTCCCCAGATTTAAATCAAGATCTCAAGGAGAACATGCCTACCCACGACAGATCATAATTAAACTTCGGGATATCTCAACAATGGAAGCGCTGATGAAAAAAATCAACCACGGAGAGAAGATGATGTACAGAGGTGATACTATTAAACTCCTACGGGACTACCCTTATGAGATTGAGCAAAAGAGAAGAAAGTTCTCACAGACCAGAGAAGTTCTTTATGGTGTTAAGGGAGTTTTGTGTGGAGTGTTCTATCCGGCTAGAATGCGTATTACCTTTGAGGGAGTGTCAAAAACATTCACTAATTCGGATGAATCTCTCAAATACGCTCAAGAAATCGCGACTAAGGCTGCATCAACTGGAGATTGAAAACCAAGACGACATGAACAAACGAACTTGCTTATTCTCCCAACAAGAGTATCACAAGGAAAGTGAATTAACTGAACACTGATTTTTTATTTTTTATTTGACTTCAAGCAACAGATTCTTAGTGAGACGTGGCTAGACATTATTATCTTCGCTGGAACATTGTGCTATGTAATTCAAGGACACTACGTGCTCAAACGAGGAAAACCTGATAACACGGGACGAACTGCTGGGCTGAGAGTGAAAAACATCACATGGCTTGTATTGTTTATAAAAAACTGAAAAAACTGAGAACTAATAATAATTAATAATTAACAATACTAATATAGAAATAGCAATTGAAATAGATAAAAAATGTGCAGCCTGCTCTCTTTAGCAGATAACAGCAAGTGCTATGCAGCTCGAGAGTGGAGGGAGGGGGAGACCGGGTACCTGGCATAACTCCAGGAGCCAGACTCCCGTTAACCCTTCCAGCGAACAGCTCATTTTTAACAATATTAAAACCAATTGAAAATAGTTAAGAGATAATATACACTCGAGGTTGGTATGAAAAATATATACGGCTTATATAGTTTTACAAAATGCTGAGAATTAATCATAATTAATAATTAACAATACTAATATAGAAATAATATTTGAAACTGATAAAACTGTGGTGCCTGCGTCATAACGCAGACAGCAGTTATCACATATGTTCGCAGCTCGTGGAGAGGAGAGGAGATCAGGCACCTGGCACAATTCCAGGAACCTGACTCCGGTTAATCCACTCAGTAAACCGCTCACTTTAACAATACTAAATTCATTTTAAAATAGTTAAGAGATAAAGAGTGAGTAGGATATGGAATCGAATACATTTGACATATATATAAATTGTAACTGGGTGAAATAGAACTGAATTGGAAACGGTAATGACCCCATAGATTTTGGGTAATAAATACAGCGGGGCTAACTTTATACCAACTACGCCGGAAGCGTTATGGATGTCGTACCCCACAGACGAGTGGGCCACTCACTACGGTGTTGAAATTTTAGACACCGTAAATTTATTTGATTTATATATATTTTTTTTAATCACAATATGTCACATCTGTGTGTTTTTTCTTCAAGGACAATCGCGCAGGAGAACTACCAAGGAAGTCTATAATAGAAATACTCCCAAAATAACCAGAGTCCGGAGGTATGAACGCACCATAATAATTAAGGTCATTAAAACTGGTAAAAATGCATGACGACAATCAAAAGAAAATAGGAGGAATCACATTATGTAGTTGGAATATAAGGGGGATTAATGAACCTATTAAAAGGGGCAAGATACTAGCTCAGTTGAAATCATACAACACGGACATTGCGTTTCTACAGGAAACACATCTTAAACAGCAAGATCAGACAAGACTGAGGGCGAACTGGATAGGCCAAACATTTCACTCTTCATTTACCTCCAAATCTAGAGGTACTGCAATTATTATTCGTAAAGGAATTCCATTTAAATCAAAGAACACTATTTTAGATAAGGAAGGGAGATATAGTAGCAGGGGAGATCAATAATATGCCAATTACGCTGGTAAACATATATGCGCCCAACTTTGATAACCCTCAATTTTTTAATAAAATTCTGAATATAATTGCAGAATCTAATTATCAAAATGTTATAATCGGAGGAGATTTTAATTGTGTTTTAGATCCTTATTTAGATAAATCGATGCAAAAACAAAAAGGTCAGACGAAATCTAAAACCAGTGAACTCTTACACACATATATGGAAAACACAAATATAACAGATGTATGGAGGATTGCAAACCCGACGGGAAGGGATTACTCGTTTTATTCAATGGTGCATAAAACATATTCACGGATAGACTATTTTCTTGTGGATACAAAATTAATTCCGCAATCTCTGAATCCTAAATATCATATTAATGCGATCTCAGATCATTCTCCGTTAACTTTTGTTCTAAAACTAGAAGGAATGTCTATGAATAAACCGTTCTGGAGGTTTAACTCACAAATTTTAAAAGACCCTCAAGGGAGTATCTATCTAAAAAAACAGATGGATCTATTTTTTGAGTTAAATGATACACCAGAGATATCCCCCACGTTATTATGGGAATCCTTCAAAGCATTTATAAGAGGAGTCATTATCTCATTTCAAGCTTATCAAAATAAAAAGAATAAGAATGAACAAAGACACTTAGAAGATCAAATAAAACAGTTAGATATAGATAATGCTAAAGACCCAACTATGGATAAACATAATAAAATACTACTACTGAAATTTCAGTTAAATAAATTACTGTCAGAGAAAGTTATAACATTATTTCAAATCACAAAACAAGAACACTTCGAATTCGGGGACAAACCCCACAAACTTCTAGCACGACAACTTAAAAAACGGGAAAAAGAGAATGCAATATTAAAGATTAAATCAGATAGAGGGGAAGTATTAACACTACCCAAGGATATTAATAAAAGATTTGCTCAATTTTACCAGAATCTATACACATCTAAAACGTCAATAGACAATAATAAAATCTCAGAATTTTTAGATAATTGTAATCTACCACAATTAGAACGCAGGGAACAAGAGGAACTGGGAGCACAAATTACTTCTAAGGAGATAGAAGACACAATAAAAACACTAAAAAATGGAAAAACACCAGGACCAGACGGATTCAGTAATGAATTTTATAAATCTTTTTATGATATAGTTACTCCACGATTACAAAAAATGTATACATATGCTTATAAAGAGCAAAACCTACCTGAAACACTAGCGGAATCAACGATCATATTAATACTTAAAAAAGATAAAAATATAGAAGAACCAGGATCATATAGAGCTATTGCTTTGTTAAATACGGATCAGAAAATAATAGCAAAAACATTAGCCAATAGATTAAGCAAGTATGTTAGTAGACTAATACATGAGGATCAAACAGGATTTATACCTAAGAGACACTCATTTAATAATTTGAGACGTTTGCTTAACATAATGCATTCACATAAATCTTATGACCAAGAGTTAGCTATCATCTCACTGGACGCAGAAAAAGCGTTTGATCAAGTAGAATGGGACTATATGATCAAAGTATTGCAAAAATTCCAATTGGGAGAAAACTTTATTGCATGGATAAAACTACTATATAACAAACCTACGGCTAGAATACTAACTAATAATATATTATCTTCAAAATTCGAATTATCTAGGGGCAACAGACAAGGATGTTCACTATCACCGCTGTTATTTGCTTTGGTAATTGAACCCCTTGCTGAAAAAATAAGAACACACTCGAATATTCACGGTTATAACACAAAATATTCAAACAACAAACTATCCCTATATGCTGATGATGTACTACTGTACATCACAAAACCACAAATTAGTATACCAAATATATTAAACTTAATTGAGGACTTTGGATCCTTTTCAGGATATAGAATAAATTGGAACAAAAGTGAAATTATGTCGATTAAACCAAAAGACTCAACACATCTCAGGAAATTCCCTTTTAAAATAGCTATGGAAAAATTCAAATATTTAGGAATTGAGATTACTAGAAATTACCATGATATGTTTAAAGCTAATTATAATCCCCTACTTAAGAAATTAAATAATTTGATTACATTTTGGAAAACACTTCCGATGTCCTTAATAGGTAGGATAAATGCTATAAAAATGATTTTCTTACCACAAATCCTTTACCTACTTCAATCAATACCTATATATCTCCCCAAAAAGTTTTTCAAAAAACTGGACTCAGACATTACAAATTTTATATGGGATTACAAATCCCACAGAATACAAAGAACACACCTTAACAAACGAAAAGAGTTGGGGGGTCTAGCGCTCCCTAACTTTATGTATTATAACTGGGCAGTAAATATTAAAAATATGATTCACCTGCTGGACAATTCTGCCCAGCAGGTGGACTGGATTATAATGGAAAAAGGGGATTGCTCCCCGAATAATATAGGAGCGATTATTCTCTCTCCAATAAATTTGAATAATAAAAATTATAATAAAAATCCAATTATATATAGCACTATTAGAACATGGAAGCAAATAAAACAGAATCTAAAATTAAGAAACCTATCTCTCTTAATACCAATAGTCAATAACCCATCGTTTAAACCTTCAATCATAGATAAATCATTTATACAATGGGAAAGAATGGGAATCAAAACGCTCGAAGATCTGTATGAATTAGAAAAATTACTATCATTCCAACAACTACAACTGAAATATAATTTGAAAAATAATCAATATTTTAAATATCTACAAATCTGTGACTATTTGAAAACACACACAAAAGATTATTATAATATGCCTTTACGACTTACTAGATGAAGCAATGAAGACAAAGGCGGAATCAGTTAATTTAATATCATACTTATATAATATCATCTTAAACATAGAAATACCCACAACAGATGGAATTAGAAGAGATTGGGAACAAGATCTAGGTATAAAAATTTCAAAAGAGAGTTGGGATAATCATTTATTACAGGTGCATAAATGCTCGATCAACGTACGACATACGCTTATCCAATTTAAAACATTACATAGATTATATTATTCAAAAACCAAACTAAATAAAATCTTTCCTAACGTCTCACCAATCTGTGATAAATGTATATGTCAAGAAGCTACCATAGCACATTCTTTTGTTTTTTGTACAAAAATCCAAAAATTCTGGTTTGAAATATTTGATATTTTTTCAAAATTAATCAAAATAAAACTGGTACCAAAACCAGAATGGATTATTTTTGGAATATCGGAAGGTATTCCTGAATTAAATGTGTATCAGAAGAATTTACTCAATTATGGGCTAATAATGGGAAATAAGCTTATACTTAAATTCTGGAAAAATACGCCCACACCAACAATAAAAATGTGGACATCAAATATGTTGGAAACATTACATCTGGAAGAGATGAGATTCCTCCTAGTAGGTAAAGTAGACCAATTTCAAAAGACGTGGTCTACGTTTTTGGACCTATTACAAGCATGAGGTGCAATAGTAATTTAGAAAAACAAATAAATAAATAAATGGTATCTGGACCTGGTAATGGGAGGTAAAACAAAAACAGACTTGGTTGGTAGTTCCTTCTCTATGAAGTATGTTATAAGAGTTATAATAGAGCGATTGTCCCTTCTTTCTTTCTCTTTCTTTTCTAGGGTCTATTTTCTAACTTTACTTCCTTCTCTAACTTCTTTTCTAAGGGGCTTTCTTTTCCCAACACTCTTTTGCACTTCACAACCTTTGCGCACTTTCTTCACTTTTCTTACTTCTTTCTTTTTCTTTCTTAAAGTTTAAAAAAGTGAAGCGGTACAAAAAATGTATTAATATATACGTGTTGTACATTACTGTAATCTACCGTACTTCTATTAAAAAAATAATTAAAAAAAAAAAAAATCCATGCTGACATTGACTGATCCCATCACTCCAGCATCTTCCCCACTACTGATATAAGGTTAACTGGTCTATAATTCCCTGTTTTCTCTCTCCTTCCTTTCTTAAAAAGTGGAGTTACATTGGCTACCCTCCAGTCCACAGGAATTGATCCAGAGTCGAGAGAACATTGGAAAATGATCACCAATGCATCCACGATTTCTAGGGCCACCTCCTTGAGTACTGGGATGCAGACCATCTGTCCCTGGGGATTTATCTACCTTCAGTCCCAACAGTTTACCTAACACCATTTCCTGACTAATGTGGATTCCCTTCAGTTCCTCCCTCCCACTAGATCCTCAGTCCCCTAGTATTTCTACAAGGTAGTTTGTGTCTTCCTTAGTGAAGACAGAACCAAAGTACTCATTTAACTGTTCTGCCATTTCCTTGTTTCCCATTATAAATTCATCTGTCTCTGACTGTACGGGATCTACATTCGGCTTCACTAATCTTTTCCTTTTTACATATCTATAGAAACGTTTACAGTCATTGTTTATATTTCTCGCAAGCTTTCTTTCATGCTCTTCCCCCCCCTCTTAATTAACCCCTTTGTCCTCCTCTGTTGAGTTCTAAATTTCTCCCAATCCTCTGATTTGCTGCTTCTTCTGGCCAATTTATATGCCTCTTCCTTAGCTTTAACACTATCTTTGACTTTGTTCATCAGCCACGGTTGAGCTGCCTTCCCAGACAGGGAAGAACAATTTCTGGAGTTCATCCATGAGGTCTTTAAATCTTCGCCATTGCATCTCCACTGCCAACCCTTTAAGTATAATTTGCCACTCTATCCTAGCCAATTCCCATCACAAACCTTCAAAGTCTCCTTTATTCAAGTTCAGGACCCTAGTCTCTGAATTAACCGTGTCCATCCTAATCCGTATACATTCCAGGAAATCCTCCTCCTCAGCACTGTCACCAATTTGGTTGGCCCAATCAAGTTCAAGTTCAAGTTCAAGTGAGTTTATTGTCATGTATCGCTAATAGGACAATGGAATTCTTGCTTTGCTTCAGCACCACAGAACATAGTAGGCATTGACTACAAAACAGATCAGTGTGTCCATATACCATTATATAAATATATACACACATGAATAAATAAACTGATGAAGTGCAAATAACAGATAATGGGCTATTAATGTACAGAGTTTTGTCCGAGTCAGGTTTAATAGCCTGGTGGCTGTGGGGAAATAGCTATTCTTGAACCTGGTCGTTGCAGTCTTCAGGCTCCTGTACCTTCTACCTGAAGGTAGCAGGGAGATGAGTGTGTGGCCAGGATGGTGTGGGTCTTTGATGATACTGCCGGCCTTTTTGAGGCAGCGACTGCGATAAATCCCCTCGATGGAAGGAAGGTCAGAGCCGATGATGGACTGGGCAGTGTTTACTACTTTTTGTAGTTTTTTCCTCTCCAGGGCGCTCAAGTTGCCGATCCAAGCCACGATGCAACCGGTCAGCATGCTCTCTACTGTGCACCTGTAGATGTTAGAGAGAGTCCTCATTGACAAACCGACTCTCCGTAATCTTCTCAGGAAGTAGAGGCGCTGATGTGCTTTCTTGATAATTGCATCAGTGTTCTCGGACCAGGAAAGATCTTCAGAGATGTGCACGCCCAGGAATTTAAAGCTCTTGACCCTTTCAACCATCGACCCGTTGATATAAACGGGACTGTGGGTCCCCATCCTACTGCTTCCAAAGTCCACAATCAGTTCCTTGGTTTTGCTGGTGTTATGGGCCAGGTTATTGTGCTGGCACCATATGGACAGTTGCTCGATATCTCTTCTATACTCTGACTCATCCCCATCAGTGATACGTCCCACAACAGTGGTGTCGTCAGCGAACTTGATGATGGAGTTCACACTATGACCGGCTACGCAGTCATGAGTATAGAGTGAGTACAGCAGGGGGCTGAGCGCGCAGCCTTGAGGTGCTCCTGTGCTGATTGTTATCGAGTCTGACACATTTCCACCAATACGAACAGACTGTGGTCTGTGAATGAGGAAGTCGAGGATCCAATTGCAGAGGGATGCGCAGAGACCCAGTTCTGCGAGTTTGGTAACCAGCTTGGAGGGGATGATAGTATTAAATGCCGAGCTGTAATCAATGAATAACAGTCTGACATATGAGTTTTTGTTGTCCAAGTGGTCCAGAACAGAGTGGAGAGTCAGCGAGATCGCATCCACCGTCAATCTATATGTAGATTAAAGTCACGCCTGATAATCGCTGTACCTTTGTTGCATGCTTCCCTAATTCCCTGCTTGATGCTATCCCCAACCTCCCTACTGCTGTTTGGTGGTCTGTATACCACTCCAACAAGCGTTTTCTGCCCTTGGCTATTTTGTAGTTCTACCCATGCCGATTCTACAGCATCCAAGCTAATGTCTTTCCTTGCTATTGCATTAATCTCCTCTTTAACCAGCAATGCCACCCCACCTCCTCTTCCTTTCTGTCTATCCTTCCTGAATATTGAATGTTTAGCTCCCAGCCTTGGTCACCCTGGAGCCATGTCTCCGTAATTCCAACTATATCATATCCCTTAACTACTAACTGCGCATTCAATTCACCCACCTTATTTCGAATGCTCCTCACATTAAGGCACAAAGCTTTCAGGTTTGTTTTTCTTATCTCCCTCATCCCTTTTGCTTCTGTCCTCTTTTTATGGCCCTTTGTCTCCTTGCATTGGATCCCATTCCCCTACCCTGTTAGTTTAAACGTGACCTTTCCTACACTCCCTTTCCTGTTAGCTGCACAGATATGCGTCCACGTTGTTGACTCCACCCCCCCAATGTTTAGTTTAAACTCACCCGTGTAGCATTAGCAAACCTGCCTGCCTGAATGTCGGTCCCCCTCCAATTAAGGTGTAACCCGTCTCTTTTGTGCAGGTCACCCCTGCCCCAGAAGAGATCCCAGTGGTCTAGAAATCTACATCTCTGCCTCCTGCACCAACTCCTCAGCCACACATTCAGATCCCCTATCTCCCTATTCCTACCCTCACTAGCACGAGGTACTGGAAGCAACCCAGAAATAACCATCCTAGAAGTCGTGCTTTTCAGCCTCCTACCTAGTTCTCTGTACTCACGTTGCAGAACCTCCTTCCTCTTCTTACCCACGTCATTTGTGCCTACACGCACAACTACTTCCGGCTTCCCTCACCTTCCCTCTCAAAGATGTTCTTCAGTCAGTCTGAGACATCTTGGACCCTGGCACCAGGGAGGCAACACACCTTCCTCGAGTCTCGCCTGTTGCCACAGAATCTCCTGTCCGCATCTCGTACAATGGAGTCACCCACCATTATGGCTCTGCCTGACTGAAGAAGGGTCTCGACCCAAAACGTCACTCATTCCTTCTCTCCAGAGATGCTGCCTGTCCCGCTGAGCTACTCCAGCATTTTGTGCCTGCCATAGATCCAATGTCTGCCTTCAGCTTCAGACTTGTGGTTGCTGGGAGACACAGTTTAATTTAGGAGATGACTGTTGGTTGCAATGTTACTTCTGAACCAGTATTTTGAACATACTGACAAAAGCTAAATAAACATTATGTAATCGTTTTCCAGAAAAGGAATCACTCACAATAAATTAGTCAGAAATTAAAAAAAAAAAAAGCAGAATTCTGAACAAAGCATAAAACAGAAAATGCTGGCAACTTTCAGCTAGTCAGACAGCGACCATGGAAAGAGAAACAAAGTTAATGTTTCTACTCCAAGGCCTTCTGTCAGAATTGGAAGTGCTGACAAAAAGTCTCATGCTTGAAATGTTTTTCCACAGATGTTGCCTGACCCTGTGAAAGAATTAGCTACACAGTCCGTTTTCAAGTCAAATGCAAATTTATTAGATCATCCTTTCATTTCAAGGAGGGAGAGAGGCTGATGGTTACTACCAATTGCTGAAAATCTGCAGCATTATTTTGTTTTTTGTTCAGTTTTCTGCAAAGTTTATTAAAATAATTCATTTTTTGTGAGTGATTCCTTTTCATGATGTTTGTTTGGCTTATATCAGTATGTTCAAAATATGGGTTCAGATTTGGCATTTCATCTTACTGATGCAGGTCGCTAATTGAAAATGTGGTATGTTTGTACATATTTATGGATAAGGTGACCATCTTCACCAATCCACAGGCTTTCTGTTACTGTTTCTTGAACCATCCAAGAAGCAACTTGATAAAGTACCACCACCAATCTGTGTGTGCTTAAAGACCCCTGAACTCCCTCTTCTCCCCTTTACATTTCAAGGGCAGTTTCTTCCAGGTGTTATCAGGCAACTGAACCATTCTACCAACAACTAGAGAGCAGCCCTGAGCTACTATCTACCTCATTGGAGGCCTTACCAAGTCTGGTAAAGTCTTTGATCGGACTTTACCGGACTTTATCTTGCACTAAACGTTATTCACATCATTCCCTTTATCATGTATCTGTACACTGTGTATGGCTTGATTGGAATCATGTATTGCCTTTCCGTTGACAGGTTTGCATGCAAGAAAAGCTTTTCACTGTCCCTTGGTACACGTGACACTAAACTAAACTAAATTAAACCATGGTGAAGTAGGTCTCATGCCCAAAGTATCCTATTATACAGCTAAGGTCTCAGTTACTGTTGGTTCCTATACAAGTCTCCAAACATCTCTGGTTATATTCCTCACTGGAATTTAGTTATAGAGTTATTGGGCAGCACAGTGGCACAACTGGTAGAGTTGCTGACAAGGCAACAATGGCCTAATTTAATCCTGACCTTTGTTGCAGTCTGTATGGATTTTGCACATTCTCCCTGTGACGGAATGGCTTTCTTCCAGATGCTCTGGTTTCCTCCCACATCCCAAAGGCATGTAGGTTGATTGGCCACTGTATATTGCTTCCAGTGTGTAGGTGAGTGGTAGATTTTGGAACGGGTTGACGAGAATGTGAGGAGAATCTAAAATGTGGTTAAGATAGGATCCGTGTAAATGAGTGATGAGACCTGTCTGATGAAAGGCCTGTTGTACCATGCTGTATCTCTCCGAATATATTATCCAATAACAATGGAATAACTCACAGTAGACGAAGGCCAAAGAAAAAACTGCAGAAATCTGAACCAAAAAGTGCTAACAAATCTCAGCAAGTCAGGCAGTAATTATGGAAAGAGAAACAAAGTTAACATTTCAATTTTAAGGCCTTCTGTCAGAATTTGGAGGGAACAAAATAATTCTGGAAATATTTAGGCAGTATGTATGGAATAAAAAATCTTTGTCTCAGAACTGTTGCTTTTTTAATCATTCCGTAGTCCATGATCAATTTTCGCCTGAGTATATCATTAGCAATTATTTTGAGGTAAAATTCCACCACTCATGAGATTAGCCAAGACCCTCCGGCAATGATTCATGTCGATGTGTCCAATTATTTTCCAGGTGCCAGATTTAAACCTGATGATGCCAAATGTCAAATGAAATGCCAGAAGAAGCTGTAGAGGCGGGTACAATGGTGACATTTGTTAGTCTGTGTTCAAGATGGCGGTCGGAGGGGAGAGTGGACGCTGGCACGGTTTAGCTGCTGCTGTTCTCTCCTCACATTGTGTTTCTGATTTTCTTTTTTGTGTCTTTGGAAAGAATTCTGTCCTTAATTTGTGTATTGGTCTTTACAATTTATTTTATTCTGATTATATGTTTCCTATTAATCTCTGTAAGGTGTCCTTGAGACCTCGGTATAAGGCGCCCGTAAATAAAAGTTATTATAATTATTATTATTTAAAAGACATTTAGACACGTACATGTGATTCACAGCTCTGCTGTACTGACATAAAATGGAGCTCAGATCTTCAGACAACTGCTGTGGAACAGTTTCAGGAGAACTAAGAGTGCAGCATGCCACGTACTTGGTTTACTCATAACTGACAGTATCACAGGGTCGCTTCAGAATTGATAGCAGTCTGTTCAAACCCCCCCCCCCCCACACACAAGGATCATGCAGTGGTGCTCAAAGTAGTATGGTTTTAACATCTGTGCTGGTGAGCTACTCATTCCATGGCACTGTTTAATTCCATTTGGGAAAGGGTGGGAGCATAGATACAGACGTGTAGGAATGTCCATCTGTGAAGACTACGCGCAGAAAGTCTTCAGAGACATCATGCGATACCTGTACTTCTGTGATGAGCAATATCATTGGAAATTCTGGTTTGCAAAGGCTGTAATGACAGAAATAAAATACTTATTGCTGCTTTCAGCCACACTCTCATGCCTGGACTATTTCCTTCTAGATGTGAATGTCATGGAATCTTGTAACTTGGCCACAGTCTGATGGTGAGTGGGGAAAGATTTAATACAGACCTGAGGGACAATTTCTTCACACACAAGGTGGTGCATGTATGGAATTAGCTGCCAAAGAAAGCTATAGAGTGGATACAATGGTGGTGGTTTAAGACATTTAGACAGTTACATGGATAGGAAAGAAATGAGAGGGATTATTGGCAAAAATAGGCAAGTGGGACTAGTTCTGTTACAAAAAACTGCTCGGTATGGATGAGTTGGGCCAAATGATCTAAATCTATGCTATGACTCTCTGATGCTAAACCATACACTGAGCGTTGTAAACACCAAATTAGCTTGTTTAAGCAGGTGGGCTTCTTTTTGATATGGTTAAGTCTTGGAACTAAATGGACATTTCCAATTGATTTAGAATGAGGTTCTGGGGGGGAAGGGAAGTGGAGGGAATCCAGGGAAGTATAATAATAATAATAATAGATTTATTTTATATAGCGCTTTTCAGGACTCAAAGTCGCTTTACAATTGAGAGTCAGGAATAAACAAAACAAAATAGAGCAGTAAGACAGAGGGGAGGGGAACATGGGACTAAGGGTATGCAGAGGTGAAGAGATGGGTCTTGAGGCGGGACTGGAAGATGGTGAGGGACTCAGAATTTCGGACCGGTTGTGGGAGGGAATTCCAGAGCCTGTGAGCTGCCCTGGAGAAGGCTCTGCCTCCAAAAGTGCAGAGGTTTGAATTCGGAGTGGAGAGGAGACCAGCTGATGTGGATCTGAGGGACCGTGAGGGTTGGTAGGGGGAGAGGAGGTCAATGAGATAAGGGGGGGCCAGGTTGTTGAGGGCTTTGTAGGTGAGGACCAGGATTTTGTAGGTGATCCGGTGGGAAATGGGAAGCCAGTGAAGTTCTTTGAGAACTGGGGTGATGTGGTGCCAGGAGTTGGTGTGGGTAATGAGTCGGGCGGCTGCATTCTGGACCAGTTGGAGTCGTTTGATGCTGCTGGAATTGATTCCGAAAAGAAGAGAGTTACAGTAGTCCAGTCGGGAGGAGATGAAGGCATGGATGAGTCTTTCAGCAGCGGGGGGTGTGAGAGACGATCTGATTTTTGCAATGTTGCGGAGGTGAAAAAATGATGTTTTGACAACATGGCGGATGTGAGGCTCAAGGGAGAGGGTTGAGTCAAGGATCACGCCAAGGTTGCGTGCCTGAGGAGATGGGGAGACAGTGGTGCCGTCGATAGTGAGAGTGGGGTTGTTGATTTTAGTGAGTGTTGATTTGGAGCCAATGAGGAGAAATTCTGTTTTGCTACTGTTTAATTTAAGGAAGTTGAGTTGCATCCAAGATTTGATGGCTGATAGGCAGGAGTTGATATGGGAGAGAGGGGGGTGGTGGGGGGACTTGGTGCTGAGATAGATCTGGGTGTCATCAGCATAGCAGTGGAAGTCCAGTTTGAAGTGACGGAGTATATGACCAAGGGGGAGGATGTAGATGATGAAGAGGAGGGGACCAAGAACGGAGCCTTGGGGAACGCCTTGAGTGACAGTGGCTGTGGCAGAGGTGTGGTTATGGAGAGAGATGAAGTGGGATCGGTTGGAAAGGTAAGAACGGAACCAGCTGAGTGCAGAACCTTCAATGCCAAGGTCCCTAAGTCTGGTGAGCAGGATGTTGTGGTTGACGGTATCGAAGGCTGCACTCAGGTCGAGGAGGATGAGGATATTGAGGGAGCCAGAGTCAGCAGAGGTAAGGAGGTCATTGAGGACTTTGAGGAGAGCGGTTTCTGTGCTATGGAGGGGGCGAAAGCCAGATTGGAGGGGTTCGAATAGGTTATACGCGAGGAGGTGGGAATGAAGTTGTGACGCGACGATGCGCTCCAGGGTTTTTGAAAGAAAGGGGAGGTTTGAGATGGGGCGGTAGTTAATGAGAGAGGAGGGATCAAGACCAGGTTTCTTTAAGATTGGTGTGACAGCAGCAGTTTTGAAAGCAGAGGGGACAATTCCTTGGGACAATGAGGAGTTGAAAAGATTAGTGAGGTAGGGGCAGAGAGCAGGGAGGCAGGACTTCAGCAGGGGAGTGGGGAGAGGGTCAAGGGAGCAGGTAGTGGGTTTGGAAGAGCTGATGAGTTTGGAGATTTCAGTAGGGGTGACCGGGTCAAACTGGGAGAGGAAGCAGTGAGGGGGAGGGGTATGGAGATCCGCGGAGCTGTTGAAAGGAGGGGCCTTGGTAGGTGGTGGAGTAGATGCTGGGGAGTCGGGTACAGGGGATAGGGATTGATAGATGGTGCTAATTTTATCAGCAAAAAAGTGGAGGAATGAGTTGCAGAGATCCGGAGTGGAGGTAGGGAGAGTGATGGCTCGAGGCTTGAGGAGGTTGCAGACTGTGGAGAAGAGGGTTCTGTGGTTTAGGCAGGGGTCAGTGAGTATGGAGGAGAGGTATGCAGATTTAGCAGCAATGAGGGCATCTTTGTAGGCAGTGAGGTGGAGTTTGTAAGCTTCATGGTGGACTGTGAGAGGTGATTTCTTTATGAGTCGTTCAAGTATAGGCTAGTGAGCCTCACATCTGTGGTAGAGGAAATATTGGAGAGAATTCTTCAAGATAGGATTTGCTCCCTTTTGGAAGAGTAAATGGGTTAATTAGGGATAACTAGCAGGGCTTTGTACGTGGCAGGTAATGTCTTACTAACTTGATTAAGGTTTTTGAGGGGGCGATAAAGGAGATTGATGGTTCGGTGGTGAATGTTGTATACATGGATTTCATTAAGACTTTTGATAAGGTTCCTCATGGTAGGCTGATCCAGAAGCTTGAAATAGAAGGGATTCATGATGACTTGGTCGTATGGATTCAGAATTGGCTTATACATGGAAGACAGGGAGCTGTGGTGGAGGGTAGATATTCTGGCTGGAGTTCTGTCACCAATAGAGTTCCACAGGGATCTGCTGGGACCTCTGTTATTGGTGATATCTATATTACTAAAAGTAAGATCTTGACCACTTCCTGTTTTTCTGTTTCATGATTTTAGAAAAAAACGCTGCCACTGACGGCTGTGATTTTTGACCAGCTTACTCAGAGTCCCCCTCCGCTGCGCAGGACAAGAGGATTTTTCCCATTGATGAAACATAAAAGAATTATTAATGTTTTAAAAATGTTGACATTCTCTCTGCTGCCCCTTCTGGTGGGAGGGAGGAGGGAGTATAAAACCCGGAAGTGTTGTGCCTCAGTCAGTCTCTGCAAGATGGGGGAAGTGAGAGGGTCACGTCTCTCAGTCTGAGCTGTGAATAACACTGAACACATGTCTACTAAACTGTGAGTGTGGTTTTACTGCCCTTGAGTGCCCGTAAAAGGTACTCAAAAATGCTGGAGAAACTCAGCGGGTGCAGCAGCATCAATGGAGCGAAGGAGATAGGCAACGTTTCGGGCCAAAACCCTTCTTCAGACTTGAGTGCCCTTAATGTGGTTTGAAAATGAAAATGTGGTTGGTTTGAAGTAAAAGCACTGCAAATGGTTGGTGGGGGTTTGGGTTGAAGTAAATGCACTGCAAATGATTTGTTTGGTATTTTGGGGTGAAGTAAAAAGCACTGCAAATGGTTGGGTGGGGTTTCGGGTTGAAGTAAAAAGCACTGCAAATGGTTGGTTTGGGGTTTTGGGGTGAAGTAAAAAGCACTGCAAATGGTTGGTTTGGGGTTTTGGGTTGAAGGAAAAAGCACTGCAAATGGTTGGTTTGGGGTTTTGGGTTGAAGTAAAAAGCACTGCAAATGGTTGGTTTGGGGTTTTGGGTTGAAGTAAAAAGCACTGCAAAAGGTTGGTTTGGGGTTTTGGTTTGAAGTAACCCCAAAACTTTAGAAGGATGAGAGGTGATCTCATTGAAACATATAAGATTGTTAAGGGCTTGGACATGCTAGAGGCAGGAAACATGTTCCCGATGTTAGGGGAGTCCAGAACCAAGGGCAACAGTTTAAGAATAAGGAGTAAGCCATTTAGAACGGAGACGATGAAACACTTTTTCTCACAGAGAGTGGTGAGTCTGTGGAATACTCTGCATCAGAGGGCGGTGGAGGCAGGTTCTCTAGATGCTTTCAAGAGAGAGCTAGATAGAGCTCTTAAATATGGCGGAGTCAGGGGATATGGGGAGAAGACAGTAACGGGGTACTGATTGGGGATGATCAGCCATGATCACATTGAATGGCGGTGCTGGCTCGAAGGGCCTACTCCTGCACCTATTGTCTATTGTCAAAACAACCATTTGCAGTGCTTTTTATTTCAACCCCAAACCCCAAACCCCAAACCAACCATTTGCAGTGCTTTTTACTTCAACTCAAAACCCCAAACCAACCATCTGCAGTGCTTTTTACTTCAACCCAAAACCCCAAACCAACCATTTGCAGTGCTTTTTATTTCAACCCAAAAGCCCAAACCAACCATTTGCGGTGCTTTTTTATTTCAACCCAAACCCCACCCAACCATTTGCAGTGCTTTTTACTTCAACCCAGAACCCCACCCAACCATTTGCAGTGCTTTTTACTTCAACCCAAAACCCCAAACCAACCATTTGCAGTGCTTTTTACTTCAACGCAAAACCCCACCAACTATTTGCAGTGCATTTACTTCAACCCAAACCCCCACCAACCATTTGCAGTGCTTTTGCTTCAAACCAACCACATTTTCATTTTCAAACCTCATTAAGGGCACTCAAGGTCAGTAAAACCACACTCACAGTTTAGTAGACATGTGTTCAGTGGTATTCACAGCTCAGACTGAGAAACATGACCCTCTCACTTCCCCCATCTTGCAGAGACTGACTGAGGCACAACACTTCCGGGTTTTATAGTCCCTCCCCCCTCCCACCAGCAGGGGCAGCAGAGAGAATGTCAACATTTTAAAAACATTAATAACTCTTTTATGTTTCATCGATGGGAAAAAATCTTCTTGTCCTGCGCAGCGGAGGGGGACTGGCCAAAAATCACAGCCATAAGTGGCAGCGTCTTTTTTCATGAAAGAGAAACAGGAAGTAGTCAAGATCTTACCTTTAGTAATATAGATAAGTGTCAGGAAGTCATAATGCAGCTCTATAAGATTTTGGTTAGGCTGCATTTGGAATATTGCATGCAGTTCAGTTCATCCCTTTACAGGAAAGATCCAGAGGCTTTGGAGTGGGTGCAGATGATGGTTAGCAGAAAGCTGCCTGGATTAGAGGATTTCAGCTACAGGGTTGGATGGATTGTTTTCTCTGAAACATCAGAGGATGAGTGGAGACTTGATAGAAGTATATAAAATTATGAGAGGCATAGATAGGGTAGACAGTCAGAACCTTTTTCCCAGGGTGGAAATGACAAACACTAAAGACATGGCTATATCTTGAGAAGGGGAAAGTTTAATGGAAACGTGTAGGGCAAGTTTTTACATAGAGAGTGATGGGGGCCTGGAACTCACTTCCAGCGGTGGTGGCGGAGGCAGGTACGATAGTGGCGTTTAAGAGGCTTTTAGGTCGGCTCATGGAATTGCAGGGAATAGAAGGGTATGTATCATGTACCGGCAGATGAGATCAGCTGAACTTGGAAACATTTTCGGCGCAGACATTGCTGACCAAGTTACCCAATGGAGCTAGTCCCACTTGCCTTAACCTGGCCATTTCCCTTCAAACCTTTATTATGCACTTGTCCAAGGTATCTTTTAAATGTCATTATTGTATCAGCAGTACTTGTACAGGAACCAACAGCAACCAAGACTCTAGCTGTAAATATTTACTTATACAATATGCTCTTGTTCCATGTATACACCACCTTCTGTGTGAAAAAGTTGCCCTTCATATCCCTTTTACACCTTCCCCTTCTCAACTTCAACCCATGTCCACCAGTATAGACTCGCCTATCCTGTGGAAAAGACTATAATTAGTCACCTTATCGATGCTCCTCATACTATACCTCTGTGAGGTCACCCCTGAGCCTCCTACATGCCTAGCCTCTCCTTGTAAGTCATAGCCTACAGAAACATCCCAGTAATCTCTATTATACACTTACCATTTTAACAACATCTTTCCCAGGTTAACTCAACTAGTACTGTACATAGTGCTCCAAATGTGGCCTTAACAATGTTTGTAAAGTTGTACAAACGGCCCAGTACTAGCCGCCTAGCCTGCCTGCCCAACCTGTTCTCTTTGATTTCTGTTGCTGCTTCAACCTTCTCATCTGCCTCATGACTTCATTGGGTTCCATCCCCCTTGCCAGGCAAGTTTAAATCTCCGAAGTAACTCAAGCAAATCTCCCTGCCAGGATATCAGTCTCCCTCCAGTTCAGGTTCAACCCATCCCTCTTGTACAGGATATCTCTGCCCAGAAGAGACCCCAATGGACCAACATCTGAACCCTGTTCCCTGAAACATTTAGTGATTGGCAGACAAATGAAACATAACCAATCTACACCAGAAACTGGAGAGGGTGGAGGAAAAATTTACAAGGATGTTACTGGGCCTGGAAAGTTTGAGTTATAAAGAGAGGCTGGATAGGCTGTGCCTTTTCCCCCTGAAGCTTAGGAGGCTGAGTGGTGATCACAGAGCAGTTTATAATTTCACGAGGGATATAGATGAAGGGAAGAGCCAGAGTGTTTTCCCCATGGTAGGAGAGACAAAAGCAAGAGAGCATAGGTTTAAGGTGAGAGAGGAATGGTTTAAAAGGGAGCTGAGTCATAGAAGCAGAGCTATGCAGCTGAGAAACAGGCCCTGAGGGAAAACATGTTTATGCCGATCAAGTTGACATTCTGAGCTAGTCCCATTTGTCTGCATTTGGCCCACCTCCCCTTTTCTCCTCCTTATCCATATATCTGCTCAAATGACTTTTAAAAGTCATAGTTATATCAGATCTATAGCTTCATTTGCCAACTTATTCCACAATTTCATTTACATGAAGCCATGAATACGAAAAAGTTTTGTTAATCCATATCTCTTGACCAACTAGCCTCCTACTTTGCACTAGTGTAACCTGTGCTTTGTAGACAGTACAGTGTGTTTTGCAAAGCTGTTCTTTGTTGGATCCTTTCTTTTGAGTTGCTCATGTAGATGCTTTCATGGGAATGGTTGTTTTATGATGGACCTGGCTGAATCCATTGGTCTATCAGCAACTGTGCATTGGAACCGCTGTACCAGGCCATGATGCAACCAATCCAGATACGTTCTAGAGTTCAACTGTAGAAGTTTGTTATATTCAGTAACATACCAAATATCTGTGAACTTCTAATAAAGTAGAGCATTGGCGAGTTTTCTTCCTCAGTGCATCTATGTGCTGGGTCCAGGACAGTTCCTCCGAGATGATAATGTACAGAAACTTGCTGCTAACTCTCTTCATCATCAACCCACCAATGGAACTGGTGCATGGTCTCCTGATTTCCCTTTCCTAAAATCAACAATTAGTTCCTTGTTACACAAAAATGCTGGAGAAACTCAGCGGGTGCAGCAGTATCTATGGAGCGAAGGAAATAGGCAAAGGTTCGGGCCGAAACCCTTCTTCAGACTGATGGGGGGTGGGGAGAAGAAAGGAAAAATGCGGAGGAGGAGCCCGAGGGCTGAGGGATGGGAGGAGACAGCCCGAGGGCTGAGGAAGGGGAGGAGACAGCAAGGGCTAACAGAATTGAGAGAATTCAAAGTTCATGCCCCCAGGATGCAGACTCCCCAAGCGGAATATGAGGTGCTGTTCCTCCAATTTCCGGTGTTGCTCGCTCTGGCCATGGAGGAGACCCAGGACAGAGAGGTCGGATACGGAATGGGAGGGGGAGTTGGTGCTGAGCCACCGGGAGGTCAGGTTGGTTATTGCGGACTGAGCAGAGGTGTTCGGCGAAACGATCGCCAAGCCTCCGCTTGGTCTCACTTGGTCTGACATCAAGATGCAACCTCATCTATTGCAGCGGATGCAATAGATGAGGTTGGGCGAGATGCAGGTGAACCTCTGTCGCACCTGGAACGACTGCTTAGGTCCTTGAATGGAGTCGAGGGGAGAGGTGAAGGGACAAGTGTTGCATCTCTTGCGGTTGCAAGGGAAAGTGCCCGGGGAGGGGGTAGTACGGGAGGGAAGGGAAGAATTGACAAGGGAGTTACGGAGGGAGCGGTCTTTGCAGAAGGCAGACATGGGGGTAAATGGGAAGATGTGGCGAGTGGTGGGGTCACGTTGGAGGTGGCGAAACTGACGGAGGATTACTTGTTGTATGTGACGGCTGGTGGGGTGAAAGGTGAGGATTAGGGGGACTCTGCTCTTGTTGCGAGTGGGGGAATGGGGAGAGAGAGCAGTGTTGTGGGGTATAGATAGATAGATAAACATTTATTGTCACATACACCAATTGGTGTAGTGAAATTTGACTTGCCATGCAGCAGACAAATAAAGATAACATTAAAGAATTTAACAATAACATAAAAACATCCCCCCACAATGGTTCCCACTGTGGGGGAAGGCAGCAAAGTCCAGTCCCATCCCCAGTTCACCCACAGTCGGGGCCTATTGAGGCCTCTGCAGTCGCCGATACGGCAGCCCGATGCCTCAGGCCCTCTCGCCGGATGATGAAGCTCTGGCGTCGGGTGAACACTCTCGGCGGCCCGAGTGTCTGGAGCGGCCGCCTCCTCCCAGTAGACAGCGGCTCCCGACGTCCACGAGCCGCGCTGGTCGATGCTCCGACTCTGGCGACCTCGTCATGAGATCCCAGGCTCCACGGTGTTTCAAGCTCAGCGCCGCCCACGGCTGGAAGCTCCACAGACCGCAGACCGCAGACCGCAGCTCCGCGATGTTGGTGCCGGCTGTCACAGCACTCCGGAGCTTACTGCACGGCGACCCGGGCTAGGCATCGCCCGCTCCGCGATGGTACTTCAGCGCTGTGCCACCGCCGAAGCTGAAGTCCAGGCCGGTCCCGGCAGGAAAACGCCGCTCCAGTCTGCCCGTAGGCCGCGAGGAAGGGGCGAAGATACGGCTCGGAGAAAAGCCGAAACTCCGACCAGGTAGGTACTGAGAAAATAGTTTCCCCCTAACCCCCCCCCCCCCCACCCCCCACACAAAAAGACTAAAGACCTCCAAAACAAACACTTTCAACTAACTAAAAATTAAAAAAAGGGTGAAAAAACTAACAGCTGCTGGCAGGGCAGCCATACTCGACGGCGCCCCAGGTGGGAAGAGACCCTGGTGCGAGCCTCATCTATGGTGGAGGAGGGGAACCCCCGTTCCCTGAAGAATGAGGACATTTCAGATACCCTGGTGTGGAACGCCTCATCCTGGGAGCAGATGCAGCATAGACGGAGGAATTGGGAGTAGGGGATGGAGTCCTTACAGGAAGCAGGGTGGGAAGAAGTGTAGTCCAGATAGCCATGGGAGTCAGTAGGTTTATAGTGGATGTCGGTCAGAAGTCTATCACCTGCAATGGAGATAGTGAGGTCAAGGAATGGTAGGGAAGTTGTCCTTGGTTTTGTTTATGCTGAGCGAGAGGTTGTTGGTGCAGCATCACTCAACAAAACATTTTTTCTCTCTCTTGTATATTGATTCATTGGCATTTGTGATTTAGTCGGCAAAAATAGTATCATCGGTAAATTTATAGATGGCATTGGTGCTGTCACGAGTGTAAAGAGAATACAGCAGGGGGCTTAGCACATAGCCCTGAGGTTGATGGTCAATGATGAGGAGATGTTTAGGAAAGAACTGCAGATGCTAGTTGGAACCGAAGATAGACACAAAAAGCTGGAGTAACTCAGTGACAGGACAGGCAGCATCTCTGGAGAGAAGGAATGGGTGACATTTCGGGTTGAAACACTTTTCAGTCAATGTGTGTCCGGGGAGGCAAATTTAGCACCTGTATTATAATCTACTTATGACATTGGCATTAACCTGCATTATAAGATGCGAGTGAAATTAATATTAATCCAATTTTCATTTTGAAGTTATGATAAAATCCATTGTACATCAAAAACCATAACATAACATGATTGCACAGAAACATAGAAACATAGAAACATAGAAAATAGGTGCAGGAGTAGGCCATTCGGCCCTTCGAGCCAGCACCGCCATTTGATATGATCATGGCTGATCATCCAACTCAGTATCCCATCCCTGCTTTCTCTCCATACCCCCTGATCCATTTAGCCACAAGGGCCACATCTAACTCCCTCTTAAATATAGCCAATGAACTGGCCTCAACTAGCTTCTGTGGCAGAGAATTCCACAGATTCACCACTCTCTGTGTAAAAAATGATTTCCTCATCTCGATCCTAAAAGTCTTCCCTCTTATCCTTAAACTGTGACCCCTAGTTCTGGACTTCCCCAACATCGGGAACAATCTTCCTGCATCTAGCCTGTCCAACCCCTTAAGAATTTTGTAAGTTTCTATAAGAACCCCCTTCAGTCTTCTGAATTCCAACGTGTATAAGCCGAGTCTATCCAGTCTTTCCTCATATGAAAGTCCTGCCATCCCAGGAATCAGTCTGGTGAACATTCTCTGTACTCCCTCTATGGCAAGAATGTCCTTCCTCAGATTAGGAGACCAAAACTGTACGCAATACTCCAGGTGTGGTCTCACCAAGACCCTGTACAACTGCAGTAGAACCTCCCTGCTCCTATACTCAAATCCTTTTGCTATGAATGCTAACATACCATTCGCCTTCTTCACTGCCTGCTGCACCAGCATGCCTACTTTTAATGACTGGTGTACCATGACACCCAGGTCTCGTTGCATCTCCCCATTTCCTAATCGGCCACCATTCAGATAATAGTCTACTTTCCTGTTTTTGCCACCAAAGTGGATAATCTCACATTTATACACTTTATACTGCATCTGCCATGCATTTGCCCACTCACCCAGCCTATCCAAGTCACCTTGCAGCCTCCGAGCATCCTCCTCACAGCTAACACTGCCCCCCAGCTTCGTGTCATCGGCAAACTTGGAGATGTTGCATTCAATTCCCTCATCCAAATCATTAATATAAATCGTAAATAGCTGGGGTCCCAGCACTGAGCCTTGCGGTACCCCACTAGTCACTGCCTGCCTTTGTGAAAAGGACCCGTTTACTCCTACTCTTTGCTTCCTGTCTGCCAGCCAGTTCTCTATCCACATCAATACTGAACCCCCAATACTTTGCTTCCTGTCTGCCAGCCAGTTCTCTATCCACATCAATACTGAACCGTGTGCTTTAAGTTTGTATACTAATCTCTTATGTGGGACCTTGTCGAAAGCCTTCTGAAAGTCCAGATATAACACATCCACTGGTTCTCCTTTATCCACTCTACTAGTTACATCCTCGAAAAATTCTATAAGATTCGTCAGACATGATTTACCTTTCATAAATCCATGCTGACTTTGTCCAATGATTTCACCACTTTCCAAATGTGCTGCTATCCCATCTTTAATAACTGATTCTAGCAGTTTCCCCACTACCGACGTTAGACTAACTGGTCTGTAATTCCCCAATTTCTCTCTCCCTCCCTTTTTAAAAAGTGGGGTTACATTAGCTACCCTCCAATCCTCAGGAACTACTCCAGAATCTAAAGAGTTTTGAAAAATTATCACTAATGCATCCACTATTTCTGGGGCTACTTCCCTAACTACTCTGGGATGCAGCCTATTTACCTAACACCACTTCCCGGCTAACCTGGATTTCACTCAGTTCCTCCATCTCATTTGACCCCCGGTCCCCTGCTATTTCCGGCAGATTATTTATGTCTTCCTTAGTGAAGACAGAACCAAAGTAGTTATTCAATTGGTCTGCCATGTCCTTGTTCCCCATGATCAATTCACCTGTTTCTGACTGCAAGGGACCTACATTTGTTTTAACTAATCTTTTTCTCTTCACATATCTATAAAAGCTTTTGCAGTCAGTTTTTATGTTCCCTGCCAGTTTTCTTTCATAATCTATTTTCCCTTTCCTAATTAAGCCCTTTGTCCTCCTCTGCTGGACTCTGAATTTCTCCCAGTCCTCCGGTAGGCTGCTTTTTCTGGCTAATTTGTTCGTTTCATCTTTTGTTTTGATACTATCCCTGATTTCCCTTGTTATCCATGGATGCACTACCTTCCCTGATTTAGTTTTTTGCCAAACTGGGATGAACAATTGTTGTAGTTCATCCATGCAGTCTTTAAATGCCTTCCATTGCATATCTACCGTCAACCCATTAAGAATCAATTGCCAGTCTATCTTGGCCAATTCACTTCTCATACCCTCAAAGTTACCTTTCTTTAAGTTCAGGACCCTTGTTTCTGAATTAACAATGTCACTCTCCATCCTAATGAAGAACTCAACCATATTATGGTCACTCTTGCCCAAGGGGCCACGCACAACAAGACTGCTAACTAACCCTTCCTCATTACTCAATACCCAATCTAGAATAGCCTTCTCTCTCGTTGGTTCCTCTACATGTTGGTTTAGAAAACTATCCCGCATACATTCCAAGAAATCCTCTTCTTCAGTACCCTTGCCAATTTGATTCACCCAATCTATATGTAGATTGAAGTCACCCATTATAACTGTTTTACCTTTGTTGCACGCATTTCTAATTTCCTGTTTGATGCCATCCCCAACTCCACTACTACTGTTAGGTGGCCTGTACACAACTCCCACTAGTGTTTTCTGCCCCTTAGGCAACCCAGTGACAGCTCTACAACCCTATCTACACACTAGCAGGGCAGCCAATTCTACTCTGGATGGACCCCGAAGGATAAGGAAACCCACTAATTTCAAAGCATCTCATATCTGCTCGGAAGATAGACACAAAGAGCTGGAGTAAGACAGCATCTCTGGAGAAAAGGAATAGGTGATGTTTCGGGTCTTCTTCGGACTCGACCTGAAATGTCACCTATACATTTCTGCAGAGATACTGTCTCACCCACTGAGTTACTCCAGCTTTTTGTGCCTATCTTCAGTTTAAACCAGCATCTGCCAAGGATGCCAAGAGAGTTTATTGTCCCAGATAGGACAATGAAATTCTTGCTTGCTGCAGAACAACAGAGTATTGTAAGCATAAATACAGAACAGTTTAGTGTGTCTATATAGCATTGACCATATATATACACATAAATAAACAGATAAAGTGCAATAGGCTGCTATAGTTCAGAGTTTGTTTGATGGCGAATTTAATAGCCTGATGGCTCTGGGGAAGTAGCTGTTCCTGAACCTGGATGTACCAGATTTCAGGCTCCTGGCAGCGGAGAGATGAGTGTGTGGCCAGGATGATGTGGGTCCTTGATGATGCTGCCAGCCTTTTTGAGGCAGCGACTGCGATAGATCCCTTCGGTGGTGGGGAGGTCAGAGCCGATGATGGCCTGGGCAGTGGTCACAACTTTCTGCATTCTTTTCCGCTCCTGGACACTCAAGTTGCCGAACCAAGCCACGATGCAACCAATCAGTATGCTCTCTACTGTGCACCTGTAGAAGTTCGAGAGAGTCCTCTTTGACATGCCGACTCCCCGTAATCTTCTCAGGAAGTAGAGGCACTGATGTGCTTTCCTTATAATTGCATCAGGACCAGGAAAGATCTTCGGAAATATGCACGCCCAGTCGCAGTTCTTTCCTACACATATCTGCTCAGATCTGGTTGCAGATATCAGCCTAATTACAACCAGGTAGGATGATAGCCACTGAAGCATGAGGGTGGTATTGAAGGAGGCTAATTAAGGCATGAAGATGAGGCTTGCCAGTGTGGAGGGGCACATTGCATGATGGTTCCATCAGGTGTGGGGACCTATATATTCTATGTAAGGGAGAAATTGGTGCTTCTGGAAGAGCAGATGAAAGACCTGGAGCCTGAAGGCCAGGACACAGATCCAGATGACCAGCAGGAGCAAGAGCATGATAAAGGCTGTCGGGATGATGTACCTCACCAACTATCAGAAGTTCAATCTCCCAACTGAGCATTGGACAGAAGCATTATCCTGAAGCAATAAGGGACCGCTTTAGAGAAAGGCACTTCTCCAAATGAGCCTGCGCAATCATCATCCTAAAAGCAAAGCAAGTGACATTTAGTTTAATTTAAGGTAGACAAAAAAGCTGGAGAAACTCAGCAGGTGAGACAGCATCTATGGAGCGAAGGAATAGGCGATGTTTCGGGTCGAGACCCTTCTTCAGACTGAAGTTTTTAATTTAGTTCAGTTTAGAGATACAGCGCGGAAACAGGCCCTTCGGCCCACCTAGTCCGCACCGACCAACAATCCCCGCACACTAACACTACCCTACACACAACTAGGGACAATTTACAATTTTACCAAGCTAATTAGCTTACAAATCTGTACATCTTTGGAGTGTGGGAGGAAGCCGGAGATCTCGGAGAAAATCGACACAGGTCACGGGAGAACGTACGAACTCCGTAAAGTCAGCGTCCGTGGTCAGGATCGAACCAGGATCCTGGCACTGTAAGGCAGCAACTCTACTGCTGCGCCACTGTGCCGTCCTTCTCCACTCTCCATTCATTACTACCACTATGGCTGACCAATAAGTCACCAGGGGCACCACTCTGGTCCACCAAGAAGTCACAAGGAGCATGTATGCATTTATACAAAATCTATGCATCTGAGACTGAACTCCAATTTTCTTGGATTCCCCTACAAGTGGACCAACACCTGGGTCTGTTAAAACTATGTGGATGATTTGTCACAGCCATTCCATTTTAAAAGAATTCATGCATCTTCCACTCTTCAGAACAGCAGTGCCTGCAAGTCATCCTCACCCGTGAGCGATTGCTGAAGATGCAGCAGCAGAAGAAGAACAACAAGGAAGTTCATAAACAAGACAGACACAGGGAAACAAGTAAGCACTAGTAAATCTTCAGTTTAAACCAGCATCCTTCCTACACTGCACTAGTAAAGAAGTCGAAATCAAGCAGAGGCGCAAAAAGAAGCCCATCATAATTTTGTTCCTAATCTGAGCCAGGCCTGGCAAAGAAGTGTGGAAATGAATCTTGGAAATCTTAACAGCAGAAAAGTGCAATAATTCTGCAGTTTCAGGCAGCCTCTAACAGCTGCATGGAGAAGAAATTGGCAGCTCTCAGGGAATAAATCTTGGATTGGCTGTGGAATTTAGAAGAAAACTGGTGGAAGGAAAAAGGTGGAAAGCAAATACAAACACATTAATTCAGCCTCATGAAAATGCATTAAAAACATAATTTTCAAGTCAGGTCAAGATTATTGTCATATGCACGTACAGTGAGGTACAGATACAATGAACTACGGGCACATAAACTCAGACACACAGAACACATAAAATATTCAAGACCGTTGGAATAGAAAAATACTGTGCAAAAATAGGACAAGAGTGTAAAAACACAATTAGAAAACAAGTTGATTTTAGTGATTCTAGGAAGAGGGTTGTGCAGCTTTGTTCAAGAACACGATGGTTATCAGAAAGTAATTGTTCCTGAACCGGGTGGCATGGGACCCCAAGATTATTGGTATAGTGCGTGTTACAAAGGAAAATAGGAAAATGTGGGACAAAATTTTGGAGTATCCCACCAGGTGGGAGTTTGGTGGAATGATCATGCCATTCAACCGATGATACCAAAACCTTTCATCTCATCAGGTCTCATCTCTAAAATGTCAGAACATAACATGATCAAAACAGGGTGTCCCCTGTTTCAGCACGGTTCCTTTCCTGTGAACTGTTTGAACCCAATGGGTAAATCCATTCTCCCAAATGTTCATTCATATACAAGCTTTACATAAGCCAGGTATTCATAAGCTAGAGTGGCACTGTAAATACTAATGGTTAGCTTGCAACATACCATAAGTATCTTGTCAGATACCACATAGACTTAAGAAAAAGGAACATAGAACAGTACAGCACAGGGATGGGCGCTTCAGCCCACAAAGTTTGTGCTGAACATGATGCCAAGATAAACTAATCTCACCTGCATCCTCATGATCTATATTCCTCCATTTCCCTGCATACCCATGTGCTTATCTAAAAGCCTCTTAAGAACCACTGTCATATTTGCCTCCACCACCACCCCTGACAGCACATTCCAGAAAGCCACCATTCCAGAAAGTACATTCCAGCCAGCACATTACACAAAGCAAGTTTTTTGTGTAAAAAAATTTGCTTCACGCATCTCTTTTAATCTTTGCTCCTCTGCTCTTAAATCTATGTCCTCTAGTTTTTGACAGTTCCATCCAGGGGAAATGGTTCTCACTGTCTACCATATCTAGACCTCTCATAATTTTATACATTGCTATCAATGCTCCCCTCAACCTTCAGTTTTCCACAGAAAACAATCCAAGTTCATCCAACCTCTCCTTGTAGATAATACCCCCTAAATAGGGCAGCATTCTGGAAAACCTCTTCTGCACCCTTTCCAAAGCCTACACATAATTTCTGTAATGTAGTGACCATAACTGCATGTAAATATGGCCTAAACAAAGTCTTATTGAGCTGCATCACGACTTCCTGACTCTTATATTTAATGCCTCAACCAATTAAGTGAAGCATGCCTTACATGTTATTTGTAAATCCATCTACTTATGTTGCCACAAGCTACAAGTGTTTTCTTAAAGTGGAGCAACTTTGGGTAAAAGCAAATGTTGAGGCAAATATAGTAAAATGGCGGTGCCTCGCGGCAGCGGCCTCTGCAGTCCGTCTGTCTTTTTTTATTTTTTGTCCCGTTGAGTGTATAGTTTGTTGTGGTTTATATATTGTTTTAGCTCTGTATATGTGGGGGGCGGGGGGGGGGTGTGGGGGAGACTTTTAAATCTCTTCCCTGTACGGGTGACCCAACCTTTTTCCTGTCGGGTCTCCGTTGCCGTTGGGGCCTAGGACCATGGAGCGGCCTCCAACCGGAAAGACCTGGGAGCTCCAGTTGCGAAGACTGCGGACTTACCATCGTGGAGCTGGCCGGCTTCGGAGCGTGGAGAGCTGTGGTGGCGCGCGGCCGCGACCCGACTCCGGAGCTTCGGAGGCTCCAGCCGCAGGTCCGGTGACATCGGGAGCTCGCGGGTCCCTGGTGGGAGACCGCTTTTCAGAGCTCCCGCAACAGCAACTTCTCCCACCCGAATTGCGGGGTTGAAAACGTCCCGGAGTGGGGCCTTACATCGCCCGGCGCGGCTTTAATGCCCGCCCGGGGCTTTAACATCGGGAGAAGAATGGAGAGCAGGGTAGAGACAAGACTTTGCCTTCCATCACAGTGAGGAGGAGATTCACTGTGATGGATGTTTGTGTGAATTGTGTTGGTTGTCTGTCTGGTTAATTGTTTCTTCTTGTTGTATGACTGCAGAAACCAAATTCCGTTTGTACTTCATTTGAGGTTCAAATGACAATAAACGGTATTGTATTGTAAAAAACATTTCCAAACAATACCCTTGAACACTCTTTGGGAGTTTGCAAAAAATTAATTCATAGGCATAAGGAATTCAAATTGCAATTTAGTTCTCAGTGACTGAAAATGTTCTTTTTTCATATAACATAACGTCTGGTTCTGTAATGAGTCACTGACTGGCAATGCCTTCTGCATTCAACAAGTGCTTTACCATTAATTATATTAACTGAAATGAAAGCACAATTTCTCTTGGTTCTCTGTCGTACAAGCCGTTTTTATGCAACAACTTAAGAAAAGAAAACAAGATTTTAAATAATCATTAATCACAGAACTGAATATTGCAAGTTATTACAAACTTTATCTCTTAACTTTTAAATATTTTAGTTGTTAAATATTCTGCACATTTAATGCCCGCTAAAATGTCAACCGTGCGTTTACCCACTTTGGGAACAGTTTAATGCGATTACCACATGGTTCCATTTAGGAAGGTTCCGCATTAGTCACAACTTCTCACTTTTAACTGGGTTTTTCATACTTGAACAGAAACAGACCTATTCCAAGTGTTATAGGAATAACTAATACCAAAACAAGGGAGACAAGGGAGCTATCAATTATGGGTGGACATAATGCCTGGAAATCCTTCTCCCTGTTTGAATTGGTTAAACTAATGAAGAAGTCACACTTCATTTAAGTAATGTGAACCATTTTTCTCCATAGTTTTGACTGTTCACAGCTGAGGGATCACATCACTGGCCTGTCCCAGTTTCCTGTACCAGGAACTGACAGCGCTATAAAGCTGTATGCCTGGTGCAGAATTCACAGGGATTGTATTTGTCTGGAGGATAAGACTGGCACCTTGCTGCTGGCCCCCAAACAATAGATATGGCGCTGAAGTCCTTTGAATGCTGTTCCCTGTTCTTTTTCCTCTTCCTTCCATTTTGCCTATGTCAGGAAGAATACTCGGAGGTGAGCGAGAACGTTATTGCAAACTTGACAATAGTAGTTGAAAACCATGAAGCTTCCAGGTATTTAAAGAGTGGAGAGACTGAAGCTGCAAACCACACAAGTGGGGTAAATTCCAGACCAACCGCAGCTGGCAAGACAGAAAAAGTACAAAAAAAGCCGAAAAGAAAAAAAATTGAAACTAAGGTGATAGAACAGCCAACCTCTATTAGCATCCAGGTACACGGAACTGATTTTATATGCAAAGATAGTTATAGTCCTGGGGCAGTTTGGTTTTGCCTGGCTTAAACTGAAACAATTTGAATTGTAGGATTACAAACTTTAGTCAATTTGTTGTTAATGCTTATGTTTCATTCATCTTGAAATTCCAATAAGTCTTTTGCTGAGAAGGAAAAGAGCAACAAATTTGTATATTAATTGCAAATTATCTTATTGATAATTGAAGTGTGATTTCTTCTAAGATCAAATAAAATCAACAAATAAAAACATTGATAAAATTGAATAGTCAATTAAATTGTTAATGAATTTTAATGAACTCATTATACAAGTATGATTGAACTACATACCTTTTCTGTTTGAAAAATAATGGGACAGCTAAATATTAAAGATACGTTTTCCCTCTAAGTAAGCGGTTAAATTTCATACCCTGGCTAATGGTGTAAGTAGTTGAAATTTTGCTAAAAGTTTCAATTACAAATTATTGTTTATTCTCAGTCTCAATTTGAAAAGATTTATTGGTAACATGATGATGTGCAATGTTTATCTTATCAAATCAAACAATGAATGCTAAGAAAAAACGATAGACCACTAATGGTGCTGGTGATTTCAATGATTTCAGCCAAGCTGCAGTCTATTTCTTTTGCTGCTTAATTATTTTAATGGCAGTTTTGAATACAGGAATAATTTAGCACACAAAATTTTATGTTGAGCTGCGTTGTAAGTGCAGTTATGCCTGCAAATTAGGTTTAACTGTCAAAATGTAAAATGTCTTACTCATTTTTGTATTAGCTGACAAATTGTACTGATATACTCCTATTAAACAAGACTATAATTTCTTGGTAACGAGAAGATTCTATCTCATTAAATAAAATGTTGCACTAATCACGGTTTTAAACTTGAGCCTTCAAATTGGTCAGAATGCAATGGCTTGATTTTGCCCAAGCACATCAAAGTAAGATTGAGAAAAGTCCATCTGTCCCTTATAATATATTAGAGTTAGCTGTTTCAGTGCCATCTATCAAAATGTGACAACTCTGTTTTTGCTTGCATTCTTTAATACTCAACTTTTTAAGGATTTACATAATTTCATCTAACTGTTGTAATTCGGTTGGCAACTGGTTTATTATTGTCACATGTACTGAGATACAGTGAAAATTATTTTGCGTACTATTCGGGCAAATTGTACCTGATATCAATACAACAGGTAGGCAAAAGAGAACATACTGTAACTGGAATGCAGAATATAGTGCTACAGCTACAGGGATGGTGCAGATAGTGGCTGCGACGAGGCAGATTGAAATATCGGGAAGAACATTACTAGCATTTGAGAGGTCTGTTCAAGATTCTGATAACAGCAGGGGAGAAGCTGTTCATGAGCCTGATAGTGCATGCTTTCAAGTGTTTGTATCTTCTGTCCGATGGGAGAGAGAAGAGGGAATTACCGGAGCGTAAATAGTTCTTGATTAAGTTGGCTGCTCTCCCGAGGCAGTGTGAAGTACAGATGAAGTTGATGGGGGAGAAGGTTGGTTTGTGTGATGCATTGATCTGTGTTCACAACTTTCCACAATAATTAAACCGGGTAATAGTTTTCTTCCGAGTAACTTGGATAACGATAAACGTGAGTTCAACAGCGGTGTCTCCTTATTTGTGAATAAAAGCCTGGTCAAAAATCTGTCATAACTTTGTCCAAGACGAAGTTACAGTGCAGAAATATAACTATGAATCCTGCATTCATTCCACATCCCTCTATGCCCCGCTAATTCAAGTACCTGTCCATATACTTCTTCAATGTTGGTGCAGTTCCTGCCTTCTCAACCTCTATGGCAATGCATTCCAGATATGAACAACTGTTTGTGGGAATAACTGGACAAATTCAGATCCTATGTAAGCCTCCTCCCTCTCAGCTTGAACCCATTCCCTCTAGTTTTGGCCATCTTTATCATGGGAAACAGATTCTGACTTTCTATACTATCTAAGCCTTTCAATTATATGGACCTCTATCATATCGCCTCTCAGCCTCCTGTGCTCCAGTGAAAACAGCCCTTGCCTGTCCAATCTCACCTGACAAATCAAGTCCTTCAATCCAGGAAATATCCTTGTGAAACTTTTTTGCATCCTCTCCAGCATAATCACTAACTGGATCGAGAATTGGCTTCATGAAAGGAAGCACAGGGTGATGGAGAAAGGGTGTTTTTGGACTGGAAGCCTGTGACGAGTGGCGTGCCTCAGAGATCGATGCTGCTTATTATATAAACATTATAGATGAGAATGTACAAGGCATGATTGGGAAGTTTATAGGTGTCACCAAAATAGGTGGTATGGTAGAGAGTGAAGATGGTTATTAATCACAGCAAGATCTTGATCAGCTAGGCAAGTGGGACGTGGAATGGCAAATGGAGTTTTATGAAGATAAATGTGAGTTTTATAAAGGCACGTTGCACTTTGGGAAGTCAAACCAGGGCAGGACCTTCACAGTGAATGGTATGAATCTGGGAAATGTTGTAGAACAGAAGGATGTTGGAGTACAAATACATTGTTCCCTGAAAGTGATATCACAACTGAAGTGATGAAGAAGTCTTTTGGCATGCTAGCCTTTATCAGTCATGGAGGTTGGAATTTTATGTCATAGTTGAATAGTTGTTGGGACATTATGTAACAGCTGTACAAGACATTGGTGAGGCCACATTTAGAGTATTGTGTTAATTTTGGTCACCCTGCTGTGGGAAATATGTTGTTAAGTTGGAAAGAGTGCAGAGAAGAATCATGAAGATGTTGCAGGACTTGAGGGACTGAGCTATTGGAGAGTTTGGGCTGGCTAGGACTTTATCCATAGGAGTGCAGGAATCTGAGGGGTGATCTTAAAGATGTGTATAAATTAGGCTGAGTGCTAGTTTTCTCAGGATAGTTGAATCAAGAAATCCTGGAAATTGTCCCTAGAGTGTAGGATAGAACTAGTGTACGGGGTGATTGTTGGTCAGCGTGGACTCAGTAGGCCGAAGGCCTGTTTCCACATTGTATCTCTTAAAGCTAAAACTAAGAAATAGAGGGCATATATTTAAGATAAGAATGGAAAGAGTATAGGAACCTGAGGGGCAATGTTTTCACACTGAGGATGGTGGGTTTATGAAACAAGCTGCCAGAGAAGTTCAGTTTAGTTTAGTTTAGTTTAGTTTAAAGATATAGCACGGAAACAGGCCCTTCGGCCCACCGGGTCCGCGCCGACCAGCGATCCCCACACATTAACACTATCCTACACACACTAGGGACAATTTTTACATTTACCAAGCCAATTAACCTACATACCTGTACGTCTGTGGGAGTGTGGGTGGAAACTGAAGATCTCGGAGAAAGCCCACGCAGGTTACGGGGAGAACGTACAAACTCCTTACAGACAGCACCCGTAGTCGGGATCGAACCCGAATCTCCGGCACTGCATTCGCTGTAAGGAAGCAACTCTACCGCTGCGCCACTGTGCCGCCCGTGATCGAGGCAGGTACAATAACGCCATGTAAAATACATTAGACAGATACATGGTTTACTTTAGTTTAGTTTAGAGATACAGCTCAGAAACAGACCCTTCAGCCCACTGAGTCCACTCTGACCAGTTCACACTAGTTCTATGTTTTGTCACTTGTGCCTCCACTCCCTACATTAGGGACAATTTACAGAGAGGCAATTAACATACAAATCTGCACATCTTTGGGATGTAGGAGGAAACCAGAGCACTCTGAGGAAACTCACATGGTCACAAGGAGAATGTACAAACTCCACACAGACAGCACCCGAGGTCAGGGTTGATTATTGGTCATTATTGTACTAAAATTTGAAAGAAGAACAATTTGTTAATGATGAAATATGAGACACCAGTCTAAATTATGTTATGGTCTGTGAGTATGAATGTTATGACTGTGTCCAGGGAACAGTGCACCATCAGGAGTTTGATCAATAATAGTCTGGAGAACTAATAAAATTGCATCATAAATAAAATCAAAGGATTAAGAAACAAGCAGATTAATGGTTGTGAACGGGCAAGGTAATGTAGATGAATTAAATGTTAAATCAGGTACAGAATGAGAAATAGAGTGAATGGATGTTTGGATTTGAACCCAGAAAACGACTGTCTATGAAGAGAACTATTTAAAGATTTAGGATTTTTTAATCTCATTCACAAATTCAAGATAAAGAGTCAAGAATCAATTGTCATATGCACCAGAGCCATAACAATGGAATTCTTACTTGATGCAGCTTTACGGCACATTAAAGTACAGGCACATGACACGACAAATAGTTTACAATAAATTATCAGTTATGCTAGGTAAACCTGACCTTAATAGTGCAAGCAAGAATATCTAACTTTACAACAGAATCTACATCAGCTGGGATGGTGGGCCAAAGAATGGGAAATGGAATTTACCTCTGACAAGTTTGAGGTGTTCACTTTGGTGTGTCAAACCAGTTCAGGCCAAGTCACAGGACAGGAGGGATATTGAAAGTTGTGCTAGATAAACAATATTAGCAAGACCAACATTAGCAAGACCAAGGAGCTGATTTTTGATTTCAGGAAAGGAAAGCTGAGGGACCATGCACCTGTCTTCATCTGTAGCTTCAAGTTCCTGGGCATGCACATCTCCAATGATCTGTCCTGGACCCAACATACTGATGCAAGTGTAAAGAAACCTCACCAATGCTTCTTCTTCTTCTTCTTCAGAGGTACCAGAAGATCAAATGCTAAAAAATGAAGTAGGTTGCAGAAGGTGGGTGGACGTTGCCTGTCCATTATAGGTACTGACCTCCCCTACATCAAAGGGATCTACATGGTGCTGCCTGAATAACGCAGCTAATATCATCTAAGACCCACACCACTAAGGCCACGCTCTCATCTCACTACCATCGGGAAGAAGGTGCAGGTGCATGAGAATAATTATTTCCAGGTTCAAGAACAGCTTCTTCCTATCAACCTTCCAGTTCTTGAATCACCCTGTATAACCCTAACCATAACCCTACCCCAACACTGAACCACTAAGGGCTTTGCATTATTGTGAAGAAAGACACAAAATGCTGGAGTAACTCAGATCGGGATAGTGAAGAAGTGGGATAGAAAAGCAACCATAATAGTGCAAATGTGTAGGAAGGAACTGCAGATGCTGGTTGACCGAAGATAGGCACAAAATGTTGGAGTAACTCAGCAGGACAGGCAGTATCTCTGGAGAGAAGGAATAGGTGACATTTTGGGTCGAAACCTTTCCTCAGACTGAGACCAAAACGTCACCCATTCCTTCTCTTCAGAGATGCTGCCAGTCCCACAGAGTCACTCCAACATTTTGTGCATATCTTCGGTCAACCAGCATCTGCAGTTCCTTCCACATATGGTTGCTTTACATAAGTAGGCTTCTTCACTATCCCGATCTGATTTACTGAGAATAATTGATAACTTGTTGTATATAATGTGCCAGTAAAGCTGCAGCATGTAAGACTTCCATTTTTCTGTTTCATATCCGGTGCCTATGAAATTAATCGCTCTTGATCTTCATCTCTTTATATTGTAGAGGTAACTCACCAGTATAAATCAATAACCAAGTGATACGTTTCATTCTTTCCTGAAAAGAATCATAACAAAGAAACTTGTTATCCTAAAATCAGATCCACAGTAGCAGGTTAGTTTAAATTGTTGCTGTAGTAAACCTGCAAATTAAGAATACATTTTCTTTTTTTGAGGAGCAACACGAGGTTGTGGACAGGCCTCCTGCAGAATGTAGCCACTGCTGTTATCGGGGTGAGCCTGGTAATCGGGGCTGGCCAGGTCCACCTGGTCAATCTGGTATTCCAGGTGAGTTCTTCATTCTGCCTTTTTGTAACCTTATTCTCCAGTAATATGACATTATTTTATTGGGGGTTGGTATGAATTCCACAAGAGAAAAGCTTGGGGGAACGTCAATAATGTGAAGCAAAAATCCCACCACATTACTTTTTTTGACAAGTCTGAGACTCTGATTTTCTCTTTTTCGGCATTTCCTTATGTGTCATATTATAAGGCAGCACACCGCCAAAATAGTCAGAATGTCCATTACAACTTTTCACTGCAATACTTTAAGTTGAAAGGCAAAAAAAACTGGCAATGCTGAACATCCTCAGCAGGTCAAGGGGCTTCTGTGGAGAGAGAAACGGCATCAATGTTAAAGGTCATCAGGAAGGTTAATTGATAAAATCTCATCAACCTGTGAGGTTAAGTAGAGACACAAGGAACTGCAAATACTGATTTAGAGACAAAGAGACAAAGTGCTGGAGTAACAATAGACAATAGACAATAGGTGCAGGAGTAGGCCATTCGGCACTTCGAGCCAGCACCGCCATTCAATGTGATCATGGCTGATCATCCCCAATCAGTACCCCAATACCCCAGTACCAGTAACTTGGCGGGTCAGGCAGCGATAATGTTGAACATGGAAGGTAGACAACAATGCTGGAGAAACTCAGCGGGTGAGGCAGCATCTATGGAGCGAAGGAAATCGGCGGCGTTTCGGGTCGAGATTAATCAAGTCAGGACTCTTCTCAGGGACCTGGTCCAAAACGTGACCTAACCATGCGTGACCCATTGAGTTACTCCAGCCCTTTGTGAGGTTAAGTGATTTTCTCAATATGTGTACTGTTGGATCATTGAGGATATTCAGCATTTTCTGCTTTTACATGCATAGGAAAGGTCTAGAGGAATATAGGTCAATGCAGTCAAATATGATTTGCTTAGATGGGTCATTTTGGTCAGCATGCATGAGTTGGACCAAAGGGCCTGTTTCTGTGCTATATGACTCCATGACTTTATCTGCAAACTGATTTCACAAATGTTTCCTGGCCAATATTCATTTTAGCTGAAAAAGGACACAAAATTCTGGAGTAACCCAATGGGTCAGACAGCATGTCTGGAGAACATGGATAGGTAACGTTATGGGTTGGGACCCTTCTTTGGGAACTATTTATGCCCAGTCGGAAGAAGGGTCCAGACCCGATGTGTCACCTATCCATGTTCTCCAGAGATGTTGCCTGACCTGCTGAGTTACTCCAGCACTTTGTGTCCTTTTGTGTAAACCAGCACCCGCAGTTCCTTGTCTCTACATTCATTTTAGTAACCTTTTTGTGCAAACTAAAGAATGAGAAGTGGCATTGCAGTGAACTAGACATTTTAAAAACAAAATTGACAGATTAAGTTCACTACAGAATAGAACAATTATTGGAAACATGCACAAAGTCCTCTGGCCTTTGTGAAAAACAGAGTGTGCACCTTGAGCAGTGTAATGTTAACGTGACTAGACTAGCAATCCAGCAACTTGGTCTAATAGCATGAAATTGAATCTTACAATGCTTGCAATGGTAGCTTGAGGATATTAATTTAAATTGCAAAAACTGAAGGAAAAGCTGGTGCAGGGAAAAATGATCACAACGGTGTCAAGTGTTTTGTGAAAGACATTTACATTGTTAAAATTCTCAGAAGGTAACCTACCATTCTGATCCACTCTGAATTGTATACTAAATATGGGTGTTTAAACTGCCTTCTAAAATGGCTTCTTAGATCCATCTGTTGCAGAAAGAAAATGTTTCTCAACCATGGATTGGCATAAAATCACAGCCCAGTCAGCAACACCACTCCAAGAATGGAACCTTTATTTTAGTTATCACTAATTAATACTATTTAGATCAACTTTTATCTTAAAATTAACAAGTTCAGTACTTGACAGTTATTCTATTATCCCTAGTAGCCTGACCTCTACTTAATAATACTGATTGGAATAATCTGCTTATTTAACCAACGAAATGTACAGTATGATAATGATATTGTTATTTAACTACTAGAGTTCAATGTTTCTGTATCCTGATTGCACAAGGATAATCTAAGAAAAAATCAATGTGCGGGAGGAGTTCAGCTGGTCAGGTCTGCTTTGTGGAGGGAAATGGACAACGACGTTTTGGGTTGGAACCCTTCTTCAGACTGAATGCAGTAAGGTGGAGAAAGCTGGAAACGAGAGATGGGGGTGAAGCAAATCCTGGCAAGTGATAGGTGGATACAGTTGCAGGGGTATGACAGCCAGATGGGTGGAGTAAATGACAAAGGCTAGAGATGAAAAAGAGACAGGGTATTAGATAAGGAGGTCTCCACCACTCTCTGTGTGAAAATGTGTCCCCCGCATCTCCATTAAACTTTCCCCTCTCACCTTATACCTATGGCCTCTAGTGCTGGACATTTACACCGTGGGAAAAAATGTTCTGACTGTGTATCTATCTATGCCACTGCCTACCCTCTCTGTGCCTACATTACTTGAAACTAAAGAATGCAATGTTAATAACTTTGGGTTGTAAAGTACCCAAGAGGAATTTGTGTTGCTGTGCTTCCACTTTACATGTGGCCTGTCTCTGGTAGTGGAGAAGGCCAAGGGCAGAAAGGTTAGTAGGAGAGTGAGAAGAGGAGTTAAAATGTTTAGCAACCAGAAAGACACTTTGTTCAGCGACCAGTTAGTGACAAAAGTGATAAAAGCTGAATGGGCCATTGACTTCTGCACCTGTAAATGAAGAAACTAAATTCATAACTTAGAAAGGCCCATTTATAGCCTCCCATATATTCTCATTTGTATGTTATGTCCTCTAGTAACTTTCCATGAACAGGAAGGTTTGGAGAAGATATATATATATATATAAACAGAGTTAGAACCTTGAGGCACATTAAAAATAAACTGTGCTAAACATTACCAATCAAGAAATTACTTTCCAGATTTCCCATGAAATATTCCTCAATGGAAGATTGCAACATTTTACACCACTCTGTTGAAAAAGATTTAAGTGAGCAATTGAGAGAAAATTATGGGCATGGTGGGAGAAAAATATGCAAAACCAGAAAATGCTGGAAAAATGCAGTAAGTGGAAAGCGTTGCTCTGAGAGGGATAACCCAATAGACAGTTTAAAAGGACATAGGTTTAAGTTTATTGATCGATGGTTGGCGTGGACATGGTGAGCCAAGGGTCTGTTTCAATCAATAAACTTAAAACAATGTCCTTTTAAACCTTTATCTATCCACCCTATATTCGTCCTTCATGAATTTATAAATCTCTATAAATGCACTGCTCATCCCCCCTTCGATCTGGGGAAAATAATTCCATCCTATCCAATTTTCGTTTGACTAAAGCCCTCCAGTCCTGGCAACATTCTTGTGAACCTTTACTGTACCCTGTCTGGATTGCATCCTTCCTATAGCATGGAAACCAGGATAGCACCCAAAACTTCAAATGTTGTCTCAACGGCATCTAGAACAACTGTAACATGATGCCCCAACTCCTGCACACAATGTCGTGACCAATGAAAGAAAGTGTGTCATATGCATTTGGCAGCCTCTGTCTAAGTGTGTCAACACCTTCAGGGAACTATGCACTTGGGCCCCCAGGTCCTTCTGTTCTATACCATACTCCTGGTCCCTGCCATATCCTGTACACATCAGGCCCTATTTTAATTTCCCAAAATGCACCACTTCACAATTGTCTAAGTTAGATTCCATCTGCCAATCCTTGGTCTGCTTTCTCAGTTGATTAATACCATGTTGTAACCTTAGACCACTGTTCACTAAACTACAATTTTCTGTTATCCATAAACTTACTAATCTTAGTAAACTTACTAATAAACTCACCTAAGCTCTTGTCCAAATCATAAATATATACGATGAACAACAAATACCCAGCACCGATCCCTATGGCACACCACTGGTCACAGGCCTCCAATATTGAAACAACCCTCCACTCTCATTCTCCTACTACCAAGCCTATTTTACATCCAAGTGCTTAGCTCATCCACAATCCCATTTGATAAAACCTTCTGAACCATCCTACCATGCAGATCTTCATCAGAGGCTTTGTTGAAATCCATGCAGAGAATAACTACTGCCTTGCCCTTGTCAATCCTCATGGTCATCACTTCAAAAACCTTGATCAAATGTATAGATACTATTCCCCGTGCTGGAAACTATGCTGACTAATTTAGCAGAGAGCGCTTGTATCATCATCAACTAAATCATACTCCACTTTACATCTCTGCTCTTGAGGTTATATTTACCCTCGTATTAGTTATTAGTTATTATTCTCTAAATGCAATTGATAGTAATGAAATAAAAGTAGGTTATTGGACTAATGATTTTGGAATTAATAGGAAACCATGGAAACAATGGAAATAATGGACTCCCAGGACGTGAGGGGGTGAAAGGAGACCTTGGAAATAAAGGCGACATGGGACCCCGAGGAGAACGTGGGGTTCAAGGAATTAAAGGAATGAAGGGACAAGCTGGAATTCCTTCAGAACTCAAGGTTAGAATAGTAATACTCTGTTTGCATGAGAGTACCATGTTGCAGTTTGGTGTGAAACTAATGCCAAATATATTTCAGTCAATGTACAGCAAACTGCAAATTTAGCAATCAAACATACAATTAATCTTTTCTTCATGATGTTATTTGTACTTTTCTGTATCAATAAGGAGTTTATTGCAAATACTCAAATATCACATTAATTTGTTCCACCAATTATATTTGGCCATGCTTATTATTAGACCTGTTGTTATATTCGCCAACATGATCCCACCACCAGTCATTTCTTCCCCTCTCTTCCCCTTTCTGCATTTTGCAGGGACCTCCCTCTTTGCGACTTCTTGGACCACTCTTCCATCGCCACTTACCTCTCTCCTCCTACACTACCTTCCCATGAAACTGAAGGAGATGCAACATCCGTCCATTCTCCTCATCCCTACAAAATAATACCAGCTGAAGCAATGGTTTTCACCTGCACTTCTTCCGGTCTAGGGGAATACTTTTAATGTTCACAATATAGCCTCCTCCACAATGGAGAACCCAAGAGCACATTGGATCATTGTTCTGCGATGCTAGAATTATCCCGAATTTTCCGTGAATACCCCTTTACTTCTCGGTCCCACAATCATCCTGAGCTGCTTGCATGTGGCTTCATCTACTGCCGTAGTCAGGCTCCTCCTTTGTCCTCTCCACCCTTTCCCTTTTCACTGTATCTTAAAACTTATTCATCCCTACCTAGCCCCATTTCTGATGAAAAGTAATTGAATTGTAACAGTAACTTTCTCTTTCCACTCATCGATGCAGCTGAGCTGTCGAGTTTCTCCACAATCCTCTGGGTTTTTCCTTTCTGCCATTCACAATGTTTTCTTTCTGTATTATAATATCAGGATTGTTTTGATATCTATGCTTATAGAGATCTACTGTTCATGCTGAGAGCTTAGTTTTCTTGGGCTGGCCGTAACTAGCAACCCTCAGCCTCAGCAATGTTGATGATTTTATAAAATGTCGTGCTGTAAACCTTTAATTTGTCTTTCTCACTTAAACTAATTCCTTTGAGTGTTCATAGGTTGCTTTTATGGCTTCTATGGCAACCCATTTCACAAACCAGAACAGTGGTATTATTTTCAGCAGCGTGGAGACTAATGTAGGGAGCTATTTTGATGTTATGACCGGAAGATTTAGTGCACCCATAGCAGGTACGTTGATGAGATTTTCATAAAATCATACAGTTATCCAACACATAAACACACCCTGCGGCTCAACATATCCGTGGTGACCATTAACCACCCATTTATGTCAATCCCATTCACCAGCACTTAATCCATAGCTTTCTTTGCCTCCACAATTGAATTGCTTGTCTTGATGCTTCTTGTATGTTTTAAGAGTACCTGACCACCACCCCCTCAATCCTTACAAGCTAATCTGCAATTAAAAATGTAATATTACTTTTACAACTGAATCACCTGACCTGAAAGGGTGGCACAGTGGCATGGGTGGTAGAGCTGTTGCCTCGCAGCACCAAAGACTCAGGTTCAATCTGGACGTCGGGTGCTGGCTGTGTGGAATTTGCATGCTTTCCCTATGACCGCGTGAGTTTCCTCAGGATGCTCTGGTTTCTGCCCACATCCCAAAGATGTGTAGGTTTGTAGGTTAATTGGCCCCTGTAAAAATGCCCCTAATGTGTAGGGATTTGATGAAAGAGTGGGATAACATAGAACTGGTGTGAATGGGTGATCAATGCTCGGCATGGATTAAGTGGGCCAAAGAGCCTGTTTCTGTGCTTGTATCGTTAAAGCTGCAAATATTTAGAAAATTTGTCGTTTTTATGTCAGGGAGAGATTTTGGATAGGTTCTGGAATGAAGGTACTTGGTGGAAAAGTGCATATATGCTTTTGAGGTGTGTGCGCCTCGATTGTATCGAATGACCATGAGCTTCATTCCTGGTTCTGTATTCCCACTTCTAAAATGTTTCTGAAATTAAAAGTAAAGTATGCGCTTTGCTTAGTGGATGTTGGTTAATTATGATGAATGGTTACATCTATTAACTTCCTTTGCATACATCATGCTCATGAAAGATGATTAATGATAAAGCCATGGAACGGGAAGCTATTTATTTAACCAAGGCAGCAAATTCATCAAAGGCTCCTATGTCCACTCCTATATTGTTAAATGTGCACTGCCACTCTACATCAGTAATATGCCCAAGCTCATCGCTGAAGACTCTAGCAGTGGTACCAGGACTGCAATAACAACATTGGAAAATTAATGGGAAGTTGGGAGTGGTTTGGTAAGAATAATGCGAGTCAGAATTTTGTTTCCTGTGATCTTTTCCATCCAAACTCTTGGAGTCCATTTCAGATGAAGAAGCAATTTTGCTCTTGAAAATACTTGTTAAATGAGCATGTGCATGAGGTCATAACTGATAGGAACAGAATTGGGCCATTCGGCCCATCAAGTCTACACCGCCATTTAATCATGGCTGATTTATCTCTCTCTTTTAACCTCATTCTCCTGCCTTATCCCTATAACCCCTGAGACCCATACTAATCAAGAATCCATGTATCTCTGCCTTAAAAACATCAACTCTACAGCCTTCTGTGGCAAAGAATTCCACAGATTCACCACCCTCTAAATACCTTCTCATCTCCTTTCGAAAGGAATGTCCTTTCATTCTGAAACTATGACCTCTAGTCCTAATCTCTCCCCACTAGTGGTAACATTCTCTCCACACTGTATACAAGCCTTTCATTGTTCAGTACGTTTCAATGAGGTCCCCCTTATTCTTCTAAACTCCAGCGATTACAGGCCCAGTGCCGACAAACGCTCATCATAGGTTAACCTTCTCATTCCTGGGATCATTCTTGTAAACCTCCTCTGGACCCTTTCCAGAGCCAGCACATCCTTCCTCAGATATGGTGCCCAAAATTGCTCACAATATTCCAAATGCAGCCCAGTGCCGGAAATGGTACCGTGAACTGTACATGGGCAGTTCTCAGTGATATTTCAAATTATTTCTTAAGGGCCTGTCCCACTTACGTGTCCTTGGCACGCAAATTACGTGGCCTCATAGTCACGTTGAGGCGCACGGGCATCGTATGGCCGCGCGGGGCCGGTCCCACTGAGAAACGTGGAGGGGTATGTAGTTGTGCGCGACATCGCGCGGGGCTCCGAAATTTTTGTAGTGAACGAAATCTTCACGTGCCAACGGCCTGTCACGGAACTGACGGCCAAAGTGGGACAGGCCCAAGACCCTGGCGCGATGCAACGTCTGATCTTCAACAGCAGCAGAAGCAGGCAAACGATCGCCGAACTCGGCCTGGGGCTCACGGCCGTTGCGGTCTGGATCCGCCCCCACTTCTACTCCCAGAGCGGGGCCAAGAAAATTGAAGATAGACACAAAATGCAGGAGTAACTCAGCGGGACCGGCAGCATCTCTGGAGAGAAGCAATGGGTGACGTTTTGGGTCGAGACCCTTCTTCAGACTGAAAAAGAGTCTCAACACGAAACATCACCCAATACTTCTCTCCAGAGATGCTGCCGGTCCCGCTGAGTTACTCCTGCATTTTGCGTCCATCTTCAAATGACGTCACGTGCTCCAGATGGCTGTGCGGTCGAATGAAGTCGGGCCCGACCTTCGCGGGACCGTAGCGCCTCAACGCGACCACGAGGTCGCGTAATTAGCGTGCCAAAGACGGGTAAGTGGGACAGGCCTTTTAGTCACTTTATTGTAAATGTCACATACACATTTTTAATCCTTTAGCAACAGTAATTTCCAAATTAAATACATCAATTAATCAATCTCCCTATCAATTCACATACTGTCCACATTGCCACATAAACCATAAATGGTATTTTCCTTCCTTTCTTCACCTCTGTCACTATTACCAGGGCTATATCATCCTTGCTGAAGTTCATTTCCAAGAAAGAGACAGAGAAATTGCTAATTATGACAAAGAATTCAAACATTTAAAATAAAAAAACGAAAGCAGAGAAAACCTTCATGATAGTGTTCAGTGGGTCAAGGATTTTTGCTGGTGGATATGTTGCACTGCTGACGTTCCAGTTTTTGAGCTTTCCCTTGCACTTCATCTGCCAGCTCAGACATAAGTTCATAAATTCATAAGTTACAGGTGCACAATTAGGCCATTCGGCCCATCTAGTGTACTCCGCCATTCAATCATGGCTGATGTATCTTTTCCTCTCCACCTCATTCTCCTGCCTTCTCCCCATAACCACTGGTACCCATACTAATCAAGAATCCATCAATCTCTGCTTTAAACATATCTATTGACTTGGCCTCCACAGTCTTCTGAGGCTTTGGACCCAAAGCATCAAACAGTTGACATCTGATCTTCACCGATTGTTCTGTCAGGTATTTTCTGGATACTTAATTTAAAAGCTTTGGTGCTTTTACAATTGTTTGTAGCTTCAATTTAAGAATCAGAGGATCAATACAGTCTGCCCGGGATGAAATGGACAGAGGAGTGAAATCACATTGAGTTTGCTGCAGCATTCCCACCAACATCACGATTCTCCTCAAAAATTACACATTTTAATAACATTTTCTGGCTCCATATCAAGCACCTTTACCAGGCCGAAAACCATAAATAAAAACAAAATCTTTGTGATCGGTTGGAAGCTTACCCACTCTGCTACATATCAGGAAACAAACTATTGGATACACTCAGTGTGTCGAGCAGCATCTATGACGGCAAATGAATAATTCTGACATTTCAGAGTATAGAAACAAGGAACGACAGTTGCTGGTTTACAAGAAAAGACACATAGCGCTGGAGTAACTCAGCATGTCAGGCAGCATTCCTAACAACACAGATAGGTGATGTTTTGCTGGTGATCTGCTTTACAATGTGTAGCTGCGTGTGTGCAATGGAGATTGAGTGGAAAGAATGGATGTGACATCTGGGGAAATCTCTTCAAACTGTGCACACTGTACTATATAAAAAATAAAGCGGTGTTCCAAAATTAATTAATTCCAAATGTCAATTATATTTACGGTACAGCAGCTGAATAATATCAACACAGAAGAGACTGCAGATGTAGGAATCTGAAGCAACATGCAATCTATGGGTCGAACTCAATGGGCCAAGCATCTTCTGTGGGAAGAGGGAAGGAATTGTTAACATTTTGGGTTAAAATTCAACATCAGGAATAAAAGGACAGAGGGGAGATAACCAGTATAATGGGGAGAGGAGAAGAGGGGAAATATCTGGTGGTCTTAGAATGAGTGACAGATGATTAAACTGGCTGTGGGAGCCAAGGAAGGGGAGTGGAGTGGGGGGTGGGGGGGGGGGGAATTGGGAGACGGAGGCAGGTTGATGATGTATGGAGATCGGAAAGGTAGGTAGATGGAGTAGCTGGATAAGTGAGGCTGAAGGTGGAGAGAGAGGCTGGTGGGTGATAAGTAGGAACAGGAGGGATACCGACGCTGGAATCTGGTAAGTAAGGAAGGTGATAATAGAGTGGTGAAGGCCAGGTGGGACCAGAACCAGATGAAGGTTGACGGTGGATGAAATGAGAGGTTAGATTGAACCAGAAATGGAGCATTTGAAAAGGGTTGATGGGGAGGGTGGAGTGGGGGGGGGGGGGGCAGGAGAAAGGGAGGTGGGAAACGGGACAAAAATGACCAGTGTAATGAGGCTGGAGGAGGATGGGAAGGAGGGGGAGATGAGGGCTAGAGAACAGACAAAGGTGAAGGTTAACTGAAAAGGGAAGATTCAGTGTTCATACCATTATATTGTAAACTCTTCAGGTGGAATATGAGATGCTGTTCCTTGTTTGAATTGGGCATCACCTTGGCAATGGAGAAGGTTGAGGAGCTTGGGTCAGTGTGGGAATGAGCAGTGTGTCATGTTGGGAGATTGGGGTGGCCATTGCAGACAGAGAGCAGGAGCTTTGCAAAATAGTTGCCTACTTGGAGTTAAAATTGCCATGATTCTAACCCTCTGTTAGGCAACTGGGGGTAATCATTTGCCTGCTGGTAACTCATTATGAGTTAGGTTCACTTTGTGCAATGCAATGTTTATGCTTCCTTCATGACTACATGTTATAATTTTGTTCTCTTCAGTAAATCACACAGCTTCTCTACCTATGCCACATTATCTACATCGTTCACATTATCCAGTGAATATATAGTCGTACACTCATAATGTCTTATCTAAATTGTTAGGGACTAAGTTCACCTACTAAATATCTGTCACATTTCCTATGACACAGTATAAACAACTAAGAGAGTTTTTTTTAAAGAGAGAAGGAATGGGTAACGTTTCGGGTCAGGTTTGACTCGAAATGTAACGCATTCCTCGTGTCTGAAGAAGGGACTCGACCCGAAACGTCACCCATTCCTTCCAACCAGAGATGATTCTTGACCAGCTGAGTTACTCCAGCATTTTGTGTCTATCTTTAGTGTAAACCAGCATCTACACTTCATTCCTACAGAGTTTTTGTTTAATTGTGTGGTGTTGTTCTTCATCATTGTGCTCTGCAGTGGTGAATTAACAAATAACATAATTTCTGTTGGTCACATGCCACTTGCAGTCAGAAACAGGTGAATTGATCATGGGGAACAAGGATATGGCAGACCAATTGAATAACTACTTTGGTTGTGTCTTCACTAAGGAAGACATAAATAATCTGCCAGAAATAGCAGGGGACCGGGGGTCAAATGAGATGGAGGAACTGAGCGAAATCCAGGTTAGCCGGGAAGTGGTGTTAAGTAAATTGAATGGATTAAAGGCCGATAAATCCCCAGGGCCAGATAGGCTGCATCCCAGAGTGCTTAAGGAAGTAGCCCCAGAAATAGTGGATGCATTAGTGATAATTTTTGAAAACTCTTTAGATTCTGGAGTAGTTCCTGAGGATTGGAGGGTAGCTAATGTAACCCCATTTTTTAAAAAGGGAGGGAGAGAGAAAACGGGGAATTACAGACCAGTTAGTCTAACATCGGTAGTGGGGAAACTGCTAGAGTCAGTTATTAAAGATGGGATAGCAGCACATTTGGAAAGTGGTGAAATCATTGGACAAAGTCAGCATGGATTTATGAAAGGTAAATCATGTCTGACGAATCTTATAGAATTTTTCGAGGATGTAACTAGTAAAGTGGATAAGGGAGAACCAGTGGATGTGTTATATCTGGACATTCAGAAGGCTTTCGACAAGGTCCCACATAAGAGATTAATATGCAAACGTAAAGCACACGGTATTGGGGTTTCAGTATTGATGTGGATAGAGAACTGGCTGGCAGACAGGAAGCAAAGAGTAGGAGTAAACGGGTCCTTTTCAGAATGGCGGGCAGTGACTAGTGGGTTACCGCAAGGCTCAGTGCTGGGACCCCAGCTATTTACAATTTATATTAATGAACTGGATGAGGGAATTGAATGCAACATCTCCAAGTTTGCGGATGACACGAAGCTGGGGGGCAGTGTTAGCTGTGAGGAGGATGCTAGGAGGCTGCAAGGTGACTTGGATAGGTTGGGCGAGTGGGCAAATACATGGCAGATGCAGTATAATGTGGATAAATGTGAGGTTATCCACTTTGGTGGCAAAAACAGGAAAGCAGACTATTAACTGAATGGTGGCCGATTAGGAAAAGGGGAGATGCAACGAGACCTGGGTGTCATGGTACACCAGTCATTGAAAGTAGGCATGCAGATGCAGCAGGCAATGAAGAAAGCGAATGGTATGTTAGCATTCATAGCAAAAGGATTTGTGTATAAGAGCAGGGAGGTTCTACTGCAGTTGTACAGGGTCTTGGTGAGACCACACCTGGAGTATTGCGTACAGTTTTGGTCTACTAATCTGAGGAAAGACATTCTTGCCATAGAGGGAGTACAGAGAAGGTTCACCAGACTGATTCCTGGGATGGCAGGACTTTCATATGAAGAAAGACTGGATAGACTCGGCTTGTACTCGCTAGAATTTAGTAGATTGAGGGGGGATCTTATAGAAACTTACAAAATTCTTAAGGGGTTGGACAGGCTAGATGCAGGAAGATTGTTCCCGATGTTGGGGAAGTCCAGAACAAGGGGTCACAGTTTAAGGATAAGGGGGAAGTCTTTTAGGACCGAGATGAGAATTTTTTTTTTCACA